>OZ007590.1:166042991-166734189 GCA_963931845.1 Maratus michaelseni
AATGATAACAGACAGAAACAACCCACAACAGGGGTGAGCCCATAAAAACGGCAAAAAAACCTGTCCGAGACAAATAAAAACGAAAAGTGAAATCAGCCCCCTAAAAAAGGTGATAAACACTACAGTGACAATCCACCATGAGCGTGACAAGTCAACAGAGACGACAAATATGAAAATCTATGTACGCTAATGGCGCCTGGTGCATGTAAAACCTGTCGTGGGTGCAAAGCCATCCAAGTTACCTGTGAATTATACCTCTGGGGTGCCTAGTCAGATGAGGGTCTCGTCACCTGATCAAGGTTCTAAATTACGAGACCTATTAAATCTGTCAATTCAACAAAGTTAAACAGAAACTTTGAACCGGCAAACAAAGATAACTGTAGTAAACCACAAGAGAGCAAGCACAGCAGCGATGTCAACAAATCTATAGTCAGCTGGATCACAGACATGCTGTGATCAGGCGATTTCCGCCCCGCACCCAGGTATTAATCCGTCAAGCTAGGCATTCATGCCGGGCAGGTAGGGGCCTGGTATATATAAAAAAAGATATATATTCCAAGCCTTCCGTAAAGTAAAAATCAGTTATTAGTTAGCATATGGAAATTTAATGTTAAAATCTTAAAATACATCCCAATAATGAAATAGGTTTTATAAAAATAAACACACAGATATATATATAGATCAAGAAATATTTATTATGACCGTTTAAACAATTCATTATGAATAATGCCTACATTCATATCAATTAGAAAATCATGGATAACAAAAATCTATGTGATCTAAAAAATTCTTTACAATGGCATACATACTTGTTATTCGTATTATATCACAATTTAATATCGTGATATTATTATTCGCTACAAACGAAGACGTTGTATATATAGTATCAAAGTTAATAATTTTCTTGTAGAAATCATACCATGTTAATATTCATTGTTATTTCTTGACTTGATGGGTATATGTTGGTTTTTATTTGGATCATGATTAAATCAATGTATATGAATCATTAATTCGGTATTATGCAGTTCTAGGGATAAAAAAAATAGATTCGTAAGTTCCTTCTTCAATATGGTAAAACTGAGTGATTGCTTACTTTTAGCTGTATGAATGGATTTCAATGAATCCTTTTTACTGTCGTTTATATGTAATTATCTTTTTGAAAAGGTTAAGTGTTGCTGAAGTATTCAATGCTGCGGTTGGATGCAAAATTCTTCTTGCTTGTGTCTTCGGTGTGGATTGAATCCGAATCAGTTTTGTAATAAGCATATGTGAAAACGTTGTTAGTAGCTGATGACCTGATTGTGATCAGCATAATTTGGTAAAAAATATGTAACAGATCTGTAACAGATATGTACCTCTGAATATTGTATTCTGAGGAGTGATAGTGGTAATGGTAGCAGTTAAACTTGTATTTTCAAACTTTTTTAGAAAGTGTTAATTTTTTTGCTAACTTGTAATTTTTTTAAAAATCTTTTTGTACTTTTTGTAATTTTTTTTTAACTTTGTAAAAACTTTTTTTTTTTTTTTTTTTTTTTTTATAAATTTTTGTAAAAACTTTTTTTTTAACTTTGTAATTTTTGTTTAATAGTTTTTTTTTATATTTAATGAATTCAAGTTTTATGCGAATAAGTAATATGGTAAAGATTGGTTCGTAATATCTTTTATTTCTCAACATAGCCTCCTTTTAGCTCGATACACTTCTCCCAGCGATGTTCAATAGTTTTGATACCCTGTTTATAGTGAGAACTATCAAGCTCCTCAAAATAGTTATCAACTGTAGACTCCACTTCTTCGTTTTTGGTAAATCTTTTACCACTGAGCCATTTTTTCAAGTTTGGAAAGAGAAAATAATCCGAGTGGGGCTAAAGCTGGTGAATAGGGTGGGGTGAGGAAGCAATTCGAACTTTAACTCGTTGATTTTTGCGATAACAGATTTGTGAGCTGGTGCATTGTCTTGATGAAACAAGACTTTCTTTTTCGCTAAATGTGGCCGTTTTTTCCTGATTTCATCACTCAAATGTTGCAATAAGTTTGCATAATACTCGCCAATGAATGTTTTTCTATTTTGAAGATAATCAATGAAAATTATTCCATGTGCATCCCAAAAAACTGAGGCCATGACTTTGCCTGCAGATGGAACTGTCTTCACCTTCTTTGGAGTTTATTCTCCCATGTGAGTCCATTGTTTCGACTGTTCCTTCTTCTCAGGTGTGAAATGATGGATCCATGTTTCATCCATGGTTATGAATCGTCGTAAAAACTCGGCTTTATTATTATGAAACAGTGTTAAATACTAAATTGAAACATCTTCACGATGCAAACGTGGCACCCATCTTGCACACAACTTTTTCATGTCCAAATTTTCAGTCAATATGCGATGTGTAGTCGACTAAAATTAAATCGGTAAATTAAAAAACATAAAAAAATCAATTACTTCGTTAAATTGCGTCATAAAATTATCTAAATTTGAGTACTTTCTCTAAATCGTAACGTCTAAAGGTTAAAATCATGCAAAACAAGATAATCAAACCTCGAAACTTGTTAAAAAATTGATAAAGTTCGTCTTTCTGTTAAATTCATCTTCTTTCCGCCAGGAGGGTGTTCAAATTGATGTTGTTGAAGATATTTTCAAATAATTTTGTATGTCTAATAAAAATATTCTTTTAAAATATGTTTGTTTGTTTTTTAAACTTTGTAAAAGTTTTTGTAAAAACCTTTTTTTTTAATTTTGTAAAAACTTTTTTTTTAAATTTTGTAAACTTTTCTTTTAAATTTTGTAAAAACTTTTTTTCTTTTAATTTTGTAAAAAAAAATTATATTTTTAGATACTTACAATTTATTATTTTCATTTAACACATATTTAATTTCTATGATGTTTCTATGGTAAAAATTATGTGGGATATATACCGTATATACTCGTGTATAAGTCGAAGAATTTTAGACAAAATTTGGGTGTTGAAAATGGGGGGTCGACTTATATACGAGTTATTAAAATAAATAAATAAATGCTTACAGTGAATGGGCAAGTCTTTTAAGTAAAAACATATGGGTCTAGGTTGGAGAGAGAGATAAAAGTGGACTATGGTTATTTCCCTGTGATTGACAAAAAAACTCAACAATAATGTCACTGTAATTATTCTGCCCCCATTTTCTCTTGGGATAAAATGCCCTTCATTACAGTAGCATTTCTTTAAACATTTTAATCCACTTTTTTAAAAAGAGTTCAACTTGAGAATGCTTCTAGATTTCTCTCCTAAAACTCCTACAATACAAATAAGTACTATATTTTAGCAGTCGAAGTTGTTTACCCTTGCAAATAAGGCTTGAATAGATTTTTCAAAGATTTTTTTCTTTTTAAGTATCATTAAATTGATGTGAATAAGTTTCAAAATAGTTTGAGCTTCTTCAGTTTTAAAACGTTGAATTAAAAAACAGTCTGATTAACACCGTAAAAAAAATTTACCAATTTAATGAATTTTTTTTTTTTTTTTTTTTTTTTTTTTTTTAAATTCTTGATTACAAATTATTTTTCAACATACTACCAAAAATGAGGTTCAATTTATACACGAAAATTCAATTTTGTTCAAACTTTTGCGTAAAAATGGGGGGGGGAGGGGTTCGACTTATACACGAGTACATACGTTAGTTGATAAGTGATAGAACATAAATTTTAACCTGAGATTTGAATCTTTGAATATAGAACACAATTCAAATATTATTTACCAGCGTCTGTATTCAATTATTTTTCGTTTCTGTGAGATGAAAATAGTTTGTAATCATTCAAATGGTGTAAAAAATCATTAAGTGTAAGCTAAAATCGAATATTTACACTGTAAATCCATATTTTTATATGTATATTTCTGAAAGAAATGGGTGAAATACTATTACATCGCCTAAAATATGATAAAATAGGTATGTGAACAGTATCTAAGTTCGTTTTAAAATGCTGTCTGAAATTTGGTGCAACGTATTGTTTTCATAAACTAGGCTATTTGAAATAAAATATGTTTAGATAAAATTAAAGTTTATATTTTGGGATATTCTGTTAAAACTGAAGAATATAAAAAGGTTCGTGTATTCGTGTAGAAAAGAATGTTGTCTACCAAATTCGATAGGTAAGCAGGGTAATTATTAGTTTGCGTGATTTCAGGTAAAAGTTTAAGAAAAGTATAACTATAAGTGAATATCAATACTTAGAATATGAGTTTAAGTGAAATTTTAGATAGTGGTATTTCTGTGATAGAAAAGATTCAGTCTTATCATGGAAAATACTGGAAGTTAATTAATGTAAAATTACTAATTAATATAAAATTCATGAAAAACATGGTATGAAATCATTGGAATTGCGTAAAAATTACTAAGTGTAAGCTATGATTATTTATTTTATCCTATAAATCCTCATGCTAAAATTATTTATTTTATCCTATAAATCCTTATTTTCATATGTAAATTAGTGATATAAACAGGAGTTCATATAATTACTATTGAATTTTCACGCAAAAGTAATCTAAAAGTAAATACTTTCACAATTTTTTTGTACTATGGTCATCTAAGAGAAAAAATCATACGTCTAAGTGTACAATAATACCGAAAACTTGTGTAAAATTCATTAAAATTCATCCTTTTTCCTTAAAATCGATATTATATTTTGTTTTGTGTGAATATTAATACTCATTCACATAATTAAAGAAGGTAAACTTTATTAAAATGTAGTACATTTCAATTTCGGAACGTGGATTTTTTGTTAAAAATTAATACATAACAACTTGCATAAAGAAAAAGAAATATATATATAGAAAGTTAATTAATGTTTATATCCACGTTAACTCAAATACATGTAAAAATCGTTTTTTTATTTGGAATTTGTTTTTATAACACTCTTCTGTGATATTTCTGTGCCTTTTTGAAAAAGACCAACGACCTCACATACTATTGTATTTCTCCCCCTTTCGAATGGGGAGATTACTTTCCCTCTTAGATGTTTACATATTGTAGATAAAAAAATCCCTGACGGCTCGGCCTACAAGCACAGGTAGATTTCGAAGACGCAGGCCGTGGGGCGCCTGTTTGTCGGGAATTGCGGAAGAAATAATCTTTTTGCGATGATGCTGCCGTTGGAACCGCCTACTTCGAAACCAAACTTGTTTGCAGGCGGAGCCAGCAAGGATTTTTTTTTTTTGCTATAAGAGTTGGTCCTATAAAAAACATGTCAATATAAAAGTTTTAGATAATATTAAGAGGATTTATAATAAATTTAAGCGGATTTTAAATCTTGGGAATTGACGAAGTTATGAATTTTTTTCTTCAAAAACCCCCCCTTCCCCCCTTAAGGCAAATTTTAATTATATCAAAAATCTGTCATACATAAATTTTCGGCCCTTCTCCTAGAAGTAATAATAACTTCAAACGGATTCGATACGTATCATAATTAAGAAATTATGGTTTTTTTTCTGTTTTCACAAAAAGTCCCCCCATTCCCCCCCCCCCTGGTTCGATCTTGCCCATTAACGAACTTGACCGAGATTTTATGCCCCTTGATTTTATGTATCAGTTTCGAAAAGATGCGGGAGTTGGAACCGCCTACTTCGAAAAATAACTTGTTTGCAGGCGGAGCCGGAAGGGATTTTTTTGTTTTTAATTTTTTTTTTTTGCTATAACGGTTGGTCCTATGAAAAACTTGTTATATAAAAGTTTTAGATAATATTAAAAGGATTTATAATAAACTAGATGGAACCCGTCAAAACTTGACGGAAAAAAAATACTATAACAATATCAGTAAAATAAGCTTCTTAGAAGGGGTGCGTATGAAACAGTTTTTCAAACATTATATTTTAAAAGTTTTTTCCCCCGTCAAATACAGTACTATTTCCGGTGCAAACTCCAAACAAACAATCCGTAAACAACTGTGTAATGCAAATCCGTTTCACATTACCGCCAAATTCCCCACAGCAAGAAAAAAATTTCATGGACGTATGAAGTATCATACAAAAAGTATATTCCTACGTTCATCTCATATTCAGTAAATAAAAGAACATAGTAAATAAATCACACATCTCCCCCCCCCCTCCCACTGTGATAATGCAACCGAATGAGCTCCTATGCGCATGTGCATTGCACCTGCTCAAAAGCACCGTCGAAATTCGATGTTAAAAAAGTTTTAAAATGTTTAAATTAAAAGTTTTAAAATGTCCTCTTTAATCATTTTTCGTTACAAATCCATATCTTCTAAAACGCATCCATTATTTTAAGCTAATCAATTTTTATGTAAAGATGAAGAACTTTTTTACAGTAATAAATCAATCTGCAGATGAGGGAGATTTTTAATGTTTTCAAGTGTAATTTATTTGTACATGCAAAAAAAAATGCAATTCCTAGCATATTCTGATATTTGCTGGAACATATACATCAACGAATTCAACATATCAATTTTATGTTCAACATTAACTGAAAATAGTTTTTTTTTTTTTTTTTTTGGACAGATTTTTGTTTAGCGCCAAAATGCTCTATCTTATGGATAATCTGATTTTATGATTTATCACTGTGTTTATTATTATTATTATTATTATTATTCACTTTTTATGATGATTAGGGAAATCTACTTTCAATTGTGGCAACTTTCCCAGGAGCTATTTTACATTATTGAAGCAAACTGGTGGTCATTGATAAGAAATAATTGAAAAACTTTTCATGCTTGAAAATTATTTAAAAAGTCGTTAAATTAAGCGGCAGTTTTCAAATAAATTTCCTTCGAAAGCTATTTTTTTTCTAATTGATGATGTAAGAATTAAAATTGTAAAATGTAGTAAAATGTAGTAAAAAATAGAAATTTGTAGTATTTAGAAGTGATGTAAGCCCGATGAAAGCTAAAGCGATAGCGCCGTTTGTTGTCACAACCGTTGTACATTTTTAAGAATTGCCACTGTATTTTGGCTGGCGTCCAAAAGTAGAAAACTATTTTTTGACATTGAAAGCGAAATTCACAGTGAAAGGAATAGGACTTAGCGCTAATAAGGAACTGTTAAATGACCTTATAATAAACCAACCAAAATAATTCCTATGAAATATTAGTCTTACATTGTTTATTCTAGCTAAAAATACAATCATTATTTCAAGTTTTTTTTTTTTTTTTTTTTTTTTTTTTTTTTTTTTTACCATAACACTATTTTTAATAATTTCAAATTTCCAGAAATCCTTTTCTTTTGGGATTTATTTTTTATTAAAATAGGAAATTTTCTAACCTATAATTAAATAAAAAGGTAATTGGTAACATGTAATCAACGTATGCAATCAAGATGAAGCAATCAATGACGGCTCCAATTCTAAACTTTATAATTAAGAATGGAAAAAATCAGTTAAAATTACACATGTTGACACGTTGACACAATCACATACATTTTTCTCTTTAGTTTTATCACTGTTAAAATTCATTTCAAGCTAAGCATAACGTCATTTTCACCAGCGCAAACTTTTCACACGTACTTTAATGCTTAAATACCATGTATACAAATAAAAATATATTTTGTATTTAACTGTAATGAAAAAATGGCATCAACAAAGTTATAATGCATAATGATAAAATAAACCCAATAGACAATATTCCCGTGACGTCACAATAAATATGAATTTTTATTCGCTTATAAAACACGCCGATAAACATGTTTACCGAAATTTAACTTGCAAATTAAAAAAATCGGCCTAAATTACACGTGCTTTTAATATTTATTATTCCTCTTTTATCTTCGCAACCATAGAGCTTAGAATAAAATTTGTGCTTCGCAACAGTGGGCGTTATCCGATTATGACGTCATTAGCAGAAGTAAAAATTTAATTGAAAATTACGGCTAATTAATTAAATTTTTGAACAAACGAATGCACGATAACAAATCTGTGCCCAAATATCTTTCATTTTAAAAAAGAATGATGTAATTTGATGCAGTAGTTTGTTCTCACGGATTGTCGAAAGAAATCGCTTAGCGTTTTAAATATATAGATTTAAGCGGATTTGAAATCTTGGGAATTGACGAAGTTATGAATTTTTTTCTTCTAAAACCCCCCTTCCCTCCCCCTCTTAAGGCAATTTTTAATTATATCAAAAATCTGTCATACATAAGTTTTTGGTCCTGTTCCTAGAAGTAATAATAACTTTAAACGGATTCGATACGTATCATAATTAAGAAATTATGGGTTTTTTCTGTTTTCACAAAAAGCCACCCCATCCCCCCCCTTGGTTCGATTTTGCCCATTAACGAACTTGACCGAGATTTTATGCCCCTTGATTTTATGTATCAGTTTCGAAAAGATGCGGGAGTTGGAACCGCCTACTTCGAAAAATAACTTGTTTGCAGGCGGAGCCGGCAGGGATTGTTTTTGTTTTTAATTTTTTTTGCTATAACGGTTGGTCCTATAAAAAAACTTGTCAATATAAAAGTTTTAGATAATACTAAGAGGATTAATAATAAATTTACGCGGATTTGATATCTTGTGAATTGACGAAGCTATGATTTTTTTTCTTCTAAAACCCCCCTTTTCCCCCCCCCCTTGGGGCCATTTTTAATTATATCAAAAATCTGTCATACATAAATTTTCGGCCCTTTTACTGGAAGTAATAATAACTTTAAACGGATCCGATACGTATAATAATAAAGAAATTATGAGGGTTTTTCTGTTTTCACAAAAAGCCCCCCCCCCCCATTTCCCCCCCTTGGTTCGATTTTGCCCATTAACAAACTTGACCGAGATTTTATGACCCTTGATTTTATGTATCAGTTTGGAAGAGATTTATGCAGAATTTTTCCAGGTATCGTGGTCAGAAAAAAGTGACATAGATAGATAGATAGATAGATAGATAGATAAACTTTTAAACTGGGGGTGGTTTTGGGTTCTGGAGTCATGATCGGCGTAGATCTGTAAAAATTTTTCAAAATTTCCAACTTAGGTGAGAATGTAATAGGTAGTATTTTTTACGAAATCTACCTAAAACAGGTGACTTTATTTGAATGTGGTTTACTACATCAAGTCTAATTATTACTATAAAAATTATGTTACGTGCAGTTTAAACAGAATAACATGAAGTAAACATTGTAAATTAAGTAACTGGTTACTAAACTCTTATTATAGAATAGAAAAATTAATTAATTTGTTAAAAATCATTCACTTTTTGAATATTTTTTATATATTACGGTTCAAAACTAAAATATAAGTGTGATGTTGCTTTACAGCAAGAATAGCTAATCTTATAGTTGAATAATTCTTAAAAAATCAGCATTTTCATTAAAAATCGATATTTTTCTTTGATTAATTATTAATATTGATTAAAGTGTTCGGCATTTAAAATTAATATATATGTTTAATCTTCAACTTATAAGTTGATAACCTCGTCTTATAATAAAAATTCGTATGAAATCAGCTTTTTTAAAATAAAAATCCACATTTTCTTTTGATTAATTATTATACTCATTAAAGTGTCCGTTGTTCAGGAACTATAATATAAGTTTAAATTTCATCTAATAGTTTCATATCCTCGTCTTATAGTTGAAAAAATCATTTAAAATCGGCTTTTTTCCCCTTAAAATGGATATTTTGTATTGTTTTTGTCTAATTATTAGGACTCATTAAGATGTTTATCATTCAAAATTAATATATTTGTTTAATATTCAGCTTATAAGTTGGTGTCCTCGTCTTATAGTTGAAAAATTCCTAAGAAATCAACTTTTTTCATTAAAATTGATATTTTCTTTTGCTTAATTATACTCATTAAGGTATTAAAGTGTCCATTGTTCAGAAACTATAATATAAGTTTAAAATCCATCTTGTAGTTTGATAGTCTCATCTTATAGTCGAAAAATTCTTAAGAAATCAGATTTTTCGTTAAAAATTGATATTTTGTATTGTTTTGTCTAATTATCAGTACTCATTAATGTGATGATTGTTCAAAAACTAAAATGTAAATAAAAATCTATATAACACGAACGTCAAAATTCACCTTAACAAATTTTATAGACCCAATGTAAACACATTGATAAATTTCGTTACTACCGAGGTGCAATAAACCAAATCACAGTTTTAAAACATTAAAACTATTAGATGTTAAGATACATGAGCTTTCGGCTAAACATTAGCCTTCCTCAGATGAAACACCAGCAGTCGAGAAGACGCGGCTCTGAATGGCGCGCTTTTGGACAGGCTGTGAATGGGCGTAATCAATCAACTTTTTTCATTAAAATGGTTGTATTAACTATGGTTGTATGGTTGTATGGGGAGATTACTTTCCCTCTTAGATGTTTACGTATTGTAGATAAAAAACAGGTGAATTTATTAAACTAACACGGTGACTTAAATGGTTATTAAAATGGTAATGGTTGTATTAAACTAGATGTATCTTAACATCTAATAGTTTTAATGTTTTAAAACTGTGATTTGGTTTATTGCACCTCGGTAGTAACGAAATTTATCAATGTGTTTACATTGTGTTTATAAAACTAAAATGTAAGTTTAAATTTCTTCTTATAAGTTGATATTCATCCTATAGTTGAAAAATTCTTAAGAAATCGACTTTTTTCCTTAAAATTGATATTTTTCCATTGTTTCGCTTAATTAATAATGCTCATTAAGATGTTCGTCATTCAAAATTAATATATAAATTCAATATTCATCTTATAGTATGATAATCTTGTCCATTTAACCACATCTTAGAGTTCTTATGCTCACACTCTTCTTGCAGTTCATATTTAACCCTTTTTCCGTTAGGGGGCGGCAGAATCGGATTCAGAGGAGGTGCGGGAGGTGGTGACACGGAAGGAGGTGCTGGGAGGAGGTGCCGGCACCTCAGCACCTCCTCCTGTCCTTGAACTCTTATTTCTCTACTACTGTCGTCATTTTCAAATTGAAATTCAAAATTGAAATTATCTTTTATTTGAATAGATAGTGAAAACAATATTGTGATTATATTTCTTCAAATTTTATTGAAAAACATAATTCAAAGTTATTTTCACATATTTGATCTTCAGGAATCAGTTTATTTTATTTTAAAGTCAAAAATCGTCTGTCATCTTGAACATTGAGATAAATTCCATTAACGTAAAATAATAATAAAAATACTAATAATTCCATTGTAGCCTTTTTCAGTTTTACCTTCATTCAAAGGATGTTAAACAAAAACATATTTGAGCTCCTTGCATTTAAGAAAAGATTTTACTGTTCCCTATTTACAATAAATGAATTTAAAGAAGAACCCTGTTCTACAAGTAATTATTTCTTATAGATAGCGATTAAAACTTTTCACGAATGCGCTTAAAGCTGAAAAGGTTTAGCGATAAAAATGCAATTTTCTCAGCATTTATTTAAATTTACAAACTGTAAATAATTTGAATAAATTCGTCCAAATGGCGTCATTTGTGTAAACGCTTTTGGTGATAAGAAAGGGGGAAAATTAATAGGGATTATTATTTATTAATGTAATTTTGTCTATCAAATTGATAAGAATATATATATTTAATTTGAGCAGATGGCGAAAACAATATCGTGATTAAATTGCATTTTCAATAAAATTTGAAGAAATAAAAACTTATTTCACACTAATTTAAATTTTCACACAAACTTAGTTCACATATTTAAGCTACAGGAATAAATTTATCTTTAACCCCCCCCCTTCCCCCCCCCCCCACAACATTGACAAGGAATTATAATTTTTTTTCTTTTAATTTACATTCAACACCAAGAATTCAAACAAACAAACAAACAAACAAACAAAAAACTAAATTAATATTCCTCCATTTAACTACAGAATTATTTCTCCTTATTTAGAAAAAAAAAATAATTTAAAGAAGAAAACAGATTTTTAACTATTTCCTTAAGATGGCGACTAAAACTTTTCACAAGGGCAAAATATTTTAGCGAGAAAAATTACATTTTTGTGTTCATTTATTTTAATTCATAAATATAAAATGCTCATGAATAAATTCGTCAAAACATAGTCGTTTTTGTATAAGTTCATCCAACTGACGTCATTTCCACCAGCTCCGAAATTAGAAGACAAACCTTGGAAGAACGAAAAGCTTTTGGCAAACATAGTTATAGAAAATGTGCATTTTTATTGGGAAAGCTTTTGACTTAAATTGCAAATATAATTTATTATTTGAAATATTGTATTCAATAAAATTAATATTATCATTGCCCTCTAAATTTACAATAAAGTTGGATTTCATTTTCCCCAAAGTATCGAATGGTCTCTTGCAATTGAAAAGCAACACATCGGGTTGCCACACAGCTAGTAAATAAATAAAAATGTTAAAAAAAAAAAAAAAAAAAAAAAAAAAAAAAGGTTTTATTAAATTTTAAAGTGCATTAGAACGTAAAAAATATTTTTTTATCGGCCAGAATAAGAAAAGTATTTCTGAATAAGACATATGACCAAAAATAAAAGCTTGAAGGGGGGGGGGGGGGAGGGTGCTCAGAAAACATTAAACTGCACGATTAGCTGATTTGCGTGACGCAAATTTTTGTAAGAGGTTGCTTGGTAACAGATTTATTTATGAATCGCCTAGATTAATGTGAACCGAACATTAAACTGCACGATCAGTTGGTAGTAGATTTGTATGTTCAATGTTTTCTGAGCGACCCAAGCTTTTTAGGTGCGTTCGTAATTATATAAATACGTAGCCCCTATGAACGTAGTCTGGTCGTCCGTCCGTCTGTTCGTCCGTCCGTCCGTCTGCATATAACAACGCAAAAACTACCCAACCGAATGGTTTGAAATTTAAGATATATTATCTTTGCAGAATTTTGTCGAGTCATTTCAAATTTTATTAAAATCGAATTAAACTTTAGGAGATATTAATAAAAATATTAAGAAATTTGAATTTTTTAAGAAAATTGGTTTTTTTTTGTTATAGGAGCTTACGAGGTTTAATGATCAAGCGACCGAGATACTTATTTTATGACAGAAATTAATCTGTAAACGATATAATTCATTTCACAGAATTAAAAATTATCAAGATAATGAATATTTATATAACTAGCTATAGTACGAACGCACCTCATTTGTCACGTTTGACGTACAATTTTCAACTTGTTATATTTAGTCAAATGTCGTTATGAATATATATATATATATATATATATATATATAATTATAATATCTACGAATTTCAAAAAACATATCAAGTTCTTCTTAAATCTCGAAAGAGATAATTAATGATAATGTGAAGACGGAATACCACATAGCTAATATTTAACTAGTGCAATCATAATATTACCATAGCTTATGCTTCAATGGTAATTGGCCAAAAATACTTAAAACATTAAGAAAATTTAAAAGAGAGAGTGAAAGATAAAAAAATATATATATATAATTTGGAGTTGCTATCACTTGAATAAAAATGGATTAAGAAATGAAATATGAACCTTATCAATGGAAAACTTGACAACAAGAGAAGAAATATGGAAAAAACACATGTAGATATAATCGTCAGCCTGGATGTACCCATATGTGTTTTTAAAAATAATTCATTATTTCATAATTCTACTGGCATATATGCTAAGATCAGTAGAATCACCCAGGTATAATGAATTATTACCAGAATACAATGAGAAATAATAAAATGTGAAACAAAATCCGCAAAGAATAGACCAAATATTCCACTAACAGTAATCATCCATAAAACCTAATACAACACAATACTAAATTAACCAGATAACAATTTAAATTTTAAAATTGGAAAAATCCTTAAAGAATAGATAAAATTTTAAAATTGGAAATAGATAAACTGGAAAGAGTAGATAAAATATTTTACTTACAATTATTATCCAAAAATCTTAACAATCACAATGTTTTCATGATCCCAACACGTCCACATGGCGATAATCATGAAATATCTCATACGTGATTATGATAGTGAAGTTGAGAGAAATTATTAGAAAGTTAAGTTCAGAGTACATTTTTTGAAATAACACCTTAATTATTACACCATAACACAATTTTATTTAAACACACACTAATTTATTTTTGTGATATACACTTAAAAACAAATTTATAATTGTTAAAATACAAATTTTCCATTTAATTTTAATCTTTAAAAGTAAAATTAATACACAAGCGTTAAGCGCCCTCTATATATAATTTAAAATTACTATTAACAATATTATTAGCATTTATATAAATGCTTTACATGTCATATATATATGACATGTAAAGTGCTACCCTCTATTGGAATTATTCAAAATTAAGTTTGAGTTATATATTAATTATATTAGATTTAATATGATATATAAATATTAGAAAATATTATTATCATTATAGATAATTAATTTTATCTTACATAGTATTTCATAGATTCTTAACTACAGTATATATTATGTAAAAGAGATATTTCTTTTAATACAAAGTGCTTGTGCTGCCATCTATGTTAAACTACTTATATATATTATAGAATTTATAAATAAATTAATCTTTTTATATACTGCTACAAATAATTAAATGAATTCTGATTTAATACAAATTTCTACCTTCTATCTACCTATATATCGAATAGTATTTACCAAAAATAGTTAAGATATCATACATGTATTTATTAGTTAATGAATTATAACATCCTAATAGAAAAAAAAAATTATATATATATAGAAAAATTGAAAAAGATAGAGATTGATTTAAATAAAAATAAAAATAAACTATATATATATTTATATATTACATATAGTGATATTTGTGATTTATGGTCAACAATGTCATCCATGTATAATTTTATGTGTTTTTGTGTAAGTGATTTTTACATTATTTTTGACATTGTTACGGTATTTTTATATTTTATAGACATTTTTAACATATCAATATAAACACTTAATAAAAAATGATCGACTAAACGCGCAATCACAGTAACTGTATAAAGTGTAATAATGTAAAACCAACTTAAGAATTGTTCTTATATGTTATATGTTATAATTTATAAGTATTAAAAACTGAACACCAGTATCACTTAAAAAATAGGTGATCGGCAACGCACAATCACAGACAATATAAAGTGTATATAATGTTCAATCATTTAATTATTGTCCTAATATGTTTTAATTTTATTGATGTATGTTTAATTGTAAATTGCTATATCATTTGCTATATGTTATCTCACACTAAAACAATAATATTACATACCATGTTTATATTTATATGATGTAATAATTGTTATTTAAAAGAGTTTATGATTGAATTTATCAAAAAAATAGGATACCCATTTTTTTGTGCCTGATCACGAATAAATCTAATATTTTTGTTTTTATTATTATCTGAGCATAGGTATTTTATACGATGAAGATAAGTTATAATTATATTTTTATAAACTGATTTATGTAAACAAGAAGCAAAATTGGTAAAAATATTTACTTTAAATGGAAAAACTATCCTGCGCCGCCAGGCGCCCTCGGGGGTAGCCCGCGGCACTCTTTCGACCATCGCGCCCAAGTCTCTGAAGGACTTTTAATGCACCAGGACTTTGTCTCGTCCGGCGCTGCGACCGGTCTTGGGCCGCCCCTCTGCGAACCCTAGACCATTCTACCAGGTATCGACCTCATAGGTCGTTGCGGCAGCAACCCTGCTCTGGGGAAACTTCCGCGTGGAACGTACACCTGATGAGACGCCGAAGAACCCCCGACGGCCTCGTTCGCGAAACCCCACAGGGGGAAACGGTCCCTCAGTCATATGTCGAGTTCCTCCGACGACTCTTGCTTTCCCACGGCTTCCGATCATAGACATGCATGGATGGGCAAGCTACTGGGCTCGTTGGCCGTGAGGTTCACATGTCATGCACTTTTTTAAAAAAGGAGCAGAAGAGGCCTCTCTCCGACCCAGAACCACGAGGAAATTCGGTTCTTTCCCATAGACGGGATTCGGATAGGTTGTCCCTACGCAGTCTGGCGCGAGGTTGAACCCGACTAGGCAGAACTAGCCGGTAACCCAGCGACAACTCCAGAACTACGAGATCATCCACATATAATATCACTCAAAAACGGAAGAATCCTAAGACACCGCTATCGGACTCTAGAGGTTGCGGAAACTTCCTCTAAGCGCGCCAAAGAGACGGGCCCGATCGAGATTAGTAACGAGAAAGTTAGTAGACGTGCCACTAGTCCGCCCGCCAGGTGTGGAAATTCCTGGCTGCACGAGAGACGTGCTCGGACTGGGTTTCGGACCTAGGTCTCGAGTTTCAGCTGATCGACGCCGCGTTAGTCGGCAGCCTCCGGTCCGGTTCCTCGTAATCACATAGCAGGAAGAGGGTGGTCCTTTCCTCGAAGAGAACGTTCGCGTCCCTGGCGCCTCTGGCCGGTCGCCTTCGGATAGTGACCGTCTCCTCGATTCAGGCACTCCCTGTGGTGACCATTGAGGGCGACTCACAACTCTCCAGCTGCAGTGGATTTCGTGAGGTCCTCTTCCACGAGTATGGGGGTTCGTGTTGGGACTATTTCACCTCTGCCTCCGTCTCGTCGCAGATAGTTGCTGCATGCCGTATCTCCCGACGATCGGTGTACAACAGAGTCATCACGATTTCGTGCTCTACAGAGATCGATCGTGCTTCCGTCAATTCCTTAGTCAAGTTTTGGAGGGATCCGGCTGGCATTTGCTAGCCTTTGCCCAAGATCCACGTGAACCTTGGGATTGGCCTACGGAGTCGTCTGCCTGCCACCTACGGAAAATTTCCGATCATTGGCTGTGCTCGCGTCGCAGAGAACCTGCGCTTGCGAGGAGGAGATCCACGAGCCCACAACCCAAATGGGCGAACCACAATGGGCCATAGCGTGGCATCTCCGGCCCTGCGGAGACTCCTTTCCCACTGGCGGACCACGATGAGGAACCCAGACCAGTCACCTCCTGTCCCCGTCGTGTCGACGAACACTCCGTATTAAACGGTGTGTCCGCGCAATGCTCCGCTCCCGGTCACCTCCTCCACCAAAGGAGTCGGGTCGGGACCACGGAGAGGGACCCGCCAGTACTTTAAATGGAAAATCAATTCTTTTATCATAAATATCAAAACTTAATTTATAATTATCATTAATTTTAATTTTTAAGTCAAGAAAATTTATATTATTATTAATCAAATCATTTTCACTTAATTTAAGCTGAATAGGATAAAAATTGAGTGGTGATGTGCAATTATTATCATTGAAATAAAAAATGATAATGTCATCAATATAGCGATAAAATGCATAATCATTGTTCGGACCAATATTTCTTTCATAATAATATAAATAAAGGTCAGACAATATACTAGAAGCGGTCCCACCCTGCGGAATTCCCTGGCATTGTTTATAAATAATATTGTCATATATGATATAATTATTATGCAATGTAAAATTTAGTAAAGTTTTAAAATAATTAACGGAAACATGATCTTTTAATTTTAATTGAGATTTAAATTCTTTAAATAATATACATATTGTTTTATGTAAGTCTTTTATATCAATGTTATTAAATAAATCATTAAAATCCAATGTTTTTATGAATTTTACCGGATTGATATTATGTATTTTATTAATAAGTTGAAAACTGTTTTTTAGGTAATGTTGGTTATTATGTTTTATCGTTATATCATAAATCTGCTTTAAAATATTAAGTAGTAAATTGCTTGCATTATTATTATATGTGTTACACCCGATGGTAACTGTGCGAAATTTAATTGGATTTTTATGAAATTTTGGAATTATAACAAGATAAGGATAATTTAAATTATTACATTTGATTTTTAGTAATTTATGATAATTTAATAATTTTCTATTATTAATTTCAATATTTAATTTAGTTTTATTAAAAATATTACTTGTGTTAATTGCATTGTGAATTAACACCTTATAGTACTCTTTACAGATGATAGCATAATTATTTGGAGATTTATCTACATAAGTAATTATAAATTTGTTTTGTAATTCTGATATATGTTTATTTACATTTTTAAAAGCTGCATGTGTAATATTTTGATAATTTTTTATAATTTCATTTTTTATTTTATCTATAACAGAAATTCTCCATTCACTAAAATACTCGATAGGTTTATTGTAATCAATAGCAATTTTATATATAAATAAATCAATATCTTGAATAAACTGCAATATTATAGATTTGATATTACACCTATATGGAAGGCGAAATTTTGTTCCATTATGCATTAATTTTTGTAAAATAGGTTGTTCTATAATATTAAGATCACCAGTAATGATATGACCATGTGTTGTATTTATGTACTTTTGAAATTTTTGGTCATTACAATAACAAGGGTAATTATTTGAAGAGACCATTTGTTTTGCAAAAGAATTGTAATTAAAAATTTTGCGTCCAAGTGTGCGATTATATTTATATGCCTTGTGAATGGTAAAATTTTTTATTGGAAAATTATTTGTAGTGTTGTTTATGATATTGTGTAAATTGATATTATTAAATACATGATTGGAAAAATTTATAATTAGTTGTGTATTATTAGTTTTATATTTAGGTTTATTAGAAAGACATAATAGATTTGCTCTATAATGAAGAACAAAAATGTGGAGAATATTTATTCTTATTAAATACCTTGAAATATTGGTTTAGATATTTCTTTTTAATACTAAAAACATTGTAAAGAATTTGAGCTTCGACATCCAGCTGCACTATGTGTCATTCTAGCATTTCCTGTGAGTGCACTTAACTGCATACCTTCCCTCGCTATTTTTGCCTTGAAGACTAGCAGACGCCGAATTCTATTGTACTGTGAGCGGAAAGTTCGGACAGTGATGAAGTGGTAAGGCGTTACCCAAAAAGGGGTCTTATGCTTTGATCCTTGCCGAGTTCGTGGGAAAGAGTTCATCTGCGAGAGAAGCGATCTCTGCACACGATTTTTAGGTTTGCGCCCGAAACTTTGCCCTTTGTCTTAGAACGTCCAATGACGGACTTAGTGAAAACGAAACAGAGGGATCTCAAGGCTGCTAAGAGGCTGGAGAGTTTCGAGGGGCCCGCCTCGACAAAGCCCCCGCCCCCAGAAGAAGTTCTCCTGCGAGAATGAAAAAGTGAGAGAGGACAGTTTTTGGAGAGATCAAAAAGGAGAGTGTTGACTCTCTGGAGAAGGGAAAAGGAAACGTCAGTTTCTAACTCAGCGTGGTGTAAGCGCTAGTGAGGTCCGACCTCTAGAATTGATACAGCAGGTATCCGGTGAAAATCCCAGCGAAGTGAAAAAGCACACCAAGTGCGAGAGTGAGAGTTCTTAGACTCAGAATTAACGAGTATTAGTAGATCTTCCGAAGAGAAGGAACGGACGAGCCTTGGTCCGAATGAACTTTATTTTGTAGTCACGACTGACTGTAATGTTTAGAGACTTTTGTTTGTTTCAGTTACACTTGGAGTCAAGAGGTCATTAATTTATAAGCGATTGACTCACGAAAAATAATTAAATGCTGTAATTAACTTTCTTGTACATATTTTCATTAGAATTAATATTGGTATGCAATAAATTCTATTTTCTAATTTATACGAGAAATTCTCTGTGCCAGCGATCCGATCTCGCTACCACTCACCATCTTTTATCGGGTCGGTATAGAGGAGTTACTACAACTGGTGGCTTGCGGTGATGGATTAATTAGCAAAAATTAATGACAATCTTCAAAGACAAAGAGTGGACTCTGAAATTTAAATCATCAAAGTGCTCCAAGAGAGAGTCTCCTTGTGACTTGTGACCTGAGTCTCCTTAGACACCCCTGTGGATCAACACAGCATCAGAAAGAGTAATCTACCAAGAATTCTGGAGAGTGTTCCCCCATCAGTAAGAGAAATCTACCAAGAATTCTGGAGAGTGTTCCCTCATCAGAAAAGTGTGACAGAGAACCCCGTCTGTGCTCCTGAGAATCTCTGAAGTCTGTGCTTCTGACGCCCTGAAAGACTCTTAGTAATGGAGGTAAGCTCTTTTTATACTCAGAGTGGCTTTAATTGTTATTAGTGTTTGTGTAGGTGTTGTAGGCTTTAAAAAAAAGTTGTATGTTTATTTTTGTGAGAGTAAATTTTTGAGAAATTTTTCCGGTAGAAAAAAAAAAAGCATTATGAGATACTTCCGAGATTACTGTAACTTATTTAATAGACAAATTTTGTAGTTAAAATTAAATTATTGTTGAATTAATTTAATGCAAACTGAGAGTTGTGCAGTGTTACAAAATTTTAGCTGAATCTATAAATGAGAGTTCATTGAAAAAAAAAAGTATTGAACGCATTTCATATTTTACGATAACAGAGTTGATTTTATATGTTTTTTGTGAATTATTCTAAATTTTTTTAAGAGTGGTTGCAGAGATTAAGACCACCATTGATTTAAAAAAATAAAAAAATAAAGGAATTGAATGAGACTTTTGCAATTTAAAATATTTTTACTGTGCTTTTTGAAATTGAAATTGTTGTTTTGTGTAAAATTGATCCCATATGTATTTTATAACCAAATACCAAGGTGAATGTAGACGTTAGGATAGAGTTGCTTATCTTTATATGTTGCATATTTCCTATATTATTGCTAAGCGTACTTTTTTTATGAGCGTATATTTTGGTAATATTTTGACGCACTTGGTAGGATTTGATTTAATCTTATTGTATTGTTTTATATTTGTGAGAAAGATAATTTCTAATTTTATACTTTAAAAATGTCGGAGCTTAAATATTTTAGGAAAGCTGATTTGCAAACGTTAGCTTACGAATTTGAGGTCATTTTAGAGGAAAATGATACTGTACCGAAAATTATAAAAAAAATAGAGTCGTCAGAGGGATTTGAGAAAGAGCTAGCTTTAGCACAAATTAAACTTATAGAAAAAGATAGGGAAAATAAAGTCGAGCGGGAACATGAGTTAGCTAGGTTAAAAGCGACGCAAGAGTCAGATGACCGGAGTACCGCATCTAGTAGCATCTCAGTTAGAACGAGTAATTTACCCCTAAAAACAATTATGCATCGCTTTGATGAAAAGAATTCGGATATTTCGTTGTTTTTGAATTTATTCGAGAGACAGGCAAAAAAATGTAATCTAAATTCGGATGAGTTGGTGACGAATTTACTATCATTATTACCTGTGGGAATGGCCGAGTTAATTTTAAGAGAACCCGAAGACAAAATTGATGATTTTCAATATGTGAAAGAAAAACTGTTAGAACGCTATCGTTTGAATGCAGAGACATACCGACAAAAATTTAGTCAACATCCACGAAATCCTAATTCAGTTTGGAAGGATCTGATTTTCGAACTTAATAGTTTTTTAGAAGGATGGCTGTCATGCTTACAAGTTTCGGATTTTGAGGGTTTGAAAAATTTGCTTGTCACGGACCAAATCAAACGGAGAGCGTCTCCAGAAATGCGCGAACATTTTATAGATAACTGGGCGGAGATTAAAGATCCCGAAGAATTAGTAAGACTTTTAGATGCGTACGAAGCGATCAAACGCCCTTCTAAAAAAACGTGGAATCCTAAGCCACCGACAGAGAAGAAATTTGAAAGACCCAGAACTTTTGAAAATGGGCGAAACGGAAACAGAAATCCGGAGACTAACTTTAACTGGAGAGATAGAAATGATAATAAAGAAAGGGAAAAGGCGTTCGAAAAAAGGCGAGAAGTCAAGTGTTACGCGTGTTTGCAAAGTGGTCACTACAAATTAAATTGTCCGGAAATTAAAAAGAAAGAGGCTGCGCGGGTCAGTCACTTAAATAGTAAGCCGACACTTGGAGAAGCCTTCTCCCCTTATTTGAGTAAAGTATTAGTGAATGGAATTCGGGCAACTGCCTTGAGGGATTCAGGGAGTGATATTGATCTGGTTGCATACGATTTAGTCAGTCGAGATAAATTGAATGGAGATCACGTTTGGATTAAGACTCCGCTGGACAGTAAATTATACTGTCTACCCATAGCAGAGGTCACTTTAGAAATTGAAGGCGTGGGGGTTATTGAAACGAAAGCGGGAGTAAATAATAGAGGTTCAGATATGAATTATTATTTGTTGGGTAATCAATCTCAAAAGTTATTAGAGCGGGCGAACATGAAACCGGAGTTAGTAAATGCAGTTCTGACGCGCGCTCAAAAGAAAAAAATTGACCATACTCCAAAGTTGGAAGATAAGCGGATTATGCTTTCCGATAAGGAAGGGGAGAATGTTCACCGACGCGATGAAGCGGAAACTGTGAACTCGGTGAAAGAGAAAGAAGAAGCAGAAGCAAATTTTCGCGAATACGGTGAAACGGAAATGTTGAATTCTAAAGAAAAGGGTGAGGAGATAGACAACCCCATCGAGTTGGATAGTTTAGACAGAGGTTTGCTGCCATTATTGATCGAAGACGGATTTACGAATCTGGCTAAGATAGGGAGAGAGGATTTTAAAATGGAACAAGACAGCGATCCATCACTCAAAGAGATTAGAGATAAGGCTAAAGTTAAAAAGTCTCACTTTGAAATAAGAAATTCTCTGATAATAAGAAACACGAAGGATAATCGCGGGAACGAGAGGACCCAGGTGGTTGTTCCTTTGAGATTTCGTGTTGACATATTAGGTGCGTGTCATGAAGGAATTTCGTCTCACCTAGGGGAAATGAAAACCAAAGATAAAGTATTGCGGTATTTCTTTTGGCCTAATGTAATAAAAGAAATTGAGGATTTTGTCAAATCTTGTGACCCGTGTCAAAGAATCGGAAAAGCAGGGGAAAAGAAGAAAGCGCCACTTAAGCTAGTACCAATAGTGGGTGAAATATTTTCGAAACTAAGCTGTGATCTCGTCGGGCCCTTACCGAAGTCAAACAAAGGAAACAAATACATGGTCACTGCGGTATGTTTAGCATCAAAGTACCCTGAGGCTATACCAGTGTCAGATATGAGGTCTGAGACCATTATCGAAGCCCTAATGATGATATTCAGTAGATTAGGATTTCCAAGGAAAATCCAAACGGACTTGGGCCGAAGCTTTGTTAGCGATTTAACGACCGCCTTTCTTAAAAAGTTCGGAGTTAAGATAGGAAACTCAAGTGTGTGTCGACCTGAAAGTAACAGTGTTGAACGATGGCACAGGACGGTTAAGAGGCTTTTAAAAGTGCTTTGTGTAGAAAACGGGTCGAATTGGGAAGCAAACTTGCCTTATGCATTGTTAGCATTACGGACGGTACCGCATAATTCGACTGGGTTCAGCCCCGCTGAACTAGTGCACGGAAAAAATTTGAGGACCCCGGAAACATTATTGTTTGAAAAATGGATGGGAGAGGCGGAGGAAAATGAACTAGTGACGGAATATGTGTTTAACCTCACGAACAGATTAAAAAGGTGTCAGGATTTAGCCGTTGAGAACATGACTACTGAACGAGAAAAAAGGAAATTTTGGTTTGACAAAAAGGCGGTAGAAAGAAAATTTAACGTGGGAGATGAGGTTTTGGTTTTGGCGACCAGTAAACCAAACAAAATGTCAGTAAGTTGGATAGGACCGGGAAAAATTGAATCGAAAATCTCGGAAACAAATTATATTGTAAATGTTCCTGGGAGGCGACAAAAATCCCAGATTTATCATGTGAATTTATTAAAGCCTTATAAAAAACGGGTGGAGTTAGTAAACATCTTAACGCGAGTGATAAACGAGGTTGAGGATAAACAAGATTTAGATATAGTTTTTCCCTGTGCCGATTCCGAAGTTTATAAGTTCGATGAAGTCGTAAGAGAGAGTGATTTAACAACTAGATGCACTTCCGAGCAATTGAGACAATTGGAAAATTTATTGGACCGTTATGGGACTGTATTTTCGAATGACCCAGGGCGTACCGATCTAATCGAGCATGACATAGAATTGTCGGAGTTAAAACCCGTTCGTTCGAGACCCTACAGAACATCACCCAGACAAACGGAAATATTGCGCAAAGAAATAAAGCGAATGTTAGAATTAAATCTTATAGTAGAAGGCGAATCTGAATATAGCTCTCCGATTATTCTCGTGGAAACACCAGGAAAGGACCCGAGACCCTGTATAGATTACCGCAAACTAAATGCCATCACAAAGGTAGAATTTTATCCTTTACCCAATATTGAAGAAAGAGTTGAAAAAGTCTCGAGTGCTAAATATATTACGGTTTTAGATCTAACGAAGGGCTACTGGCAAATTCCAATGACCCCGAGGGCTCAAAAATTAGCGGCTTTTGTTACAAGCTTTGGGTCCTATTTCCCTCTGGTCATGGCTTTTGGACTCCTGAATGCATCCTACAGGTTCTCAAAATTTATGGATATAGTATTGAGAGGGCTTGAGGAATTCTGTTTACCGTATCTAGATGATATGGCGATTTTTTCAGACAGTTGGGAGGACCATATGCGTCATCTAGAAACAGTATTAAAAAGGGTTAATGACGCGAAACTAAAAATCAAATTGGCGAAATGCAAGTTCGCTCAGAAAACCGTAAAATATCTTGGGCATATTGTAGGGGAGGGCAGACGGAGGCCAGCTGAGGCGAAAGTAAGGGCAATTAAGGAATTACCGGTTCCGAAATCGAAAACTGAAATTCGTAGATGTTTGGGAATGGCTGGATATTATTCCCGGTACATAAAAGATTATGCAGTGATTGTAGAACCATTAACGAGGGCGCTTAAAGGGAAAAATAAAAAAGAAAAGATTGCATGGAGCGACGAAATGGGAAAAGCCTTTGAGACTTTGAAAATGAAGCTTACTGAAGAACCGGTGCTTTACGCTCCTAATTTTCAGAAAGAATTCATAGTACAAACTGATGCTAGTGACTTAGGTATTGGCGTGGTTTTGGCTCAAAGAGAGGGATCGGAAGAGCACCCCATAATATATTTAAGTCGAAAATTTACTGATAGTGAGAAAAGTTTCTGCGCCACTGAAAGAGAGTGTGCAGGGATTATTTTTGCGATAAAAAAGTTAAGGCATTATATTGATGGACAAAACTTTTCTATCGAAACCGATCACAATCCTTTGGTGTTTCTAAAAAGAAATTCTGGAAATAATCCCAGATTATTAAGGTGGTCCTTAGCTCTGCAACCTTATAATTATGCCATTTCTCATCGCGCAGGCAAAGACATTCCGCATGTTGATTGTCTGAGTCGAGTTTAAGGAGATTTCTTGATAAACTTTTGTATATAATTATTTTAAGATTTTTTATTTTTTTATTTCACTGTGTTTTATTTCATTCTATGTTCATGATTTCTTATCAGAGCGCGAAAAAAAAAGGAAGGTAGTATTATCTTATTCATGTATGTTTTATTTCTTGCCACTCTGATGTAATTTGAGCTTGCAATTCTTTATCCGACTCTTAGAGATTCTTAGTGTTTCACCCTTAAGAATCGTTTGAGGAGGAGGTGCTGTAAAGAATTTGAGCTTCGACATCCAGCTGCACTATGTGTCATTCTAGCATTTCCTGTGAGTGCACTTAACTGCATACCTTCCCTCGCTATTTTTGCCTTGAAGACTAGCAGACGCCGAATTCTATTGTACTGTGAGCGGAAAGTTCGGACAGTGATGAAGTGGTAAGGCGTTACCCAAAAAGGGGTCTTATGCTTTGATCCTTGCCGAGTTCGTGGGAAAGAGTTCATCTGCGAGAGAAGCGATCTCTGCACACGATTTTTAGGTTTGCGCCCGAAACTTTGCCCTTTGTCTTAGAACGTCCAATGACGGACTTAGTGAAAACGAAACAGAGGGATCTCAAGGCTGCTAAGAGGCTGGAGAGTTTCGAGGGGCCCGCCTCGACAAAGCCCCCGCCCCCAGAAGAAGTTCTCCTGCGAGAATGAAAAAGTGAGAGAGGACAGTTTTTGGAGAGATCAAAAAGGAGAGTGTTGACTCTCTGGAGAAGGGAAAAGGAAACGTCAGTTTCTAACTCAGCGTGGTGTAAGCGCTAGTGAGGTCCGACCTCTAGAATTGATACAGCAGGTATCCGGTGAAAATCCCAGCGAAGTGAAAAAGCACACCAAGTGCGAGAGTGAGAGTTCTTAGACTCAGAATTAACGAGTATTAGTAGATCTTCCGAAGAGAAGGAACGGACGAGCCTTGGTCCGAATGAACTTTATTTTGTAGTCACGACTGACTGTAATGTTTAGAGACTTTTGTTTGTTTCAGTTACACTTGGAGTCAAGAGGTCATTAATTTATAAGCGATTGACTCACGAAAAATAATTAAATGCTGTAATTAACTTTCTTGTACATATTTTCATTAGAATTAATATTGGTATGCAATAAATTCTATTTTCTAATTTATACGAGAAATTCTCTGTGCCAGCGATCCGATCTCGCTACCACTCACCATCTTTTATCGGGTCGGTATAGAGGAGTTACTACAACATGTTTTCTGATAGCAAGCCAACAATAATCATTACAAAATTTTGCCTCATGATCATCAAGCTCCTGTTGTATCACAATATCATCAATGTATTTTTTGTTATTATGTTTACCTCTACCATGTCTTGAAGTTTTTATTATGTTTGAAATATTTAATCCTGAATAAAGATTTTTATAATTTTCATATTTAGTTAAAGCTGAAAATACAGGATGTGATTTTTTGTATACTAATTGATTTAATCCATAAGGATAGGTAGTATTATAATGTCTTATATATTTAGATTCTAGAAAAAGTCGTTCAGTAAAATTTTTTTGTATTTTAAGTATTTTAATAGTAATATTTTGAAAATCATGATTTTTGAAATGAGTATATTCAATATTATGAGTGGTTTGAAATTTAGATTTTTTAAATTTATCAATATGAGAACGATGTAAATTTAGCCGCTTATGTAATTTTTGACAAGACTGTCCAATAATATATATATATAATTCTGGCTGAGAAAAAATTATTTTTTACTTTGTGCACTTTAAATTTAATAAAAAATTAGTGTACTTTATTATTATTTTTAAACATTTTTATATATTTATTTTTTACTTTTTGGTCTTATTTAAAAATATAGAATGATTTCTTGCTACTGAAGAAAAAAAAATTAGAAACTTTTATCCGGGACATTTTTTAAGAAATCTGAAAAGCTTGTTAACAAATCCGATGAAAGAAAAAATGTTGGGTAGATGGAAAATATAACGTCTTGAGCTGAAAAAAGTCCTTCGGCCTGTACCACGAGGAAAAAGTAGCTTCCCTATTTCTTGGTTTGAAGATTTCATCCATTTTACTTGAAAACACGCTATTAAAATGCGAGGAACCCGATTATAGAAGATTTATTCCCAGTTTCCATCAATGCTGAAACTGAATAAGAATTTTGCCAAATTAGTTAGCTTTAGCCAGGTTGGCTACATTTATGGCGGTTTTTTGACGCCAAACTTAGGGAGCATTTGACGCTAGCGGATATCAGTATATACTTTTAAGTGTACGAGAGTTGGAACAATGGTTACAACAAAAGTACGTCAGAAATGAAACTTCTAAAATTTGAAGTAAACAAAAATATTACGTCTGAACATGTATTTATATTTATATTAAAATCATTAAAATTACAGACATTATATTACAATTACATAAAACATTAAAAACATATTAAAATTGGACGTTTCGGATATACATGAAAATCCCTCATCAACAAACATTTTTCTTAACGTAACTGTGACTTAAGTTAAGAAAAATGTTTGTTGATGAGGGATTTTCATGTAAATCCGAAGCGTCCAATTTTAATATGTTTTTAATGTTTTATGTAATTGTAATATAATGTCTGTAATTTTAATGATTTTAATATAAACTTCTAAAAGTTAATCTATATTATAAAGCGCAGTGCTGACGTCATAATCGATAATCATGCGGGCAACAATGGGGTTAAAATGTACGAAAGTTGTAACAATGAAAATATTGTTTTCTATTAAAATTAAACAGTTGCAATATTATTTCTGTAGGAAAATGCAAGTTTTTGTCCGACATTTTAGGGTCTTTTAATGTGCGGAATTGACAAAAAAAAAAAAAAAAAAAAAAAAAAAATGTAATTATATTGTCATGCAAGATCTATAAGTGTGCCAAATTTCAGGTTAATAGCTTAATCGGAAGTGAGTGAAATTAACGCTGAGAAATTCCAACCATACAAACATACAAAACAAGTTAAATAAAACATTGTAAAAATTCTAGAGTTTATGCCTTGTTTTACTTTTATGTCTCTCTTTTATTTATTCTAATATGCACTTATATATACTATTAATCAACGGAAATCACTTATAAAATGATGTAATATAATTGATGTAACATGGAAATACTTTTGAAACATTCAAAAAGTTAAGAAGATATTTTTCAAGTTCATTAAAGTTTTCATAATATTTTTATTGTGTAACAAGAGACAGGGATTTACTGAATGTACACTCATCGTCTCAGCGCAACTCTTTGTTTTTGAAGAATCCTTTTTCGTCAACGCCTCTGTGATCGTCTTCAGTTATTTACTTCTTTATATATTTAAGGTCACTCTAAGTGCTAATGTTTTAGTCATAGCATTGACATGAGAATTTGAATGTTCATTCTTCCATTTCAGTCTTAATGATTTCAGGGGCGTAGATCCGCTCATTTTTTATTTGGTCACATTAGACTTTTATTTTTTTCTCCATGTTACTGATTTTGTCAGCTCAGACTGGTTTCTAGTCAAGCGCCCCGTGGGTTCCTGCATAAATCCATAAAGAGGTAAATCTGTCTCATAATATCTGAGATTTCACCAATTTCAGACCATTTTGAGAGTCTGGGTATGACCGAATTTGGGCAACAGACATTCGTTTGTAGAGCTTTTCGTTAAATAAGGTAAATAAAATCAGCATTTCTCTTTTTAGGTGCGTTCGTAATTATATAAATACGTAGCACCTATAGTCGTCGCTTGGTCCGTCCGTCTGTCCGTCCGTCCGCATATAACAACGCAAAAACTACCCAACCGAATGGTTTGCAATTTAAGATATATTATCTTTTCAGAATTTTGTCGCGACATTTCAAATTTTATTAAAATCGAATCAAAACTTTAGGAGATATTAATAAAAATATTTATTAAGAAATTTGATTTTTTTTTTTAAATCGGTGCTTTCTTGTTATAGGAGCTTCCGAAGTTTAATCGTCAAGCGACCGAGATACTTATTTTATGACAGAAATTAATCTGCAGACGATATAATTCATTTCACAGAATTAAAAATCATCAAGATCTGAATATTTATATAACTAGATATTGTACGAACGCATCTCATTTGTCACGTTTGACGTACAATTTCAAACTTGTTTTTTTTCTTCTTCTTCAATAGTTGAAAAGTGTTTATGAATTTGATTTATCTACTGTCTGTCTGTCCGGTTTATCTGCTGTATGTCTGTTCCGGTTTATCTATATGCTTATCTGTTTGGTTTATCTGTATAGTATGTCCGTCTGTCTGTCTGTCCGAGCTTTAACTCGCGTAAATATAGTCGGATTGCTATGTAACTGATATAAGTATATTGGGATTTACTATGGCATGTTCGGTATTGAAAATGAAGTGTGCAGCATTCATGGTTCATTTACAGGGACACTCAAAAGTATTCCGTTACATTATAGGGGAAAATCGTTTGCTATGTATTTTAATAATGTTATACTATTTCAAACATATTGAAATTGATATATTTCACAGCGATGCATAACAAGATGCTTACTGTTGAATAGGGTTCACATAGCCTTTACCATTCATATACAGGGACACACAAAAATATTTGGTTACAGTACCGTCTACTGGTAATTGCAGGAAGTGCGTTGGGTTCAGTTGTGGTATGCATTTTTAAATTTAACAATTTTTGTCCATATTACTTAGTTTGTATAAATTATGTAGATCATATACAGGATTGCACAAAGAAATCGAATGCATATCCATTTAATGTTGGAAATTGCTGAAATGGAATTTTCAACTGAGTTAAGCATTCCTAGCTGAACAAAATTTTAGCATAATATGTAGTATATATACAAATCGATAGATCATATACAGAGATTCACAAGAGAATTTTAATTATTTTCCGACTCCAGATGGTAATTGCCGAAATTGTATTTTCAAATGTTTCATGCGTTTTCCAAATTGTTTACTTAGATATTATCTTTCACCTTATTAAACTGTGAAGTTTTGTAACAGTATTCTGAACGCATTGGAAAGTGTTTCATAATCTATGCTCGATGCATAATTTTTCGTTCTTTTTCTCCCTTGTGATTATAAAAATTATTCTCCGGACCACCGAGGCTTCAACTTTACTTATTAACCATCTTGGTTAGGTGCCCTTGAAGTAAAAACTTCTTGTACAGTCTGTCTCAAAAGTTTAAGCTCACATTAAAATATGACAATAAAATTGGAATGGAAAACATATAGAATAATTTTATAATAAATATTCAAAATGGAATTGAAATGAAGAGTAGAGATACATAGTAGAGATATTACAATGGTTTCATCAGCATTATTTTTTTTAAAAATATGCCTTTTCTATTTTTGTTGAAAAACCACTTCCTCAAAATTTTAGGCAAATTATGCAGGACTACCACTGACGACTAGTTTTATATTCTATTCGCACCACTATTTTTTAAAAATAAATTTTATTGTATTTTTATCTTGTAGATCAGGTATGTCAAACTCGTTTCTGCCGCGGGCCAAGCTGAACATTATATACAAAGCCGCGGGAGTAGATTGTAAAAGTAGAACCATTGCACAGATTAAATTTTGTACGTACAAAGCACAGCCATGTTAAAGAAATATACATGCAAAGTTCCAAAGTTATTATTATAGTACATAGTTTATGTTATTTTGTTTTTCGAAGAAATACTCATAATTACGTTTCTTCAACCAAATCTACAATATTTAATTAAATTTTCTAAATTGTATTTATTGAAAATTAATTGTACACTCTGGTCTGTTAATCTTGATCTAGCAAAAGCATAGCTGTCAATCTTCTGTGTTTTCTTCAAGTAAAAACTAAAAATAAACATATTTTAAATCAGAAATTTTTATTAATAAAATATGTCTTGTATTTATGAGCTACTTATTTGAGTTCATTTATTAAATACATTTTCTGGTTCAAATTATGTTTATTTGACTTGAAAAATAGCTAAAGATTGCCAACTACTTACAGATGTCGTATGAAAGTGCGCTATTGAACGTAGCTAAAATATGCCTAATTGCACTCTATACTTTAAAAAATAATGATGAATAAGTACAAAAATCTAGAAACGCCATATCCATATATTTTCGCACTAATACGGGATTGCTCTGAATTTTGATTAACTGCACTTTTGATTAAATTTTGTACAACAATTACAACACCAATCATTAAAGGGGGGAGTAAATAGATTAAACTGATTTTCATATTTCTTGAAATTCAAAAATCTTCTTTTGAATTATTTTTTTTTTATATTTCTTCAAAAATATTCTAAAAATTTCCACTTTTATGATATTCGTAATAATGCCTGGTGGCAATATTTAAAAGAAAATACATTTTCTTTTTGAAAATTGTGTTGCCAAAATAAAACTTTAACTTCAAGGCAAATTTCACACTGCTATCTTGTTATTTCAAAATTCTAGTACATCAAATAACAAGATAGCAGTATGAAATTTGCCTTGAAGTTGAAGTTTACTCAGGTGCTTTGTAATTTCAAATGAAAACTCCATGTAATTTGTCTATTAGTGGTCCTATAATAATCCACATTCATATTTTGTTCTTTTAAAATAAAAAAAAATGGTAGCTTGTTTAATAGTTAACCCTTTCCGGCACAAACAAATTCTGTTCGTAAAATGCAAAATTACTGACTGACACCGGAATTTACAAACGACTTTTTTAGAAAATAAGATTTTCTCATTTTAAACTTTCATTGTAGAAGCAAAATCTTATTAAAATATTCTTGGTGCCGAATGCAAGTTTGGAATTAAAATTAAGTGTGCCCGGAGTGGGACCACTGTGCCGGAAATGGTTAAAACTTTGTGATAGAAAGTCGTCAAATATCTGTATATAAAGACAGATCTGTTTATCTTCACATTGACGATGATTAAGCATGCGCGTGCAGATATAACATAAGTTTATAAGCACTGTAAGTTTTAAACACGCATCCGGCATTTATAAATCTATCCGGCTATATATAAATATTTCTAGCAATGATACTTTTGCTTATAGTATTTTTTTAATTTCTTTAACTGCTCTAGACATCAATTCTCTCCAATGTCCATCTCCCCACTTTGCCCCTCCCCCAAGGGGGTACTTTTCTAAATTTTGCAGACAACCCTCATGTCATATATCGTTGGAAAGGTCTGTGACTGCTTAATCATATGCATATCTCTGATGTCCATCTCCCCACTTTGCCCCCCCCCAAAGAGGTACTTTTCTAAATTTTGCACACAACCCTCATGTTATATATCGTTGGAAAGGTCTGTGACCACTTAATCATATTATGCATGTTCCGTGTCCATCCCCTACTTTACCCCCCCCCCAAGGGGGTACTTTTTTAAATTTTGCACACACCCCTCATGTTACATATCGTTTGAAAGGTCTTTGACTGCTTATCATGTTATGCATCTCCTTGGTCCATCCCGCCATTTCCTCCTCTCCAAGGGGGCACTTACCATTTACTTGCACAACAGCGCTAAATGTGTCAGATGAAAGAAATTCCGCGAGTGCATGTGCCAGTGAAACTTAGCCAATTGCTGTTCTTCAACCTAGCTTTAATTCAAAGTGGGTTTTTTATTTATTTGAATTATTCTGCAAAAGTTTCAAACATTTTAAAGCAGCTATGAATTTTATTTTTATGGTACTATAAAGTTTTTTGCCGTCAAATTTTGACGGGTTGCATCTAGTTAGTTTTTTAAAGCAAATGTATTTTCTTCAATAGACTTGGTGAAAGCACTTTGATTCTCTTTTAAGAAGTACCAGTTTCAATTATGACAGATTATTTCTTCGATGTTTAGCAATATTTTTGCAAGTTTTCTTTACACTTTGTGTTGTAGCACTTATTAATGTTACATTCTTCCCAAACTCCAACAGTGTTTACTTATAAAACATAAAATTTTAATTTTTCTTTTAATATAATTGTATTGTAAATCACTTTTTTAAAAAATTTCTGATGTTCATCTTCTGTTAATCATATTTATTAACAGTGGTAAAGAACTTTAAATTTTTTTTATATAAATATAAATTCTGGGATATATGAGAGTATCAGTAAAATATGTGTATATTATTAAAAAATTAAAGAAAGATCACGCAGGATTCATTAACAATGACACAATTACTAACTTAAGTAATTAAAATAATTAAAGAGCTTATATCCAAAATCCATATGTTCGAATAAAGCCCAAGTGAAGAACCTGTGGATGACATATGTAGGGGTTTTGTGCCAGACACAAAAGTGGTAATATGTGTGACTTCAAAACGATTCAATTAAAACTATTTAATTTTATATTTTTATTTAAAAAAAGTTTTAATTGTTCTTAATTAGTGCCGAATTTTATTAATTTTTCAATACATTTCTTAGTATTTGATAAATACAGGATTTATCATTTTGTAAAGTGGTGTAAAATCAAAGATTGTAGTAAAATAAAGTTTTGACACAAAACGAATACAAATTATAAGTAAAATACTGTAAAAAAAAATATCAATCTTTAAAATTTCACACTCAGATCCCGCGTTTTGCTACGTTCCGATTAACTGTCTATGTATCCATAGATTTTTTTGTGCTACAATTAAAATTGAGTTATATCTGTCAATATAGTCCACTGTTGCCAGATAATCGGGATTTTTTAATTCAGAATGCTATCACAGTTTGAAGAGAAATATTACCCTTATTTAACGACAGAAAAGATAAGACAAATATTGCTATTAAAAAGTAGTGGTAGCAATCTGATTTTTTAAAAAAAGCCCATCAAACTGGTAACACTGATATACATATCTTTCTTGCGTTTGTCAGCTGTAAGACCATGGTTGGTGTAAGTGTGTTCGTGCAAAGTGTATTTTCAGCATGCGTGTTCTAACGACTAAATTAAACACAAAGTAAATTGCCAAAGGCTTCGCGGGCCACAGATAAGTTGTCGGCGGGCCAGTTGTGGCCCGTGGGCCACGTGTTTGACATGCCTGTTGTAGATGTTGTCAAAGTGTTTATGAAAGATTTTTGTTTTGAGAAAGTGATGTAAGATAAAATTCAACAAGAATGAAAAATCATGCGTCAAGCATAAATTATGTAACGCTTTCCAACACTTCTAAAATAATTTTACAAATCATTACCGTTTAATAAGGTGAAAGATGATATCTAAGTAAACAATTTGGAAACCGCATAACATATTTAAAAACTCAATTTCAGAAATTTCCAACAATATTCACAAAATTATCCGAATTCTTTTGTGCAGCCCTGTACTATAGATTTGTATATATACTACATAGAATGCTAAATTTTAGTTCAGTTAGGACACGCGTAGCACAGTTTAAAATTCTTCTTCTGCAATTTTTGTCAATAAACGGAAATGTGCTCGAGAACTTTTGTGCTTCCCTGTATGTGATCTATAGAATTTATACACAACAAGTAATAGACAAAAGATGAGTTAAATTTAAAAACGAGTTCAGCAACTGAAAACGCACTTCCAGTAATTATTGTTAACAGACAGTAGCGAATTCGTGTCTCTGTACTGTACCATATTCTATAGTAAGGCTTAGCTTAATGCACCTTAGTGATATATATCAATTTCAATATGTTTGAATAAAATAAATCGCAAACGACTTTTTCTCCATAGACCGTAATGTAATGTATTTCTTTTGACTGTCCCTGTAAAGGAACTATAAGTGCTATGCACACCATATTCCTTATTAAGCTTCTTATAATGCACCTTAGTAATATATATCAATTACAATGGGTTTGAAATTGTGTAACATCATTAAAATAAACCGCAAATGATTTTTCCCCATAGACCGTAATGTAACGGAATTCTTTTGAGTGTCCCTGTAAAAAAAACTATAAGTGCTACACACTTCATTTTCAATACCGAACATGCCATAGTAAACATGAATAACATATATCAATTGCATGCCAATCCGAATATATTTACGCGAGTTAGAGCACGGACAGACAGGCTAACCGAATTCATAAACACTTTTCAACGATGTTGGAAAGTGTTAAAAATAGTCGCCAGTGGCAACCCTGCTTATGTAAATGTTAACAAATGCTGGATTGGTTTCCACCAATCAACCGTTTCTATCAAAGAACCATTTTCCATGAGCGGTATAGCAGTAAATCTCCAATTTCCGTTTATTATTAGGTGTGTTCGTAATTTTATAAATACGTAGCACCTATAATCGTCGTCTGGTCGTCCGTCCGTCTGTCCGCATATAACAGCGCAAAAACTAACCCAACCGAATGGTTTAAATTTTAATATCGTTTGTACATTATATTTTGTATTAATATTGTCTTATCTTTGCAGAATATTGTCGAGCCATTCCAAATTTTATGAAAATCGAATCAAAACTTAAAAAGATATTTATAAAAATATTTATTAAGTTATTTGAATTTTTTTTAAAATCGGTATTTCCTTATTATAGCAGTTTCCTGGGATTAATCGTCAAGCGACGGATATATATCGCCAATTTATCTAACATGCATCACGTTATAGTCATATATGACAGTTTATAACAATATATTGAACACGCTTTAATTTTTCTACCTGTTACAGATATGTAGGCAATGTAACTAGCAAAAGTGCTCAAAATAAGATAAGAATTATGATTATGTTCATGAAGTAGTCCTGGTATTATTTCCAAAATGTTACACTTTTAAAATTTTTATACAATCTCTGGGTCCAACAAGTCATTTTTAGAAAAAATTTCTCTCTGCTCTGACAAGTACAACAACAAAAATTCCATTTTGTAAGACCCAAACTCACTGAATTATCAAGCAGGGCGGTCTCTCTGCCAAGCCAAGCTTAAAAAAAAACGCCACACAAACAACGCCAAGAACTGGACTAAAGAACGCTACTGCTTACTTACAGAAAGCGACTTCGCAATGTTATATCGACAAAACATGCCAGATTAAAATATCAGATATCAAATAAACCAAGCGTCACAGAAAAAAAAAAACGAAAACTAGAAGAATCTAATGAAGAATTTCTTCCATTTAAGACCAAACTCATCTTCATAAAGTGATTTATAAATGAGATATAGATTTTTTTAAAAAACGTCGAGTTACTTAAAATGATCACTTTTTTCTTCGTCAAACTTTTTTGTTTCAAACAAGCTACAGACCTTAATATTGGGCAGAATAATAAAAGGATTGCATTTTTGGACAAGTAATTACGTAATCTATGTGCTTTTATAAAATCCAGTGTAAAAAAAATATATTTTTTTTCTATCCTTAATTAGCAAAAAACTGTTAATTAACTTGGCGATTAAAAAATTATGCCAAAACAGAGATAAAACACTCCAACGACCATGTACCATCTGTATTATAATAGCACAAATCAGTTGTTACAGGTTATAACCACATCAAATTTCATCTGCAAGTCAACCATTTTCTTCTGAAGATATATGTTTTTAAAAATAAAACTTCATAATTATAAGAACACACATTTTATCAGACAATTAAATATGACTGCAAACTGCGGCAGATGACTGTTTCTAACATGAATAAGTACGAGAAATTGCCGTTCAAGGGTATCGGTCTGGGTGGCGCAGTCGCAGGGCGTCAGCACGGTGCGCATAAGGTCCTAGGTTCGAGTCCTGGCCCAGGTCAATTTTTCATTCATGTTTGTTTAATTTATTTAATTGTCTGATAAAATGCTTGTTCTTATAATATTGTAAAATAAAGTAATCAGGCGTAGTGTTTATGCTTTAAAAAATATTTTAAATATATAATTTACGTTTTTAGAAAGATCTTTAAAAATAAATTAGATTTTGAGGGAAGATGTACCTTCTAAAATGTATACATTAAGAGTTATCGGCATTTAAAATTTCTTTCCAAACGTAAACAAAATTTTTGAAATGAATTAAATGCGATTCATTTATTTCTTAAAAAAAAAAAAAAAAAAAAAAAAAACACGGTAAAGGATAGGCATTTTGTTCGCATGAATACCTTTCACGTCATTTTCCTATAAATTAATGAAATCCAGTTGTTAAATTATTTTTGTTTTAGAAGTGAAGTTTCCATTTAAATTTATTGTAATAGTACAATGTTTAATTGAATAAAATAATGTAAATCTAAGAAACTGCTAAGAAATTTCAAACATGCACAGGGCAATGCAAAATAAAATAAAATAAAATAAAATAAAATAAATAAATAAATAAATAAATAAATAATAAATAAATAGATAAATAAATAAATAAATAAATAAAAATCAGCTTTCAGAAAATCTAAAAATTGTTCATATATCTTAATTACAAGCTAAAGGAGGGATTATTACTATATTATTCTATATATAATAGTAATTTCAGCAAATATATTAAATTCCAATGCGATCTGTTTTAAACTTTTAAGATAGTTTATAACGCATGATAAAAAATTTATAAAAAAGAATGGTGCGTCACATTTCGGGGAGGAGATGAGGAGGGGTATCAACAAAATTAGGAAGTATAATAAGGCTAGTTTGAAACTTTACGATATTTTATAACACATAACATAAATTAAAAAAATAAAGCTGCGTCAAAAATTATAGGGAGGGGCGGATAACGTTTTGCTACATAAGGGAGGGGACACTTTTCTAAATTTTAACGATATCCATCATGTCACATATCGTTACAAAGGGCTGTGACCACTTATTCATGTTATGCACCACAGGTGTCACCCCCACATTTTGCGCCCCCCCCCGACACTATTCATGTGATATATTGTTCGAAAGTCCTGTGACCGCTTATTCATATTATGTATCTTCGGGGTCCATCCTCCCACTTTCAACCCCCTCCAAAGGGTGCACTTTTCTAAATTTTGCTGACACCTCTCATCTGATATATCGTTAGAAAGGTCTGTGAACGCTTAATCATATTATGCAGGGGGGGGGGGGGTTTCTAAATTTAGCACATACCCCTCATCTGATACATCGTTGGAAAGGTCTGTGACCGCTTAATCCTATTATGCATCTCCAGTGTTCTTCCCCCACTTTGCCCCCCAAACGCGATTAGCTTTCACCACCAGGGGGCGCTTTCCTACCTCTGTTTCTATGGGTCGGATCACGACGGGGTATGGCTCATTCGACTCGATAGAGCTTTCCAATTTTAGTTAATTTTTCACCACCAGGGGGCACTTTCCTATCTCTGGTTCTATGGGCTTAATCACCCAGCCGGAGCGCCAAACCGTTAGGTTTATGGCAAATATGCTCCGGCGGGAAAATCCCCAGCAGACAATCAGCGTCCCACAGCCCACCAAACAAGCCCTAAACAACGGGCGACTATCAACAAAAATCGAAAATACAAAATCCTTTTCAACGAAAAGGCACAAACTTGATACAATGACAGTAGACCCCTACAAAATAAAATAAAAACTACTAAAATCAAATTAACTAACTAATAAACAAGCTTCAAAACAAAACAAAGAAGCTGAAACAGGTCTAACAGACTGATATATGACTAACTATGATAATTCATAGTCGTATAAGAACTAAACCTACGTAAAGACTAACTTAAATACTTAAATATATAAACTAAAAGGATGTATAACAGCATTTAACGACTTATAACGACTACGGATTTGTGTGCTTAAAATTTTGTGAATAATATGCAAAGATGGCCGCCAAGCCCATCATGCATAATTTGAAAAAAAAATGAATTTTCAGAAACTCGTTAGGATGTATTTAGTACAGGAGAAAACGATTTCTATTAACATATACGTAGGCACTCGACTTATATATATATTATAACTTATTTAATGGAAAAAGTTAAATAAGTAATATAATAGCTTGGAAATTTGATATCACACCATTTTTTAGCCACAACTTTTTTTTTTTTTTAACGCTTGGCTTTTTTTTTTTACTTTTGAAAAGTTGTTTTTGTAGATAATAATTTACTTTAATATAATACTTTGAATTTTATGAAATTACGAAGCTTTCTGGCACTAAAAATGGACAGACGATTTTATACAGTAAATCCTGTGAAAACCCAACCTATCTATAATGGAATCCTGTCTTAAATATAAAAAAAAAATCATCTTCCCTACGGAAAGAATATCATATAATTATCCTGCTAAGATGAAAACCTGTCTAAAACGGCATATTGTGTTGTTCACGCGAGGTTTAGACTTACAAGGAGACCGCCAAACATGATGCGCACAAATTTTGATGATTTTAAAGTATTTTGTGGGGGTCATACCCCTAACTATTCAGGTCAAAGGTTTCCTTCAAATGGATTTTAGTTTTCGAGAAATTTCGGGTTAAAGTTCAGCATGCATTTCAAATATCCATTAGTTCGCAATCTTAAACGAGGTCTCCGTGGCTTTGTGCTAGCGCGCGCGATTTGAGAGCCGGCGATGAGGGTTCTGTCCTCTCATGTGACTTTTACCTCTTTTTAATAAATTTTATATGTTTTTCGCGTTATAAGTTTTATGCAGATTTATGAATTCTGCATCTTTGAACTTTTTGATATTTTCCTAAAAATTCCATTTACATTTTCGAATTTTTCGTGAAAATTTATAGTTTTTGCGCAATTTTTATTCTAATATTTCTGTTGATGAAAATCCAAACTATTTTAAGTCTTGATATCTCGTCTTTTTAAAATGATTCTTGTTTACATTTATGTATATTTAATTATTTATTTATCGTATTTATGAAATAATGCATTTTTTTAGCTGCATTTTCTATTTTTAAAATAATTAAATGATTAAGAAAAAATTAACAAAATAATGTGTCCTTTTAATATTTGATTTGTTCTAAATATATTGAAATATGTTAACTGCTGAAATACTAAAATATTTATCATCACCGACATCGACATTTTTAGTTTATTAAATATGGAAATAATTGTGTGATACATTTCGCAAAAATATTCTAAACAAATTCCGCATTAAAAATCGCCTTTAAATATATTCTTTACGTAAATTATTTTAACAATATTGGAAGAATGTATAAATTAGCATATTATATATTCTTTAAATATTTAAATTGTGATAAATATATTTAAAAATGCATTAAATTTGGAAAAGAAATTATTTCAAACGTGGTAATTGTCTTTAAAAATACTTAAATTGTGATAAATATTAAAAAATGCATTAAATTTGGAAAAGAAATTATTTCAAAACGTGGTAATTGTCTGCAAAGGATTAAACGAAATGGATAAAAAGAAAATTTTATTTATTCTGATATTATCATAAGTCATTGCAGACGATTTTTTTCAGGTATTTTTTATATCTATTGTAATTTACAAACGATTTTTCATTTCTAGTTGAATTTTTCTGTATGGCATCTACTTGTTAGAATTTAAAAAAAAATAATTGTAATATATTTTTTTTTTATTGGTGCAAATCAAAAATGATGTTGAGTTTGAACTTTACAGTTAAATGTATTTAAATAACAATATATATATATATATACATAACTGGCTAAAACTTGGATATAAGCGTTATTGTTTTAATATTTTATTACTCCTTTCAAGGTATGTTGTTGAAATTACCTAATCATACATACCTTTAGAAAATTTGAAATAAAAAATATTTTGTATAAATTATAAAAGAATATAAAATTTTATTTAAAATTTCATAAAGTTAAAAAAAAGTATTATTTTAGAACGGTTATTAAAATATAAAGAGTAAATAATAATAAAAAAATAAACAAAATCTAGACATAAATTAGTTTGGAATTTCGTGAAATATTAATTTCAAAACTGCACAAAAAAAAGTAAATTATTTCGAAAATTTTGAAAATGTAATGAAATTAAATCAACTACAAATAACAACTATTAAAAAACCTTCTACAACATTGGAATTATGGAATTTATTAGAAAAATATAAAAAAAACTCAAAGATGCAGAATTCATAATTCTGCATAAAACTTATAGCGCGACAAATATATTAAATTTATTTTTAAAAAAAGGTAAAAGTCACGTTAGAGGACAGAACCCTCATCGCCGGCTCTCAAGTCGCGCGCGATAGCACAGAGCTTCGAAGACCTCGTTCAAAATTGCGAACTAATGGGTATTTGAAATGCATGCTGAACTTTAACCCGAAATTTCTCGAAAACTAAAGCCCATTTGAAGGAAACCTTTGACATGAATAGTTAGGGATATTACCCCTACAACATACTTTAAAATCATCAAAATCTGTGCTCATCATGTTTGGAGGTCTCCTTGTTAGTAGGTTTTACTGCGTTAAAAGAACACAGTAATTTTATACATTAAAATCTCTGAAAGCTGAATCGCTAGGTACCGAAACAAAATTTCGTTTTAGAGAGGTTTTTGATTGAGCAGTTCTAATTGCATGTATTCTTACTTCAGAGACAATGAATTTTTTTACGTTTAAGACAGAATTCTGTTATAAAAAGATTCCGTTTTCGCAGCTGTTACATCAAATACTGAAACTTAAAACTCTAATGTTCCCACGAAAGAATTCCTGCTTCAACCTTAGAAATATTTCCACATCGAAAAATCAACTACAAATAACAACTATTAAAAAACCTTCTACAACATTGACTTTCAAAGCAAACAGTTTTGTTCGGCATAATGGTGAACCTTCGAAACTGTTTATTATATTCCAATCCTACGCAATACATACACTACAACTTACAACATAATTTTAATTAAGTATTATTTACAGCAATGCTATTCGCGATAATGTACATTATACATTATATGAAGGTATATTGTTGATTTTATGGTTAATATTGGAGCTGCCAGTATTATACCGTAAAATCAACATTTTTTTTTTTTTTTTTTTTTTTTTTTCAGTGTAGTTTCAATATATGTTTGTTAGTTTTAAACAAGTCATTCTAATTTTATTCAACAAAGTGCAGTAAAACCTGGAAAATATTGCATTTTAGGGTTGGGATGGGTTGATTATTGACGGCCAATTATCTACACTAGGGATATAGGCCCGGGGGGAGTGCCCTTCGTGGGGGTCTTTCTAAGGGAACCTAATCCGTATTTACGCATGGATAAATCCACGGCTCGAAGAAAACCACGAAAACTCCGAACGATTAGGTCGACGGGCGCGATTGGGATCGAACCCAGCACCTCCCGTCTACCAGCTTCGAGAGCACAACCTCTCAGCCACTGGTGGGGCCATATTGCATTTTAGAGAGGTTTCCGTCTGATTCAATCGGAGTAGATATGTTAGTACGGTATTGCTTTCGGCGGGAAATTTTTTGTTATAGACAGGTTCTGTTTTCGCAGGTTTCACTACATTAAGTTCCACTTGATGCAGACTAATGAACAGCATTAAACTAAAAGAATTTTAAAAAGAATGGTATACTTTAATGTTAGTTGGGCACAAATCTCGTCAATAGTATTTTTTCTCGCCAATAGCAGCTTCTCGTTTTCGTGCGTGTAAAATACACTGGCGAGAAAAATTAAAGGAACAACTATAAAAACGCATCGAACGTGAATAATTTTGCATATAAGAACATGAAACTTGCACAAGATTTTTATTTTGTCATGCCTGACATATAATCAAAATGCAGAACTGGATTCCTTCGCCCTCAAGATAATCAGCCACTAGTGCAGCACAGTGAGGTCGCGCATTATCATGCATTAAAAGGAAGTTATTACCGATTGCACCCCTAAACACCTTAACTCGAGGATCAAGTACCTCATTTCTGTATATTTCAGCATTCACAGTTGCACTGGTAAAAATGTGTAGGTCAGTGCGGCCATTCAAAATGATACCTTCCCATACCATGATTCCAGGACCTTCGTATCGATGCCTTTCACGAATGTTCTCAGCCTTATTGCGTGTTTTTTTTTCTCCCTCCATATGGTAACACGTCTGAAATTACTCTCCAAACAAAATCGGGATTCTATGGTACAAAGAACTCGGCTCCAGTCCGAGGTACTCCAATGACGATGATCTATGCACCACTTTAACCGGACGCATTTCGCTGACGTAGTTAGTGGAATACAAATCATGGGTTTCCTTTTATACAGCCCTCTTTTATGTAGCCTGTCACTCACAGTAAATCTGGATAGTCCAGTTCCCATTGCTGCAGCGAACTCCCTTGCAATATGAACTGACGTCAGTTGCCTGTTTCTTTTAGCAATCATTACCAAATAATGGTCCTGACAGTCTGTTGTGGCACGTTTTCGACCTTGACCTAGTTGTCTCTGTACATTACCGGTGTCTTTAAATCGTTTCCAGATTCTCGACATGATGCTTTTGGCTATTTTTAAGTCTTTACAGACCCCTGTCAGTGTCTGTCCTGCTTCTACTCTCCCTATCACACGCCATTTCTCAAAATCGATGAAATGTCTTCTGGATGACATATTTCACCTACTACAAGCGAAAATGGTATTCCACCTACTACAAGCGAAAATTGTATTCCACTACACGAAAAATCCTTGAAATTAGACGTCAAATCACGCACGTGTACTCCTTTTCAAACGTGCAGAAAGAACGAGCTCAAAAATTTGCATATTTTTCTGTAGCAATGGTTAATTTCATGGGACTACGTGATGACGTTAACATTGAGTTACCAACGAATCGCCTTTCATTGAAGTTCCCGCAATAGAATTCACATAAAGCACCTTTTTATGGTTGTTCCTTTAATTTTTCTCTCCAGTGTAAAAACAATGCTTTGATGTTGAAATAAAACCTTTTTGTTTATGATATTACTTTTTATTAATATGAAATGAGTGAAAAGTATGTATTTTAAATCTATGTAAAACATCTATTTTTCGTCTATGCATTTTAAAAGAGCGTTTCACTCATTTTAAATGAAATAAGTGAAAGGTTTATACTTGTTGTTGTTGGTTTGGCCCAAGGGCCTGGTGAAGGTTTATACTTTAAACGAGGTAAATTCATTACAAACGATGGCGATTTATCACCTGCGCCTAGCTAACATAAACGTGAAAAAAAAAAAAATGTGCATCATGAAAAGTAGGCACTTTTGGCATCCCGCGAAATTTACCAGTAAAATCAGAAACGTTAGCGACCGGGAAACTATTGCATTTTAGAGAAGTTACGTTTGATGTCTGAGTATATTTGTACGGTACTCATGATATGGGTCACAATCATGATATGGGATGATATGGGTCACAATCATGATATGGGATGATATGGGTCACAATCATGATATGGGATGATATGGGTCACGGTCACTTTGTGATATATTTGTACGGTATTGCCTTAGGCTAAATTTCGAATCTTTTTAGAAACCGTTTTCAGAGAGCATTTACATCTTATAAGTAACTTACCATGCCAAATTTTAAGTTTCAAGTTCCTTCAGTATCACATGAACACATGAAACGCAATTTTAGAACTTTTTCGCTCCTGCATCCCTTTGAGGTCGTGGCACCGACATAAAATATAGCCTATGTTGAAGCAGAGTCTGTCACCATCACTTTTGAAATCGATGCGGTAGTTCCAGAGATAACCCCTATAAACAAACAAACAAACGTTACGTCTTTATAATAATAGTATAGAAGGTATAATATTTGGTTATCTTAGAAAATCATTCATCTAGGAAATTTTTCAATACTTTTAACACTATATTTTATCTACTTATTTCATTTTCTTAAAACATTTTAAATCCGCTTTTCTTCATTATGCTCAATTCAGTTAATTTGTCCAGGTGTTTTCAATAGCTTATTTTCCTCATTAAAATAACACAAATATATAGCTGTATAAATTATCTATTGCTCATACTTTAACTGACTGTTGCCTTGCAACGCGCGCTTGTTTATTTTGGCTTAACACACCACACCTGGAACAAACACGATATCCTCCAATATTTCGACAAGATACAAGACAATCGGTGGAAGGACATTATATTGTTTCGAAGCATTCGACCTGAATCAACCGAATCATTCCTACTGTTAAGTCCTTATACTTCCCATATGGCAAAGGACGTAACAAGCTTGAATCAATTAGTCATAGCACTGGATTTTTCGCGTGTTTCTTGCGTGATGCATATCGCATGATGCGGGTGCATGTAGGTTATCTGTGTATTAAATACATGTAATCGATTCGATAATCTGCAGCGACAGGGTGTGCCAGACAATCAGCCGCCTTACTCTTTAATGTTCCCCATGGGCAGAATAAAATCTAGGGAGGGGAAATGTTTTTGAACAGATATGCCCGTGCAGGCCCGAAACTAAAAGGGGGGGGGGGGGGGCATGAGCTCTGGGCGCCAGATCGGAAGGTAATGAAGGTTAAATTTGTCGTTTGATACAAAAATAATAATTAAAAAAAATGAAATTTCGTTAAAAATGTTTTGCAGCTGGAAAATCCAAAAGAAAAACTGAGTTAAGTGCATTAAAATTGACAAATAGATAAAAAGATTGGCGAGGTCAGATAACTGCCCGAGACACTAAAAACAAAAAGGTGGAAAATACGCAATTATTATTATTATTATTATTATTATTATTATTATTACTATAATTACTTTTTTTACATCCAGATCCGGTCTTAGAGAGTGCGAGTTGAGACGACTGCCGGGACGCTCAATCGTAATGTAATACAACAATTACAGTAAAATACCAATATGTGAAAATGAAATCTGTCTATAATGAAATCCTGTCTTAAATGAAAAAATTGCATGGTCCAAACAGAATGAATATCAACAATTATACATGGTAAGACGCGAAAATCTGTATAAAGTAGAGTTTTTTCCTGTTTTCCTGAGCACTTTTATAATTTCCTTGCTTTTCGTATTAAACGAGTTCGAGTGTATTAAATATTCAAAAATAAGTTTCTACCAGCATTTTTCAAAATGATAATTGAAACAGTAGGTTTTTTTTTTCTATTAGGGGAGGCTTTACCCTCTTGAATCCCTCGTTAACAAAATTACACATGAACATTAAAAGAGAAATAGAACTAAAATTTGACTTCCACGTGGCGGAGGGGGGATTAGGTGGTAGAGTCCCCCTGACGAAAAATTCTTAGTTCCTCTCTGTTTTAATGTTTAATTATTTTAAGTCACTTGGAAAAAATCAATTTTATCGTATTTTTTTAAATCATCAAACAAAAAGTAAATTAGTTAATTAACTTTCAAAATCCAAAGAGGTGCGATGGCACTCCCCTGCCTTGTGCGTGTGCATTATGTGGATGGGTGTAGGTTAGGTTATAGATTAGGTTATCTGTGTATAAATACGTGTAATCGATTCGAATCCGGGAGATTTTCTGCAAAGACAGAGAGTACCAGACAATAAGTCGCCCTACTACTTAATGTCCCCCTATGCAGACCGAACGTCTGGAAAGGGCTTCTGTCAAAGAGCCAAGAACTATAATGCTAAATCTGTCTTCCAACCTCCCCTCCTTTCCAGATTATGCGGTTGACTGATTAATTCCGCTCCCAAAATAGTAGTTACACAAAATTTATTATTATTATTCATATTGGTTTTATTTTATTTTTATTCATTTTTAATTTGGAAAAAAAAAAACTAGGTATTTCACAATGCAGTAGAAAACCTCATTTTCTAGGTTTACTAGGTTACAGTTTTGAAACTCTTTATATAAAAATTATTTGAGTGCACCAACATATATGTATATATGCGTATGCATGCTTCACTCAGACTCTTGGAATGATGACAAAAAGATTATTACATATAGTTTGTTTCACATAGCTTTTAGCTTTTCACATTAATTTATTACATGACCCATAATGATTGATTTTGTATCTTCTTTGTTTCATTAGCAATAACAAGTTGGAAATTGTACGTTAAACGTGACATATGAGGTGCGTTCGTTTATAACTAGCTTCACAATGTAAAAAAAAAAATCATCCTTATTATTTCAGTGAAATGAATTATATCGTCTGCTATGAGCGAAATGAAATGAGCATGCCTTTTTTTCATTATTACGTATGCCACGTTTACAAATGCAATTTTTTTCTTCTACACCAAACAGCGCTACAAAATTCACCATGGAGATCTTGCTTTGTGAATGATTACCTCCATGGTTTAATATTTTTATGACTCATAATGAACGAATCTCCTGTGTTTACTTACTCTAATGGATTCAGATATTCGGCTGTTAACGTAATTTCCACTGAAGTTATCTCAGAATCTATACATTTTTTAATGCAAACTATTTTTTTGAACGATTTTTCTAAAAATTAACTTTTATGCAATTTTATTCGAAAAAATAATTTTGAATAAAAATAGCCGCCTGTATTTGTTTTCCTCAGTCACATGACTTGCACTTTTATTATACGATAGGATTTAATAGAATAAAGAAAACTTTTACTAATATATTTTTAAATTTTGATTCAATTTTCATAAAATTTGAAATGAAAAAATTCTGCAACGATAATATATATTAAATTTGAAACCATTCGGTTGGGTAGTTTTTGCGCTGTTATATGCGGACTGACGGACCAGACGACGACTATAGGTGCTACGTATTTATATAATTATAAAGGCACCTAAAAATGAGGAGAATGGATCGCAGTTTATGGGTTCCATGTTACAGAGAGTGAACGAGGGGATTTTATACGGTTTTTAAGACTCAATTTTTTGAACAATTTTCGATTGATTTTAGTGTTTACTCCAGAAACAAACAGGGCAGGGTGGTAGTCACTAATAAAGGCACAACTACAGCAGAAAAAAGGCACTATTTCAGTAAAAATAGGCATTATTTCAAAGGGGGAAATAATTGTGTTAAGTAACGATTTAAAAAAGGTAAATACAAGATTTAATAATCGTCTGTGTTTTTCATAAAGAAATCACAAAGGTCTGTGATTTTATAGCAAGCTTTCGGGCACACTGATTTAGAAAAACTCTGGTATTGGGGAAGATTTTACAAGAAATCTTTCCATACAACTAAGGGTGCATTTCACTATTTAAAACAAGAACGAAAAATCATGCGTCAAGCATAGATTATGTAACACTTTCCAACGCTTCCAAAATAATTTTACAAATCATACCGTTTAATAAGCTGAGAGATAACATCTAAGTAAACAATTTGAAAAACGCATAACATATTTAAAAACATAATTTCAGGAATTTACAACGTATACAATATTCTGAAAAATATCCGAATACTTTTTTTCAGCCCTGTATATGATCTATAGATTTGTATATATACTACATAGGATGCTAAATTTTAGTTCAGTTAAGAAACGCGTAGCACAGTTTAAAATTCTCCTTCTGGAGTTTCTGTCAATAAACGGAAATGTGTTCGCGAACTTTTGTATTTCCCTGTATATGATCTACAGAATTTATACACACCAACGTAATAAACAAAAAGTGAGTTAAATTTAAAATCGCGTTCAGTAACTTAAAACGCACTTCCAGGAATTATTGTTAACAGACAGTAGAGAATTCTTTTGTGTGTCCCTGTAAATGAACGATGACTGCTATACACACAATATTCTGTAGTAAGCCTCTTGTAATGCACCTTAGTGATATATATAAATTTCAATGCGTTTAAAAGTGCTACACACTTCAGTTGAAATAGGGAACGTGCTATAGATAACGACAATAACATATAAAAATTGCAAGGCAATCCGAGCATATTTACGGGAGTTAGAGCACGGACAGACGGCAAACGGCAGACGGCCAGACAAACCGAAGTCATAAACACTTTTCAACTAGGTTGGAAAGTGTTAAAAAGGGCAAGGTGCATTTTGCCAATTTTAGAACTGTCAGGGCCTTAAATAATGGCCTAGATGGAACACTTTCTTGAAAAAAGCTTTCCCGAAGAAATGTCTCCATAGAAGCATAGTTAAAATTGAAAATTCATATCCCCCCCCCCCCCTCCTTTGAAATTTTACATACAGTATGTACCATGTGCCGAAAATAAACTTAGTTGAATTCAACCTACTTATCATGACCTTTTTCAAAGGATTAACATAGTCACATATGTAAGAATGACTTACAGCATTCAAATTCTAAAAAAAAATTATTGTGTAAGATAATTTAATTTTTCAAATTGCATCTGATATATACTAGAACATAAAAGGATTTTTTAAATTATTTTTTTTTTAATTTTATGCAGGTCAATCTACATAAATTACAAGAAAGATTGTCATACCTTACTTGTATTAGTTAGTGTTTATATTAGGAGTACTTTGTGTTATCAAATGTTAAACTACAGTCGGCAAAATAAACAAGTTGGAAATTGTACGACAAATGAGGTGCGTTTGTACTATAACTAGTTTTACAATGTAAACAAATCATCGTTATTATTTCAGTGAAACGAATTATATCGTCTGTTATGATCGAAACGAGCATGACTTTTTAAAACTTTCCAACCTAGTTGAAAAGTGTTTATGACTTCGGTTTGTCTGCCGTATGGCCGTCTGTCCGTCTGCCGGCTGCCATCTGTCCGTGCTCTAACTCCCGTAAATATGCTCGAATTGCCCTGCAATTTTTATGTTATTGCCGTTATCTGTAGCATGTTCCCTATTTCAACTGAAGTGTGTAGCACTTATAGTTTTTTTTACAGGGACACTCGAAAGAATTCCGTTACATTACGGTCCATGGGGGAAAATCATTTGTGGTTTATTTTAATGATGTTACACAATTTCAAACACATTGTAATTGATATATATCACTAAGGTGCATTACAAGAAGCTTAATATGGAATATGCTGTGCATAACACTTATAGTTACTTTACAGGGACAGTCAAAAGAAATCCGCTACATTACGTCTATGAAGAAAAATCGTTTGTGGTTTAATTAAATAATGTTTCACTATTTTAAACGCATTGAAATTTATATATATCACTAAGGTGCATTACAAGAGGCTTGCTACAGAATAGTGTGTGTATAGCAGTCATCGTTCACTTACAGGAGGGACACACAAAAGAATTCTCTACTGTCTGTTAACAATAATTCCTGGAAGTGCGTTTTAAGTTGCTGAGCGCGATTTTAAATTTAACTCACTTTTTGTCTATTACTTGATGTGTATAAATTCTGTAGATCCTATACAGGGCAACACAAAAGTTCGCGAACACATTTCCGTTTATTGACAGAAACTCCAGAAGGAGAATTTTAAACTGTGCTACGCGTTTCCTAACGAAACTAAAATTTAGCATCCTATGTATAGTATATATACAAATTTATAGATCATATACAGGGCTGAATAAAAGTATTCGGATATTTTTCCGAATATTGTATATGTTGGAAATTCCTGAAATTACGTTTTTAAATATGTTATGCATTTTCCAAATTGTTTACTTAGATGTTATCTTTCAGCTTATTAAACAGTAATGATTTGTAAAATTATTTTGGATGCGGTGGAAAGTGTTACATAATCTATGCTTGACGCATGATTTTTCGTTCTTGTTTCTTTCTTATTACGTATGCCATGTTTACAGATGCGAATTTTTTTTCGACTTTAGACAGCGCTGTAAAATTTACCATGGAGATCTTGCTTTGTTAATGATTACCTCCATGGTTTAATATTTCTATGACTCACGATGAAAGAATATACCGTGTTTTTTACTTTAATGGATTGAGATATTCGACTGTTAACCTAATTTCCACCGAAGTTATCTCAGAATCTATACATTTTTGAATGTAACTCACCTCTCAAGCAAACAATATTTTTGAACGATCTTTCTAAAAATGTAACTTTTAAGCAATTTTATTCTAAAAACTTATTTTTAATAAAAATGGCCGCTTGGCATATGAAAAAAAGAAGTGGTTAGCCCGTATTTGTTTTCCTCAGTCACATGACTTGCGCTTTTATTATATAGATTACGTATGATAGGATTTAATAGAAAAAAAAACTTTTATTAATATATTTCTAAGTTTTGATTCAATTTTTATAAAATTTGAAATTATTTGACAAAATTCTGCACCGATTATATATATTAAATTTCAAACCATTCGGTTGGGTTGTTTTGTGCAGACAGACGGACGGACCAGACGATGACTACGGTTTTGTATACGGATTTAAATAATTACGAACACACCTAAAAAATAGAGAGAGAGAGAGAACACCCCATACATTTTAATCTTCAAATTGTCACAAAAGAAAAAAGAATAAAAAAAAAAAAAAAAGCTATTTCACTAATAATTGTTTTTTTTTTTTTTTTTTTTTTTTTTTTTGAAAAACGTCTATTAAAAATAAATATGAAATACGTCTACCAAATTGAAAAGAGCCACTTCTACAGTCGTATCGACACTAATCCTTTTAAACTTTCAATGTTTTGGTCTTGAGATTTCAAATTCCCCTCGCTAATGTTAAACCTATGGGCCTCGAATGCATTCGTACTTTTAAAAAACTTCATCAGGAAATTAATATTTTTAACTTCTTTTTTCTGTGTCCTCTTTTTAAGGGATGCTTCTTTCTTTTTTTAGCTGACGGAATATTTCTAAAATACATGCTTAATTTTATTTAAAGTGTTAAAAACTCATTCAGAGATCGTCAGCTTCGCTAAGATTTTAACATATAAAATTATTAAATTAAGCATAGATTTATAAATATTTTTGTCAACTAAAAAAGAAAGATGCATATTTAAGAAGAGTACACAGAAAGAGAAAAGCTGAAAATATTCATTTCCTGGGGAGATGTTTTAAAAATACGAAATTCCATGCCCATAGGTTTAACATTAGTGAGGAGAAGTTCAGATCTCATCGACTAACAAGTATTGAACATCTGGAAATAAGGTATTTTAAGAGAGCGTTTCGTTTCAGATGTTCTGGAGTAATCAATATATCGCAAGCTGATTCAAGGAGGCCAAACACCTTCTCCATTTCCGTTGCCATGGTTACTGGATGGTGATGACTGATGAGGCGTTTTAAGAAGTTGCCCACTAAAAATAAGCAGGGGGCATTGGAAAGTGCACGACATTTCTCCTTTGTTCAGGGCTCTTCAATGAAATGTTTACAATTTCGAGCTCTCTTATCAGCGAAATTATTGATTTATTTTTCAAACATAGCTTAATTTGGCATACGTGGGTAAAACGATTTTGCATGAACTTTTAAAGATGTTTTTCAGCCTTTTTAACACTTTCCAACATAGTTGAAAAATGTTTAAGAATTCGTTTTGACTCTTTACCTGTCGTCTGACAGTTGTCTGTTCCTATTCTACACTGAAAAAAAAAAAAATTTTGATTTTACAGTATAATACTGGCACTCCAGCTGCCAGTATTATACCGTAAAATGAACAGTAATAAACAGTAAAATAAGCAATTACAAAGTTACACCAATTACAATAATTAAAAATTACTGTAGAAAGAATTTTATTGTAGATTTTCAATTGTTGGCAACTGCTATAACAAAAAATGTATAAATTTAATAGGAAAAGGCTGTTACATTTTCTGTTTTTTATCTCTCTCTATTAAAATAATACGATTTTTACAAATTTTTTGATTTTGAGCTTCATAGTATATATTCAGCTATAAGTACTCAAAATTTCATACCTGTAAGTTATATAGTTTCTGAGAACCGGATCTGTGACGGACAGACAACGAAACGGGAGTAATAGTGTTTCGTGAGATGAACGAAACTCTAAAAAAATGAAAGAAAGATCATGCAGCATTCATTAACAACAACACAATTACTAAGCTAAGTAATGAAAATAATTAATGAGCTTAAATCCTAAATCCATATATTCGACTAAAGCCCAGGTGAAGAACATGGATGACAAGTTCGGGGTTTTTGTGTCAAGCACAAAATTGATAATTTGTGTCACTTTTAAAACGTCTCATTTAGAGCTACTATTTAAATTTAAATTTAGATTTTTTTTAAATTTTAGCTATTCCTAATTAGCTCCGAATTTTATTAATTTTACATTAATTAGTATTTAATAAATACAACATTCTATTTTGTAAAGTGGTGTAAAATCGAAGAGAGTTGTAAAATCAAGTATTAGTTTTGACATAAAACAATTATAAGTAAAATATTGTTCGTTCAAAGTGTACTTTCAGCATGCATGTTCTAACAACTAAATTAAACAGAGGTGAAATGCCAAAGCCTTCGCGGCCACAGATAAGTTGCCGGCGGGCCAGTTGTGGCTCGCAGGCCACGTGTTTGACATGCCTGGTTTACAGGAACGTATAAGAAAATTCCATTACATTATGTTCTATAGGAAAAAAAGCGTTTGCAGTGCATTTTAATGACGGTGCAATATTGCTAACATATGATGAAAAAGATATGGATCACTGAGGTTGCTACAACATTTTGCTATAGATTTTAGAGTATATAACATTTATCGTTCATTTACAGACACACTCAAGAAAATTCTATTACAGGACGGACTATGATTGATAATTGCTGAAGTTTTCTGTTGTTGTAAGTATTTTTAAACTTAACTCCTTTTTAGTATATTATATGGTAAGTATATATAAATTCTGTAGATCACATAGAGCCTGAGTAAAGAATTCGCATACATTACTAAATCTGAACAGAAATTGCACAAAATGAATTTTTACTGCGTTATGTGTTTTTAAATTGCTTATTTCAATATTTCTTTTCCTGGCATGAAAATAAATAAATAAATAAATAAATGTCTAACAATATTCTGCGTTAGTATTTGGAAGTGTGTCATAATCTATGCCGGATGTATGTTTTTGCGTTCTTGCTTTTCTACTAATGGTGATATATTCGATAAGTTTTCATTTCTTAGTTAAAAAATATTGTGCGAACCTATAGATATCTCGGAAAACTAATTTTTCCTGCAGCCTGATTGTCCATGTTGGGAAAGAAGTTTTACAGTTAAATGCAAGACTTCCGCGTATCGCAGCAAAGTACTTTAGTATAACGTAAGAATATAACCACTCCCCCCCCCCCCCTCCCACCTCTGCCATCATCTTTGTGTGTTTCAACAATTTTTTATTGGCTGGTTTTCAAAATTTCTTGAGCTCCCAAAGCACTGTGAGGCACTCTTATTTATTTTTATTTAATTTTTTTACAGATCATGACAGTGTTTCAGTTTTTTAATTTTTCATTTCTTTTTATATTTATTGGCGAATAGGATTTTACATTCGTAAACCACTATAATTTTATGACAATTATGATAGTTTAATGTAATTACTAACTGAAAGGAAAACCTAATGTATTGCATTTGCATTGTTTGAGACCTTTTGATTTTGGGAGTTAAAAAAAAAAAATTATTCTACATTTAGAAAAGGTTTATGATATAGTAGCCTCTCGTTTAAGAATCCTCTTCACGCACTTGAAAACACCCGCTCGCTAATGTTAATACTATGGGGCATTGTTTTTCTAATATCTCGTTTGCATTTCAATATTTTTAAACGATTTTTTTTTTTTTCATTGGATAGCAGAGACCAATCTTTATTTTCGCCGTTGATTACTTTTTCGATTTTCTTTCCGGATTTTTTTTTTTTTTTTTTTTTTTTTTACGAAGATACTTTCACTTTCGGGACCGGTTTCGAGGGGGTTTGTGCGTTTTGTGCAATTTTTTGGCATTCGTAAAAGGAATCCAGCTTTATTCTTTCAGCCCCCAACTCTGTTTTCGTTTAAAAAATAAAATCATACACACTTCGAGGATGTACGCTGTCAGGTCAGATCCAGTGAGTCCCCAACATTAAGGGTCCACTGCAAAAATAAAATAAAATATAAAATCATTCAACAATAATGATTTTAGGTATATTTATGGTTATTATCACGAGTCCGGACAATGCCGGGAGAGTCATCTAGTAGTAAACTAAAGAATAGATCTATAACTAATCAAGAAGCTATTTCACTCAGGCAAAAAAAAACCCGCTCGCTAATGTTAATCCTAATTTACGATATCTCGTTCGCATTTCAATATTTTTAAATGATTTTTTTTTTTTTTTTTTTTTTTTTTGCATTGGATAGCTGGGGTTAATCTCTATGCACGCTCCTTTGTATTTTCTCGATTTTTGCAGCAGTTTTTTTTAATTGGTGATACTTTCACTTTCGAAACCGGTTCTGAAAGTGAAAGTATCTTAATAAAAAAAAAAAACTTGTAATCAAAATAAAAGTACAAAGGAGCGTTCATAGAGATCGACCTCAGCTATCCAATGAAAAAGAAAAAAATCACTTAAAAATAATGAAATGCGAACGAGATAGCGTAAATTATCTCTCCCATAGGATTAACATTAGCGAGCGGGTGTTTTCGCCTGAATGAAGTAGCCTCTTAACACTAATTAGATGTATTTTTTAAGTCAAATATTTTATTTTCAACTCATTATGATCACCGTGGAAATTTCCATTTTCGATTAAATAAATATATATATATATTAGTTTTGGAGTTTAAAGAAAATATTTTATTCATCCACTCTACTCAAATCCCTCCCCCCCTTTCCTCCTGCGTTATTCGGTGCTCCAGTCCATCTGCAATGTTTATGAATTGATTGCTATGTTACATTGTTAATGCATTCTGTATTCTCTTTTAAAGATGAGACTGGCTCGGCCTCAAATTGAAAAAACGAAAAGGAAAAACTTGCTATTTGAGAAACAAGAATGTAATCTAAATTTCTTAGTGTTTTACAATCCTTTAAAAAGCAATTTGAAAGGGAACTGAACTGTTATTGATGGATATAAGGAGACATATTCTATCTTATTCTGAAGCCTTTCCACAGTCATTGTTAGTAAGTAACATGAAGAAGGGGTGGGAGTGGAATATATATAATATTCGAAATCTTTGTCTATTCATTCTCGCTCTCTGTTTGAAGTCCTTTTCCAGAATTACTTGGAAAACAGAACTCGTGTCTTTCTGTCATAGGTGTACAATGATGTTTTAGAAGATAAGAAATGAAATTTCCACCAATGGTTGGCATTATATATACCGTATTTACCCGCGTATAAGTCGACCCCCCACTTTCCCGATCAAGAAATTTGATTTTTTTAAAATCCCGCGTATAAGTCGACCCCCCACTTTCCCGATCAAGAAATTTGAATTTTTTTAAAAATACATTAATCAAAATCACCTGGAAAAAAAATAAAGTACTAAATGTACAATAATAAAGAAACTTTATTATTATTTCTTTTTGTACATTTATTCGAAATCACCGGAAAAAAATTACTAAATAAACAATAATGAAGATAAATAATATACTAAACTAATATACAAAGTTAAACTGATTCCAGTTCCGTTTCAGTATCGGACTCGCCAAACAAAATACAAAAATCCTTCGTCGTCATCGGCTCATCTTGATACTCGTTTTTAATCTCTGTATCGCTACATTCTTCCTCGTCGTTATCACTTTCGAAAATGGCATCATCTTCTGTGCCGTCTAGTCGTTGCTTATGCAGCAATTTCTTGAACGATTTTATAATTATTTCGGAAGAAATTTGATTCCACGCATCTTTAACTCACTGGGAATTTAATGCAATGTCGGGCTTTCTAATATTACCGCCCTTTGTAAATGTTGGACAACCGGATGAAATAAACTCTGCCAAAAGGTTTCTAACATTTGCTTTGAAGGGTTTATTGAGGCAAACGTCTAGGGTTTGAAAGACGGATGACAACCTTCCCGGGATTACAGCTACAGTCGTTTTCAGTTCTATCGTCACTTTATTCACGTTTTCAGAAAAGTGGCCACGAAACGAGTCGTAAACTAAAAGGAAAGTTTTTTTTTTAAACAGATCACGGTCTTTTACCCCACACATATTTAAGCCAGTCGTCTGTTCTGTCAGCATCCATCCACCCCTTTTCATGGGCTCGAATCAGCACACCAGATAGAAATGTAATGTTTTTCGGTAACGTTTTTCTTTTAAAAATAATCAACAGATGAAGCTTACTACCGTCGGCCAAACAGGATAGAACGACCATAAAACGGGTTTTTTCGTGCCCAGTCGTTTTTACCAAAATGCTTTTTCCCCCTTGCAGTTCACTGTACTATTTTCTGGTAAGTCGAAACACACGGGTGTTTCGTCCATATTTCCTATATGGAAAAGTTCAAAATAATTCATTTTTCTTTGATCGATGATGTATTTTTGAAATTTCATAATCTTTGCTTCTAAGTCAGATGGTAACTTAAGTGCCAGTTTAGTGCACTGGCGTAAAGTCAAACCATTACGATTCATAAATCTAGTGCACCATTGTTCTGATGTACGAAACGTGTTTGGAACACTATACTTTTCTTCTTTTGCAAGCTCCATTGCTCGTAAAAGTATGACAGTTCTAGTGACAATAAAACCATTCTGCAGCTCCAACCATTCTCTACAACCCAATCATGTAATAGACTTTCGAGTTCTGGAAAGGGCGACTTTCCATGCCACAAAGCCTTTTTTGATTTTGGGATGTTTTCTAGCTTTTCCTTATTTTTACGCCAATCACGAATCAATTTTTCGTGAACCCCAAAATGACAAGAAACAGCACAGTTGTTAGATTCTTCCGCAAAGGAAAGTTTAAATCCAGCTGCGTATGAATTGAGTTTCTGTTTTCTAATAACTAAATCAGCCATATCAGTAGAAACAAGGAGAAAAAGTGAAGTAAGATAAACGAAGAAATAATAAGTGTACTATCAAGAACACGCAAGATATAACGCGGGTCACGTGTTTTTAGAGAGTCATATGTTTCTAGCCACTCGCGGACAATTCAATTATACATAAGGGAGGGAAATTTATCTACTGATCTCTCAGAGGGAGGAGGGGGGGGGGGGGTAGTAGGCGTACATTCATCGCCAGCACCAAACCCGTCACTCAGTTTCCAAACCTTTAAATCAGCGCTGATAAGAAAAAGCAATTAATTCCTCTTTTTCTCTCCAGGTATGGAAATCGACAGTAAACGACGTCATTGTGTAATGGAATGCAAAAAGAGAACAATTGCTTTTCAGAAGGGAATTTTTGACTTCTGGTAAAAAAAAAAAAAAAAAATTAAGGACCCTCGTATAAGTCGACCCCCCTAACTTTAAAGTATTTTTTTGTCCAAAATTTCTCGACTTATACGCGGGTAAATACGGTAGTTAATAAAATTGCTATTTATGCTATTATTAGCAGAATTTTACGGACATGAAAATCACGTAACGTTGTCATGAGGGCAAGCTCGGATCCAAGGGGGAGGTCATGGGGGTCATGACCCCCTCTAAACGGAAAACATTTCTATAGAACAATACATTTTTTAATATAAATATTTATTAAATGTGTTTTCATTTTTTTCTTTTCTTAGGCTTAAAAATTTCAATATTTCTGATACATTCATTGAGTTATTTTTAAATATAGAAATGCATTAAAATTGCAGGCATTATTGTTTAAGCACCAAAGAATCAAACATCGTTTTTAATTTTCCTATAAATGTGGTACATTTTGAATTGTATGTGATTATTTCCTCAAGACGATATTGCTATGATTGCAAGCCCCGAAAATCTGCTTAAAATGAGACATTTGAGAAAACTTTCTGTAATATATTTTGCTTTTATAAGAATATGAGAAACTCTGATTTCTTGGTATCTGAATAAAATATGCATATTTTGTGTATTTACGAATATACCTGCGAATTTCATGCACTTATGAAAGAAAATGAATTCAGGTATATGTCATAAAATAGTCAATTTGGATCTAAGATATAAAAACTGCTAATGAAGACATGTGATAAATTACTTCCCAAAATATTTATTACAATACCCCCCAAGAAAAAAGTCATGACCCCCCTCTAAATGGAGGTCTGGATCCGCCTCTGCATGAGGGAGTACTTAGGATAAACACTTATTTCTATGTAAGAAGATATTTTAAAGAAGAAATTTAATCTTGAAACAATTTTAAAATGTTATTAACAATTTTCTGCTGCGTACTTCCGCTACCAGTATCGGGCTCAGATTCTGATGGTACAAAAAAATTTGGACTCAGACATCGAAAAAAAGACACCAAATTTATTCTTTCCTCCTTTGATAATAGTGCTGTACAAAATGGCTATACCTCAGATTACATGTTTTGGTGCTGCCATCTGTTATCTGCAATAAAAGTTGCAATTCAAAAGTTCACACTTTCATGACGTGTGGTACGACTAGGCTTAATCAATACCTACTTGATTCTCTACATAATCAAAAATCAAGTAGGTGTTGACTTAATAAAATGTACAACCGTACATATATATATATAAAAAGAGAGTATATTTCCTTACTAATTTTGCTGCAAATTATCGTGCAAAAGTCAAATTGATACCAGACTGATTGTGATTGGTTTAACATCTTTTTGCATTGATTAAGGTTTGGAGACCGCCTAACAAATTAAAAATTGTACCAACTTTTTTTTCTCAGGGTAGTCACAAATTTCTTATGTTATTAACAATTTTCTGCTGCGTACTTCCGCTTCCAGTATTGGGCTCGGGCTCGGACTCTGATAGTACAAAAAATTTTGGACTCAGACTTCGAAAAAAGAGCCCAAATTTATTCTCTTTTCTCTTTTGATTATAGTGCTCTACAAAATGGCTATACCTCAGATTACATGTTTTGGTGCTGCCATCTTTTATCTGCAATAAAAGTTGCAATTCAAAAGTTCACACTCTCATGACGTGTGGTACGACTGGGCTTAATCAATACCTACTTGATTCTCTACTTAATCAAAAGTCAAGTAGGTGTTGGCTTAGTAAAATGTACAACCGTACATATATATATAAAAAGAGAGTATATTTCCTTACTAATTTTCCTGCAAATTATCGTACAAAAGTCAAACTGATACCAAACCGAACCGATTGTGATTGGTTTAACATCTTTTTGCATTGATTAAGGTTTGGAGACCGCCTAACAAATTAAAAATTGTACCAACTTTATTTTCTCAGGGTAGTCACAAATTTCTTATGTTAAAATTCCACGATATTCTCTATTCAGCGTTAAAATTTAGGTCAGCATTAAAATAATGAAACTTTTATAGGTAATTCCTTTCACAACGCTATTCTGATCCATATAGTCATTATTTAGTAGGATAATGATATATCAATAATTAATATTATATTAATAATATTATAATAATATATTAATTATTCAATAATGAACAAAGTGAATATTTAAAAAAAATCACATTATAAGATATTTAACCCTAGAACTACCGGAAATTTTACTCAACCTTGATAAAAACATTTCACACCAGAATTTTTATTTAAAATTATTTAACTTATTTATTTACTTTAGTTCTCTGTGATATATATGTAACTTATTTTATGAAACAAATTTTGGTTAGAATAGTCGAATAGTTTGGTTAGAATAATTCGATCAGTCTGGTAGACGGAGGAGAGTTAAATAGAAATCATATAAATAAGATAATTTCATTTTTCTAGGAAATAATTATACTTTAAATATCAAAATTGATATTCAATTTTTCAGGGTGTCACACATATTTTACATCAAAATGCCTTTGTATTTTTAAGTTAGTGCTAAATATTATAACATTGCTTCCATACAAACACTCATAATTTATTAAGGGGATGTTAATACAAGAACGAAAAATCATGCGTCACGCATAGATTATGTAACACTTTCAATATACTTTTAAAAATATTTACCGCTTAATAAGTTGAAAGATGATGTTAAGTAAACAAATTGGAAAAAGCTTAACATATTTAAAAACCCAATTTCAGGAATTACCAACAATATTCGGAAAAATAACCGAATTATTTTGTGGAGCCCTGAATATGATAAGATGGACTTGTATATATACTAAATAAAATGCTAAAATTTATTTCAGTTAGGAAATGTATAGCACAGATTAAAATTCCCTTTCTGGAGTTTCCGTCAATAAACGCAAACGTGCTCGAGATGTTTTGTGTTGTCCTGTATACGATCTATATAATTTATACACGCCAAGTAATAGGCAAAATATTAATTAAATTTAAAAACGCGCAGTGTTGAATTCAGACACTTTTCTCCGAAAGGGATTTCTGTGGCTCTGGGGGGGGGGGGGGGATTGCACTTTTTAACCATTAAAAGCATAAAATCTCAAATCTTTTGGTGGGGATATTTCAATGCTCCGGTAATGGGGGGGGGGGGGTATCCGGCCACCAGGCCACCCCTGAATTCAACACAGAAAACCAGAGCCGTACTTTAAGCGAATTCTTTTGTGTGTCCCTGTAAATGAATCATGAATGCCATGCACACAGTATTCTATAGTAAGCCAGTAGTAGTATAGTAAGCTAGTAGTGCACCTCAGTGGTATACAGTAGAATCTCATTACAACGAATGCCACTTTATTTAACGAATTTTTCAGTTTAACGAGTACTTTTTGGATTGTTAAAAAACATTCCCAAAAATGCTTTCCCATTATAAAGATATTCACTTTAACGAATTTCATATTAACGGAGTTTTCAAATTAATGAATTTATTGAAGGCTTAAAAAGAATAGTCATTTTTTTTTTTAATCCGTCAGGTAATGTAAAAAGTCTTGAAACTTAATTAATTTAATAATTATCTTATTTCTAACGAGTAAGTTCACAATAGTAATATACCGTATATTTATTATTTACTGACATGTTGCCCCCCCCTCCCCGGAGCCACAGAAATCCCTTCGGGAGAAAAGTGTCTGAATTCAACACTGCGCGTTTTTAAATGTAACTAATATTTTAGTAAACAAATTATTTTAGTAAAAAAAGTAACTAATATATATATATATTTATCCGTCAAGTATGTAAAAAATCTTGAAACTTAATTAACGTAATAATTATCTTATTTCTAACTAGTAAGTTCACAATAGTAATATACCGTATATTTATTAGTTACTGGCATGTTTGCATGTTAACCTAAATTTAATATAAGTGTAGTAATAATATATTTTTTTATTCAATGTGCATGTAAATTTCCTTAAAAAAAAAAAAAAAAAAAAAAAAAAAACCGCCATACTGGAATTTTACATTAACGAATTTAATCTGTGGTCTCCAGAAATTCGTTATAACAAGATTTTACTATATATTAATTTCAATATGTTTGAAATTGTATACCATCATTAAAATAATACGCAAATGATTTTCTCCATAGACCGTAATGTAACGGAATTCTTTTGAGTGTCCTTGTAAAGTAACTATCTCATCAAAAAGTCACCTGTAAAAAATGCAGCCAAGTCTCGTAACTCATTTACCGTAAAAAGTACTGAGATCGTATAAAGCCAAGTTTAACTATCTTATTAACTCTGAAAATTTCATTCACAAATCACTCCTAGTCTCTACATCTTTAGTTAATTATTATTTTGTGACTTGGCAATTACGCAGCACAGGGAAGTTATTACACCTTACTATGTTATGGGATGGGATGGGATAATTTAATTACCGCAAATTATATACGCACAGGGAAGTTATTACACCTTAATATGTTATAGTATTATTTGATTAAGACTAACTATATACATCACATTCTTGTGCTACGTAATTGCCAAGTCACAAAATAATAATTAACTTAAGATGTAGAGACTAGGAGTGATTTGTGAATGAAATTTTCAGAGTTAATAAGATAGTTAAACTTGGCTTTATACGATCTCAGTACTTTTTACGGTAAATGAGTTACGAGACTTGGCTGCATTTTTTACAGGTGATTTTTTGAAGAGATCTCACTTCTTTTTGTAAATAATCCTCCTTTTCTTGATTTTGGGCTCTTTTTGGAGATCATCCACTGATTTTCGAAAAAGTTACCTTAAAGAAATTTCAGGTAACTAGGCAAGCACTACTTTATGGGAGGAGGGAGTCAAAAGTACTCTCAATTGCTTCCAGGAAAGGTGCTATCCATCTGAGATATTACTCGCAGCCTAGATACTTGATATTTAGCCCAAAAGTACTGTTTAGGATAAAAAGAAAGCTAAAATTAAAATTTCCGGAAATTTTCAATAAATCAAACTATATTCGATTTTTCAAAGTTTTTTTTTTTTTTTTTTTTCCGGATTTTTTAATTTTTCCTTTCTTTGTATCCTAAACCCTACCTTTCTGCCAAATGTCAAGCTGGTAGGACTACAAAATCAAATTACAGTGGAACTTCCATTTAACGAAGTCTCATCGTTACACTTAAAAACTTCGTTATGAAGAAAATTCTTTAAATAGAAATTAACTTAAATTCATGAAATTTCTTCTTGAGATATGACAAACAGGTATTGGATTCAGAAGCATTTGATTCAGTTTTAATTATGAAGCCGTCTTTTACAAAACAGTTGTGTACGGTCGATGAAATCACGTCACATTCCCAAGCTTTGGCCCAAGCTTTCATCAGCTCTGATACACAGAATCTCAAACTAATGTTTTCACTACATCGGCTTTTTTTCTGTCTTTTTCGATAATGTACGTCAAGATTTTTTATTATTCCTTAGACTAATGATTGAAGTTTAGCTGTATTGGCAGGAACAAAAATAACTTTGATGTTCTTCGATTTGTATTTTGCAGCACGTTCTTTTGGATGTACAAAGCAATTGTCTATCAGCAATGGGAGGTCAGAATGGTACCTGTCTGACTCTAATGGATATTTTTTGTTTCAATGCATCTGACGCCATTGCGACACCTCATCTTCTATATCATTGAAGGTAAAAAGGGGATTTTGACTTCCCCCCAACTGACAGCGCTGGAATCTCGGAGTGGGAGAATAATGATAACAAGTGTTTTTCTTAGTGTGAAAAAAAAAATTGTTTTATTTAGCACCAAGCAGAATGGAAATTATTTAAATGTGTTCATTTTCATACAATCGAATCCGCTGAAATAAATTTGCATATCCTTCGAACAGCAATCGCTTAATTTGAATTCTGTACACGTACAAAAGTGGAATAATCTTCGTTATATAGAATATATTTTTCGTAATGTGGAGATTAATTTACATGCTAATGGTGTTCAAAGTCAAAGTTCTGCAGAAAATTTCGTTGAGTAGAAAACTTCGTTAAATAGGGACTTCGTTAAAGGGAAGTTTCACTGTATTTCCAAACCTTCGACTTTTTATAAATTTTTTGATTTTTCGATTTTACTTCTAAGTTTCTTGATTGTCATGCCAATATAGTAATATTTTGATCCGTCTTCTTAGGATCATTTAGGTTCAATTGAAAGATAAATCAAGATAATCTTAGAGTCACCATGATTTTATTTAGAAAGGACTATCAAACCATAACCAGCCAGTAATGTCGGGAGGAGAGGGGGAGCTGTGAAAATTTTTTTGGTGCTAACATCATTTAACAATCCATATTTTATATGCAAATTAAATAGAGTATAACCTGTGGAAGAAAACAAACATGTCTATAAAGAAACCGTCCATAACATAGCCGGTCTATAGCGGAACTTTGCTATACCGAATTTCGTAAACAAAAAGAAAAAAAAAGCATAATCCTGGGGAAAAAAAAAAACATAAAACAATTAGGGGCGGTGTACTAGCTAATAGGACAATTATCTTAAAACTCATGTTTCTAGAACTACAAAATCAAATTATTTTCGAATTTTAGATTGTTTACAGATATTTCGATTTTTCTATTTTATTTTCGAATTTTACAAACATTTTAAGTCTCTAAGACTACAAGATCGAATTATTTTCAATTTTTTATTTTTTTCGAATTATTTTTTTCTAATTTTCCGGATTTTTCCATTTTTCCTTATTTTGTATCCTAAATACTACCTTTATTACAATTTTCAAGTTTCTAGCGCTACAAAATCGAATCATTTTCAAGTTCTCGATCTTTTTCGATTTATTTTATTTTATTTTCGAATTTATTGTGTTTTAATTTTTTTTTTTTTTTTCTGTATCCTAAACAACTATAGTACCTTTGCGCTGAATTTTCAGTTTCTATAGCTACAAAATCTTTTTTTTTTTTTTTTTTTTTTAATTTTTCGAATTTTTTTTTCGAATTTTAGAGATTTTTTAATTTTTTCTTTTTCTGTATAACACTACCTTTACGCTGAATTTTTAGATTCTAAAGCTACAAGATCAAATTTTTTTCAAATTTTCAATTTTTTTTTTTTTTTTTTTTTTTTTTTTTGGTATCTTAAATACTACTTTTATTCCAAATTTCAAGTTTTTAGCTCTAAAAAATCGAATTATTTTCAATTTTTCGGTTTTTTTTTTCGATTTTATGATTTTATTTTCGCTTTTTGTTGTGTTTTTATTTATTTTTTCTTTTTCTGAATCCCTTTACCCAAATTTTCTGTTTTTAAGACTACGAGATCAATAATTTTTAATTTTTTTCTTAAATAGCATCCTAAATATTACCTTTATTCCAAATTTAAAGTTTCTAGCGCTATAAAATCGAATTATTTTCAAATTTTCCCGATTTTATTTTCGAATTTTATTGTGTTTTTCATTTTACCTTATTCCGAATCCTAAACACTATCTTTACGCCGAATTTTAAGTTTCTAAGACAAATTATTTTCAATTTTTCAGACTTTTTCGAATTTTTAAATTGTTTCTTATTTTGTATCCTAAATACTACCTTTATTCCGAATTCCAAGTTTCTAGCGCAACAAAATCGGATTATTTGCAAATTTTTGATTTTTTTTCGATTTCTTGATTTTATTTTCGATTTTTATTGTGTTTTTGATGGGTTTTTTTTTCTAAATTCTAAACACTACCTTTTTTACACCAAATTTTAAGTTTCTAAGACTGCAAGATCGTATTATTTTCAATTTTGTTGGATTTGTTGAATTTTCGAATGTTTTTTTTTTCGAATTTTCTGGATTTTATAATTTTTTCTTTCTTGTATCCTAAACACTACCTTTATACCAAATTTCAAGTTTCTAGGCCTACGGGTTCCACCTAATCTTTTTGATCACGCGTGAGTGAGTGAGTGACAAGAAATCGAAACTTTCAGTTCATATATCGTTTGCAGTAGAAAAAACAGAAATGTTAAATTAAAATTTTTGGTTTTATTTGCCACATACTCTATATAAACGAAGTTTCAGGTTTTTGGGATATACCAGCTCAAAGATATGGGGATGTCAAAAGTGCCCTGAGTTGCTTCCAGAAAAGTATGCTTACGATTGTGCTCTCTCGACTTGGCGGTGGCACTGCCATGCCTCCAGATACAAAATTAAAAATTCAGAAAAATTCCAACAAATCAATCTTTTTTCAATTTTTTTTTCCGAATTTTCTGGATTTTTTAATTTTTTTTTATTCTAAGTACTACCTATATTGCAAATTTCAAGTTTTTAGCTCTACAAAATTGAATTCTTTTCAAATTTTCGATTTTTTATTTTCGGTTTTTATTGTGTTTTTATTTTTTTCTTATTCTGAATTCCAAACACTACCTTTACGCCGAATTTTAAGTTTCTAAGGTTAAAAGATCAAATTATTTTCATTTTTTTTTCGAATTTTTAAATTTTTTTTTTCGAATTTTCTGGATGTTTTAAATTTTTCCATTTTTTGTATCCTAAATACTACCTTTATTCCAAATTTCAAGTTTCTAGCGCTATAAAATCGAATTATTTTCAAATTTTCGATGTTTTTAATTTTATTTTCGATTTTTATTGTGTTTTTAATTTTTTCTTATTCTGATTAACAAACACTACCTTTACGCCGCATTTTAAGTTTCTAAGGCTAAAAGATCAAATTATTTTCATTTTTTCAATTTTTTTCGAATTTTTTACTTTTTTTTCGAATTTTCCGGATTTTTTTAATTTTTCCCTTTTCTGTATCCTAAATACTACCTTTATTCCAAATTTGAATTTTCTAGTGCAACAAAATCGGATTGTCTTCAAATTTTCGTTTTTTTTTCAATTTTTTCGATTTTTCAATTTTGTTTTCGATTTTTTTGGTGTTTTTGATGTTTTCTTTTTCTGGATGCTAAACACTACCTTCACACCAAATCTTAAGATTCTAAGACTATAAAAGATCATATTATTTTCAATTTTGATGGAATTTGTTGAATTTTCGAATGGTTTTTTTTTTTTTTCGAATTTTATAATTTTGCCTTTCTTTGTACCCTAGACACTACCTTTTTTCCAAATGTCAATTTTCTAGTGCTACGGGATCTACCTAATCCTTTTGATGACGAGTGAATGAGTGAGTGACAAAAAATCGAATGTTTGAGTTCATATTTCGTCTGAACTAGAAAAGACAGAAAGTTGTAATTTTAAATTTTGGTCCTGTGTGCCAAATACTCTACAAAAACGAAGTTTCAAAATTTTGGGATACACCAGCCCACAGATTAAATATAATTGATTAATGTTTTATCATGCTTAAGTAAAACTTTTTATATGAAAAAAAAAAAAAAAAATATTAAATAGCAGTGTGTTTTACTGCAGACATTAAAATTGTGAAAATCGTATTAAGTGACTTTGTTTAAAATGTGGCACTAAATGGTATTTTTAAATATGTTATATTTATTACTTTTTAAATAAAAAAAACTACTTCTCAACTATGTTGGAAAGTGTTCAAAAGGTCTTCACAAAAGCCAAAGTACAAATGATGTTGTCAAAAACATGGCTATGTGCTTTTACAGAAACTATACGTATATTTGAAGCAGCAACTGACCAAAGATGGCAATCTGTTTTTATTTATTTATTTATTTTTTTTGGGGGGGGGGGGGGGGGGGATTTGTAAAAAGACAAGAGAAAAAGTTATGTTGACAATTTCTAAAAAGGAAAATACTGTGATTCTCTTGAGAAAAATATTGAAATTTTGAGGAAATTTGGCTCTTTTTCTCAAATTAGAATACGGTTGAGAACGTGCAGACAACAGACCATAATAGAATTGAAATATAAATTCAAAAATTATGTACCAAAACCTGCATTTTTCAAATAAATAAATAAATTGTTTAGCTTTAAAAAAAAAAATTCTTGGTGTCTTTCTGGTATTTAAAGGCATCAACATGAAATAATATAGCTTTGGCAACAAAATGGTAAACTCATAAAATGCACCTCATAAATTCCTCCCTGGCTATAGAAACTTCTCATTTATATGAAAAAGGGAACAGCCGAAACTACAGTAAAATCTCGTTATAACGAATTTCTGGAGACCACCGATTAAATTCGTTATACCGAAAAATTCGTTAATGGAAAATTCCAAAATGGTGTTTTTTTTTTTTTTTTTTAAGGTAATTTACATGCACATTGAATAAAAATAGTATATATTATTACTACTCTTATATTAAATTTAGATTAACATGCAAACATGTCAGTAAATAATAAATATTATACAGTATATATTACTATTGTGAGCTGACTAGTTAGGAATAAGATAATTATTACGTTAATTAAGTTTCCAGATTTTTTACATATCTGACGGATAAAAAAAAAAAAACCCCTCACGGATATCTGCCATTAACGTAACTTCATTTCTTTACAAAATAATCAGAAGTTTCTTTCTGCACTGAAGATGTCATTGCATTTTTCAAAACGAATTGTGTAAAATTTTTTCAAACATTATTTTGCTCGGATAATTACTTTTTTAAGAGTTTTAATGTTCTATCGCACAACACAATCTTTGGTTACTCGATGGACAAACATCATTAACTTCATTTTCATTGTCGTCTGCCACTATTGCATGATCTGAATTGAGTTTCCGACGAAAGTTTTCTTCCAAATGCTAGTTTTTCAATAGAGATTTTTTTTTTTTTTTCATGCCAACTCAACCTTTGTAAAACTGAACTGACTAGTCTTTTTAATCCTTCAATAAATTCATTAATTTGAAAAATCCGTTAAAATGAAATTCGTTAAAGTGAATATCTTTATAATGTGAAAGCATGGGACGTTTCTTAACAATCCAAAAAATATTCGTTAAACTGAAAAATTCGTTATAGTGACATTCATAGTAACAGTAACGACATTCTACTATATTAGGGGAGCAAGCGGAGTATGTCCCCCCGGAGCCAGTGTAGAAGGGGACGCCAAAGGAAGATGATTCGTCTTTCGGTACAAAAAACAAATAACGAAATTTGGGTAACAAAGCCATGCACTCGGACAATCCAAAGTAAAAATGTATTTGTTAATTTTTATACTCTTCGCTTTGAACAGGGTTGGTTTTTCCATTAGGTGACTACATGGGGGTGCCAAAACAATATTTGATTAACGAATTCATCCAAGATATTTACAATATCAAATAGCAATATACTATCCCAATTAAGCTTGAATTGGTTCAGTATTTCGGACGTTATCGTTATTTTACATGTTTTTTGTGTCCCTGTAAACAAACTAATAACAGCTACATACTTGATTACCGAACTCATCCAAGATACTGGTAGATCAATTAGTATTTCTTTGTTATAGGGGCTCCCGAGGATGAATCGCCAAGCGATCAAGATGTGCCATCATATAAGGTATATATTACATTATAATAATATGTGATGCATATAACATTTTGTAACGTCAAGTTATAGTCATATATGAGATATACGAGTATATATGACATGTGTATAAGATGTAAATATTATGTATATATTACCGTATAAAGTGCATACATGAGCATTTGGAGTATATATATGATGCAAATATAAGCTTTGCGAAATCGTAATTGCAACATTGGCATAATCGTAATTGTGTGTGGGAGGAGGGGGGGGGATGCAACTATAACAAAGTAGTACCGATCAATTTAGAATTAAAATTAGGTTGAAATTGGTTCAGTATTTCCAATGATATCGTGATTACAAGATTTGCATTACATATACATATAAACAAAATGATTCAAATAGGTCGATTTTTAAAGAAATCAATCTAAAATTATTAAGATTAATATACTTTCTAGCAATTATTTCATATAAAAAAATAAAAAGGGAGAGAAAACTTCTGTTTATAAATTTATATTGGAAAGGAGGGGGGGGGGGGCATTTTGGTCTCAGTTTTTTTTTAGACCCCTTCACACAGATTGTATTTACTAGTGAATTCATGCTCCTAGTGTTATTCCATCTGGGAGAGAAAGGGTTAATTCAACACTAGAACCAACACGAGGCTATATTGAAGATGGAAAGATATTTTGCATGGATTGGTAACATTTCAAGAGTGAAAAAATGCCGAGAAATCAATAAATCACTGAAAATGATAAAAATATTTCTGGATATATATTTGCAATTTTTTTTATGGGTTACCATGATTGGTAAATAATGGGGGGGAGGGTGTTGAATCTCTAATTTTTCCCAAATATTCCTGATAATTTAAGATCAACAAAATTCCCAATATTTTCATATTTTTTAGGTTTGTGACTACTTGACTTTTGAAATCGCAACAACCACTTTTGACACTAATGGAGTTCTTCAGATCAAAACAACCTGGAAAAGTACATAGTAGTTTATGCATTTTTTCTTGCGTTTTCATATAGTTGTAAGAGGTCACAATAAAAGTGGTATTACACGAGGTGTCAAGGTTGCTGCTATTTTAGAGCAACAGCATGTTAAACTTATAGCTACAAAAGAATTTCTCGAAAAACATGCAACTTTTTATTGTCTGAGCAATTTTTTTTCACATGTAGTGTATCATCAAAATGGATGCAGATCCATATCGCGTGAAACATTTAACAAAATAAATTTTAATTTCTTTTGCAGTCAGAATGAGTTTTGACTACTGATGGTCAAAACAAATTTTGACCAAGATGTTAAAACCACCGAACTTGGTTAAAACAATACAATCCTGCCCTTAACATACATGACCTCTGTCAAAATTGAGGGTTCATTCTTGCCCCTGTATATACAATTCCATATGAACAGAGTAGTACATAACTAACTCAGCAAGATTTATTTCGTAATAATTTTTGAAACAATACCTTTATACTAACAAAATTCATGTCAAAATAAAACTCAAAATGTGCAAATTGGGTACAAGTACGAGTAGAATAATCTTTATTTTGGTTTACAGTGTTTAGAAATTTTGTGTATTATTATTTGTTTGCCTACCTTTCATTTAAAGAAGAAAAATTACAAGAATGATAAAACCATCTGCATTATTTTGAAGCTTTTAAGAGTTCTATCGACATGCAATAACTGGATTTGAATTTTTTTTTTTTTTTTCAACAATGCTAGACAGTTGCAGACTGGGTCTGAAAATATTAGTTGCTAGGAGACAAAGGAGGTTCACCCACATCTGTAATACAACCACTTAAAGTTTTTTTGTAACACATAAATGTAACAGGGGTCACAGACTGGAGGCCCATATTGTTTAATGTTCCACTTACCAAACTGGCCACCTGGCAAACTGACAACCTGGTCAGTCTGCCACTGCTGCTAGATAAAATTTTGAAGGAATACAAATACAGCTCAATTACAAATACTATATGGAATACTGAGCATTTATTGAAATGAATTTGTGAGATAATTACCATCTGAAATTTGAAAGAAAATGTTTGGAAGGCACATGATTCCACACAGAACTAGGGATGCACCGAATATTCGGTATTCGGGGGGTCAAACCAAATACTTAAAAAAAACCTTTTTTAAACCTTACACAGCTTCTACTTTTAATTGCATTTATTAAGAATAATTAGAAATATAGAATCATATTTAAATAAAAGAGCACGCTTTTACATTATTTATTTGCTATTTGTAAAGTGCCGACTTAAGAAAATTAACCATTAATGATGACTTTCATACTTCATAGGTTTAATGATGTACAAATGAAAGTTCCTAAACATTGTCTGTTAAATAATCTGTTGCTTGGTTTTTCGCAAATAGTGTTTTTCTAAATAAAATGGAAAAAACTTTCAGGAATGATAATAGACATAAAGACAGACAATATTTGTCCAGAAAACCATGATCACAATCCACGTATTTATTCAAAAATACAGTGGATAGCACTCCAGGTCAAACTTGGATTTTCGTTTGTTACTTTAACAATAATGAAGATACTGTAACTATATTTTCAAGTTTCAACAGAGTTACTTTGATTTCTCTGAAATATGATAATATGATGAGAAGTGCTGGAAATTGCCACCATTCATATCTAACCAACACTGAGCTAGACATTCCTTTATTCAGAATGCAGCTGACTTATACTGTGTCACTGCCAAAATTCAGTCACTTCCAATGATATCATATTGTATACAAGCAAAATTAACATGATGCAAATCTCACTAAAATATTTTCATTATTGTTAAAGTTGTGAACAAAAATTCAATTTCGGCTTATAGTGACACACACTGTATTTTTGATGGAATAAGTGGATTGAAATGTTGTTTCTTGTTCAAAAATTTTTTGTCTTGACTACAGTAACTCCACTGAAAGTTTGTTACAAGATTTTAGGAATAATCTGTATGTTTTACAACAGCTTCCCAAAATGAACACCCACTCCAGGCACTGCTCTATGGTGCATTTAAAATCTTTTTTGCTAAATCAAAAGGAACATTATTTTTCCCGAGTTGTCACCATTTGAATAGCTTGTATTATTTATTTATTATTTACTTTAGTCCCTTCCTGACAAACAAATAGTGTTACTGAAAAGTTTTTCTTCCAATTTCTTCAAAATTTCTCATTGATTTTAAAATATTTGTTTTACAATATAAGAAAATATTATTCATTTGTTTTAATTCACAGAAGAAGCCATGAAATTTAAAATTTTACTAATTAAAAAAGTTTTTAAACTATCCCTTTCTTAAATAAAGCTTTTTTTGTGTGTGTAAAGTTTACTTGAAAAAGATTTTGTTTATTATAATGGAAGTATCTGTGTTAAATATTACATAAAATTGCTATAAAATTTAATCTTTTAATACCTTTAAACTCTGAAATATAAAAATATTCATCCAGCCAAATATTCAGTAATCGGTCGAATAGTTACTATTCAGCTAGCCGAATATTCAGTATTCGGCCAAAATGACTATTCAGTGCATCCATACACAGGACCATTTTAAATTCTTTGATAATCAAATTTAAGATAATTGGGAATGTAACAGGTACATACATAAAAAAAGTCCTTCCGTCCTGTACCGGGACGAAAAGGTAGCTTTCATAGTCTATGTTTTTAAAAATTCAACTTATTTTACTCAAACACCCGAAGCTGAAATGCTTGGAACCCAATTATCGAAGATTCAATCCCAGTTTTCGTTAATACTGAATTTGAATGCAAATTTCAGCATAACAAAAATCAGATTGTTTCATAATGTCAGCCACTCTAGAAATTCAAACTGTCATATCTCAGCCATTTTTTAAGATAAAGCCAAAGCAAAAAATGTTCCGGAATCCTTGTATCACTATCTAGCACTTAACAGAAACAATTTTTTCAATTTATAATTTCTTATACATCTTTTTGAATTATTATTATTTTTTTAAAATTAACTGGTTGCCATTTTGAAACAAGATGATGCATGAAGCTGGCCAACGAACTCAGTCGAGACCTTGGTCTGTTCTATACACAGGATCAGTCCCATTCATATAGGTTCATAAATATGAAAATTACAGCGTAACAAATATTAGATTGCTTCATGATGTGAGCCATCCTAGAATTTCAAATTGCCATATCTCAACCATTTTTTAAGATATAGCCAAAACAAAAATGTTCCAGAATCATTATATAAGTTTTAACACTTAACGGCAATTTTTCTTTTCAATTTATATATATATTTTTTTATATGTTTAACTGGCTGCCATTTTGAAACAAGATGGCGGATGAAGCTGGCCAACGAACTCGGTCGAGACCTTGGTATGTCCTATACACATACGCAGTCACATCTAAATCAGTTCATAAATAAGAGAGTTACAGCATGACAAATGTCAGATATATATATATAAATCAACATCTGAACGGAGGGTGGTTTTGGGGTCTGAGGGTCATGATTGGTGAAAATATATAAATTCTTTTTTGGAATTGTTCTAAAATGTATGAAAGCCAACAAGTCGTTCAGTTTAAGAAAACATTCAGAAACTAAAAAAGAGGATAGAATCAGAATCATCAGCATTTCAGTAATGGCTATCAAATAGAACCCCAAATTTCATATTATGAAAGTTCATTATATTTCCTATAAAATCAAGAATTTTTCAAACATTCATTTATAAAACAAATATTTATCATTTAATACATTTTTATGTATGTACATATTTTGCACAATTTTATTTTTTATGTAACTTTTGTAAATATAAAAAAGCAATGATTCAAAAGTTAAAGTAAAACCACTATAACAAATTTTAGTTGGCTTAAAATTAAAAACATTTATCATGTTTAAATAAATTTAAAACTCACACTATTTAGATGAATCAATAACTGATTTATCGTTTTAAAAAAAAAATCATTTTTATAAAACATTTATTATTTAATTCTTTGTAATTAATTTATAAAACATTGAAAAACTGTTTTATTGAACAAATTGTTCCCAATATACTTAAAAAAAAAAAAAAGAGAGATGGGAAATTTAGGTACATTGCAATCTATTCTTACATCAGAGAAGCATTGTCAATGACAATTTGCACCTGAAACTGCAATAATAGATTACTTTAGTTAGGATTTTAGTTTGCTTGCTCACTTGGTGTAGTAAAATAAAATTTTTGTTCTGGATTGTGATCTAGTGAGTAGTGTGTGTCTAGTTATAGATCGTACAAATAAAGTAAAGGCATAATTGTTAACTTGGCCACATGAATGCCGCTTTTGATTTGGAAAAGAAAAAAAAATAGACATGTAAAAAATAAAGAATAAATATTTTTTATGCATGAATTTTATAAGAATTTTGAATGCTACATAAACTTTATCATATTTACACTTCGACTTCTTTCACTTAAACATCTTTGATTAAAATGTTAAATATACAATATGCAAAGCTGCCATTTATTTTTATGTAAAAAATAGAAAAATTAATTTAAAAGATAACAAATTTTCTTCTGCATTTTTAATTGACTATTAACAATCAAAATTTACAAAAAATTTCAATGAATTTCAACATCTAGATATACAACAACTTACAAAGGGATATCATTTTATTTCATATATGGTAAATGTAGCATTTGAATAATTTATGAAAGGGTGAGATAAGTTGAAGACACAGGGGTATCTCACAAGTAATATTATCAGTCTTGCGGAAAATGACCTAGTAACCAGCATCACTGGTCACTATCTGAGCTGAAGGACCAATGAAAATCGGTCTCTCTTCTTTGTCATTTATCTGTTTCTTCAACACCAGCTTGTATCATCAAATCTCCAATATTTTTCTCCAGATCGTCAATACGGTGTCCCATGTCATCAAGTTACAGAGTTAAGGAATATGACAATAAACCATTAATTTAAAGTTAAAAAACATCCAAATATCCTAAAGTATATTTGTATTAAATAAGGAAGAAAAAATATCATTAGTGTGTGTATATATATATATATTTAAAATCTACACAAAAATACAATAAACTCTGTCTAAGGTAGACTGTGTAAAACAAATTCAGAAAAATTTTCAAGTCCCGGCAAATCCATAGACAGAGAAAATTTCAACTAAGGCAGAATACTGTTTATGACAAAAAAAATTTCTCGATCTCGATCGATTCCGCCTTAGACCTTAGAAAAGAGGACTTTACTGTATAAATACATGAAAAATAAATATTATCTGTACTTTCAAAACTAAGTCAATGTATTATCTACAGTTATCTAAAAATTTTCAAATTTTCCTTCAAAACCCTTGGTATTATGAATTTCTGGTTTCTCTATCTGAAACTGTAGCTTTAGTAGAGTTGTGGGAAATTGTTAAAAGGTTTGAAATTTCATACTAGGATATTTAGAAAATGAATATTTCTTGTGGAACATGTAAGATTTTAACAGGTGCTGAAATTATAGCAGATATACTTTATTTATGTGTGTATAATGCATATCTAGTTTTTGGCGAGGAAAAAAAATGGGGGGGGGGGGGGGGAGATATCTCACATACAAAACACTGCATATTAATTTAAAATTCTGAAATTTGAAAAGAAGAAATTTGCAAAATCAAGTTTTAGAAAAAAAAAAAAAAAAAAAATCTGGACCTAAATCTTGTTTTTTTATTAACCCCCCCCCCCCCCCCCAGAATGCAATGAATGTTTGTGTATTGAAAGAGTATAGTTAGTATATGAAAGCCATAAAGCGCAATACCCAGGGGGTCTTGAGAAAATAGGTCTCAAAGTTTATGCAACAGTTTATAACCAGATAAAGTTTGTCCTTTGGTCAGAGGCATGGTTGGTAGCAAGTTGGCTTCAAAATTTTTCTGTTCGGGTTTGAATACCACTTGGACCTATTTTTCGCAGCAAAAATTTTTATCAATTACTTTCGAACCACAATTGAAAAATTTTATAATTATTGAAATTTATGAAAAATATAAATTAAATATATGTTTTGTAGCATGTAAGTACAGTTTTAACTATGAAATTTTGCATGTTTAAATATTTACTGAAAAAAAAAAAAAAAAAAAAAAAAAAAAAGTAATTTATATTTCTATAGACCAGAAATTTTCGCCATATTTAAAATTATTTACAGTTATTTAAATTAATAATCTAGTATTTTTTACAGAGAAATAAATTATAATATGTAATATAAATCTATAATATGTTATTTTAATTTTGTTTCATTATCCAAACATTCAAAAAATTTCATGATTTATTAACTAGGGTGAAACCCCCAGTTATTGACGCCTAACCAGTAACTGACACTTCAGCAGAAGTCTAACTCAAATAAGCATTTTCTTGTAAAATTCTGCAAAGAAATGTCATCTAGTGTTAATTTGTTTTAACTGCTACAACTTATTTTTCAGCTATTGGTTTTTCAAAAAAGGGATAGCATCAGTTACTAGAGATATTGACCAGATTTATGACAAAAATTGATTTTTAGTACAGTAGAACTCCAATTATCCGAATCAATTGGGACCGGACCCCATTCGGATAATCAAAAATTCGGATAATTGGATTTTTCTGAAAAAAGGGTCTATTTTAATTAATTACTGTATGTATGTTGAAAATGGGAGAAAAAACTATTTTTAAAGAAAAAGATCTTTTAATTAAATGAAAAAGCAACACTTTTACATGTTAAGCGTACTTGCAAGTACTGTACAGTATGTACGTATCGTACTGTAAATGAAAGTCATATTGCTTGCTGAACATCTCGATCAAAGTAAGCTGTTTGACAGTCTTCATCCGTTTTCGGGCAGATAAGTCGCGCATCCGCTTGACAGTGAGAAGTTGCATGTTGTCACACTCAGGCTGACGCTCCATCCACTTCAACGTAGTTTCAAGGCTGGCAAATGCTTCACTAGCTGATGGTCCCGTGTCTGCTTGAACTTCGACATTAAGGTCATCTTCGACACTTTCTTCTCTCACACTTTCAATAAGTTCATCGTCATTTAGAATTTGAAATCCAGGTGGGCCGGGCTGGCCACCTGACGACGGACGACAGCCAATAATCGAACTGCACTATGAAACGGGGACTCATCATCCCAATAATGTTTGCGCTGCGCCTACACTAGATTCATGAAGGGTAGGACAATATAGCGCGAGTAGACATAATCATTATTTTGCGAATCGCAGTACGTTTCCGTCTTAATTTTTTCCCCCGAAATTTTGAAAGTGATTCGGATAATCAGCGATTCGGATAGTTGGAGTTCGGATAATTGGAGTTCTACTGTACTAAAAAGTATAATTTTTGAAAATTTTTTAATGTATAATTTACTACACTTTCAAAAACAAAGATAAGTATAAAATAGATTTAAAACTTTGTAAGGATTTGAAGAAGAAAAAATCTTTAACGTGTCAGTTACTGGGGGGTTTCACCCTATATGCTTTTAGATTTTTAATATGAATTTTTAAAATCTAGGATTCTTTATTTTGTAATTAGAATAACTGTCTACTTAATAACTATTTTTAATAATTTAAATTCTTTTTTTCTTGTTCAGTGTATGTTTTTTAATACAGTTTAATTATATAAATGCAATTTAAACTATGAAATTTGCATGCTTATACATATAATGAAAAGTAAAGACCAAATAAATAACCATAAAAAACAGGCAATTGATACTTGTATTGGTTGCAAAATTTTGCTAGTTTAAAAATTTATTTACACTTTAATAAATAAACATGAAAAATGGACAATTGGTATTTGTACAAACCAAAATATTTTCCTAGTTTTAAAATTTATTTACTATTATTTACATAAAAATCTACTATTTATTACAATGAAATAAATTAAAACATGTTAGATAAAATTATAACACGCTGCTTTAATTATTTGTTAAATTTTAATTTTTCTGTTATCATAATAGTATTTCAAAATATATCTTTTTTAAACAACTTTTTAACTTTTGAATTTTTTAAGTCTTGGATTCTTGTATTTATTATTAGAATAACTGTTCACACACTTAAAAACAAGTTCTAAAAAAATATGAATTGCTAAAAATAGTTTTTACATAGTTAATAACTACACCTACTCTTGGTTTTGTAAGATTTTTAAAAATCAATATTAAAAACCTGAAAGCATATGTTTAATAAATAATGAAATTTTTGAAATGTTTGGATAAGGAAAATTTTATTTTAAATAATATATTATAGACTTGTATCACATATTATAATTTACCGGATGCATAAATCCCGGTGCATCTGCGACAGCTGTACCAGTATGTATATACCGGATGAACCAAAAGGTTGTTAAAATTTTAAAAATTCATAACAAAGGAAGAAATTACGATAAAGAAGTGCGGTTTGCAAGAAAGGGCTCCAAGGTAGTCAGATTTTGTTTTAGCAGTAAAAAAATTTGTAGTTAAAAAAGTCACCTGTAAATGGCGCTAACATGCAAGAGATTCAGCAGAATTATACAAATTAAACCTGCAATAAAAGACCGGGATACAATAGGATTTCTCATTCGCTTTCAGAATATTATCATTACCTGATCGAGCATTGTTGGTGAAGTTGTTATATTTGAACGGAGAATCAGCAACTGTTGCGTTGTGAAAATTTCACATGGCGAAATGATTGAAGACAAAGGATGTGGTCTGGAGGTCATGTTGAACAATTGTTATTGCAAGAATAAATGGATGAAGCATACTGTTGTCCTGTTCATTGTGTTTCGGGTCATCAGCGCCCTCTACCACTGACATTTTTTTTAACTAAAAATTTTTTTGCTGCTAAAAAGAATCCGACTACTTTGTGAGCCCTTTCTTGCAAACCATACTTCTTTATCATAATTTCTTCCTTTTTTATGAATTTTTAAAGTTTTAACGAACTTTTGGTTCACCTGGTATACAGTACGTATATATACTATGCTATATAATATTACTGATGCCCAACTAACATAACAGAGAAGTACTCTTTTTATATATCAATATCAGTATGAACATTATAACAGTTTGAGACAGCACAGCGCCATCTATTGGTGATATTTGGATCTAAAAGAACACAGAAGCGTAGCAAAGAACTTTCCAATTTCATATATTATTCTCCTACAATAAAAAACTTAATAGATGTCATGTTATTGAATTTTTAAAATGTGCAGTTTCTTTTAGAACACTATTTTTGTTTAATTTATTTATTTTTAAGTTGTAATTTTTTCATATTTTGTGGGTTTTTATTTATTAATATTTTGTAGGTTTTATTTTAATGATTTTGTGTATGTTTCAAAGAAAAAAAATCTTTCATGCAACAATATTCATTTGATGGCAACCTTTTGATGAAAAGGTGCAACGCCAAATTATTAAGTCCCAGATTGCTTTCAGAAAAAAATTACATTTTCTTAAATCCAAATTCTGCAATGATAGTACAGTAAAACCTCGATTATCCAACCCTCATTTAACCAGAACTCTCCATTAAAACCAACGTCGGTTTCTTGACATTTTTTTTTCCCACAAGTTCCTTCTGTATTCAAGCAGTCCTTTCCGAATTACGAGTACAGATAAATATTTTGGTTCCCTTTTTTAGAATTTTTTAAAAATTAGCTTGAGCTTCCTCAAGCTTCGATCTCGGTATAAATCTACTCTTTCTCCACCCCCACACCCTGTGTACACGTCCTTGTTCTAAACAAAAACGCACCCCATTTCGAAATTTGTAAGGCCGTACTGAGGAATGTCACAACATTCGAATGTTAATGCACCCTCTGATTGTAAGCAAACGAAGGGAACAAAACCCCTTTTGTCATCTTTTCACGAACAGAAATTTTCACAGCTGCAGATTTTCAAAAGGGAGAGGAGAAATCAATGTCATATTTTCGTAAGCACTCGTTTACTGTTCGTTTACGATTGGCACACCTACCAAATAAAATAATTTGCTTCAAAATAAATTTATTTTCATGTATAATTTGAATTTATGCATTTATTTAGCAGTTTAAGCAGTCATAATAGCAGTTTGATGATGATGTTACATATTAAACTAGATGATTATTGATAAATTCTCGATTACTCGGAAATTTCGATTATCCGATGTAGGTTTGGTCCCAATTATGTCTGATAATCAAGGTTCTACTGTAGTTTCAAAAAGTGACATGGTTGCTATAAAACAAGTACCATAAATATATGAAAGAATAACAATACTTTTGATTCAGACATAAAGTCAAAATTGGTATATTAAATCTCTATAATAAAACCGTAAGTCATGTGACTGTCATCAACAGTTCCGGAATGTCTGTTTCATTTTTTCATACGCCAGGCGGCCATTTTTATTAAAAATTATTTTTTCGAATAAAACTTCATAAATGTGACATTTTTAGTAAGATCGTTCAAAATAAATTAATATTTGAGAGATGACTTACGTTCAATTATGTATATATTCTCCAATAACTTCAGTTGAAATTAGCTTCACAGTTCAAATTCTCTATCCATGAAAGTAAACAAAAAAAAAAGATTCATTCGTCGTGAAGGTTTAAAATATTAAACCATTAAACCATGGAGATAATCGTTCGTAAAGTTAGTTTTCCATGAAAGATTTTTTGGAGCGCTGCCTGGTGTCAAAAAAATAATTCGTACCAGTGACACAATCAAAGTTTACCATAATTATGTGCTATACAACTCAACTTCATTCTTTATCTTTTCTTGATGTAAGCTGAATGTAAACAAATACAACTCATGTAATGATATTTAATGAATCAAATTTCGAAACAAATTGTCAGTTAATTTGGTATTTATGTATTATACGTGAAAGGAAGAGAGACCACCGAAAATGATTGTTAATCACCAATCATATTTACCATTATTAATGAGCAATCGCTTTCAAAACAGTAATTTAATATACATTTACAAAATACATAACATCATTAAGTACTTTTGTGTTATTTGGGCGCAAATCTCGCCAATAGAATTTTTAAAATCGCCAATACCAGCTTTTATTTTTCGCGTGTGCAAATTAGAAACGATACTTTTATTTTGAAATCAAATGTTCTGATGGAACAGCTGTCGTAGACGCACCTGGGCACTATATTAACTATAGAGTTGCAATATAGAGAGAAAAAACGGGTTGCTGTAATTAGAATTATAGGCGGTAATGTTGGTGTGACATATTTACGTGATTATCAAAACTGGCTTCCAAAAGTTCAATGTTTCACCAAACCATACTCGAAAATTACGTGTTATAATATGCACTCCGATTATGTCACGTTATTCAAGACGTTTTAAATGAGAATAATGATAGATTTTCTTCTTGATTCTCCCGTAATCAAGTCTACAGCCAAAGTTAGCGAGAAACAAACAAACAAACGAACAAATATTGGCGACAATATGGTTCAGTGTAAATGGTGGATATCATTAAAGACTTTCACAAAATAGACTTCATTGCACCAAATCGTATTAACTAAAATACGCCATTTGGCAATGGATCCAATTACGGAAAACTACTTAATATGTTTAAGAATCTCCTCATTAGCAAGCGTATTGCAACTGATAAGCAAACGGATATGAAGCATAAATGTTTAAGTTGGTTAAGTGGTTTTTGTCAAGAAAAATGAAATACATAACAACAAAAAATATGCGAAATGCTACCAACAGTGCTTAACATACATTTAAGGGAGACCAAACTGGTCGCCAGTGACGGCTAGTTTATGTATATTTAGATATATTTTTAAACTAAATTAATTGTAAAAATAAAGAAAAAAATCAAAATTTTTAACATTTTTAAAGGGATTCATTGCTTTTATAAGACAGGGAAAAAAAAAAAAAAAACAAGATTTCATTTATGAAAAATAAGAATGAGTGAAACACATAAAGGTAATTATTATAGCGACCCCTACAATTATGATTACACCAAATTCGTAGCCAAGCTCATAAAGCATTAACATATCAGGGTTGTAAAAAATGGGGTATTTTTTTTAAAAACCCAGCCTGGGTGGGTATCCGGGCAGCTACCCACTATAACCTTGTAACATATAGATATAAAAATAAATACCATTGAATTAAATATTATATGTTATAATAAGAATATATTACAATGTTTCATAGCAAATTTATACTAATGTTTCATAACAATTTCTTAGAATGCTTCACAAGAATAACAACTTTTTCATTTTTTAACACTTCCCTCATGCAACGATTCCTATCAACTGTCACATTTTTACCCATATATATAGTTGTTTCTTACATCATTTTATGGATGTTAATTCCTCTCCCAATAGTATATAAATCTTAAAGCACTTACAAATGATATTCTTGAACCACTAAATTAATTTCCAATATGGAAAGAAGCATTTCTTTTGTATCATTTTTTAAGTTGCATCTCTATACAACTTCAGCATTATTTAAGAGTTTCAAATCATGGCCCTTTTCACATAGTTGTTTGTCCTCGCTTTTGTAAAAATGATATTGCATCCATCTCAGTAATAGGTAAATCAAAGCTTGTTTCCATATTTATAAAAATAAATACAGGAGATTAAAAGAAAAAACAATACACCACGCAATTAAAAAATATAAATGAAAAATGTATGAAATCAATGAAAAAGCAATATAACAATAGCATAAACATGTGCTGTTTCTTTAGGACTGCAAACCATTTCATGAGATTTGATAACCTAACTTGGCAATATATCTCTGTCACTTAGTGAATCAACCTTGGGGGCTGCTATAACAAAGAAGTAACAAGAAGAAATAACAAGAGCATATATGAAGAAAACATTAATATTTATGAGATAAAAAGTATTGCACTCAAATTAAATGAATAAAAAGGTAGAAAAAAAAAGAAAAAACACAAAACAACCTAAAATTTATTACACACATATGTATATACAGAACAATAAAATAAATAAATATGAAACATTTAAGTAAAAGGATATTTCGTGCTAAAATTTGATCCGACATAATTTGGAATTTATCTTGCATCTGCTGTAGAAGGCTCTGAACCTATTTATAAAATAAAAAATAAATTTAATTGACAGTTCTTATCAAGCAATTTAAAATTTTAAAATTGTTTTCTTATACAAGTAGATAATTTAACAGTAGGAACTTTTTCATTTTGAATCAAATCTAGACAAATAAATGACTTTATAAAAGAGGAACAGTAAAAAACAAATATTTCTACATTATCAATTATTTCTTGTACTTAAAAATCATGAGAGAATGGACCAGTATGGCTGTTAATCATTCTAAAACCTAAAGAAGATACTTAAGAACGGAAAATCTTTCATCAGGTAGGGGAGACCGGTACACAGTGGACCACTTTTTCAGTTAACATTTTTTTTTCTCTTTTACGGACTGACCGATCTATATGGAAATATTTTTCAATATTCCTTAAACCTTTTTACATCCATCATAATTTTCCCAGAACATAGTTTTAAATACATTTAAAAAAAAAAAAAAAAAATTATATACAATTGTAAAGTTGACCAGTGTACCCCCCGGAAGCGGGGCACACTGGTCCACCCACTGGGGTACAGTGGACCGCTATTAGGTATTATCTAAAATACAATATAAATCTATTTTTCATTAATCTAATTCTTTTTTATTTCGCCTTTACCCACAAAATAACATAGTAATATAAATTTACAAGTAACATTTTGAAACAAAAAAATTATATTTTGAAAATAATAACAGATTAATACAAGAACAATTGGAATTTAGTTGAAGTTATTACTTAAGTACTGAAAAATCAGTGCACATTAAAATTTGCAAATGAAATTCCAAAATAATTATGAGTAAGATTGAGCCTGGAATTTTCCTGAAATACTTTTCGGTCTGGGAGCAACATTATGAAATCATTGACATCAACAACAGATTCATCTACAGTTTCAGGAAGTATAAAGTGATTTCCATTCAATTTGCATCTCATGAATCTTACTTGAATAGAATCATCACCCATTAGACTACAGTTATATTTTATCAAACGCCATAAATACAAAACAAAATATTTCTTACTATGTTAAATAAATTATTATTTTTCTTTGTTTACTTTATTTTATAGTTAAATAACTACTTTAAAACAATATTTCTTTATAGAAAATAAGCAATTATTAAATATTTTGAACATTCTGCATTATAGGAGCAGAGCGGATTGTGGACCACTGTACCCCAGGAGTGGGTGGTCCATTGTGCCCCATGTTGAAGTTCAATAAATAATCATATTAATATTGTTCATAGCTTTCTTTTAAACATATTAACTTTAAAATTAAATAAAAACAAGTATCTTAGCTTTGCAAAAAAGCTGTTTTATCAGCTAAAATAAAAATATGATGATGAAAAATTTTATTTTTAGAAGCCCAAAACAACCAATCAGGATAAAATAGTTCAATATGAGCTAAACATATTTTCCAAACGCTATAAATAATCATTGCAGTGTTGTTGTTTATTAGGATAGAAGAGAAGCTTAAAATTTTTTTAAATAAATAAAATATTGGGGGGGGGGGGGGGGGGGGGTCCACTGTGCCTATAGGTCCAGTCTGTACCGGTCTCCCCTATAGATTATGAAACACTTTCTAACACTAACAGAATACTATTAAGAAATTTAATATTTTCATACAATTAAAAGAGATATTTAAATAAGCATAAATAAAATGCACCACAAACAATTTTTTTCTGTAGTCCATAATGTAACAGGATTCTTTTGTGTGCCCCTGTAAACGACTAGAAATGCTACGCACTTAATTTTCAATAGTGAACATTTGATAGAAGAACCTCATTAGATAAGATATTTGAATTGTAAAATCAAAAAAATTGAATTGTAACAAATGCAATTTTTACATTATAAACTTCTAAGTTAAAGAGATAAAGATGACCTAATGTATTAAAATTAGTCCTCTTGAAAGTAGCAATTATTTTACAATGGGGATTGCAGGTGTTTTTTAACTGCAAAATTCATTGTTTACAGCTGAGAAGTTGTGCATTATACAAATCTTCTACTTTTTTATGTACTTCAAACATAATGAAACTGATATGGATCATTCACTGAGGTGTACTACTAAATTTTTTCTATAGATTTTAAAGTGCATAGCATTATTGATCATTTACAGAGACGGTAAAAAATTTGGTTACAGAAATGATTATGATTGATAATTATTGGAAGTGCACTTTCAGCTGTGGTATGTATTTTTAAACTTAACTCATTTTCACAAGCAGAATTTTTCTGGCGACCTGCAACAACCATTTACGAATTTAAAAGAACAAGAACAAAAAATCATCCATCAGGCATAGATTATGAGGTACTTTTCAAAACTAACAGAATATTGTTAAGAAATTTCACATTTTTCCTACAATGAAATGAGATATCAGAATAAGCAATTGAAATAAAATGCACTGCAAACTACTTTCCCCTATATATAAATTGATATTTAATGATATCACTTAATCCATAACAGTAATGTCTGGAACTAAAATCTATTTTAAAAATAATGACAGCCTCTACTACAAAATAGGCTACTTTTTTTTTTTTTAATGTCGATACCGTTACCCTTAAGGGGGTTCCAGAACGAAAAACTTTCCAAAATAATGATTTCTTTGAAGTTGTTCTGGCTCACCTCTTAAAAGTATCTATCATGAAAATTGGCATGTAAGTTACTTTTAAGAGGTAATGGCTCAAAATAAATGGTTTAATTTTTTTTTATTATTTAAAAGGATGAAATGAGCAGAAAACGTTCTCAAATCACATTTACTTTGAAACTACCGAACCAATTAAAAAAATTCTTTCCATATAGTGACTATCTCTGCTTAATTATTAGGTAAATTTATATCTTGAGATCTCTGCCTCTCAAGGGTGCAAGAAAGAAAATATCCTAAACTTACAATTTCTTAAAAAATGTTATAAGACTAGAAACTTGAAATGATAGTTACTTTAAAAATAAAAATGCTCACACAGAACAGTATTTAAAAATTCAAAATAAAAGTACCAAACTACTTTTAGAAATTCTTTGAGCATTATAATGGTGATTATCCCTACTTAAACAAACGCCCCCCTCCCTTACTTTTTTACCTTGGCACTTCAGCATACAAGCAGAGTGCAAGAATGAAAAATGTTGTAAAATTAAGATTTCTTTGAACTGCTAGGGCTAGAAACTTGAAATGATGGTTACGTTTCAGACTTAAATGCTCACTAAAAGCAGTTTTTGTAAATTTCAGATTTTAAAACGGTGAAATAAGCGAAAAATGTTTTAAAAGAAATATTACCCCGAAATTATATTTTTATGCAATGTAATTGTTACTTCATGTTAATGAGCGCAAAAAGTACATTGTAACAATGTTTTCGACAAGCCTGTTCCATTTCCACACGCACAAAACCGCGAGCTTTACTAATCTACAAATAAAGAAATATAATTGTTACACTGTAAAATCTAAATATTTATATTTTTACCCCATATAGTTATTTTCCCACCATTAAGAATTAATATATATATATATATATATATATATATATATATATTGTAGTAAGTGAAAGAACAATCTTTAATTGATATGTTTAGTTTAGAAAATCTAGTTTTTATAAACGACAAATATCTCTCCTAAAATTTAATTCTAAGGATCAATTTGTTGTTAAGGCGAATCAATCAGCACAAAAATACATATTGAGTACATCCATTTGCACAAATTATTCTCAGTTTAATTTCAAACAGTAGTTCTTTCTAAAACAGAATTAAATGTGAATTAAAGCACAAGTTTACAACTAAAGAAAAACTCTCACATATTGTGTAAGATCTTGTATGCTTTTTGGATCAGGAAGGGGCTCTCCACTGGCGCTTCTATTCAATTCAGGTTTCATTTCAGGGTTTTTTTGAGTCGATGTTTGGTTAGTATCGGCCATAATCAAGAAAACAGATGACAGGAGTCACAGTAGAAGTAAATTTCTGATCTTCCAAAACAAAAGAGATCACCTGTGGGTGGCATAACTGTTGCCAATCGTTGAATGCACAAAGAAATTGATATCCTTTTTGTTGAAATCTGTAGTGATTCGTAATAATTAATAAATTACAACAGATTCTACTTTAATTTAATTTATATATATATGATGTAAATAAAAATAACCCACCCAACTTCATGTTCGGGCCCAGATAATCATGTGGAATCTTCTCTATGGGAATTTACTGTACTGGAACACTAACTGTTAACCGATAACGTTTGTTTACATGGTGACAAGCTGTGACCATCAGTTCAGCGGCGTAATACTAATAACATTGTATTTATCTTTCTTCTTTCAACTTGGTGAATTTAATTTGTAAATTTCGCAAGCAGAATTAAAATGGTATATAGTAAAAGGATTTGTACATAGCTTTTTCATTATATAATATTTCGAATTTGTTACTGTTTTCTTTATGATGATTGATTTTTTCAAAATAGTTCACTTCTAGTTATTAATCCTATTTATTAATACTAGTTATTAATCCTAGAAAAGAATCATAAGCCAAAGTAAAAAGAAATATTTAATTCGCATATGATGTTTATATTTTTCCTGACTGGGCATAAAATGGGGAGTAAATAAGCAGTTATTAAATGTTTTGAACATTCTGCATTACAGGAGCAAAGTGGATTGTGGACCACTGTGCCCCAGGAGTGGGTGGTGGTCCTCTGTGCCCCATGTTGAAGTTCAATAAATAATCATATTAATATTGTTTATAGCTTTCTTTTAAACATATTAACTTTAAAGTTAAATAAAAACAAGTATATCTTAGTTTTGCAAAAATGCTGTTTTATCGGATTTATCTACCACCCTTAATTACTAAAAAAAATAAAAATACAGTGAATTCTGTCTAAAGCGGACTCTGTGTAAGCCGGAATTTTGTCTAACGCGGAAAATTTTTCAAGTCCGGGCAAACACATAGGGAATAACATTAATTCCTGCTCCATAAGCCGGAATTTGCCTAACGCGGAAACGGAAGGGTTTTTAAAGTCCCATCGAAATCAAAATTTTGAATAAGATGGAAAAAAGGTTAAAAAATGAAAGGCATTTGGTTTATGAAACTTCAAAACTGATATACATACATCAAATGCTCAACATTCGTAATAGATTAATAAAGTTGATTCATCAGAACGGAAAATGTTTAAATATTTAAGGAATAATTTTTTATTCCATTATTTCTCATATATAAGCAAAATGTTTTTCCTCTTAAAAAAAAAGAAAGAAAAAGCATCATACCAAGTACATTTTTTACATTTATCTCAATTAATTATTCAAAAAAAGAAATTGATAAAATAAAATCCCTATACATTAACATTTCTCTCTTTTTCATTGTATTAACGAAAGAATATCACTTTTTTTTGCTTGCTTCGGATTTTAAGTTCTGATCATTGTGCAATCAGTCATTTGGTCGCCATAACTCTTTGTCTAATGTGAGAGGGAGAGGGCGGGGAGGGGGAAGCTACAAGCATTTACATTCTGTATGAGGTGTGGTTTCAGAGGGGAAAGGGGATGGAAGATGAATTCGAAGTGACGTATGTTTTATTTCAATAAATCACATGATCAGAAAACGAGGTCGTTACACGTGTTATTTGTTCTTCTCATTTTATATTGTCTACTGATATTACTAAGTGATAGTAAAAAATGGCTTCAAAATCTAAACTCAATACGCTATCTCTGCGGGATAAAATAGAAGTTATTAAATTAAAAGAAAAAATTATTCTGTAAAAGATCTTTGTATTAAATTTAAATGCGGTAAAATACAAATTTATGATGCTATAAAAAGAAGAACAGAGTTGGAAAAGGAATTGGAAAGCAAATCATCCAACAGAAAGCGAAAAGGTGCTGTGAAAAATGAAGACATTGATGCATTAACACTTGAATGGTTTTCTAACGCTAGAGCTAAAAATTTGCCCATATCTGGAGCACTGTTGCGTGAAAAGGCGAAAGAGATAGCCGAAAAATTAGGTAAAGCGGATTTCAAGGCTTCTACTGGATGGTTAATGAGTTTCCTTAATCGACACAATATTGCCATGAAGCAAATTTGCGGAGAGTCGAAAGACGTCCCAGACCAAGAAATTCAGGAATGGAAAATAAATTTTCCTCTACTGATTGAAGGATATCAAGCTAAGGATATATACAATTGCGACGAAACGGGACTATTTTATCGTGCGTTGCCCACTAAGTCCCTTGCAAAAAGAGGAAGTGAATGCCACGGTGGTAAAAACTCCAAAGAGCGTGTCACTGTTTTGCTTTGCGCGAATATGGAGGGCAGTTTAGAAAAGCCCTTAGTGATAGGAAAATCGCAAAAGCCGCGATGTTTTAAGAATGTGAACATTGATAAACTGCCTGTGATTTGGAGATCTAAAAAAAAATCTTGGATGTCGACTGCCATAATGGAGGGATGGCTGACTGAATTCAATAACCGTATGATCAAAGAAAATCGAAAAATTTTGTTATTTCTCGACAATGCAAGCACCTTGTCACGCCAATTTCGAACTATCGAATATAAAATTACAATTTCTTCCCGCAAATACTACTGCAGTAATACAACCTATGGATCAAGGAGTTATAAAAATGATGAAAACCCATTACAAAAAATATCTCTTGCGGTCCATTATTGCGTCTTTAGATAATTGCTCTTCTGCCACCGAAATGGCAAAAAATATAAGTGTTTTAGATGCTGTCAAATGGATTGCCAAATCCTGTTCAGAAATGTCGCCTGAAAAAATTGTTCATTGTTTTAGAAAAGCTGGTTTTGTTTCAGAAAATGGCTATGAATCAGTTGACCAGTTGGAAGAAAATGAGTTACAAAATCTAATAGATGACTTAAAATGTGTTCGCAGCAATGAAAAAATTAATGAAGAAGAATACGTATCAGCTGACAATATAGTGTGTACTACTGAAGCTAACACTTCTGTGGACATTTTGATTCAGCGATATCAAGATTTGGAAAGTGCTAGTGAAAATGAAGATGAGCACGATTATGAAAACCATAAAGACAATGGAGGAATCCAAACGTATCAAGACGCCTTGAGAAGCATTAGGTATCTCGAAAAAATTTTTCTTGCTCAAAAAAATGAAGAATTGATACCCATAATAATGGACTTGCAATGTGCTACTGAAAAATGCTTGGTAAAAAGAAAGACAAAACAAGCATCGATAAAAGATTATTTTTCGACTGTTTAAAAACTACTATGCCACTATGTGAAGTATGAAGTAGTTGTTAAGGTAAATGATTTTCATTAACTTTTAAAATGGAAGAAATGTATCATTGATACTACTATTTACTTTATTATTCATATAATGTTTTTGAGATTAATAATAAATTTAATAAGACGTATAATTTCATTTAAAAAACTGTACTGAAGATTACGAACGTAAAAATAGGACTTGCGCATATATATTTTATTTATTTATTTTGGCTGTTTTGCATAAGGCGGAATATTGTCTACGGCGGAAAATTTTCTCGGTCCCGTTTGATTCCGCCTTAGACAGAGTTTACTGTATAATGATGAAAAATTTTACTTTTAGAAGTTCAAAACAACCAATCAGGATTAAATAGTTCAATCTGAGCTAAACATATTTTCTGAAGGCTATAAATAATCAGTGCAGTGCTGTTGTCTATTAGGATAGAAGAGAAGCTTTAAAAAAAATTAAATAAATAAAATATTAGGAGGTGGTCCACTATGCCCTAAATTCGTGGAAATAATTATTTTTTCTTTCCTTTCAAAGTATGCTTTATTTGTGATTGTGAATGAAGTGCGTTTTTAATGAATATTGTTTTAAAATGGGGGCTTAGTTTGTGTGCTTGTAATAATCAATTTAATGAGGTTTTTTAGGGACCGAAATAAATTACTGCTCATTATGAAATAAAATGATACTCGCTGATTTACCTTCTGTTCTACTAAAATACGAATGTGTTTTTCTCCTTTTCATGACATTTAACCTCCATTTAAAATTATTTTTTCACATTTGTTATTTCTGTAATAATTGCACATAATAAAACTTACAACTTGCATAATCAAATGTTAAACTTAATTAATACATAATTAAATAAAAAAAAGGTATACCATACATTAATGCATGAAATTAAATAGATGCATTGTCTACTAATATTTGTTTTAAATAATTTATTCTTAGTTGTGTAATTTCTCTTTGTGAAAAGGAAAGAAGAAAAAATATGCACCCTGTATAATCTTTTTATGTGTAATAATAATAATAATAATAATTATTATTTTTTTGTAAAGGAAAAACATTTTTCATTTTAACCTTTAAGTGTAGGTATTCATTTATTGTTACAGATATGAAATTGTAGATCTGCATTCTGACCACTTGCCACTGTATGCCTGTATATGAAACAGTTAATAAGTTTTTAGAAAAATGTATGTCTGTGACAAACATTCTTTGGGCACTCTTATCGCAAGAACTAATGCATGGAATTTTATAAAAATTTAGATTCAGTTAGACCTTGATATAAATTAGTGCTGATTAGTTTTTGGTATAAACCTCCCAACAGGTGGCGCTGCTATGCTACATTTTTCATGATAGCTATATCTCAAGAACTAGTGCATTGAAGTCATCACTATTTTATCTCAACATAAAAGTACTAAAAAGGAACTAAATATTGACATGAATTATAGAACATTATGCTGGTATGTTTAAAATAATGTATAATTTATTCAAAATTAATTTCGTGTTCATTAAAGTATTAGATTAATCTTTGGGGTTGTTCATTGGTTAATCTAAATTTGTATTGAAGTAAAATATAATACTTACAAATATTCTTAGAAACATTCATGGATTTTTTTTATTTTAACTTTTGGTATGTAAGAAAAATTACACTTACATTTTTAGCATGGAAGACTGAAAGTAAAAACTACCGAAGAACAAGCTGAGGCTAAGAGAAAAGAACAACAAGAGAAGTTAAAAGTATACTTGAAAACCACCTCTAAAATATTTGATAAGGTAAATTTTTAAGCAATATATTTAAAATTAAGTTGTGAAAACACAATACAAAATTTCATTTGTATAAATAATATAACGCGACGTTAATTTGAAAATATGTATGTATTTTTTTTTTTTTTAAATTGAGATGTATATATGTAGTATTTCAAAAAAGTTTCCTAGTAAAGTAGTTTACTCAAAAAAGAAATACTGTAAAAATTTTTGCTTTTCAAGAATTATTAATCTTTGTTTGTAAAGCAGTTTTTGTATTTTAGCTATCTTGACATTTATTAGCATTTTTTCTCATTAAAAATGTAAAAGTGAGAGTGACACACCATAAGTATATAGAAATAGCACATCCAGTCACAGTTCCTTAACAGAGCCTGTCGCCTCATAAGTTTTATGTTCAGATTGTTAAAATTCAAGCTTAATAATTGTGATTATATAAGGGGTTCTCAAATGAAAAGTGGACACAGAGTGTAGAAGTAAGTATTTTATTGCAACTCTAAAAATAAATCATTGTATTTTTTGACACATTTGTCCCCTCGGGTCACCAGTAGGTCGATACCCCTTGCATAGAACTCTTGGGACTAATCTAAGAAGAATGTTCGCATCGTATCCTATTAATTAAATTACTTTTATTATTATTTTGATAGAGGAATTTTTTTTTCAATAAGCAAAATATATTTTTCACATGATATGATTAACAGGCTGAAGATTTTGACTATAACTTGGTTCAGTTCACCTCAAATTTGTTCTTGTACGCATATGGACTGTGCTTGATTAAATAATTAGATTTTTAAGAATCGTGTATAGCTTATAATTAATGATAATAATGCTTAATTAAGTAATTAGATTGTTAAAAATTATGTATATCTATTTTGTTTCTTAAAGTTCACTGAATAAAAACTGATTATTTAATGTAATCATAATTTGTATAATATGAATCATGTTTTTATTTTTATAATATGCTTTTATACAATCTGAAATGCTACAAAATCTATGTTTATTTTTTCATTTAAAGATTGCTTTCATAAGTATGACTTCAAGGATTTTAATAATTTAATATTAATCATGACGTATCATCATTATTTTTAATTAGAGAGAAAAGTCAGAGCATGATGAAGAAGCTCTACAGCTGACTGGTACCATTCTGGAACATAATCCGGACTTTTATACATTGTGGAATTACAGAAGGGAAATCCTGTTATCTATGAAACCAGAAAAGTATGTATTAATTTAGTATTGTTGTCACTGTTATTTCCCTAGTATAATTTATATGTTATTCAATACATCATGAGTATGTTTTTTCATATTATCAGCATTATGCCAGAGTTATTTAATGGTAAAATGTATTTTTCAAAATAATTGCTGTAAAATCTTTATATCTCATGTAATATTATATTCTGAAATATTGCATTTAATTTTAGTATAACTAAAAACAACTCTTATTAATAATTGATGAAATACAGAACCTACCATAATAATAATAAAAACTATATTATTTGTGTTTTATTGATTTTTTTCTTCTGTCTTCCTTCGTGTTTTATAGAATTTTTTTAAAATTCTAATAATGGTGAAGTTAAATAAGTTAATAGGCAAAAATGCGTTTTTTCCCTTTCAGTTATATATTGATTATAAATATTGCTATGTAAAATATGGTAAAAAGTGATGAAATATTTAGAAATCCAGAATTATCCAATAGTTAAAAAGTATTTAAAGAATTTAAAATAATGTTGTAATAAATCATTAAAATTTTCATCTTTATATGTTATGAATATTTTCAGGAACAGACATAAATTTGATTCTTAAAATTACTTAATGTGTGTGTAAAAGAGAGAAAATCATATCATAGAAGTGATGGGACACTTTTTAGACAAAACTATCTGTTATGAATACAAAAATGAAATTATAAGTAGCAGCATCTTTGCATCTAGATAGAAAGACGTGTCTGTCAGAGAAGTTGCTGTTTAATTTAAAGGGTTTGGCAATTTTTGACCTAATTAAGATTCATTTAAAGTACAGTACAGGAACCGTTATCTGGAAACTTCAGGACCGAAAGCTTTCTGTATTTTGGGTCTTTCAAAATTTAGAATCCACTCCCCCAGAATTTCCTGATTTTTTTACTCTTGACGAAATTTGATTTTTTCTGCAATCGTTCGATAACATTTGCGATTTTTAAAAAATTTTCTGTGACCGTTTGATGAAAATTTTTTATTCCATAACACTTCATGAAATTTGCAATTATTTTCTTCAATTGTCCAACAAAATTCTCGTTTTTTTTTGTTTTGTTTTTTTCCCGCGACTGAACGATGGAATTCACTATTTCATCTGTGGCTGATTGATGAAATTCGCGGTCGCCTATCACGAGTATGACGAAATTCGCAATTTTTGTTTTCTGCACTTGTTTGACAAAATTCCTGATTTTTTTTCGTCTGGACCAATTCATGAAAATTATAATATTTTTCTGGAACCAATTGGTGAAATTTACGATTTTTTTTACATGACCTCTTCAGGAAATTTGAGGGTTTTTCCGTGATTGTTCGACAAGATTCATGATTTTTTTTTCTGTGATCTTTCAACAAAATTCATATTTTTTCCTACGATTGTTCGATGAAATTAGCAATTGGTTTCCCAGATCGTTTTTTAAAATTCGCAATTTTTTGCTACAACTTTTTGACGAAATTCTCATTGTTATTTTTTTTTCTTGGTGGGGGGAGGGGGGGGGGGTCGCTTGCCACTGAAGTAACATATTATTTTAGCGGTTAACACATAGAAACAATGGACTTAAAGAATTAGGAATCTGTAAAATTTTCGAAAAATGTCAGTCATTTGCAAAATTTTAGTAAAAATTTGCAAATTTAGATTCAGATAATGGGTCCTATATTGTAGTAATTTTTAGAATAAAATTTCTTTTTTGCTCCTGAAAATATTGATAATGTATAAAGATGAAAATGTGAATGATTTATTACAGCTGAAGAATTTTTTATATTTTTTAATGATTTCATAATTCTGGATTTTGTAAGTGTCCCATCTCTTTTGTGAGCTACTGTATGGTGTTAAAAAAATATTGCCCATAGAAGAAACAGAGAATATGATAGACTCTTTCTCTCCAAGAATGATTAAATGCTCGATGTTTTTTATGAATAATTTAAGTTTAGAAGACCACTGTATTTATTTATTTTCCTTTATTGTTTTGCAGAATTTTAATGGAAGAAAAAATTTTTCTTTTTAAAAGTCATACAAACAGCAGAAAATGTACCAAGAATGTCAAAAAATTTTTTTAGCAAGAAACATCATTAAAATGATCAAGGGAAAAGGAACATAGACTATTATTAAAAGAACATTAAATATTCAATGTATCAAAAAAATTTATTTATTTTATTATTTTTTTTTAATTTACTTCAGTTTGATAGTTTATAGAAATGAGAGTTTTTCATCACTTAAACAAATAAAAATTCTCTCATTTTGTCAAAGTAAATAAGAAAAAAAAACATGGTTTCTTTTAGAGTGGCTGAAAAAAATCTAAAATAAGTACAGTAGAGCGCCGCTAATCCGCAATCAATTTATGAATGTAAACAAAGAAATTTAATTCTTGAAAAATGCTTCAATGGTGACAAAATTTTGAAAAAAAATTTCACCAATTTTAACATTTTTCTTATCGTTAGGGGGAACTGGGGCACATTGATGCGGTTTTTTTCTAAGAATTTTTTTGGTACCCAGAAAACAAAAATTTCAAGTTATTTTTCCATGTGATGTCAGCAAAACTAGTGTAGTGTGTTATTAACAGGCGCAATCGTTGTTTTATATAGTATTTCTGTGTGTAATTTAAAAAAAAGTCATTTGTATCAATGTGCCCCGTCCCCGGGGTAGATTGATACACTTCATGGGGCACTTTGATACGTTTGGGAAAAGTGGTGAAAAAATAACAGCTACTGCATATTTTCCATAGAAAATAAATTAGAAAACCATTTTATATTTATTCAAAAAAATTCAGATTACCCACAATTTATTTGTAAGGAATGTTAAAGCGATCAAAGTCAAAATTAAATGTATAACAAACTGATGTTCTTGCTGTCCCTTGTCTGGTTGTAGACTAGGGCAACTTTGTTATATCTGGCACTTCAACCCCACAATTATCTTCTTTCTCAGGAAAAATGAAAAAGTTACCAGGTTTTCTGTTCATAAACCCGACAAGATGGTCACCATCATCAGTTTTTCGTTTAACTTGGCCTACAAAGTGAATAACCGATCTCTTTTTTGCAAACCGCACTATAACAAAGTCATAATCAACAATATTTTGGTCAGAAGTATCTGCATCTTACATTGTATCATCTTCCAAAGTATCTGCTTCTTCACCTAGCGGGTCACTTAGATTGAAATCATCTAATGTAGAGTCACATCACTGTCCTAAGGGTGTTTCAGATTTATCTGATAAATATAATTCTTCCACCTTTTTTTTCTTCATCTGTCGCTTCAAAGGTTTGGTGTCTTCTATCCCCAGCAGCATTCTTGCGTTTTTCAGTTCTTTGTCTCTATTCTTTTACTGTGCTGTAGGTTGTTTCTCTTCTTGAACTTTTCTCATGTCGAAAAGCCTTTTTTTTCTCTGGAGAATCAGTTTAAATTCGAGATTTACCAGGCTGTCATCCTTTTCTTTTGTTAGTTCTACTACCAATAGCTGTTGGGTAAAGTCATGCGTCTTCAGGAGTTACAGATTTGCTTGAACAAGTAGTTAGCCATGGAGTCTGGGTAGCATCAGCAATTTGTGGAACAATGCTATCTTGTGACTGAGAGACAGTTAAGGGAGTTGCTGAGTCTGTTTGAGGGGGTGTGACAACAACTGTATCAGAGTGAGAATGAGGTATGAAAACTGTGCTGGGAGAAAAATCAGTCAGGAAATACCAATCTGTTGAAGGGCACTATGCCTGTCCTCTCAAAACCAGATACAATATTTTCCAGAGTGAATGATTCTAAGTTTGCAAGTTTAGCCAACTTTGGAATGTCATAAATTGATAGGTGTTTCCCCGGATTATTCAGGTGCCAATCGTTGAAAGAAATTTTCAGCTTTGCTTTAAAGGGACCAATCACTGGTACGTCCAATGGTTGCACTTTATGAAAGGTGTGTGAGGGAAAATGACAAATAAATTATTCCATTTGCACGACAGTTGTCAATGCCATCAATAGAAACGTTGTGACTCATGATTATCACATAGTAACAGTATATTCAGCAACAGAAGGTTTCAGTAGGTTCATAGCAACAGTAGGTTTTCTATTGACGAATTTGTATGTTGTTTGACGTGCCTCAGAACTATTAAGAACAAATCTGCAGACATTCCCTGGCATTTCATTACCATTCCAACTTCAGGATACTTACAGCGTAGTTTTTTAGCAAATTCATATGTCAAGGGCCTTATCTGCTTCAACGTTAGACCGTGATGCAACTCATTGCATTTAACAAGGTATTCATTTAATTGTTTTTCTTGTTTGGCAGTAAGTGCCTGTTGAGAGGAATACTTAGAACGTGACCCCTGACTCATTCTTCACCATTTCTTGCTTTCATTTTCTCCAGACGATGCTGCAGAGTAGCGGGTTTGGTGTTGAACATGAGTGCAGCTTTCCGGATTGACAAATTTCCCAGCTTTCATAGCTTTAGATATGCCATCCTCGTTGATTTCAGCTCTCTCGGTCTTTTTTTTTTTTTTTTTTTTTTTGTAAGAGTTAATCATAGTGGTAACCATGGAATAAGAAAAATTAAAAATCACTATTTGCAAAAGCACTATTAAATTTTCTAGTATACAATAATGGAGCTTTTTCACTTCAATAAAAACTAATATTAGAAATTGTTGGTCGGAAATGATTGGATTAAGGAGTATAAGAAAAAAAAAATAATAAAAGTGTCAGGTTCTCTCACAGCTGCAAGAGTTGAAAGCTATTCTTAAGGGATTAGCATATTGTATGTATGGTATATGTATCTATTGTGTACCGTTAAAGGCGTCCTTTAGAAAATCTTAATCCGAAGGGTGGCGAGTTGAACAGAATGAAAGAAGTATTTCCATTGCAATGTGGTCTTTCATATATGGGAAAGCTATTGCACCCTTTTGTTTAGGAAGACAGATCCGTCAAGAGGGAGGAAGGGTTGTCAAGGACCCTTGGAAACAGAGGAGAAACCCCGTAGAGAGGAGGGTGCTCTGCAGTTTACGAGAGAAAGTTAGTTCTAACGTAGGAAGCGAAGGTGTAAGGTCGTTCAGAGTTGGAGCTCTGAGACCGGTGTTGAGTTCGGACGGAGCAGCGAAGTGTGAAGGTTGCTCGGGGAATGAGCGCTGAGAGCGGGTGTGAGATGAATAGAAATCTCAGTGTGGAATAAATGAACGTAGTCTAACGGTACACGTAAAGCGTTTCTATAATTATTTTGATTTAATATTAAACCGGATACTTTACCTCCGAGTTTAAGTGTAAATATTGTTAATAAAGTGTTTGTTTAAGTGTAAATATTGTTAATAAAGTGTTTGTTTAAGTGTAATAGAAAGAGTTAGGTTTTTCTTGAATATACATCACGTATTGTGTCCGATATCACGTATTCATATCGGTGGTGGCAGCATATCAAAAGACCGGATTATATTTCGAAGTTGTGTGGACGGAGAAGTGGAATCCAACAATGGTGGCAGCGGTGGGATTCGAACCCACACCTCCGAAGAGACTGGTGTATCAAGATGAAATGAGAGCATTTATGGCTAAAAATAAAGTAGTCGATATTGTCTTGGATAGTGACGGGGAGTTTGAAGACTGTAGGAAAGATCTGTTGTTAGACCGAGAACAACCGGAAAATAAAGACAGGAAGGGATTTGAGATAAAAGGGTTAACAAATATTCAAGTTGGGGACATAAAATCAATCTTAAGGAAAAATAAGGAATTATTTATGGGTCCTATCGAACTGGTAGAAATGGAGAAAAATCGGATTGGTCGTAAACCGGAGAGGGGTAAGACAAGGCAGAAATTGTACAATGTTTTTATTACGTACAAAGAGGACTTGGACAGGCAAGTGCCTGATTGGTTAGAGGAAGATTTAATTGGGACATCAGAGGCAGAAGTTAGCCATTCAAGTGGGTGCATTGCGGAAAGGGATGTACCAATTAAGTTAACGGGGAAGCACTGGAAGGAAAAAGTTCCGCCTCCAGCAATCTCAGCCTAAGGACTGACATTGAAATGACATAATACTAGTGTAACTTTATTTTTTTTGTGTATTTATAATTGTATTTGCATTTTGTGTTTATAACAGTGTATTAGCATATTGTGTAATTTTTTTTGGTATTTCTCACATTAGTATATGGTTCATTAGAGATGTCAGTAGTTAAATTTTCAGACGCCTTGAAATATTTATGTAATTGTAGTAATGAAGAAACCTATCAAGGAACTGTTGAACTCTTCTCAGACATTACATAGTTTGAGGAAAATTAGCCCCTAAAAGGCATATTTTCCGCTAAGGTGGGGGGTGTCAGGTTCTCTCACAGCTGCAAGAGTTGAAAGCTATTCTTAAGGGATTAGCATATTGTATGTATGGTATATGTATCTATTGTGTACCGTTAAAGGCATCCTTTAGAAAATCTTAATCCGAAGGGTGGCGAGTTGAACAGAATGAAAGAAGTATTTCCATTGCAATGTGGTCTTTCATATATGGGAAAGCTATTGCACCCTTTTGTTTAGGAAGACAGATCCATCAAGAGGGAGGAAGGGTTGTCAAGGACCCTTGGAAACAGAGGAGAAACCCCGTAGAGAGGAGGGTGCTCTGCAGTTTACGAGAGAGAGAAAGTTAGTTCTAACGTAGGAAGCGAAGGTGTAAGGTCATTCAGAGTTGGAGCTCTGAGACCGGTGTTGAGTTCGGACGGAGCAGCGAAGTGTGAAGGTTGCTCGGGGAATGAGCGCTGAGAGCGGGTGTGAGATGAATAGAAATCTCAGTGTGGAATAAATGAACGTAGTCTAACGGTACACGTAAAGCATTTCTATAATTATTTTGATTTAATATTAAACCGGATACTTTACCTCCGAGTTTAAGTGTAAATATTGTTAATAAAGTGTTTGTTTAAGTGTAATAGAAAGAGTTAGGTTTTTCTTGAATATACATCACGTATTGTGTCCGATATCACGTATTCATATCGGTGGTGGCAGCATATCAAAAGACCGGATTATATTTCGAAGTTGTGTGGACGGAGAAGTGGAATCCGACAAAAAGATAATGAAAAAATGAACTAAAATGAATATAGGTTGTTAGCAGCTATCATGGGGCACATTGATACGAATCAATGTGCCCCAACATAGGCTGTATCAATGTGCCCCAAGTAGCCATTTTGAATAATATGAATCTCAAATCCAAAACTTCATAATTTACCTAACAAAAAAGGATGAGGAACCGATAAAGAGTACTTTTACTTACCAGGAAGGGTATTCTTTCCTGTTGAAAATACTGGAACAGCTGTATAATACCACTGCAATTGTACAACTCAAATTTACTTTTTACCTACAAAAACACTAAATCACACGTCTCATTTCATCAAACTACTGAATCACGCCAAGACGTTATGTAGGTAGTTGTGTACACTAGCGCCATATTTTGGAGCTGTTGGGAAACTTCCTGTAATGACCTTATGAGCAGTAGAGGGGGTGTATCAAGGTGCCCCATGCATCAATGTGCCCCAGTTCCCCCTATATATAGCTATTATATATCATATAAGATTCTTCTTTATAGTTTAAAATGAAAGCACATTTAATTAGTATATTATTTTATATATTCATTTCTTCATACAGTACTTGTAAAATACAATTTGAGCTTTTGTGATTTTTTTTTATTTTAATGATAAAAAATCCTTACTTGGATAATATATTTTATAATTTATTTATTTTTTCATTAAATCGTAATTATAAAATTGAAAACACAAAAAAAAAATACATATATATTGCTTTTGAACTCTTACTTAAAGATAAAATTCAACACTATAAACCAAACAGACAACAAAACAGACAGGTCTTAAAACAGACAACAATTGATGCCATATTTAAGAAATTTAAAAAATAAAAATTTATTTTTTACATAGTTATTACTTTATCTATATATTAAAATGTGTAATTTATTTATATTTTAGTATTAGCAATCTAAATTTGTCCAAAATATGAATTTAAAAAAATGTAAACAAAGATTAAATAGACATGGCCTGTAATCCGCAAAAAGCCTCCAATCTGCACAACACTTGGAACTAAGCTTTGCGGATTAGTGGCTTTCTACTGTAATTGAAAATAAAGCTCATCATTAAGAATTTTACTAAACATAAGTTTCTTACTGAACATGAAGGTATATTTTATATTATTTTAACTATTATTCTGCACTGTATTTATACTATATTCTAAAAGTATTCATCCTCCCACCTATATTGTAAAAAATATTGTATTTAATCTTTTTATCAACTTTCCCCATAAGGCTCGATTTTATCACTTTCTAATCCTGAAATGCTGGTCGATTTTTTTTTTTTTTTTTTTTTTTTTTTTTTTTAACATTTTTTTCTACATATATTACTATCATAATTATTATCACTTCATTTATTACATTAACAATTTTAATATAATATAAGAATTTTAATAGTTTTTGCCCTTTCAGTTAGTTTCTTCTAATCCACAAAGCTTGGGACAAAAGGTTGTGCAGATTATAGAATTTTGCAGTTATAAAATAAGTTATCATTGTTAATGCATGAATGAATGAATATTAAATTGGAAAGATAATGATTCTAAATAAGTTTTGCAATAAAATATCTCTTCAACATTTAAAAAAGCTTATCAGTCTCATAAAATGCTTTGCTTATAAAAATAAGTAATGCAAACATTAGATTAATTTTAACCATATTATTCAAATTTGTAAAGAAATCTTATGAGTTGCAATTTTCCAACTGAACGAAAAATGTCCGGGCAGGATTTGAACCTGGGATATCTTGGCTGAAGCTGCCAAGCTCTACCAACTGAGCCATCCCGGTCGAATCTGGAGGACCTAATTCATCCAGTTAACCTTATTGATCATAGCATCTGGTCTGATCTGTATCCAGCGTTTACTGGAGTTCCAAATATACCTGTGATTTATTCTGTTGAGCTGATTAAGATATCAGACCAGATGCTATGATCAATAAGGTTAACTGGATGAATTAGGTCCTCCAGATTTGACTGGGATGGCTCAGTTGGTAGAGCTTGGCAGCTTCAGCCAAGATATCCCAGGTTCGAATCCTGGCCCGGACATTTTTCGTCCAGTTGGAAAATTACAACTCATAATGCAAGTACGATCAAAAGATAAATAGCATTAAAATAAGCATACATATTTAACTATATAAATCCAAATGTACATTCATCACTGATTAGTTTTAATTTTCTGAAGCATCAATATAATTATTGTTGTTTGTTTTAATAATTTAGATTTATATTTGGAAATTTTATTTGGCAAGTTAAGCAAAAATGTATTTTCTTGTTCAGAAATAAAAAACTGTTTTGAAAAAATCTTTATATGACTTTTTTAAATTATTAATTTAATTATTGTTTGATTTATGGTTCAAAGAGAAGCAAGAATCAAAGTTAAAAAAAATAGTTTTCTGTAAAAAAAGAAAAATATATATATCTATTGCTGTTGTCAAATTTCTTCAAAATTTTCACTATAATTTTCATTGTTTACATCTAAATATGTATTGTGGATAGTCCTTGCAGATATCCTTAGAGATAGTTGGCTGTTATATGGATCACACATTTTTAGCACATTTTTTATATTATTTATATCGCCTATCTATGGCAATCCTTCTCCAGCGATTTTCATGTGACCCATAGTAATGGACAAACATGATAATCAGTGTAAATTATGGAAGCCAATACACTGAGAATTAACATATAATTTGAAAGGTTTTACAAATTTATAAAGTGTAGTGAGATTTTAAAATTAAAATGATCTATGAGAATTTCAAAATAAAATTCCTACAAATCAAAAATTTAAAAATATTAATTAGATTTACACTAATTACAAAATAATATTCTAGAATAGCATTCTCTAGTATGGCAAGAGCTACTGGATCATGATGCATTAATTATTTAACATGCATCATGATCCTATGAGGCAGCATGATTCATTTTGTCTGTTGTTAAAGCATGTATGCTCAATCAATTAATAATATTATATTTATGTGATAATGATAACTAATGTCACTAATAAAAATACTCAAATCAGATGAAAATGATTGCACAAAGAAAAGGTAGTGCAATGGTTTCATCAGTCATTTGAATATTCAAGTCAGGTACTTAATAAAACCTTTTTTTTTTTTTTTGTAAATGTGAATGGATTTGTATATTTATATGAAAATTATGTTTATTAAATTAATTTTTTTTTAAAATAATGAATTACATTTTACTCGTTTATCCTGATATTTTTTCCCCTTATGCTTATTAGTATTCTTTAATTATCCTTCTTATATCCATCTGTTTTGTGTTGATTTCATATTCATTTAAAGCATTATTGAAAAATTAGTAATCAAGAATTTATTTAAGTTTCTTGGTATTTTTTTTTTTATTATTAAATGACAAAAGTAAAGAAATATAATAAAGCAATTAGATGATTTTTTTGAAAAATAGTAGAAGTAACCAACCAGGGGAATTGGTAATGCTTATTAATGTATTGTTGACAAATAGATACAATAATTGTTTTTCTAGTTTTTTCTTTTTTAATTTATTAAAAGAAACAGGAGGGATAAAATAGAAGATAACACTTTTAAAAATATCATTATAATTGATCTATTGTGCCTTTAATTTGTATTTGTTTAAAAGGTGTAGTATTTCACTGTTTTTAAGTGTAATTTTAAAAACTGTAAATTGTAAAATATGCAGCAATATGAATCATATTAAATCATTTTCTGTTTTAGTATTTTACTTACTACTTGTTATTATACTTATTTAATTTACTATTATCTTATTTATCTTGATATCATATCATTATTTATTTAATTTTTTTAAAGGAATGCAGAAGAGATAAAAGCTATTGCTACTACTGAGCTAAATTTAACCCAGCATTGCTTACAGAAAAATCCAAAATCATATGCTGCTTGGCATCATCGATACTGGGCTATGGAATTTAATCCTGAAGCTGACTGGAAAAAAGAACTAAAGCTTTGTGGTTACTTTCTGTCTCAAGATGAAAGAAATTGTATGTTAATTTATTTACTTTTTTGATACTCTGTAAAATGTCAATGTTTTTAAAATTAACCATTTCCCTCTTATTTCCATGTCAATTTGTGTTATTATTTGTTACAAATCCATATTATCTTAAGGAAATTTGGTAAAATTTTGTAAGTGCCGTTTTGTATACTACATTGTTTTAAAAACTACTCTACAATCTATGTCTCTCCCCCCCTCCCCATTTTTAACTAATCAAAATTAGTCATAGGTTAAAAATTAAAATAAATCGATAAATAATTACAAAATTTATACATTATGATTTATTTCAATTTCACTATCTAATAATGCTTTGTTAATGGGGGTAATGAAGAAGAAAGCAGTAAAATGAGTTTGAAAGAAAGATTTGCTATCTCTTCTATAAAATTGTTAAACTATTAAAAAACAATTAAATTATTTTAATAGCCTCTTTTATGTGCATTATTTTTTAAACAGACCTGTTGAAATCTATAAGCTTTGTACTTCTCATTATGTAAGCTATTGAAATTGTTGTGAAAGGATAGTTTTCTTCCTCTTGAAAATTGCATGATTAGCAGAGCTGCCAACTGCTACGAAAAAATCGTAGTTGCTACGATTTTGAGCCACAAACTACGATGCTACGAAAATCTGTCTAAAACTACGATTTTCTGCAAAAAAAAAAAAAAAAAAAAAAAAAAAAAAAAAAAAAAAAACGTGAATTTTGTCACAGGATCATTCGGAACATTACAAATTTCGTCACAGAATCGAGCTAAATGCGAATTTCGTTACAAAATCGCTGAAAAAACACAAATTTCGTCAAAAAATTGACGGGGAAAAGCGAATTTCGCCAAAGTATCGCCGAAAAAACATGAATTTCATTCAATTGATTGTTGAAAAAATGCGAATTTCATCAAAAGATCATTCAGGGGTGATTCTGGTCCGAATTTTCCGAAAAATTAAGGCAATGATTTCCGAAAAAAAAAATATAAATGTATCGGTATTTCGGCAAATGATTGCCGAAAAAAATCAATCTCGTCTTTCATTCAAAGAAAAGTCGCCAATTTTGTCAAAGGATTGCGGGAAAAACGTGACTTTCGTCAGAGAATCGCGAAAAAATAGCAAATTTTGTCAACAGATCGCGGGAAAAACATGACTTTCGTCAGAAAATCACGAAAAAACGGCAAATTTCGTCAAAAACATTGCGAAAAACGACAAATTTTGCCAAAAGATCGGAAAAAAACGGCAAATTTTGTCAAACTATTGCGAAAAACGGCAAATTTTGTCAAAAGATCGCGAAAAAATGGCAAATTTCATCAAAACATTGCAAAAAACGGCAAATTTCGGCAAAAGATCGCGAAAAAACGACAAATTTCATGAAAAACATTGCGAAAAATGGCAAATTTCGTCAAAAGATCACGAAAGATGACAAATTTTGTCAACAGATCGCGGGAAAAACGCGAGTTTCGTCAGAAAATCGCGTAAAAACGGCAAATTCCATCAAAAACGTTGCGAAAAACGGCAAATTTCGTCAAAAAATATTTTTTAAAAAACGCAAATTTTATCAACAGGTCTAGAAAAAAACGGCAAATTTCGTCAAAAGATCGCGAAAAAACACAAATTTCGTCAAAGGGACGCAAAAAAAGTGGCGGGAGTGGACACCCCTACTCCCGGTTGTATCACCTTACTCGACCTGATGAAGGACTTTAACTCAGACATTTTTCTCTGGAAGATATACCCGTAGTTCCATCACCCCCTCCCCCCAACCGCCTTGGAATCTTTCAGAAAATTCACTGTGAAGTTCAGAAATTTGGCTTAGGAGAGGACAGAGCATTAATTGAATAGGAATAATTATGTTTAATCAATCCCACACGCAACAAAAAAATTAGCAAAAGCAAAAGAGTCTCCTACTTTGTGTGCTTATGGATATACACATACGTTTAATTGATTAGTATTTGCTCGCTTAAAATTTACAGCGTAAAAACAGCCACCAACCAACCTTCAGATAAATTTGAATTTGGTGTGCTACTATTTCTCATTTTCAAAGGTTGGCAGGTCTGGATTAGCAGTATGATAATTTAATTGAGTAATTTGTTTATTCACTTGTAATATAGTTGATGCACACTATAATGACCTCCTTTGTTCTGCAAGAAAAGGTTGCTATAATGGAAGTTTTAATGAAGATCTTTTGTTTTTATACATTATTAAAATTTTAAAAAATTGCTTGTAGATCTTGATTTTAAAATATTATTTGCTTAATTCTAATTATATTTGTCTGCATAAAAAGGGCATATTTCTAAAAATGCAGCACCTTTGGTGTTTATTCAATAATAATAATAAAGCATATTTTGGCAACATTTACTTTTCATGTATTGATGTTGACATATCTGTGGAATATGATGAAAATGTGCAACAAATAGTAAAACATGGATTAATTGGTAAATCAGAATAGAGGTCTAATTTTTTTTTACAATTGATTTTGAACACAATCTTTTCTTACTGGGTACTCGAACATAATTTTCTAAGTGCATTTCAATGTCAAAGGACAGTTGCAATAATTCTCTACATTATTTAGTTATATATATATATATATTTTTTGTCATTAGAACAGTTACAGATTACTAACAATGCACTGCAATACCTTTCCCCAATCCATGGAGATAGAATCACTAATTTTAAAAGGGAATTTTTTTTTTTTGTAAGAACTTAAAAACATTTTCACTTTTTAAATATTAATAGAAATGGTGAAAAGAGTTATTGATTATTGTATTGTATGTAAAAATGTGTTTCATGAGTGGATAATATTTGGAGCTTTCTGGATCAGTCATTTCACTGGAATGTCATTATATTGACTGTTTACTGTATATTGCTCATAATATGTTAACTAAAATTGCATTATTTTTACTCATTCCTTTAAAATATTTGAATTTTTAGAAGTGGCAAATGAATTTTATCATGTACTTACTATAAGTATTTCTAGCCTGCAGCATTGTAATGACAGGCAATGTTTTATATATTATCTTATAAAATTATATATTACGCCAAAATGTTAAATAATTAGCTATTTCATACCATTACTGTACTAAATGTAAACCTGTATACGTGCATCCATTTCTATTTCTCAATCTGAAGACTTGTTTGCCTGTTTATCATAATCAGATAGTTCTTATTAATGCTCAAAATGTGTTAGTGATTAATGCAATCATATAGACTAATATTAGTGGAAAGAATTCCTGAAATTTGGACTAAATGAGATTAAATTTAACATGTTAAAGTTGATAAAACTTCAGACTTTTAATAAAATACTAAAATAATATATAAATACAATAAAAATTAGACAATTCAGATTTAAATCCTCTCGTCAATATTGGCAAGACAGGGTACTCTTAACATTAGATTAAAGGAGCATAAACACTCATTTAAGACAGGTACTCTTAACTCGAAAATTGATGTACATGCATTAGAGCATGATCATATTCCCTATTTTGTGAATGCAGAGATAATTAAGTCAAATTGCAACATTTATAGTTGCCACATTTTTTCTAGAGGGGGTGGTTCACAAAGTTGGCTGAATCAGCCTATGAATGAGGTGGCTCCAATTTCACCTGAATATACTGTTTTACCTTGATTATAACTTTAACTGATTGATTTTGGTTCTTTTTGTGATTGTTTGTGTATCTGTAATGTTGTATACTGATGAGAGAATCAGAATTGGATCCGAAACATCTAATTTTTATTGTATTTATATTATAAATATATTTTAGTATTTTATTAAATGTCTAAAGTTTTATCAATTTTAATGTGTTAATTAAGTATCCAAATGTAGCATGTTAGTGTTTTTGAAGGTTAAATTTAGCTATTAAATAAGAGGTTTTTTCATCATAAACTCAAGGATTTATACTTCTGACTTATAATTAGGAATTTTTACAGTATTAGCATGCATTATTATTTGATAAAATTATTAAATATAAAATGTTTTGTATAAATCTATTTATAACCACATTCATTTAAAAATTTAGCATAAATAATATCTTTCCAAAAATATGACATCATAAAATAAATATTTTCTAAAATTTTAATAGTGTTTAATGAAAGCAATTTTTATAACTTATATATATGCAATTGTCTATTTACAAGAATAAATCATTTTCTCATCTTTTGTAAAATTCTGTTTAATTTGAAATAGGTATGAGCTTCAGATAAACATGTTCTAAATATAAAACTAATTATTCTTTCTCTCTCCTTTTTTTTTGGTAGTTCATTGTTGGGATTATAGAAGACTTGTTGCCAAAAAATGTGAAGTTTCTGCTGAAGAAGAATTAAACTTTAGTACTGAGCTCATAAACTCTAATTTTTCCAATTACTCTGCTTGGCATTATCGAAGCACATTGCTGCCTTTAGTACATCCTGGTCAAACCAAAGACTCTTTGGCTGAAGATGTATTATTAAATGGTTTGTACTACATACTTGATTTCAACTAAGGTTACTTTTTTTCTTTATTTTAATGCCAGAATTCTTGATGTGAAATTATGTTTCTTAGAAACAGAAAGCTATTCTGTATTGTATAGGGAATATTTAATCAAAAGATTGGGCTGTTATAGATTTTTACTGCAGCAATAAATTGTGGTATTTTTCAGTTAAAACCATATGGCACATTTTCAGCACTATATCACCAGAAGAGAAACCTGTTCTCCCAAAACTGTTTATTTTATCTTCAATTTCTTTCGAAAAAAAAAAAAATGCAGAAACGTGAAGTAAAAGCAAATATAGAAAAGGTAGTTATATTTACTCTTTCTTAAATGGCTAACTAAATTATGCAGGGGGGAAAAGTAATTAATAAACATTGCTCTAAAAAAATGACATTTAGCATATCATAAAGTATTTCTCGTTTGGAATCCACAGAAAGCCATGTGAATTCAATTAAATAAAAATCTAAATATTGGCATTCAGTGCTTCTTTACCTGTCAGTCTTTATTTGTAGAGCACATAAAGTGCAATTTTGCACTTCCCAACAAGCATTAGCAAATAAAATGTGATAAACAGTGCCCAGATCAATGAAATGATAAGAATAATTTACTTTGAAATGCTTGTATCCAATAGCTTTCAAATCGAGCAGTCATTTCTGTAGTATAGAAGATAGGACTCGTGTTCAATCAAAATGTAAAACTGGATATAATTTTTTAAATAATTAAGAGTACCAAATCTCTCTATAACATTAGAGATTTGTTTGTATAATAGAATTACTGCAGCTGTTTATTTGTGATAGGTCTCTGTTCTGCTTGCTGCCTTCTATGCTACATCAATTCTAATTTAAATTAAGGATTTATAAAAAAGAAATTGTTTTTTGTCCTATAATTGTACTTTTAAAAAAACCTTAAGATTTTTACATTCAATAAATAAATAAATCCTATATTTATAAAGTTGGCAGCATTAAATTCGTGTATTCATTTTAAACATGTATCTTGTGCAGAGGTCAGAAGTAACATGCTACAAGTAGTGACACTACAGTAGTCACTACTTTTTCTCATTGTTTGTTGTGTGGTGTGCTACTTCTTGAAAAATCATTGGTTTGTACTGAGCAGTGATGCATTTTTTAACATGATTTCAGGAAACAAAAAGTGGCATTCTACAAATCATGTAATCATAATTTGCTTTTCTTATGCAAAATGTTGTGATGTTTGAATTTTACAAAATTTAGTCAAAATGGTTAGAGCCATTTTTTAGATAAAATTTGCATATATCTAATGTATCATATATTATAATACGAGCAAATCTTGTGTGTGTGTGTGCATATGCAGTTTTTATCTAAAAAACAGCTCTAATGATTTTGACTAAATTTTGTATCCTACCCTTTTGGGGTATGAGAAAATTCGATCAATGGGTCATTTTGGGTTCACTACGGGTCAATGCATTTCAATGGGAATGAAAGTTGACGCAGGTATTAAATTGTTGAACAGTTAGTAGTAAACAAAGTCGCAAAGTTGGCAACATTTTATCAAATTTGGCAAAATGTTGGCGAGGTTTGGCGGAAAAATTGACTTTCAAGATTACCAATGCCAAAACATATACTTGGTGCCAAATGAAAAAATGCCACCAAGTTTACAACTTTTCTCCAAACTTTAGTGACATTTGGTAAAAAAATTGACTTTCAGAATCTGAAGGAATTTTCTAGAAATTCCCAATAGGAACTGAGATAGATGATGCAAACAATCAAAGTCCATAAAACGAGTCCATAGATCAGAGTCCATTATATCGAGTTGAACACAAAACTAATTTTATACGAACATAGCTCAGTCTTCCCAGCTGGTATTAATAATATTGAAAATTTAGAGAAGAAGGGAGGGTGGTGAAATTACAACAACTTATGAGTTATTGGCATGTGCTTTATGTACTATTGACTAGTATTGAATTCAGTTTATTTTGTCTGGAAAGGACTCTGATTTCTGCAGCTCTAAGTTTCATGGCAATGTGAAAAGTGCCATATTGATAGGTGTCATAATTGAATGTTATATAGACTATGTTCTTGATTTCTAAGGTACAGATCTAGAGATCATTTTTAGAAAATGCTGATAATGCAAAAAAATATGAGTTACATTAAGATAATTGCTGTTTATTAGGGATATTTATAGATTTTTCCCTTTTTTTTCTTCTGCAGAAATTTTTACTTCAATCTTGCACTTGTTGATGAGGTGAACATTTTTTTTTCCTTTTCTGTTTATAGTAAAATACTTCTATCTGTAAATTAGGGTTTTTTTTAATGCATTTCATAACTTTTCCAAAATCTTAAACAAAAATTTTATTGGATGTATCAAATACATAATAAACTTATTGTACAGTTTACTTATTAATTATTATTATTATAACTATTTGACCAGTCAGGTAAAATGGACTTCTTGGAGATAAGACATATTTGCCTGTTACAAAAATTATAAAATACCTTACTAGCATGTAATCCCTTCATGATAAACGACCTTTATACAATTTTTAATTTTTAGCACCACTATTTCCAAATAGAAATCTTTGCTTAAGTTAATCATAGAAATTCTCTGAGTAAATAAGGCAAATATTACTATTTGGAAAATACTGGTAGGAAAAATTAAAAATTGAATGCACCCTATATATCACATATATATGACGTTTTTCATGAAGGATTTAAATCTGTATTTCTATACTGGTGTGTCACAACATACAAGTGTGTCATGAAAGTGCTGTACGTGTGTCATTATTAATCATATGAAACATTAAGTGTTTCTGAAATTTTATATAGTCTATGTAAAATTTAATTTACCTTCCATCTTTTATAATATTCAAAAAGTGAGTGATTGCAGCTTTAAATTTAGCTTATTAAAAGTATGAATAATTATATTTCGAGACCCTTTCATAAAAAAAAAACTATGTTTGATATACATTTTGAAATTTTTTGTATGATAATTTTTCAAAAGTCAGTATTTTAATACTTATAAAATATTATTTAGTAATCATAAATGTTTTGAAATTACTTTTAAATGTTATGATTGACCAGAACAAAGATTAATAATAATTATTTTCATATTGACCCAAATATTAATTAAATTTTTCATACCCGTGTTTAAAGAAACATGAGATTTTGCATTTAAAAGAAATATTTATTAAAGAATGGAATAAAAAGCAAAAATCACAAGAATGTTTCTTTATGCATTCTTATTGTTTCTTTATGTATTATTATTATTATTAATTATGATTTCAATTAATTTTCTCACAGAACTTGTAGCCTATATTTTATTTAACCTGTAGCTAATATTTCCTGTCTCTAATAATATCTTATTATCACTACTAGTATTCAATCATACTCTGTTTTCATGTAGAGCTGGAGCTTGTTCATAATGCTGCCTTTACTGATCCTGATGATCAAAGTGCTTGGTTTTATCATCGATGGCTTTTAGGAAGAAGTAAGAAAATTTTAACCTTTGTAGTAACTGAATGATACTTGCTAAAAATTTTAAACCTTGAATTCTAAAACTCATCTATTTAAATATAAGCTAGTTATTAAGATGAATTCTTTCTGTACTGAATTTAAGGATCATAAAATAAAAATTACTTAGAAGGTTTTTTTTTTCTATATGGTCATATTTTTTTCATGTTTTGAAGCACAAGTGTATAGATGGATAATAAGTCATTATTAATTGAAAAAAAAAAAAAAAAAAAGGGTAAAAATATTTAAAAAAAATGGAGTACTTTATCGGCTATGGACGGTAACTGCTAAAATCTGGTTTTCAAATATGTTATGTGTTTTCTAAAATGTTTACTTGGATATCTTATTTACATTATTAAACAGTGACAGTTTGTTAAAGTATTCTGGAAGTCTTGGAAAGTGTTTCATAATCTATGCTTGATGCATAATTTTTCTTCCGTGTTACTTTTTTACAAGGCTGTTAGAAAAATAGCTGACCAATTATTTTTATTATAACTAATTTCACATAATAATACTATTAATTTAGGTCTTGTTTTTATAATTATTTTTAAATTGTCATTTATTTATTATTTATTTTATTGTTTTCTAATCTTAAAGTTTATTTAAATTTTATATATAGGTAAAGTTTCTTTACAAATATTGAATGTTACTCTTTTGAAAGGACAAAGTAAAGTAGCTGTTCTGCTATCTAAACAAGAAAAAGTAAGAAAATTCTTGGTTTGACTGTTGCAATTTAAATAAATAATGCAGTATTACTTTTATTGGGGATTTAATTTTGCATGTTAAATTTTCTACAAATATATTTGATGTTTTTATTTCTTATATTTTTTTACTGCAATGTTATTTGTATTCATAGATTTAATTTAGCATATTAATTTCTCTGCAAATATATTTGCTTTTTTTATTTGTTAAAATTTGTTTTTAAGTTATTTTTACCTGCCATTGTGTGAAAACATATATTATGTAAAAAAATATTTGTATTGATGGAAAAATTAATGCATTAAAAAATTACATTTTACCAAAGCTTGATTCTTGCATTAATAATGTAATTCTTACCTTTTAGTAAAGTATGTATGTTAAACTAAAATAGGATTATATATAAAAATGATTATGTATTATTAAAGAGCGGATTTGCAAACAGACGTAAAAAAAAATTGGAATTTTGTGGAAGGTAAAATTCGATCAGTTAGAAGAGAAGATATCAATTAAAAAAGGTTTAGTTTTAAGTCAAAAAAAGAAACACTTTTAATTGCAAAACTGTAGCAGGTGTCCAAATCTGACAAAATGTCTGCTGAAGAAATAATGAAACAAAACACCTTCCTTTTTATAGTGGAAGGATTCCAGATCTATCAAATTTTTTTAAAATTTAATATTGCATTTATCGATTTGAAAATTGTACATCCATCTGTATTTTTTAACGAGGATTCTAAATATGTAATTTTCATATTTCTCCAAATTACAACTGGAATTACAATATATTTTCTATTTAATTGGATGGCTTAAAAAGAAGTTATTCAAAAATCTTTTTAAAGCATCATTAATCATCTCAGCAGTTATTTGTGGAGATATAGTAATGCTTTTGAAAGGGACTGTGATTTTTATAAGCTATATAAAAATTTTAAAAGTATTGTATTTTCGGATCTGAAAGTTATGCATCCTTGCTTAAAGTGGGCTGCTATTTCAGGGTCTTAAAAAAATTTTAATTTGGATTCGGCCCATAATTTTTTATTTTAGCAAAATCTCCATTTTTGTATAGAAAAAAAAGAAAAGTTAAAGAATTTGTTATTTCATTTCAAATTATCTCAGGTCGTATGGGTCCGATCGTATGCAGTTTGGCTCGTTCAACTTGACATCAATAGAACTTACCGATTTTAGTTCTGAGTTTCACCACCAGGGAGATGCTTTCCTATATCTGGTTCTATGGGCCCGATCATGGCTCATTCAACTCGACATCGACAGCCTCAAAGATTTTAGTTATGTTTGCATGGAACAGATTGTACCCCTAGTGGTGGAAGGTGAAACTAATGGATTTGCAGCTAACTCGGGTTCTATGGGTCCCATCACAATGCGGTTTGGCTCATTCAACTCGGCATTGACAGAACTTACATATTTTAGTTCCGAGTTTTACCACCAGAGGCACTTTCCTAACTCAGATTCTATCTGCCTGATTATGATGGGGTGTGGGTCATTCAACTGGATTTGGATAGCTTTACAGATTTGTGTTATGTTCATATAGAACAGATTGCACCCCTAGCGGTGGAAGGTGGAACTAATGTACTTTTGCAGCACATGCATAGCAAACCTGATATAATGGTGTTGCAGGTAGCTAATCAGGAGGTTCGTTCAGTTAAAGAATTATACTATTCGAGGTGGAATTTAAGGGGTTTTCCGGTGCGTGCACAGCATGCCTGGTATAGGGTGTTGAAGGCAGTGGGATCTTGAGCCGGAGGTTCATTCGGTTTGAGGTTTTATACAATTTGAAGCCCTGATGTAAATTAGGGACCCACTAATGGGCGAAGCCAGCTAGTGTATTATTAGAGAGAGTGCCACTAGAAAAGTCTTAAAAGTTAGTTTTAATTTAATTAAAGACAGGTAGCTAATGAAATTAATATTTTTGTGCCAGTGTTTGAAAATTTATAGTTATTTTAATAATTTATTTAAAAAAAAATCATTATATTCCAAAAATTTTTCATACAACTAGATATTAGATTCAAAATCACATTTTTTATTTTACATTAAAAAAGAGAGAAAAGAAAAACTCGTATCCCAATTTTTTATGCGTTTCAGCTCAAAGTTTTATGCATGTATGTACAGTACAAATTTTGTTTTTTTTTTCACCATAATAACTCTTTAGAAATGCTATACATCAACTTCATTTTTTGTTTGAATGTCTTTATAAATATATAAAGAATTAAAAATAAGGGCAATATCCTTTAACTAATTTAAAATTTAGTTTGAATGTTTTCTTTATATACTATATTTTAGTTTTGATATACTTTGTACTTCCATTAAAATTTAACCCAAATTTCCTGAAATATATCTAGGGGAGGGGAAGGAAGGATTGTATTCACATATTTATTTGTAATATTTTTCTTAGCCATTTTGACATTCAGTATCATATTCTGTGTTAAAAATTCTTTAAAGTAATATCTTTACTATATTCAAGTTATACTTCATAATGGTGATTTGGTAACAGTGTGGTCAGCAGTGAGTTAAGGGTGCAAAGGATATTCGAAGAACATACTGTATCTGGCTGATTTGGCCAATACACTGAATAATTGGCAGTAGCCAGATATTATGATTATTTGGCAGTACATTCTGCCTGAAATTATAAGGCCATACTGTGCTTTTATTGTTCATTGAACGAATTGTTAACATTTTCAAATTATAAGCCGATAATTTAATCTTGCAAAATACAATACTTTATTAAACTAAAAATAATTTACTTATATTTATGACAAATTATATTTCTAAATCTATACAAGAACAAACATTTGACAATCTATAACTATTCATACAATATATACCTGCATATATGAGCAGCAGACACAATTAAAAGGAGCAAAAGTGGGAAAATACTCATCAATGAAGAGAAACCTCCGTTTGCTATGCTAAGAGCAAGCAAGATATAGTTTTCTGTTCTCACAACATAAAATGTGTTTTTATAAGGTAAAGTGATGGATAGAATGCAGTTAAAGATTTTAAATAAAACATTCTGCTACAAATGTATGCAGTTTTAAGGTTTTTTTTTTCCATGAAAATAATTTACTATTACTAAACTAAAATCTTAATTGATATTCTATAACTTATTTGTTATTATGTTACTGAGTTACTATGTTAGTAGCAATTAGTAAAAACAAATTTTCTGTTATCACAACACAAAACTTGTTTATAAGTGGTAAAGCAATAAGAGGTAATGAAGGGAGTTTACAGTTTATATATATATATATATATACAGTGCAACATCTTAAATCCGGACTTCCAAAACCCGGAGTTATCTAAAATCCGGACTCTCGAATCATCTTGTCATTTTAGTTATTCAGAGCAACAACAGATGGCGCCACCATGCAAATCACGCTAAAAGTATTTTGTTAAAACGTTTTATACGGAAACCAATCATAGTACTTGTTTCTTCCACTTTTTTTGTTAAATAATATACGATTGGAGGATGTTCAACCCGGCAAAATAGGCTAATGGAATCTACCATTCATTGTCATTCAACGTTTTAGCGCCATTTTTATTTTTCTCAGTATCTGGATTAGTATATTTCGCTCTTTCTTACCAAATTTGATGTTTAGTATAGCATTTGTGAGACAAATAAAAAGCTTACATAATGAGTAGTAAGCGAGCCATCGATTCCCCGAATAGCATTAAAAAAAAAAAGTCCTTCCGGCCTGTACCGGGAGGAAAAGGTAGCTTTCCTATATCTTCGTTTTAAAATTTTAGCTAATGTTACACGAAAACAGCAAGTTAAAATGCAAAGAAAACGTTTACAAAGGATTCGTTAATACTGAATCTGAATAAGAAATTCGCCAAATTATTGAGCAATAGCCAAATTGGCTTCATTTATGAAGACTTATTTTGGTCGCCAAATTTGGTGGTATTTCGCCAAATGTCGCCAAGTTTGGCGAGAATTTGGCGCTAACGGATATGAATATATAGTTTTATGCGTATGATTGGGAAAATTATTACAACAATGAAAATTTTTGTAATGTGCTGTCTTGTTTCAAAATGTCAGCCACCCTAGAATTTCAAACTGCTCTATCTCAGCCATTTTTTAAGATAGAGGTAAACCAAAAAATGCTCTGGAATCCTCGTATCAAGGCCTAACATTTAATTAAAAAATAAATTTGAATTTTTAACTTTTTTGTATATTTATTTTAGTTTTAAATTTTTAAATGGCCGCCATCTTGAAACAAAATGGCAGACCAAGCTGGCCAACGAACTCGGTCGAGACATTGGTGAGCTTAATACACACAATTAGTTTCATCAAAATTGATTTATAAATACGAGTGTTATCGTATGACATAGGTCAGATATATATATATATATATATATATATAAATCAACATTTGAACGGAGGGTGGTTTTGGGGTCTGGGGGTCATGATCGGTGAAAATATATCGAAATTTTCCGGAACTGCTTTCCTCTGAACGGCTGCAATAGGTAGCTTTATACATTTTTGTATTGAAAGCTACCTAACATTGCACGTTATCGATTGCAAAGAAGGTGGAATTTTTAAAAAAATACGACCAAGGAACTCCAGTCCGGAATTTGTGCATTGAATATGATATTGGGAAGTCAACAGCATATGACTTAATAAAGCAAAAGAAAAATATTCTCTCTTTCTTTTCTGAAAGTGATTCACCATTTGAAATGGCCAAACGAAAAACTATTAGAGGCGCAAATAATCCGGATTTGGATAAAGTCATGATAGACTGGTTTAGACAACGTCGATCAGAAAATGTCCCTCTAACTGGGCCTATGATCATGGCTCAAGCTAAAAAGTATCATGCAGAATTATGTCTAGCAACGCCATGCAATTATACGACGGGTTGGCTAGATAAGTTTAAAAAACGTCATGGTATTAGACAAATAAGAATTTGTGGTGAAAGAGTAAGTGCAGATCACGAAGCTGCGGAGCAGTTTGTAACTAATTTAATGGAGTTAGTAGAAAAAGAAAATTTATCAATGGATCAGATATATAACGCTGACGAGACTGCTCTCTTCTGGCGGTATGTGCCGCGAAAGACTCTGGCTATGAATGAAGAAAAAAATCCCGGTGGCGTGAAGGATATAAAACAACGATTAACAGTTTTGGCTTGTGCAAACGCTTCTGGAACGCACAAATTAAAATTAATGGTTATCGGGAAAAGTGCTCATCCCCGAGCTCTTACTGGAGCAAAAACGATTCCTGTAATTTACAAATCGAACAAGCGAGTGTGGATTACACAAGAACTATTTACAGACTGGTATAAAAATAACTTTTTGACAGAAGTACGGAGATATCGTTCGTCCGCCAATCTGCCTGCAGATGCGAAAATATTGCTGATTATTGATCGATGTGCAGCCCATCCTGACAGTGAAAAATTAAGCGAAGGCAATAATGAAGTATTATTTCTCCCACCTAACTGCACATCCATAATACAACCAATGGATATGGGTATATTGCGTTCTTTTAAATTGTTAACCGGATGCTAGATTATGTAAATGACAGAAAAAACATTTCTGAATTTGTAAAAGATTTTTCGATAAAAGATGCTATTTGGTTCGCTGCAAGTGCCTGGAAAGACATTCCTGAAGATACTTTGAAAAATGCCTGGCACAATATTCTTCCTCAGACTTTATTTATCCCTGATAATAATACTAAAGATTTCAACGGGTTCAAATTATCAGAAGAAAAAACGAAAATTTCTAATTTATTAGCATATGCAAAAGAGCAGAATATTAATTTGGAAGAAATTGATATGCAAGATATTTTTCATTGTGATGACGATGCTCCAATAGTAAATCAATTGACAGATGACGAAATTTTGAGCAATGCATTAAATTCAAACACAAACTCTAGCGACACCGAAAATGAAAGTGACGAGGAGCAAATTGAAGAAAAAATACCGACAAATCAGATGATTGAAATGTTAAATACTGTGATTAAGGGTCTGGAACAACGTGATTACATTAATGAACACGAAATCATGATGTGTTTAATATCCGTGAAAAGCTAATAGACAATAAGTCCAAAATGAAACAAAAATCATTATTAGATTATTTTAAATAATGCTTAATTATTATTTTTTCTTTACTTAACCTGTATTTGGGAAATTATTTGTATAAATATTTTCATTAACGTATTTCCATATTTGCTTTTTTATTATTATTTGCATTATTTTCCTTTATCTATCTGCAATAGAATTCATAACACAACTGATGATTACTTCTCTTTTTCCAGCCATGCGATGAGTCAGAAAAATAAACATTCGTTTTCGTAAAGCTTTTTTTTTTTCCCAATCAACAACTCTGCTGTTTGACCTAGTTTTCTTTTTCCCCTTTCCGCTTCTACTGAGTGGGGATGATAGAAGAAAAGAAAGCTATGTTCGAAATGTGGAATATTTTTATTTAAATTACGAAACAAATTCTTTTTGTTTTATTTTTTCGCTGTAATTTATTTCATTTTCATTATTTATTTATTTTTTAAGTTTACATTTTTGGGCTTCATGACGTAATATGAAAAGTCCAAATAAATATTTAAATATATATATATATATATATATTGTCAAAATATTTACAATATAAAATATTTATTAAAGGTCCCGATTGAAAATAATTATAATAGATTTCTGCAATCAATTTTTGATGAAAGTTAATGAAACTTTCAACCATGTATATTGATGTAAAAATGCATTGATATTTTTCTTCCCTGAAAGCTTTTTTTTATATACATTCTAAAATAATAATAATGACAATGAGAAATAAGAATTTGATTTTCTAATAGATGAATAATAATTTCATGTTTCTTTCTTTTACCGATGTAAGTTACTTTGTAAATAAGTACAAAAATAGAAAGTTCAAAAGCAAGCCTTGATAATTCCTTTTGAATAAATTTTATTAATAGTTAATAATAGAAAATAAACAATTTTATTAATAGTTAATTGCTAATCCGATCGTATAAATAATTTATATATATTAGTTGTATTTGTGTAAAATGAAGTTAAGTAGATTCTTTTGTTTCTAAGAAGTTCACTAGATGGCGCCACTAGACAACTTCCATTATCCGGAATTTTCTAAAATTCGGAATCGCTAATTCCGAATGAGTCCGGATTTAGGATGTTGCACTGTATATATATATATACTCTGTTAAAGAAAAAAGGGAAGATAAACATATTAAATATTCTCTTTCAAATGTATTCAGTTGTAAATTTTTCTCATAAACATAATTTACTATTACTAAACTAATTAGTTGATGCTTATATAATTAATGATTTAAAGTGATATGATTATTGGTACTGAAACTGAAATTATCATAAAAATAATTGTTAATAGAAAATTAAAAAATAAGATCAAAAAGAAAATATACAGTATTAGCTAGCTAATCTAAATTCATGCCTAATTTCTGTAAAAATAAATAAAAATCAAAAAGGGAAAGATTGAAAGATGGCCTGATATCCTACTGCAAATTGGGCTAGATTGTTCGGTGCCCGGTCAAATTGACATCTGTTGTATCTCTATACTGAGTTTTAGCGTTTGATGTTGCAAAAATTTTTTTAGAAACAATTTAATCCCTGAAGAATTTTAATATGGTATACTAATTTCACAAAGTAATGTACAACACATTTAAAAAAATGCGGATGAGAGAAAAAAATCTATTTTAGGCAGGTTTTCATCTGAATAGTTTCTTCTATAGCATCCTTTCCATTGGGACTATAAAATCTTTCCATTTAACAGAGGATTCCATTATAGACAGATTCTGTTTTCACAGGTTTTAATATAGTCAGTGGTGTAGTCGTAAAAAACCCCTGGAGGTATATGCTATAGGTAGAAGGTATACACGGTAGCTATGGAGGGTATATGGAGTTTCTTTAAAAAATCCAGAAAGTATATTGCATATACCACCATATACCCTCCACTACATCCCCGACTGCAGTTCAATATAAAAGTAAATGTAATTATTAATGATTAGATATTCGCGTTATTTCTCAAAATACTCATTTCTAACTAGGCAAGTTGAAATGTTTTATAGTTTATTTAGCTTTTGCTTAGTACTGAATAAAATAGTAATAAAAAAATATTAGCTACTATGCATCAATTATTAATTTTCAGAGCTCTTTTCTTTGGCCCGTATAGTAATAAATATTCTTAATTTAAAATATGTAAACAAATTGTGAAATATTTAATGAAAATATCATATGTATATGTTTATACATAGTTTGCACATAAATATGGTAATGAATCTATATTTTTTATTTTATAGAATATCTATAATAGTAATCTTCTGTGTAGTTTTATAGCAATCTGTAATTTAATATTTAAATGCTATTAAACTTAATTTGTGTTATATTAATGTAATAATAATAATAATAAATTATAGGTTGATAATCAGACTTTAAAATTGTCTGCAGATGAGAATAATATTGATGTTGAATGGAAAACTATATCATCCTACATTCCGGTGTCTTCCATTTGGGTACTATACTTTTTTTTAATTATTATTATTATCTTCCTCACACATAAAAATTTTCTTCATTAAAAGTAGAATTAATTGATGTTTAGTTATTAATTACATTATTTTTTCATAAAAAAGTTATATTGTTCTTAATGCATTTTTTCACTTGTTTCTATTGCTTTACTTAATGAATGCATTTCAAAATGTAAAACAATTCAAAACTGCTTTGTTCTGTAATCTCTCTATAACTTTTTTTTTTCGGAAAGGGGGGGGGGGGGTTAGAGGAAGGAACTATCAAATTAATTAGAAAAAATCAATAATTTTCTTGTTAATTTTTTTTTTCTCCCAAAGAAGTCCTTTTTCTTTTGTTAGCAGGTACTGTAGAAGTTAGTTTTTTTATTGACAAAAACATATGTTTAAAAAACTTATTTTCACTTGAAGTTTTAATTAGTTTATTTATTTTTTGGTATTATGTCGCTTTTGTGTGTCATAGTTTTTTTTTTTTTCTAATGTTATAATTAGGGATGCAGTGGATATCTGACAAACATACTCGATCCAGCCAGTATGTTGGATAATTGACAGTAGCCCGATATTATTATCATCTGGCAGTACATACAATCTGAAATTATAAAGGCCATACTATGCTTTTATTGTTTCATTGTTAAAATTTCCAGATTATAAAGCCAATAGCTGTAAAGCCATTTTGCAAAGTACAATACATTAATTTATTAACCAAACAAACATTTACTTATAGCAAATTGTGTTTCTAAACCTATACAAGAATGTGAGCCTATAGAAACATGTGAACAACTATAACTATTCATAAAATTTGTGCCTATGTATACGAGCAGCAGACCAGTTAAAAAAAGCAAATGTGGAAGAAAAATTCATCAAGAAAGAAAAACTTCTTTTTACTACGCTAAGAGCAAGCAAGAACAAGTTTTCTGTTCTCACAACACAAAATTAATATTTATAAGGTAAAGTGATTGACAGAATGAAGTTAAAGAAAAAAAGGGAAGGTAAAGAACTATATATATATATATATATATATATATATATATATATATATATATATATAAAAGGTTAAGGTATGTGGCGGCAAAAAATCAGTTATTTCTCTTTTGCCAAAAACAATGAATGGTTTGTTTAGAAAATCAAACCTGCTAAACCTAATTTTAGCCAGCTTCATTATTTGTATTAAGAAAAGTATTTGACTTATCGATTTAAAACTCTGGTTCCATATACAGAAATTTTTTTTACATCCGAATATCCAATTTTTATGAAAATTGACCAGTAATTTTTCTTGATTTTTACAAAAAACTCAAATTTTATGGTGATAATTCAATAAAAAGTTATCAGATAATTAACGAGTCAGACAGGGGTTGTATTCAATTGAGATCTGCTACAGGACCCATCTCTCCATTACCATGATTCTCTAAAAAGATTGTGTCAAAATACAGATGCTTAGTTACTTTTAGCATAAAAAAAAGAGAGTCTCTGTGAGGCCCAAAGTTACCTGCATTCACCAGTGCTTTTGAAAGGGTTAAAATTCCTATTTATTAAAACTGATTGCAATGGCTATTAGAAGAAGGTTTCAGCTTTAAGAGCATATTTTTGGTTTGTCAGTATTTTTAAAATTACATCCTGGAAAGGCATTGCCATAAAGAGGAAAAATGTTCTTTGGGAAAACAACCCTTTTTGAATTTTTTTTTTCAAAGGCTAACAATGAAGATATTTTTTCAAATTGATTGCGACATTTGAGATGTAAGAGTACGATCTTTATGAATATGTCCTCCCATTTTAAATGTACTGAAAGGTTTGGCTGATTTAGGTGAAAACAAATCTACGTAATAACACAAAAAAAAAACCAAATGGGTAAGTGTGATCGAAGATCGCACAAAGGGTTTCGTGTAATATTCCTTTCAAAACACTTTATCCTTTCTTTAATAAATTCAAATAAATACAATTTAACAACAACAAAAAAAAAAGTCATGTTTTTTATAAAGTAAAAATTTACCGGTCTATTTTTACGTTTTTTCGAAAATCTAAACCAGCCGGATAGCGGGCGAAACCCGCTATTATATTATGTCATAATAATATCTGTCATACGGACTAAATGCGATATTTAAAAAATATATAATTTCAAAATTAAACATGTTGGACACCTTCAAAATGTTAAAATAGGCGAATATTTCCATAATCAGGTTTTTATCATGATTCAATACATTCCTCAAACTCATATATTTACTATTCTCTATTATTCATATTGATACTCGCTTTGTATTATTCTCAAACATCTGAAAAATTCGTTAAACTTCCAATAAGACATCAGATTTTCTTTTTTATTCTCTAATGACGTGATATTAATCTGCTGTGTGTTCATCCACATACTCATACTCCTTGTATTATTAAGAAATCTCAGACATTTTCCGTTTTATTTACCACTATGACGTCAATCAATTTTATTTCATATTTATCTTTTTTTCAATTTGTGAAACTTTTTATTTCCTTTTAATTTTTCACATGAAAATCGTCTGATAGAAAATTAATTATTGTAGAAAGAATTTCATTGTGGATTTTAAATTTTTGGCATCTGCTATAACGAAAAATGTTTAAATTTAATAGGAAAAGGCTGTTAGAATCAGGGGCGTAGCTACCGTGGAGCAGTTGGAGCAAACTGCTCCAGGCGCAGAAATCATAAGGGCGCAAAATTTTTTAAAAAAAACGAAGCTAAATAAAATTTTGTAAAAATACTTGTAATTTAAAAAAAAAAAATTAGGATTAACAAATTATTCTGGATGGATCATACTTGTCATGATCTCATATTCCTATGACATTTTACCTTGATTTAGCTTTTGGCTCTCAACTTCCGCGATTTGAAACGCATACTTTTATACTCGTTTAAAAGAAATTATTCATGAAGTTTTAATTCACACCACCACATTGCCACCTTAAGTAACTTCTCCATCATTATTTCAGTATGCCTGATTTTATTTTAAATTTTACCGTTGGAGACAACGACAGCAGAACGGAGTTTTTAAAACTTACTTAAACGCTTCGATACATTTGATGACTATAACTCTCGTCATACACTTACTTTACCCAAATGAAAAATGAAAAATCTGTCATCATTCGAGTTAACACTAGAATCTTCACATGGTTCAATTAGATTAAGGGTCTGCAACCTGCGGCCAGTGGGCTACCAAATTACCACTATTCTATGGAGGGACATGTGCATCCCACGGACCGATAGCAGGACTTCCAGTTGCAGCAATTTCTAATAAAAGATAAATTCGTAGTCAAAGGGTTAAAAATCAGAATGTCACAACACCGATTTAGTTCTTTGGTCACTATTTTAATTAAAACAAACAAACAAACAAACAAAAAACAGTAGCGTCTTACTTTGATCTGGAGGAATTTATTGACCCTCTTACGAACAAAAAATCGAGAAAAAAAAAGTTTTCAAGTTTTTTTTTTCTTTTTCGTGTGGAAATTAAACATACATTTGTCAATACCGTTTATAAAATACGTAGACAGGGTAGAATTTTGGCATATGCCACATGGTCCCTGTCCCAAAACGATTTTTAATTTAAAGATAAGGCAAATTTTAAACGAATTCATAAGCACTTTTTCATGATGAGAGAAAAGGTTTTTCTTAGAAAAAAGATTATCGTCACATGATTACACGAAGCTGAAATGTTCAGCTTCTCAAATGCATGAAACTTCATGATATTACTTAGAATTTAATCTAAAATTTGACCCTTTTTACCGAAATAGAAAGGATGGCTATGCTAAATTGGCTAAGTCCATTAAAAAAGGTTGATTACGATGAAGAATTAATGATGACTTTTTGATGATTGTACATTCACTTAAAAGTCCATTGTAAAGGGCCTACTTATACTATGATTTTAATTTAATAAGCAACTTCTTATACGCGGAATTTTATCCAAGATTTACTCATTATATGCAATAAATCTAGTGTAAAATCTCGAAAATCATGTGAAAGCTGAAGGATCTATGGTGTAAGGTTTAATTTATTTAGGACTGAAAATGAGTAAAAGAAATGTAAAATAAAATATATATTTTTTTGTCAAAAAGACTTTTTTTTTAAATTTGAGACGTAAAAGAATATTTCATATATTTGGGATTAATATTGCATGATAAAATGAAATGCTTAATAGTGAAAAGGTGATTTTCTCAGAAATATTACTTTTTAGTATTAACTAGCTGACACTCCCAACGTTTCCCGGACCCGTGATAATAACCTTAAATATACTTAAAATCAGTGTTGAAAGATTTTATATTTTTAGACGAAAATCTTTCCAAACGAATCTAATGTTGGGAAACCCATTGCCTTCGGCAGAGTACACCCTCGAATTTATATGATTTCACATTTTTAAACAAAAATCTTTTCAAACAAACCTAGATCGGAAGCCGCACTGTCTTCCGCAGTGTACACCAGGCGTACTGCGCACGCACTTGTCTGTTTTTGCATATGAACCTCGAATTTGTATGATTTTATATTTATTAAACGAAAATGTTTCCAAACTAAAAGGGCTTCATTATAGCGATTGTGGTTAAATTTTTAACATTTAGATCTATCAAACTTTGAATTATCACCAAAAAGTCCTGAGAAAATCTAAATAATATAAAATGCGCACTGCCACCCCCCCCCCCCCCACCCCCCCCCACCCACCTCTACAAATACATTCTTTTAAAATGCAAAAGAATATCTTCCAGTGTATTGACAACCTGTGTTGAAAATGTGGAGGTTTTCCCGGACATGTGCAGAAACGAAAACCCCTCGGAAAATGTTCAAAAGCACAATTCTCTTAAAACGGAAAACGCTATATTCAAAGGTACCGATAAAAAAAAATGTTTGTGGAATCCGTGAAACGACTACAAGAAATATATATTTTTTTTGAAATAGTAAATTTTAATATTTTTTTAAACCAAAAATATTGTTAAAACCGGGAAAATACCGAGAATAAGTGGGTATATTCTTCGTCCGAAAGAAGGAGATAGCATTTTAAAATTGGAATAAAAACAGAAAAGATGAAAACAAATGCGCATCGACCCCGATTTTTTCCCCTTCAAATAGTAAATATTATTATTTTTCAAAACCAAAGATACCATCAGAACCAGAAAAGTACGGTGAATAAGAAGGTATTTTATTTTTTTTATATTCCCGTCCGTGTAGCATATGCGGCAGCTTTAAAATGTAGAAAAAAATCAAAAAAGGAATCTGAAAACACGAAAACAACTTGAAATCGAACTTTGGCTTTTTATATTCTTTTATAATAAATGTTATTATTATCAACGACTGTTAAAAAAGGAAAGGTACCACAAATACGTGGGTATTTTTTCTTGTACTTTCTTTCGGGAAGTGGATGCGACAGTTTCAAAATCCAGAAAAAAGGAAAATTTGAAATAAAACTGTTTTTGAAATACTAAATATAATTATTTTCTTTTTAACGAAAGATGCGTTCGAATTGGGAATATAAGACGAAAAGTTTCATGTTTTGCTATTTTCTTGTAATTCTGCGGAGGATTCCATGATCGCGATTTCAAAAAGCATAAAAAAACAAACGCTTTGCTTTCATCTGCATGAAGATCCGAGGAAACCCGTAAATACACAGGCACAATCCGCAGAACGACAAAAACTGGCCAGTTTGCGATGTTCATTAGGGTTTTTAATTAATATCTCGGTTAAACATCAAAAATTGGAAAATCTGAGCCTCAGACGTATTGAGTCCTGTCTTCGTCTATTCTCATCCAAATTTTCAGACCTCTACGTGCGCTAGATTTCGCCAACAAACAGACAGACAGATAGATAAACATCTTTGTTTTATTAATGTAAATAGTATGCTGTGTTAAAAGATTCGTTAATAAATCTGTGAGAAATGCTCTGAACAATCATTTTTCACGTGAATTCAATGCGTGTTTTTATATTTCATTCAGAACTTATATTTTTAAGTATACTCTGAAATGGAAGTTCCATGGCCCCCTTTCCTATCACAAATTACATTAAAGATTTGATTCGGGGGCACTCTAATTTGAGGGATGCGAAAAAATGCTAGGTTCACTCTATTATACAATTAATATGGCCCTGGTATTGTGTTTTAAAAATGGATTCAAGTAAAAAAAAAAAAGAAAAAAAAGATGATTTGCATCACTTGGTGCAAATTTTAATTTTAGTAGTTTCGGAAAAGATGGGAGGGAAATGTCGAGGTTTGAGCTTAATTATAATATTTAGTTGGGAGGCCCACAGAATAAAACTGCCTGGGGCCTCGAAGTGCCTTAATTGGGCTTTGACACAAATCTGAATGTTAAAAATACCTTTTTCTATAGTTAAAATTACAATAATTACATTGTAATGATGCATAGGCATGTATTTTTTCTTCCTTTTCACCGTTTTTACTTTTCCTCGAAATGCTTCAAGTAACGTGCTGTTAAAATTAAAAATTTCTCTACGATTAGTGTGTTTCCCTATTAAAATTCTAAAATCAGAAATTCTTGAAACGAACAACAAAAGTTGATGTTTAGCAGGTAGCATTGGGCTCGTGGTCGCATATAAAACGTAAATCCGGCCCCATACGTTGTAAATAATAAGTAGATTATTATTCATTAAGTACTGATCAGTACTTAATGAATAATAATTTATTGCGTTTAATATCTTACTATTAAATTGCCTAGAATTTAGAATAAATTAAGTAAGTATTTCAAAAGAAAATAACTAATATAAAGGTTCGTACGTATGCTTACTTTGGAATACCAGTATTTCCTAAAAGTAAATTTTTCCTTACTTTAATGCACGATTATGCAATTAAATAAAGGAAATTTTCTTTATGGAATTAGTGGTATCCAAAAGTAAGTACCCGTACGAACCCTCTGCACGAATTTTATCCCTAAAATAAAACAAAAATTTCTCAGAGACAAGAGGGCGCATTAATTTTTCTTGCTCCAGGGCGCTGAATATGTAGCTACGCCACTGATTAGAATTTTGGTTTTTTATCTCTATTTATTAAAATAATACGAATTTTTCAAATTTTAATATTTTCAGCTCTTCACAGCTGATATTTTGATTTATACACGAAGTTTCAACTCTGTAAGTTACGTAGTTTTCGAGAATGGCTCTGTGACAGACAGACAACGAAGTGGGAGCAATAGGGTTTCGTGAGATGAACGAAACCCTAAAAACCACCCATATGGTTCTTCATTTTCTCCCAATGCGTAAATTGGGTTCTGGGCATATATGAACACATTTGCTGGCTTGGAAAGAAAAATATGAGTTTTTAATTAATATCATGGCTGATTATCAAAAAATAAAAATCTGAGCCTCAGGTGCAACAGGACCTGCCTTGGACTATCCTCATCCAAAATTTCAGACCTCTAGGTGCAATATATTCTGCTAGCCATCGCCAACAAACAAACAGACAGACAGACAGATACACAGAGCAAAACTTTCTTTATTAATATATATTTGCTCCTTGTATCAAGGCCTAACATTTAAATAATAAGAAATGTTGGATTTCTTATTTTTTTTTAGTTTGAAATCTTTAAGTGGCTGCCACTTTGAAACAAGGTAGTTCAAACTGGCTAACAACTCAGTCGAGATCTTGGTAAGCCGTTTACATAAGCTCAGTTACGTACAAATCAGTTTATAAAACGGGTATTACTGCATTTCACAAATCCGATGTCTGTTTAATAAAAGAAAGTTTTTGTCTGTGTGTCTGCCTCTTTGTTTGTTTGTTGGCAATGGAAATCTATTGCTTGTTGAAATCTGTAAATTTGGTTCTGTATAGATGAAGACAGGTTTAAGTACACTTAAGGTTCAGATTTTGGATTTTTTTTTTTCTTGAATGTAAAAACTCACGTATTTCCCTAATTTTCAAGTTCACCGGCAAGTTTGAGCTACTCATAAAAACAATCCAAATTCAATCTTTTTGCCAGGTATAATATATTTTGTCCTCTTTTTAGTAAAGTTTATTTGAAGTTCGTACAGCGATTTTTAATTTTTCATGATTTAAAATAAAGTCTCCATTTCATCGAAAATGAGAAGTTTGTTTTTTATCAACCAATTTGTATTTGATACCTTATCATCTAATCTTATATTTTATATCCCTATATGGAGCAAACTTGCGGGAATCAATTAAAAAAAAATGAAAACTTAAAATCTTATTCAGTTTTATTCTCTACATTTTAATATAATTTTAAGTAATTATTATTATTATTATTTTACATAACTTGCATTTTAATTACATACTTTTAGTAAAGATGGCATCAGCAGTTATAAAATATTTTTAATTGTATCCAAAAACTCCTTATCTTAATCGATTTGAAATAACGTATCGTATGTTTAAGGAAGTAATATATCTTTGTAATAATTTTTAATTTAACTATTCATTATTATAATTATCATTAATTTTTAAATAAAATAATTTTATTTTTCACTTTGTTAAAATTGTTGATCTATTTATTTTTTTAACTGTAACTTTCAACTGGCACAGTAGATACATGTGCTATGTACTACGTTGAAAAATGTTATTAAAAGGGTATGTTTTGATTCTTTATATTTCATTTTGTGTCATAATTTTTCAATAAATTTCTTCATATATATTCATAATGTTCCATTACACCTATTATCTTTAGATATTTATCTGTTTATTTTTATTCAATTTTAACTGTTGGATCGTAATTGATCGGGCAATTTGAATGAATAAAATTTGGCTTTGGCTCAATGGATATCAAAGTGATTTCTTTTATTATTCTTATATGGATATTTTTGCTTCTTTCTTTTTTCTCTTCTTTTCTTTTAATTTTTTTTAAAAAGAGAATAATCATATACTTTTCTTAGTTATACAAGTATATCTTATTGTTGAAATGTTATTCCATATTAAGGCATGAGTAAGTGATTCCTCAAATAGCAAATAATAAGAAAGTTAAAATTTTTAATGTCTTGTGAATTATTTATTAGGAATATATTCTTCTTAAGATGAACAAAACACATTTATTAGATGAAAAATATACATGGAATATAGAACTTGGATAAATACTTGAAGGATAAGATCAATAACAAAAGAATTCTTGAACTATTTACAAAAACAGAAATATGAAGAAATACTTTGAATTATTTTAATCTTAGTTTGTTGGAGTTTTTAAATGTTTATTCCTTTGGAATAAAGTGGTGTTAAATAAAATTTTTAATCCTTGCCAGCATTGTGTTTGCAACATCTCACAACATTTCACATCAACTAAAAAAAGGTTTCTGAGTTCAGATTGCATTTTTTTAAAGCATTGTTTGGCGCTGCCATCTGGTGGCATTTTCTTGAAACAAAAAGATATTTTTCTGACATTTATTGATAATGGTCATACAAAACTTAGATAAAAGTTGAGATCACTTTATTTAATTGATAATTACATGCAAAATCTTTTAATTTAAATATTTATAATATAAAATAAGTAATTAAAAAAATATTGTCGGTTGTTAAATTTTATTTACCACAGTCCCAATATTTTGAATAAATAACAATATTTAGTGTTTCTGATTTTTTTTTTCTCTTTAAACTACACAACTTTTAGAATTTTTCATTAAAATCAGTCTGATTCTAAAATCCTGAATTTAAACTTTGCTGTTTGCAGCTGACGATTTACAATACATATTTTTTAATTACTTGAATTTTTATTTTCCATTTTCACACATTATTTAATTGTTAAATCATGGATATCAAGATCATTTAGAGTTCCTGTATGAATATTTTCCTTCTTTTTGTTCTCTCCTCTTATTTTTCTTTTTTTTATGAAAAATAATCACATAATTATCTTATTATATATAAATGACATTTTGATTATGGTCATACCAAATATAATAAAAATTGTAGATCAGTTCAATTTATTTAATCGATAGTTACATGCACAATCTTTTAATTTAAATACTTTTAATATAAATTTAGTAATTAAAACAAAATATTCTTAAATTTTACTTAATTATAAAGCATTCGAATAAAAAAATTGCAAATGATACAACTTGTCCTCCTGAAATAAATATGGCATTATTAAAATGAATTATTGCCAATAAAATAAGAAAAATCATTCTGTCCGGAGTGGGTTTCGAACCGACACGATGATTGAAACAGAGAAACACCACTCTTTATACCATAAATTTATCCAATTAATTTTAATGCTTAATATTAAAGACAAATTGATATAAAAAATAAATTAATTTTTTATATTGATGTATAATATTAAGTATAAACATATCCATACATCAAAACAAACCCACCAATTAATTTTTAACCATCGTTACGATATAATAAATCATATACTAACCATTAGAAACAAATAACCAGCAACTTAAACTTCACTTCCAAATTATATACAAGGATCTGTCTACACTTTTCTCCCTGGGTCCTGTTTTTGTAAAATTGTGAACAGCTTTCAACATTTGTGAAAAATCTATTTTGTGAATTTGAAATTCTTGTGATATTCAGGTTATTGTTTATACATTTTTAAGAAGATGTATGTAAAATATACATATTTCCTTTGTATATGTAAAAGTGACAATCAAATTTTGCGTTTAAATGGTTAAATTTCTAAAAGGTTTAGTTTAGAGAGAGAAAAGTTTTGTAAAAGGTCTATTTTTAAGACAAAGAATTTTGTGAAGGATCCTGTGTTAAGATGAAACATTTTGTGAAGGGTCCTGTTTTGAAATGAAACAATTTGTAAAGGGTCCTTTAAAGGACCCAATTTCTTCTTAAACAGATCCCTGAAGATATATATATATATATATATATATCAACATTTGAATGGAGAGTGGTTTTGGAGTCTGGAGAAAACTTGATTGTTGAAAATGTACCAAAAGTTTCTGGAATTGCTTTCCTTCGAATGACTGCAATAGATAGCTTCTTACTTTTTGTAGTGGAAGCTACCTAAAACAAAAGATATATAAACAAAAATTTAGCAACATCGCTGTATAAATATCACAAAATGCTTGAATTTCATTAATGTTCCTCATGTATGTGCCTCATGTGTATGCCTCATATATGAGCAATTTACATCCAATGGAGTGGGGGGGGGGGGATAATTGATTTTACTACATTTTTTCATTCAGTCTTCACTATTCAAGAACCAAATCAAATTTTGCTCGACTTTCTTGTTCGACAACTTGGGTTTTTAAGAATTGAGGTTTATACTATATGCTTAAATCAACCATACCCAACCTGTGGCACCTTTAATGCGTGGCCCAACACACTCAGTCCTTTATAAAATTAATTGAGCTGTGCACAAAAAGTATTTAAGACCTTCACTGTTGGTTTATATATTTTCATGGGAAGGAAAATTCTGTCCTGTTACATATAATTTAAAATTATATTAAAACATCTTAATGCACTTTGCATTTAAATGCCATTTTCGTAGTCAAAAGTTCTTTTTGCATGTAGTCCTATTTGTGCTACAGTGGTGTATACTCAGCTTGAACACTAATCACATATTATTCCGAATTAATTAAATTTACACTGTATATTTCTACAATTAAAAAAAAATTGCATTGAGCAAAAGATTGGTTTATTAGAGAAAATCTACTGATTTTTTTTTTCTTCAGAACTTGGAAATTCTACATTGTTATATTATTGTATTTTATACTTGTTATATAGCTAATACTGCTTTTTAGGGTTAAACATTTGTCATGAAAAAAATTAGTACCAAAAAACTTTTACACTTTTATCAAACAACAAATTTTGTGAACTCACATTTCTAAACATTTGCAATAGAAATATATCCCAAAATTTATTGCTTGAAAATAGTGGTGTTAAAAGTTTTTACTAACATTTCTTCAGTGATAAATGTTCAAACCTATTGATAATATTATTTTGTTATATTGCTTTGTTATACTATTTATGTTGTCTTACTATTTTAATTACTCTTTTTTTTACCCTTTTATAAGTGCGTTGCAGCCCCCTAACATCGTAATTTTTACACCACTTTTTTCAAGTAATAAACTACGTGAACTTATATATTTCTGCAACATTTGCAATAGAAATCTGTCCCGAAGTTTATTGCTTGGAAATAGTGGTGTTAAAATTTTTTAGTAACATTTCTTTCATGAAAAACATTCCATCCTGTTGATAATATGTACTTTTTTATACTGCCTATATAATTTTACTACTTTAATTACTCTTTTGTTTACCCTTTTATAAGTATATTGCGGCCCACCTAAAGTCGCAAATATATGTATGCGTCCTGCGAGAAAAAAAGGTTGTGTACGGCTGTCTTAAATCAACTATTCTATTAAAACATAGTTCTGAAATTTTATATTAAATTACCTGAAAATGACAGAATTTTTTTTTTGTGATTGTGTAAGATTTTTGTTGATGTTATATAAAAATTCATGCTACAAACATATTAACTATAAATATATTTCCTTCAAATATGAATAAATTTTATAGGTTTGTAGTTTGCCTGACAGTGTAAGCATTGATGATATTAATACCATAACTGTAGAGTTAAAAACTGAAGAAGCCAGCAATTCTTTGTCTTGTTTTAAAGACGAAAATTTCACTGCATGGAGTAAGACTGAAAGAGCTGATGCATTCCGGTAAATTTTCATCTTAATAGCTATTATTTTATGCATTTAACCAAAATATTTACATGATGCTGAAGCATTTGCTGACATAAGTACAAAACTAATATATTTTTTTCTTTAGTTCTGAATTGAGTGCAGTTGCTAAACAAATATTAGGAAGTGAATTAGAAATGTGTCAGCAATTATTAGAAATGGAACCTAATAGTAAATGTGAGTATTACTCATATGTGTAATTATTCTTAAATAATTCAAATCATGGTGTTTTGTTTTTTGTAAGAAGTTAAAGAAATAAAGCATTATAAGTCTAAAAACTTAGATAAGATCATTTTAGAGATAAAAGATTTGTTTTAAGTTTTTTATTTGTTTCTCGAATTATAAATTCTTGGAGGTTTCTTTTTGCATTGATAATTTATTTAAAAGGTTGGAATATTCTTAAAAAATAATAATTTCAAATTTATCTTTCTTGAAGTTTTTCTCATATTATTTGTGAAATAAATATTATTTAATAAAAAATATGTTGATTTATATTATCTTAAATATTATTTTATTAAAACGTTATGTACAATTAAATATGTAATAAATTTTGTATCTCTTTTTAGCAGTCCCGCTTCAACCTCCTTAATAGCATTTGGATTTTATAACTTTTTTTAGGGGAAAAATTTGTTATTTTGTGTTTTTTTTAATAAGTTTTTATAATTTTTTTAGCAATTCATGAAAAAAGAAAAGCAAGGGGATAATTATAAGACAAAGCTGTATGTTTTAATTGTAATAAATTAGGCCTAATGAAATGAGAGGAACATAAACATTTAAGGTGATTGCAGTGGTTTAGAAGAATATTTCTGTAAACTGAAATATGTAGACATGAATAAAAGTTAGTAAAATTAATAACATTGAAGGAAAAATCCGTATATTTATCATAGGTATTGAATGCTAAAGTATGGTTAGTGTAACGATAAAAAGTGGTGGCACAATGGGGTTGAATAATTTTTACATTAAAATTTAGAGAATTACTTGAAAGTGGTGGGAAAGTAAAAGAGAGGGGGGAATGTTTAAAATTTGGAATATCAAAAAGGAGAAGAATTTGAGATTTTTGAAGAGCCAGTGATCTAAATAATTATTATAAGTATAGTGGTAATACATGGAAAATATAGATTAAAAGAAAGTTCATGGCGAAATAACATAAAATATGTCTTACCTGAATCAAAATAATACATACATCAAATGTACGTATCTCCTATGCTGAAATACACACTTAAATTATAACAAAGATGTGCCTGATAATATGTAAGATATATTTTATTTATGTTACTGTAGATAAATCTTAATTAGAGTTGGTATTATAATGTATTCATATTATTTGTTATAAATATCTAACCAACGAGTCCTAAAAAGATTCCATTTATTGAATTATCATTTAATTAATTTAATTATCAATTTAATTAATTTTAATTATCATTTAATCATTGAATTCTTCATCATATCTTTACTTAAAATTTAAGGCACATAAAAATATATCTTGAAATTAGTGTATATAAATCACACAACTAAAATAAATAAAACAAATAAATATTACAACATAATTATGTTTATTACATGATATTATTAATAATCATAATAAAGAAATCTGCGCAGACCCCTATCAAGAACTTAATTAATACAATATTTAAATAGTATGACAATCATATTTTCTGAAAATACTTTCACAAGTCAGGCTAACATCAAACTAAATCGTTGCATCGCTACAATGAAAAAAGGATTTTCTTCAAACAATATTCTCCAATAATTCAGAATTGTTCAAATGAACGTCTTAAACCATATCCACCAATGAATAGAATTGTTCCAAAATGAACGTCCTACTCAAATCTCAATTGTGCTGAAGGAAGTCCACAGAGTTGCATAAATACATATGCTAATTAATCGCTTATCTCTGGTACATATTTGCACATATCACTCCGTGCTGTGTTCATATTGGAATATAAAATAAAATAGTAACATACCAGAGTACACTCCAATGAGAACCTATTACGCAAACATCGTACTTAGATTAGCAACCCACACTCATTCACGGGAGCTTAGCGTCATCGTAACATAACGGCACGGCATTCCGCATCTTCACGATCTACGGCACTCTGCATCATCACGAACTGTGGCATCCGGATCACATAGTTGATAAGCAGACTTGTGAAGGCTCAAATAAACCACGTATCATACAGAATTCTTTGGGATTTTTATATTTGTATTGTTTTATAATTTTAATTAATAAGTTATTATTTACATGGCTATATCGGACGAGAACCCGTTTAGTCCCCGCCCGATATGCCTAAAATTTCGTAGACGCGGACAAAACTACGTCCGATCGTCTTGAAGATTTTTTAGGAAGAGAGAGAGATAATGCTCAGATCATCCCGAATTCAAAGTATCGGCGGGAAACTCGAGCCGTTAAAGGGCCAGTTAAAATATCTCAACCGCTGGAACTGAAGACTTCCACCAATCAAAAAAAAGTATTCGCGATCGGGTTAATCGCAATTAACCGATGCTGTGTTCAAAATCCCCGAATGGGTGGATGTCGCTGAAGCAGTGAACCGTAAGTCAATGACCTCAGCAGCCACCCAGACACGCTAGGATGAAAGGAATTTTAACTGAGAGGCCAAAAAGGGGGGATTCTTCCTTTGTAGACTAAACAGAAACGTTAGATAAGATATTGAAAAAGGAAGATGCAGAAATATTATGAATGTAATAGTATTTTATAAAGGACTATCTTTTAAAGTGAAAATTGAATAATAATATTAGAAATAAATAATTAAAAATGATTTAAATTAGGACTTAATAAAATATTGAGTTTAAAATATTTAAATTGCAAAAGATTTAAATTAAAGATATTTAAATTTTAAAATAGAATTAATACACAGCCGTCGCATAACAGTTAGAAAGGATATAGATATTAGTGCCCATAAAATTAATAGTAGATTTATTTAAATAAGTAGTACTAAGTTCACAATTGGAAGGATATGCTACAGGTAGAGAAATAGAATGATTATCATTAAGGGAAAAGATAATTATATCATCTATATATCTATAGAGCAAAATATTGTTAATATACTGTCTGTCATAGAAATAGATATTTAAATCTGAAAGCATACTGGAACTAGCTAAGCCTTGTGGAATTTCTTTTGTCTGAAGAAAAATAGCATTATTTTGGAAGATATAGTTATGAAAAAGTAAAAAAAATTGTTAAAGTTTTGAAATAGTCAATATCGATGTTTTCTGGTAAATGTAATGATGGGAAATATTCTATAAAAAGTGAATTAATAGTAGAGTGTAAACCTGCCAAAAGAATATTGTTGAAAAGGTCCTTAAAATCATATGTGATAATATTGTTGATGTTGGTAAGTGCCTTGATTTTATTAACTAGCACATAACTGTTTTTAATACAATAAGTGTTATCTTTATTGATAGATAAATCGTAGATTTGTGTGAGAATACATAAGAAAAGTGAGTTAGCGCATGTGTTATCAGTATTACATCCTACAGTGACAGTGTGGAATTTTAAAGGATTTTGTGAAACTTAGGAATCATAACAATGTAAGGATAATTGAAGTTTTTACTTTTTAAGCCTAATAACTTATGATAACTTAAAATATGTCTATTGTTTTCTTCTAATGGAACATGATGAAGTGTGAAAAGATTATTGGAAGAAATTGCAGTTGTAAGAAGGTGGCGCTAGTAGTGTTTGCAGATGATGGCATAGTTATTGGCAGTCTTGTCAACATAGGGGATGATGAAATTGTTTTATAGTTCACGAATGTGTGGCTTAGGGCTGGAGAAAGAAACAGGAATTTTATCAGTATGTGATTTCTGTAAATATTGTTGTAAAAGAAAAAATACATGTTTCCATTCTACAAAGATTTCAATGGGTTTGTTATAGTTGATAGCAATTTTGTAAATAAAGAAATACAAATCATAAGTGAATTGTTATATATATAAACTAGCATAAAAGTTTGATAAGTTCTCGGCCTGACAGTGAAAACACAAGATTTTTTTACATAATTTCATATTGTTTTTCAATGTAAGTCCCCTTGCAACTCAATACATTTAAGATACACTCTTATGTGTGAATTCTTTAGTGCAGCCCTGTACGAGGATGGTTCGAAAAGTTCCCAGCCTGAAAAAGAAAATACAAGATTTTTGACAATATTTCATTTTATTTTTCAACTTGCAACACAATACATTTCAGAAGACTCTTGAGAAATGTTCATTCTTTGGCGTTTTTGGTCGATGTTCAACAAGCGTGGCACACAGCGAGCGGAAAGCTTTTCATACCAAAAACATCGTGCAAAATGTGGCGGACACGGTCTATCGAGATGTTTGTAATATCAGCAAGTTCAAGTATTTTCAACTTCAAACGGCGATCATTCAATATGGCATTGTGAATTTTTTAGATGATTTCGTCTGTCGTAGCGGTTTTAGGGTGCCCTGAGCGTTCATCATCGTGAATTGATTTCGTACCATGTTTAAATTCAGCAGCCCACTTTTTTATCCTTTAAGGTAGACTGTATTCTTTTTGTATGTAAAGTATTTTATGACAGCTCGAACTTCAATTTTTTCCATTTTTCGAAAATGTCAAAACTTGTTTACTTTACTTTATCGCCCAGTAATAACCAATAAACTCACGCGTCTGAAACTCGGCGGCATGTCATTTAAAGGATCATACTTTACAAACAACATTTTCATTTGGTCATACTTGTTCCATTTCTGTGTTAGGCCAAGAACTTATCCAAGTGCCCTTGTATATATATACAGCAATATGTCTCTTATAAAGATATGAATGCTTCAACATGTTTATCATACATTTTCTATAAAACTACCAGTTTTCATGTTTTATATGCAGTAGTTTTTGCAGCATATGCTGATAAAGAGAAAAGGACATGGTAGATTCACAACCAGTTGGCAATGTTAGAAACCTTTTATTTTAGAATAGAGATAAAAAAAAACACCTACAATTTATCTGCAATAATTTTTTTTATCAATGCAAAATTTATTAAAACATAAACATGTTACATATTTGAGAATACATTCATTAACCTTTTTAATTATTGAAACATTTTTATATTTTAGTTGTTATATAATCAATTAATTTATAGTGTAATTTACCACCCATTAGGCAAAACTCCTGTAATCCATTTAAAAAAAAAAAAATCCATTAACAGCTGTAATATTAATTATTTGTCCACCTTTTCTCTGTATCTGCAAATTTTTACTCTCTGATGTAGTAAAGCTTTTTTTTTTTTTTTTAACCTAGTCAAATAAAGACATCCTCATCAAGGTACACTTCCTCTTAGAGGAAGGAGTCTTGTTATAACTCAGTCCTAAGAAAGTACAATTTTTTGCCAAATATTATAAGTAGTTACAAAAATGAAACAGTGGCCAATGAAAAAAATTTCTAATCTACCTGTAATTTGCTTTTTTCATTTCATGGAATTTGTCTTAAAAATTATTAATATTATTTCATTTCTGAATTTTACAGTATATTTACTACCAATAGAAAAATATGATATAACTTTTTGCCAGGCTAAACATATTAGATAGCTTTTATTATAAAAAGCTACCTATTGCAGCCGTTCAGAGGAAAGCAATTCCAAAAAAATTTTGTTATATATTCACCGATCATGACCCCAGATCCCCAAACCGCCCTCCATTCAAATGTTGATTTATATATATATATATATATATATATATATGACATATGTCATGCTGTAACTCTCTTATTTACGAACCAATTTGAATGTGACTGAGTATGTGTATAGGACATATCAAGGTCTCGACTGAGTTCGTTGGCCAGCTTCATCCGTCATCTTGTTTCAAAATGGCAACAAGTTAAATTTTTTTTAAATTTATTTAAAAAGATGTATAAAAACTTATAAATTGAAAAAGTTGTTTCCGTTAAATGTTAGATCGTGATACAAGGATTCCGGAACAGTTTTTGTTTTGGCTTTATCTTAAAAAAAGGCAGAGATATGACAGTTTGAAATTCTAGGGTGGCTGACATTTCAAAATAATCTGATTTTTGTTATGCTGTAATTCTCATGCTGAAATTCGCATTAACGAAAACCAGGATTGAATTTTCTATAATCGAGTTCCAAGTAATTTAGCTTCGGGTGTTTGAGTAAAATGAGTTGAATTTTTAAAAACGTGGACTATGAAAGCTACCTTTTCCTCTTGGTACAGGCCTGGAGGATTTTTGTACTTTCTTATGTGAAAATAGTCATGATATGGAACTGTATGTTGGGGAAAAAACATATAGAAATGCAATATAAACAGTTGCCAAAAAGAAAAGAAAGAAAAAAGAACAGTGTTTGCATGGTAAAACTAGTTTAACAATTTAAAACTTATTTTTTATGACATTGCAATTCATGTATTATTATATAGCTTATTTGTGCAATTATAATAAACTATTTTTTATTGTGTTGTATATATTGAATGATATAAACATTGAACAATTCATATAGAGTGATGGAAATTGGGAAATGAAAGGTTGGTGTCAAATGACGCCTACTGTAAATATCTTAGACGTCAAATTAAAATTTTTACTTGCAATTTCTAAAATTCATTTTTAACATAACTGTAACATTGTATGCTACTTTTTTAGAAAAGCATGAATATTTCATTTTTATTTAAAGTTATTGAAGTTCTTAATCTATAAGATTATAATAATTGAAGCAACTGTAAAGCTGATATAAAGCATTTTTAATTATCACTATATTTAGAAATTAATAGAAAAATGCACATAATTGTGTAAAACAAAATTAAAACATGATAACTTCCTAGCAAGTCAGAAACAAAATTTTAACCAATATTGATAACTACACCTGAGTTTAGTAAAAAGAGAAAAAAAAAAACCCACTATATAACACAACTACAGTCAAATCTTGTTAACATAAAATCAAAAGGTGCACTATTTTTTTTTTTTTCTGTGTGTGTGTTAACCATTAAAATAATAGTACTATATTTTCTGTTGGGACTGCATTATTAATTTGTGTAAAGCAAAATTTCACATAAAGCGATTTAATGTTAACAGTGTTTGGCTGTTTATGTATTGAAAAGATGAAATTCAAGCAATAGCCATGAACTTTAATAAAGTTAGATACTAAAAATGAAGTTTTCAGATGATGTGCAGGCAACTATTTTTTATTTACAAATCAAATAATCTTTCAAACAGAATTATTTTTTTAAAAACTGGATGTCTAATATGTTTTTCAGCTACATTATTCCACTGGAGATTTATAGCTTTATGTTGACAAAAGTCTGCTAAATTGGTTCCATACAGTTTTAACATTAATAAATCATTAACAGTATCAGTGGAAGAATGGTTATGTGTATAATTTTTTATTAAATTCAACTGACTGAATTAAACTTACAACACCGATATGTACTCCTGTTTCCTCTCTTCCCTTTTCAAAAGCTGTACATACCACATGCGACAGGGGGAAAAAACCAGGGCTGCGGAGTCGGAGTCGGGCCTATTTTCGGACAAAAGAGTCGGAGTCACTAAAAAACAGGCCGACTCCGGCTTGTTTTTTAGACAGTTTGAAGTGAAATTAAACCAATTCTATGTAATTTCAAATTTATAAACTGAATTATTATTTTTATATTTGGACTATATATACAAGGAAACCCAGGTTAAACAGGTCCAATATACTGTCCAGTTTACAGCATATAAATATGAAAACTGTTTTTAATTGAAATCTCTAGTTTATATTTTATATTAGTATGCAGTACTTTCTCTCGGTTTTTGGGGTTTGCAGAACCCGAGGTAATGCGAAAATTGGAAGTTTCTGCTCTTTTTGGAGTCCACATAATCCGAAATATCATTGTAATCAAAAATTTATCCCTTTTGTTTTCTTGTTTCCCTCAGATTCTTCAGGTCTGTGGGACCAAGAGTAATGCTGAAATTGTAATAATTTTTCCCCCTTTTTTTCGTGTGCATATAACCCCCCCCCCGAAAAAGTGAAATTATAATTTTTTTTATTCTGAGTCTGCAGTACTCAAAATAATGATGAAATAGTGAAATTTCAGTCATCTTTCTCCTTTCGATATTCAGATTTTGCAGACCCGAAATAAAGCCAAAATTATAAAGTTAATGCAGGAAATACAAAATTTTCCTCTTTATTTTTCTTCCCTTACATTGGAATTTTTCGGGTCTGACAGACACAATAACTCCAAAGTTACAACATTTTGCATTTTCTTTTCTGAGTCAGCGGGATCTGAAATAGTGAAATTTCCATTTTATTTACTTCTTTAGATTTCAATATTTGGATTTTTCGGGTCTGCAGGGCCCAAAATTGTACAATTAATAGCGCTGAAAATATAAAATTTCTGCCCTTTTTTTATGAAGCCGTGAGAACAGAATTAATGCTGAAATAGTAAAATTTTCATTTTTATTTTTCTGGCATTCCCCCGTAATTTTTCGGTTTCTGGAGACCCCAAATGATGCTTAAGTTGTAAAATTTTTGCCTCTTATTTTTTGGATCTGCAGGAATAGGTATAAAACCAAAATTAAACATCCTTTCACCCATATTTTGGTGAAAAAAGGTGAAACTTTTTATACTAAAATACTGTCAGAAGTTTGCCGCTGCAGTAAATGAGTCCTAGTCTTGACTACCTATCACAGCTTATACCCATAATTCATCTAAAAATATACACATCATGTACTTCAAGGTCGAACAGGAATGTAACAGTAGGTTGCAGTGTTGCCAGTTGAATTTTTTTAATTCTGATTGCTTGATTGCTGCCATTTTTTTAAAATAGTAATATTTCTTTTATTTAATGACAAATTTAATAAAGCGACTATTACTATTTCGAAACAAATGACAGCAATAAAGCAATCTGAATAATAGGAATCAACAGGCAATACTAGTACTTTAGACGTCCCGGAGTCGGTTCCTTTAAAATTTCAGAAGTCAGAGTCGGAGTCGGTCATTTTTCAAACCGATTCCGCAGCCCTGGAAAAAACAAACTAACTATGAACCAGAGGTTTTAAAGTTAAATAAAAATAACTGTTTAAAAAAAGCTATCAAATTTGATGATTGGGAATAATTTTGTAGCCGTCAAATGCAATAATTTAGTTATATTTTACGACTAACGACTGCTAATTTCAAACACTGTTCACATATGCATTTGATATACTGATATTTATTTCATAAAGATATGAGGTGTTGAGAATCTGAGTGGGCCAAACTTGCAAGCTGCAATTTCGAGAAAAATATTTTAAAAATGTGTACAAATTTTTCTCAATCTCTTTAGGCCAGTTCTGCCAGTGCCAGAAGAGAAAAGCTTCTTCAGCAAGCATAGGGTGAATAAGTTGGCAGTGCCAGAATGGACAAGCCACTTGACCCACTCTTGCACTGGAAACCTCATTTCCAAGTTATGTTGAACCATCTATCAAACTGGCTATAGCACTTGAATAGTTTTGAAATTAATAAATTCATGATGTAACCAAAAGATGCATGACATACAATGCTTTGATACTTCAAACTTATTTTTCACAAAAATGTGGGATAGTCCACTCTGGTTCCCAGTGCCTCATATAACTGTCTGGTGAGGTTTTTAAATGTAAAAATAAAGATTGGGATTAGGAGTTTTTGAAAATTTTGCTTTTCTTGCAAAATTCAAACTAGCTTTTTCTCTATCACATCTCTTATATAAAGAAAGTATCATCATCAATTATAACATGTATAAATATTCAGTTTTACATGCAAATAAAATAGATGTCTGTATGATTTTAAGTTTCTGTGAAATTCTTGCCATGCATTAATTACAAATATTTCTTTTCTTTAAGGGACTTTATTCACTAGTGTACTATTGATGAGGGCATTAAATGAAACCAAATTTCAAGAAACAATCCGGGAGTACATGAAATCTCTAAAAGAAATTGATACTTACAGGAAAAACTACTACAATGATTTTGGTAAGAATGATTTATTTCAATGGTTCCCAAACTTTATTGTTATGCACCCAGCCTAAATCTTCAACTTTTTTCGCAACTAACCTAATATGTAGGTACATGGTCTTTTGTGCAATTTCTATTCTAAGGAAAAGATTAACTTTGGCATAAAGAATACACACAAGAATAGTAACAGTAGATAATATTAATGTGAAAGTTGAGTTATAACAACCTTTCATTATGCAAAAAATTATGTTTATTTATGAATGTATTAGAAACATTTGTTTAAAAGTAAATGCAATTTATGGCATTGTTTTCACCAATGACAGAGTCTATGTTGGTATTGAAACTTTTTAAATTTTAGCCTCAAGTTGCTCTTTACACAAAGTTTAACAAAACACTGTCTTTTCCCAAACTTATTTATGTATATATTTCCATGATATTTTACTTTAAAATTGTAACATATTGTTTTTATTATATTATTGCGGCAGATAAAATTAATTATACATATTTGAAGACCTGGCTGATTGTTCCGCGACTTACCAAAATATTGTCCTTGACCGACTTGCGGGTAAATTACTTGTGTATTTTGTTCTTATTTGAGTGATTAATCTTGATTTTTTTTCTATTACTAAAGTTTAATGTGTAGAAAATTCAATATGTATTCAACTCGATTTTAGCTATATAATTAAAATTTCTTCAGTTTATTGATAATACAGTTGATTTTCTATTTAGCAAAATTCTCTATTTAATAAAATATTTTGTGGAACCTTAGTTTTTAACAAAAATAAGTCGATAAAAAGAAATCTCTAAATAATAAAGGCTAATTTCTATTATATGATTTTTTTTTCTGAACAAAAGTTAAAATTTTTATTAATGTTCAACCTACCAAAGAAACTGTTTTAAGAAAATTCTTTCATTTGCTTTATTAATCATCATAGTATATAATTAACATCTTCTACTTATGAATACTCAATAATATACTTTGCCTTTTAACTATAATCAAAGTAATTTCAAATGATGCATTCAATAGCTGCTTAAAGAGAAAGAATTCAATATGGGTAGAAATTCTTAGAACATGTCCTCGACAATGTATTAGAAGCACTTCAGAAAAGTGAATAATTTTATGAATAAAATTCGTGTATAAAAAATATTATTCAAAGACAAATTGTATATTACTTTCTGGAAGCTTCAAAAAATAAAATTTTGAAGGATTTCCATTTTTATTTAAAAGATAATTGATTTAGTATGTATATGTAAAATGAATATAGTAACCAGTAAATAATTCTACTTTAAAATCTAGTAATTAAAGCAGAACTAAAGACGATGTGTAAATTTCCTACCTCGGAAAAATATCTGATTAATATTTCTATTTCAAGAAATTTCTATGTTATGAATATATATATATATATATATATTACAAAATTTTAATTTTTCCACAATTGCTGAATTATTCTATAAAATTTCCTAAATTATTCCATCTTAAAAAGCCCTATTTCCGTAAATTCTTTCTTATATTAAAATATTAAATGTCTCCTATTATGTTTCAGTATTTAAATATTTCTCTTTTAATCTGTGTCAATTATTAAATTTCTTCACTCATATTTTAAAAAATCATCTGCAGTCAAAGAATATATTTTATACCTATTCTCGAAGCTAAAATATTATTTCATTTTACTGCATTTTTAAAGCATCTCGAAAATTCCAGTTCTAACCAGAAAAATCATTTGGCACCAATAATATTCGGAAGTCTAAGCACTATGATATCTCTACGCTGGAAATTGGATTAATTCCTTCAAATTCAGACTATGATTGGCTAAAACAGATCACATGTCACGTTTGTATCCTAGTGCCTAGCTCCCTTAAAATCGCTTGCACTGCTCGGAGACACAGAATTTTTACAGATTCTCTCGCCTTCGAAGTTGTTGACAGATAATTCTGGAGTCGTAATGAGAAGAATAGAAGTCCCTGTAGTATTCTCATAACCTTTAATATCATGGAAACTCAACAGCATCAATTTTTAAAGAGCATTTGCCTCATATGCTTGATATGTAGGATTGAATAAAATAACTGAAGTGAAACCACTATCTGCTTATTTCCTCTATTTTTCATTTCATGCCTACAAATACGTTTTACAAACGTGAACAACTGCAATTACCTGTGCTATTAATCGGGGAACACTGCCTTGATCACTCCAAAACCTTCCAAAACATCACACACACATACATATATATATATATATATATATATATATATATATATATATATTTTTTTTTTTTTTTTTCCTTTGAGGAACCATGAGGTTTAACAATATTATATTCATTTAAAATTTATTATTTTGTTTTTGTAAAATAAATCATATATAATATTAGTTTTACATAAATCATGTATGTATGCTTGTAAATTTTTTATTATCATTTTCATTGAATACTTTTTATATCTTAATTTAAATAGTGCATTTCTTCTTTTACTAGAAAGCAAAATTATTATGGAAGATTGCATAGAAAGTTTGCCATTACATGCAAAAGAAGTAAATTTAGCAAATAAACACTTAAGCAGCCTTCACCACTGTGATCAGTTAATTTTGATTGAAAGAATAGATTTATCTAGTAATAATTTGAAATCTGTGTTTCCTTTATGTCATCTATTGTCTGTGAAGACAATAATATTAGACAATAACCAGCTGACGAATTTCAGTGGTTTGGAGCATCTTCAAAACCTGAAACATTTGTCTGCAAAAAATAATTGTATCCTTTTATTTGTTTAGTTGTTTCTCAGCTTTGTATTTTAAATTTTGTACTGACCAGCCATTCAAAATACATAAATTGTGTGACTTGGGAGAAAAATGAAGGCTATAGAAATTAAAATGGTGGGTGATAAAGAGGGGAATTTATAATCTTGCTACCCAACAAAAGTTTAAATTTTTATCTCTTTGAAACCCATTATTTCTGCATCTTCAGAAAAATCTTTTTTTTTTTTTTTTTTTTTTTTTTTTTGAGAAGATAGTGGGATGCTGCCCAAATTAATCTCTAAAAGTTGAGTGAACAGTCCCGTTTTTATGCATTAGTTCATTATTATTATGAAAATTTTATATTTAAATTACAATCTGTAATTCAGGGGTGATTCTGATCCTAATTTTCCGAAAATTCCAAAAAATTAAGGCAATGATTTCCAAATATATATATATATATATATATATTGGTCACATAAATCCGAAAATTCGGACATAAAATGTATCAGTATTTCGGCAAATGATCGCCAAAAAAAATCAATCTCATCATTTGTTCGAAGAAAAGTCGCAAATTTTGTCAAAGGATCACGGGAAAAAACATGACTTTCGTCCTAGAATCGCGAAAAAACGGTAAATTTTGTCAAAAGATCACGAAAAAACAACAAATTTTGTCAACAGATCGCGGAAAAAATGTGATTTTCGTTAGAAAATCGCGAAAAAACGGCAAATTTTGTCACAAACATTGCAAAAAATGGCAAATTTCGTCAAAAGATTGCAAAAAACAACAAATTTTGTCAAAACATTGCGAAAAATGGCAAATTTTGTCAAAAGATTGCGAAAAAAACGTCAACTTTTGTCAACAGATCGCGGGAAAAATGTGACTTTCGTCAGAGAATCATGTAAAAAAGGCAAATTTCGTCAAAAGATCATGAAACAACGGCAAATTTTGTCAACAGATCGTGAAAAACGGCAAATTTCATCAAAAAATAGTGAAAAAAACAACAAATTTTATCAACATATGAAAAAACTGCAAATTCCGTCAAAAGATCGCGAAAAAACGCAAATTTCATCAAAGGGACACAAAAAAAAAAATGGCTGGACACCCCCCCCCCCCCTCCCTGTTGTAACTTTTTCAGAAAATTTGCTGTGAATTTCAGAATTTTTTTAATTACTCAGAATCACCCCTGCTATAATTATGGAATTAAAGTTTAAAAAAATTTAATGTTCTGAATTTGTATTTTGCTAATTTATTTGCATTTATTTAAGATAATCAAATTCAAAATATGTTTAATACATTCTAATTCTTCTTAAACTTGTCTTAGAATTTTGGGTGTTTTTCTTTTGATGTAATTTTAACAGAAGATGAGCGACTTTATTAAAAAAGCCTAAATCTTATGCATTATCTTTTGTAATGTAATATGCAGATACTAAACATTGTGTGTTCAATTAAGTATGCCCACTTTCCCAAATTAGAGTCCTACATCTGGTCAGGTTACCTGCATTATATGCAGATACTAAACATTGTGTGTTCAATTAAATATGCCCACTTTCCCAAATTAGAGTCCTACATCTGGTCAGGTTACCTGCATTTACCCGCAGTTCAGGTCAAGCGCTTTTTTCTGCAGGTCGGGTTTGGATTGGGTTGCCTTTCATTGTTTTGTGCTTGGGTCGGTTTCAGGTTGTGTTTTGACTCTTGCAGGTCAGGTTTGTGTTGACCTGATTTTTCAGCAGAATGTCCAAAATATTTTTCCAGATTAAAAATCTATATACAATAAAACCTCCATAACAGACACTCCCAAAAAGTGGACACCTCTATTTAACGAACACTCTTTCAATTCCTAACATATATTTGTACTCTTTTACCTCTGAATAGGTGACACCTCCCATCTACATACATGTAACATGTATAATACTATACATGTGTTTTTGTCTGTATCAAAAACAAAATGCCAGTAATATTTTTCATATTCCGAGATAAGAAATAATGGTCCTCAACTGTACCATAAAGAAAAAATAATCTATGATCACATTTCTTATATACATTTTTCTCATGCAGTAAATTGAATATATACACATTTATATTCAACTAGCTTACCCGCCCGGCGTTGCCCATGCCAACAACCTTAAATGTACCTGAAATCAGTGTTGAACATTTTTTTATTTTTAAACAAATCTAATGTTAGGGCCCCACTACCTTAGACGGCAAACACTGGGTGTGCCATACACACTCCCATATATTACCGTAAGTCGAGTCGAAAGAGCCATACCCCTTCATGATCCAGCCCATAGAACCAGAGATAGAAAAGCGCCCCTGGTGGTGAAAATCGATAAGCTCTATCTATGTAGAGTCGAATGAGCCATACCCCGACGTGATCCAGCCCATAGAACCAGATATAGGAAAGCACCCCTGGTGGTGAAAATCCGAACTAAAATCAGTCAGCTCTATCGATGTCAAGTGGAAAGAGCCATACCCCATTATGATCCAGCCCATAGAAACAGAGATAGGAAAGCACCCCTTGGTGGTGAAATTCAGAACTAAAATAGGTAAGCTCTATTGATGTTGTGTCGAATGAGCCAAACTGTGTCGTGATGTGACCCATAGAACCCGAGTTAGCTGCAAAATCCTTTAGTTACACCTTCCACCACCAGGGGGCACAATATGCTCTATACGAACATAACTGAAATCATTAAGGTTATCGATGTCGAGTCGAATGAGGCATACCCCGTCATGATCCAGCCCATAGAACCAGAGATACGAAAGCGCCCCTTGGTGGTGAAACTCAAACTAAAATCGGTAAGCTCTATTGATGTCGAGTCGAATGAGCCAAAGCGTGTCGTGATGTGACCCATAGAACTCGAGTTAGCTGCAAAATCCTTTAGTTACACCTTCTACCGACAGGGGGCACGATATGTTCTATACGAACATAACTGAAATCATTAAGGTTATCGATGTCGAGTCGAATGAGGCATATCCTGTCATGATCCAGCCCATAGAACCAAAGATATGAAAGCGCCCCCTGTGGTGAAAATCTGAACTAAAATCAGTAAGCTCTATTGATGTCGAGTGGAAAGAGCCATACCCCGTCGTGATCCAGCCCATAGAAACAGAGATAGCAAAGCACCCCCTGGTGGTGAGAGGAAGTTGATGTAGAACAAATGCGCTATTTAATAAAAAGTCGTCACCCCCCCCCCACCCCACCCCACCCCCTTTATCTCGCCATTTTCGCTAATTATTACAAATATACAAATGTTTCTTAATTACATCTAATGTCCCGATTCGATAATGGGGTTTCCCTATCTACCTATCCTAATCCTCCTTTCCCTATCATAATAGAAAAAAGCATATTTTATCACAGAATCGCTGGCAAACGTGAATTTTGTCAAAGGTTCGCGAGAAAAACACGAATTTCATCAAATAATTGCTGAAAAAACACGAATTTTGTCAAAGGATCATTAAAAAAGCAGATTTCATCAAAGGATCATGGAAAAATCTGAATTTCATCAAAGGATCACAGGAAAAATTTGAATTTCATCAAAGGATCGCTGAAAAAAACACGAATTACGTCGTAGGATCACTGAAAAAACATGAATCTCGACAAAAATATGTGGAAAAAACACGAATTTCGTTAAAGGATCACAAAAAAAAAAGCAAATTTCGTCAAATGATTGTAGAAAAAACTTGAATTTAGTCAAAGGATTGCAGAAAAAGTACGAAATTCGTCAAAGGATTGTGGAAAAAATACTGATTTTGTGAAAGGTTTGAAGAAAAAACTTTCGTGAAAGGGTTGCAGAAAAAATGCAACTGTCTTTATTAAAAACAGCACACACACAAACATCCCATTCCCGCTAATTATTACAAATGCATCTTAATTACATCTAATGTCCCGATCCGATAACGGGGTTTCCCTATCTACCTATCCTAATCCGCTTTTCCCTATCAAGGTGTGAATATGGGATGATCCAGGATCCAGCAACGGCAGTTCATGTTCGCAGCTGAAAGCGGCTAGCCACAGATTTCATTGTTTTGTTTATGTTTGAGTTTTATTTTAAAGAAAAGGTATATATTTTTGGTTAATTGAGGTTCACATAAGTTAGTTTCAATTGTATTCATTCTTTGTATGCGTAGTTGCCCCCATATATTATGTGTTTGGTAAGAATATATTTTGCACTTTACTGAATGTTTTCATAGCGCTAGACATATCAGCTCATGTTCTTAAATGAAACAAACTGTTTTCAATAACAAATCTTAATGAATCAAATTAATCTTACACTTTACTATAAAATGTACAGTTCTACAATTTATCGCATATTACAACGTTCTTGGGAACTAAAAATGTAGTCCAATAACAGTAACAGAAAGAAAAATTGTAAATAACAATAAATAAATAATCATAAATTTCACATCATTGACTTAAAAAACTCATATATAAGATACAACTTTAAACTGATATGCCTCATCAACTGTTGTCGAAATCAATATAATGTAAATAATTCTTAAACGTTATGAGTTTGCTAAGAAATTAAAACATTCAGTGCAGTCAGTGTAGGATGTATTTTTTCCTCAAAACAATTTAATTTGTAAATATGAAGTAAAGAAAAAAAAATCATCGTTTTCTCACATGTTATGAGTTTTATCAGCAAGTTAAAACATTACGTTAATATGAATGATTTGCGGAGCTGTTTCTATCAAAAATTCAATAACATCGCCCAAAAACCCTCAACAAAAATAATTATAGAGTGTGATGACAACATAAATTTTATACCACATACCATGTCCGTTCTCGGTGGATTCTTATAAAACTCAAAATTTCTCACAAAATGGTGATGTTTTTTACAACAACATGCTTACAAATTAAAATGGTTTATAATTATTTTTAAAAAAACTCGGCCAGAAATAACATTGATTTTACATTTTTAAAGACTTATTCTTCATAATTATTTTGAAACAGCTCCGCAAATCATTCATATTTACTTATTGTTTTACTTTCTGATGAAACTCATTATGTGAGAAAACAGTTATTTTTTTTTTACCTCATACTTACAATCCGCAAAACAATTTAATTTGTAAATATGAAGTTAAAAAAAAAATCACCGTATTCTCACATATTATGAGTTTTATCAGCAAGTTAAACATTAAGTAAATATGAATGATTTGCGGAGCTGTTTCTATCAAAAATTCAATCACATCGCCCGAAAACCCTCAACAAAAATAATTATAGAGTGTGATGACAACATAAATTTTGTACCACATACCATGTCCGTTCTCGGTGGATTCTTATAAAACTCAAAATTTCTCACAAAATGGTGATTTTTTTACAACAACATGCTTACAAATTAAAATGGTTTATAATTATTTTTAAAAAAACTCGGCAAGAAATAACATTGATTTTACATTTTTAAAGACTTTTTCTTCATAATTATTTTGAAACAGCTCCGCAAATCATTCATATTTATTTATTGTTTTACTTTCTGATGAAACTCATTATGTGAGAAAATGGTTATTTTTTTTTTACCTCATACTTACAATCCACAAAACAATTTAATTTGTAAATATGAAGTTAAAAAAAAAAAAAAAATCACCGTTTTCTCACATATTATGAGTTTTATCAGCAAGTTAAACAATAAGTAAATATGAATGATTTGCGGAGCTGTTTCTATCACTAATTCAATAACATCACCCAAAAACCCTCAACAAAAATAATTAGTGCGATGACAACATAAATTTTATATCACATTGCATGTCCGTTCTTGGGCGATTCTTATAAAACACAAAATTTGTCACTAAATGGTGATTTTTTTACAACATGCTTACAAATTAAAATGGTTTATAATTATTTTTAAAAAAACTCGGCCAGAAATAACATTGATTTTACATTTTTAAAGACTTATTCTTTATAATTATTTTGAAACAGCTCCGCAAATCATTCATATTTATTTGTTTTACTTTCTGATGAAACTCATCATGTGAGAAAATGGTGATTTTTTTTTTACCTCATACTTACAAATCAAATTGTTTTGATGAAAAAATACAATCTACACTTCACTGAATGTTTCCAATTCTTAAACAAAATCATAATATTTTAGAATTATTTACATTACATTGATTTCGACAACAGTTGAAGAGGCATATCAGTTTAAAGTTATATCTTATATATATGAGTTTGTTAATTTACAATCTTTCTGTTAAGAGTTTTTTACTACATTTTTAGTTCCCGAGAACGTTGTAACATGCGATAAATTGTAGAACTGCACATTTTATAGTAAAGTGTAAGATGTAAGATTAATTTAATTCATTAAGATTTGTTATTGAAAACAGTTTGTTTCATTTCAGAACATGAAAAATGCAATCAGTAAAATGCAAGTTATATTCTTACCTAAAACATAATATATGGGGGCAACTAAACATACAAAGAATGAATACAATCAAAACTAACCTACTTTAATCTCAATCTGTCAAAAGTATATTCATTTTCTTTAAAATAAAACTCAAACATAAACAAAACAATGAAATCTGTGGCTAGCCGCTTCCGTAAAGGAAGGAAATGCTATCGCTCGCTATATCCCGTAATAACCGCTGCTCTCATTGGCTGGCTGCTTCATTACTGTGAACTTGGCGGAGAGTGTAAAAAGCCTCGAACCCAAAATCCTGGATCCTGCACCTGCTCTCATTGGCTGGCTGCTTCGTTGCCACGGATGGCATTGCCGAGGCTATTTCATGGGAGGAGCTTGAAATAGCCTCAAACCCAAAATTCCATATACACGTTTTAATTTTTTTTAAAAATCTAAATTAAAATTTAAAAATCCGGCCCCGAGGTATACTGTCCGGTGACAACATCTACACATGACAAAAATTCTAGAGTCCTAGGTGTTATAATTACGGAGAAATCCACGGGCAGGCAGGCAGGCAGACAGACACTTACTCTTTTATAGAGATAGAGATTACGTATTTATTTTTATCTAAAACATTGTTCTGCTCAAATTTACTGTGAAAATCCCAACGACCTGACTTGTAAAAATCTTAAATCTAACTCACAAGAATTATTCTAGGGTGAATCTGACCCACAGAAAGACAATTAGAGTCACCCCAACCCAATACAAGACTCTATTCAATGATCCTGAGGTGTCCACTATTCAGAAGTTTTACTATATTTCAATATAGATATGTCCATTTTTCTATATAAAAGATAAACTTGGTATTAGAGATATAATTGCAAATTCCATTTCATAATTGCATTAAAACGTGATTTACTTTCCTTTCATTTTAGGTTCGGATTGAAATATTTCGGGTTCAGCTTTGTGCGGGTTGCAATATGTTGAGTTGCGGGTCACCAAACATTATTTTGTCGGGTTTGGGTCAGGTTGCAGGTCGATGAAATTTTTTTGTCAGGTTGATGTCAAATGGAATTTTCGGATTTGGTTACCTGTGCAGGACTCACCTCTGGATTGTTTCAATATTATGCCCAGTATCTGAAATTGTAATCTTATTTATCATAATGGCATAATGATGAAGACACTTTTATGTCATAATTGCCTAATGGTCAATTGTGTTGAGCATTCTAAAACAATTCTGGATAAGTCTTGAGTTAGAAAAATATATCTTAAGTCAGTTATATAATTTTAAATATATATATTCTAATACTCTCTCTCTCTATATATATATATATATCCTTAACAGTTTATTATCAGTAATACAAAGTGCCTGTTCCATAGAAGTCTTAAATGAAAATCTTGAAGAACTTAATATAGATGATAACCCTGTACTTAAAGATTCTAACTGTCTGTCAATTCTTAAAAAAATGCCATCTCTTAAAATTATTAATGTATGATTATCATATTTTGCCTATCTATATATTTTTGGTTGATTTTAATTATTTTTATACATGTTTAAATTGAACATAATTGTTTATTATTTTATCTTTTTAATTTTATATTGAATAATTTTGAAGCAAACTACTTCTTAACTACTCAAGTTTGATATTTTTAATATATTTGTCAGCTTTTGAACAATTGTTAACTATTATTCTTATATCTGTAATTATCTATGATAAAAACAGTACATAATTCAAATAAAATATGTCTATCAATTTAAATGTGTGTCTATTTATTCAAATGTGATTGGGTTTTTAAATCACTCATATAAATCCTAAATCATTCTGATGATTTTTTTTCTGTGTACATCTTGATTGTTAGTAATGTGCTCAAAACTGGCATTTAACTTTATTTATGACAGTGTAACAGAAGCAACACTAATGAATGGTAGAAACAATGAAAAAGTAAATAAGTCCTATTGTTTTCCCTGTGCCATCAATATAACATAGCAATTTATACCAGACTAGAGGCCCGTCCCAGTTTCGCACGGGTAGACAATGTATCGATTACAATGTACTTTCCTTTTTAAAGTGTCTTACGCAAAATATCTAATCAAAAATCAGCAATAGTTGTCTTATTCGTCTAATCTTCCATAATCTGGTTCATATCTGATGTTTAACCTGATTGGTGAATTTCTAAAATCACTGAAATACTTGTTTAACTATCTTTTTGTTGATTTGTTATCCTGAATTTCATGTTCCTACCCAAAACTGCTGCTGAGATATGGCGAAATGACCTAAAACGTTCGACCCTCCATTTAACCTCTTTAGTGGGTGAAGTTCTAAAATTGCTGAAATACGTGTTTAACTATTTTGTAGTAGATTCGTTATCCTGAATTTTATGGTACTACCTAAAATTACTGCTGAGATATGGCGAAATGACCTGAAACATTCGACCCTCTTCCCATTTAACACCCTTAGGGCATGAATTTCTAAAATCGCTGAAATGTGTGTTTAATCATTTTTTTGGTAGATTTGTTTTCCTGAATTTCGAGTTCCTATCTAAAACTGCTGCTGAGATATGGCGAAATCGCCTGAAATGTTCAATCACCCCTTTAACCCCTTTTGGGGGGGAATTTTCAAAATTCATTTCTTATTGCTTGCCTAGGTCATAACACCAATCTACTGTCCACATATCGTGATCCTAACTTTAGCCATTTCAGCAGGACATTGATGAGTCACCCAGTCAGTCAGGTGTTCTCCCTTTATATAATAGTATAGATTATAACACAAAGATATGTTCTAATTGGCTGACAGGCAATTTAGGTAATCAGAAAGGCCTTTATGTTAACTTTTTTTTTGTTCTTTCAACAGGGTGTCTATTCCAGCTCAACAACGAATTTCCCTGACTTTCCCATATCAATAAAAAAAATTCAGGTATAGAGATTTTGTGATGTTACACACAAAAAATGTTAAATGTTGTGAATTTGAGAGTGGAACTTCCATAACTGATTCTGAGGCATAAATTACTGATTTATTACATAATTTTTTGTAAAATTTACAAATTATTGAACATTTTACATGCAGATATTATATACATGCAGAAATTAAACATTTTGCAGATACACACTTTTAGCATCAGGTTCTATCCATTTTATCAAATCTGGATGAAATTCTTTGTATCAGTCACAGTTAAATACAGATTGCTTTGACATATTTTAATACAAATAATAAATATTTAATAAATTAAGCAAACAAATGTTTCCAAACAAAGATAAGTAACCAGAGTGAAACACCTAATCAATCCTACAACATTCAGTGGAAAGTTTCAGTGAAGCTGGAACTGAAAATCTCTGAGTTACTACAAAGAAGGATTGAAAGGAGATAGACAAAATGATTTGTACGAGAGGTTGAAATACACTTTACAGTACTTATGAAGAGCAAAGTTTAATTTTAATGATGCTACAATTTCAAATACTTAGTTTTATAAGAAACATTTTCCTATTTTTTTTCTTGAAAGTTCAAAATTTTCTAACTTTTTCTTAGAATTAAAAAATTTTCCTGACTTTTCCTCAGAAATGGTAAATTTCCCTGATTTATCCAGGTGGTTAGACACCCTGTATTAAATATTTCACGTATTTTTCTTTTTCGCATATCATTTTAAAAAAAATAAAATATAAAAGTTTTACAGGAATTATATTATTGAACTAGAAAATTCAAACTAAAATTTTGTGAAAATTTATTTTTGTTTTCCAGTGGGCCAAGGTTGATCTTGCTATGACAGGACCTCCACTGGTACATTAGCTGGCTAGCAGTTTCACTATCTGCACCATCTAATCTATCATACGTACAAAAATCAGCGATTGATTTTTAAAATGTGACGTGGCTTCCCAGACTACTATGTAAACACAGACACGTGTTTATGCAGTTTCCCTTATAGTATTGAATAATTTTTTTTTTTTTGAAGAAAATATAGATTAGTAAAAAATTATAAGCATGACTAAATAAAATTTCTTTATATGTACTTGTTAAATACTTAATGGTATACCAGGATTTACATTTACTCATATTTTATGTGGGTCATTCCATGTCAAATCAACACACCTATTTTACCTCACCATCTCAGATTTTAATGAACTGTGGCACATAGTTAGTATTTATATAGACTAAGAAAAATACGAAATATTTTTGAAAAATATCTGTTTGTTTTGAAAATATGGCTATTTAAACTTCTCAAAAATTGTCAAAAAATGCTAGTCCGCTAGATATTCAAATTGTCATAAAATCTTTCCTAATTAAGATAGAAAGGTGAAATAAGTGTCATAATGCAGCATTTTTAATAGACTTTAATATGATATGCAACATGATAGAGGTTGTAAAAAAAATATATTTCAAAATTTAAATTTTAAAATTTAAATTGTGAAAAAAAACGTTTTTTTAAAAAACTTCAAAAAATTATAAAAGATAGGTTGTATTATTGTAAAATAGTTACCAAAGTTTGAAAATGGGACAACAATGGGTTCATAGGGAAAATAATTTTTAAAAAAAGGCATTTTTCATCAATTTCAAGTATGATACAATAATCCATAAAAATTTGACTTTAATACAACATTAAATTCAACATTACAACATTAAACAGATACTTTAATACAACATTAAATTCAACAGGATAAATTTTGTTAAAAAATAAAAATTCAAAATTTAAATTTTATTTTTAAAATTTAAATTGCAAAAAAAAAGACTTTAATACAATATTCAACAGGATGAATTTTGTTAAAAAATAAAAATTCAAAATTTAAATTTTATTTTTAAAATTTAAATTGCAAAAAAAAAAAAAAAAAAAAAAAAAAAAAAAAAAAATTGTTCTTATATTTTTCAAAAAATTATAGAAAAGTAAAATAAGAGAATGGTACAACAGGAAGAATGTAAAATGGGACAACAATGAGTTCATAGGGAAAAAAAAATTAAAAAAAGGAATTTTTCATCAATTTCAAATATGATACAAATACAATAATCCAGAAAAAGTTGACTTTAATATGATATGCAACAGAATATAGTTTGTGAAGAATTTTTTTTTTTTTTTTTTTTTTAATTTTAATTTTAATTGTGAATTTTTTTTTTCTCCTCAACAATTATATAAAATACATTCAATTAATGTAAAATAGTAGACACAGTTTGAAAATGGGACAACGATGGGTTCATAGGGAAAATAATTTTAAAAAGGCATTTTTTATCAATTTCAAATATGGCACAATACAATATGATATATAATATGATGCACTACAATAGTTCAAATATAAACTTTGTACAAAATTGCTAAATTCTTTATGAAGTAACATAAAACCTTACCAATTCATATCCTTTAACACCTCTTGCTATTGAATTTAATTGGATAATGACTTGTTAGTTTTCAAAATGTCATTTTGTGATAAAACGTATATTCTTCCAGTTGGTGTCAGAGGATCAACTGAACACAAAACATCCATTATAGGTATCCATAGCACATCTGGCTTGCTAGGATAAGAAAATGATGGAGACGGCCCATGTGGGTGCAAAAATGTCACCTTAAGTTCATCATGTTCTTTATCTTTAGCAAGCCACCAATGCTTGTCATATACAGCAGTAATATACCCATTGCAGTCTTCTAACCCAAGTTTATCTTCAGACTTTGAAACAATCGCTTTTGATGATATTGCAGATTCAGAAAATGTTTCAACAAATATCTGTACTGAATGTACAGAGAGATGTACTGAATTTATCAGGGATAAAGGCATGATATTGTTGAGTTCCTTTAATAGTAACTGCTAACTGCCTGATTGAACCTATCTTTTAAAAATATTTCTGAATCAATGTGATCTTCCTGTGTTGAAAATGCAAAGCTTATTTTTGAAGAAAACTTGGATGCTGCCCATTCATATAACTGAAGAGGTGTTAAAATCTGGTTTTCATAAGGCCGTTGTAAGCTGGCTCTTGCTGCCTCTTTCTTAATTGTGCCCCCAAGTCCATCACAAGGCCCTTTCCCATGAGCTGTGGCTGAAAAGTGCCATTCAGCTTCAATTTTGAAATCTTCTTTGTGAAAACACAGATTGGAGAAAATTTTTAAATTTTTTTATTGGGCGGCACATTCATCTGAGAAATAAAAAATCTTTCTAGGGGATTCTTGAAATTTTTTTGCCAGAAATTAAATTAGTTTTTTTTTTTAAGGTGTAGACAGCAACAGTGTTATGCTCCAAACAGTCTGAAATTACAACATAGTTTAAGTGTTCAACCTTATTTTCTCTTTTGTAATACACTATAAAAGGATAAATTGTGGCATGTTTATTCGCCCAATGGTAACTTTGAGCTTCATCTTGAATAACCATGCTGTAATTTTCAGAAAAATCGAGCATTACTGCGATTTCAGATTTTTTCAAATTTACTTTTACCTGATTCATAAAAGATGATTGCAGTCTTGCAAAGAAATCATGTCTAACTAAGATTGGCAGCTTGTTACAAAATAAGTCAATAAATTCTTCTGAGGGTTTCTGCAGAGTCTCTAAATTGCAGCGATCTACAGAAATCCACTGTCTGAATGTGACTTTTTCAATTTAGTTCTCCTCAAATGATTTTTGTAGATAATGATTACGTACTTCACAATCACCAGGACAGGATGGGCATTCAGACATATTGCAGTCTATTGATGGTGGATTGCACAATATTTTTGATATGCAATGCATGTAAGTTGTCAATTCACCATTAGTAATTACACCCAATTTTGCATTTTCAAGCATTAACTTGACATTTTGATGTGTCGTGCAAACACAAACTGTGTGTGTACCTTTTGACCCAGCCAAAATGCACTGCTTGGGACGGAGCTCTGCAAACTTAGAAAAACTAATTTTTAAGTCTGGAAACTTTTCTTTGAACAGTACATGAGCTTCTTTTAGATTACAGTATGAATCACATGAAAACTAAAATTATACAATAGGATTATCTAACAGCTGAAAATTTTTACTTGACATTTATTTCTGCTTTCGTATAATTTTGATTTATAGCAGGTTAAATATTAATTTAAACTTTTTTATTGTTTACTGATTTTTTTTTTTTGCTTGTATTATATAACTCCAATTTAGTAGAAACTACTCTTAGTATTATTTTTAGTATGAACCTATTACTGTCCCATTTTCAAACTGTGTATACTATTTTACATTAATAGAATGTGTTTATAATTGTTTGGGGAAAGAAATGAAAAAAAAATTCACAATTAAAATTTGAAAGTTAATTTTTTTCTTAACAAACTATATTCTGTTGCATATCATATTAAAGTCAACTTTTTATGGATTATTGTATTTGTATCATATTTGAAATTAATGAAAAATTCCTTTCTTTTTTTTCTATGAGCTCACTGTTGTCCCATTTTACATTCTTCCTGTTCTACTTTTCTCTTATTTTACTTTGACAATTTTTTGAAAAAATTGAAAAGCAAATATTTTTTTGCAATTTAAATTTTAAAAATAAAATTTAAATTTTGAATTTTTATTTTTTAACAAAATTTATCCTGTTGAATATTGTATTAAAGTCAAATTTTTATGGATTATTGTATCATACTTGAAATTGATGAAAAATGCCTTTTTAAAAAAATTATTTTCCCTATGAACCCATTGTTGTCCCATTTTCAAACTTTGGATACTATTTTACAATAATACAACCTATCTTTTATAATTTTTTGAAGTTTTTTAAAAAAACGTTTTTTTCACAATTTAAATTTTAAAATTTAAATTTAAATTTTGAAATATATTTTTTTTTACAACCTCTATCATGTTGCATATCATATTAAAGTCTATTAAAAATGCTGCATTATGACACTTATTTCACCTTTCTATCTTAATTAGGAAAGATTTTATGACAATTTGAATATCTAGCGGACTAGCATTTTTTGACAATTTTTGAGAAGTTTAAATAGCCATATTTTCAAAACAAACAGATATTTTTCAAAAATATTTCGTATTTTTCTTAGTTTATATAAATACTAACTATGTGCCACAGTTCATTAAAATCTGAGATGGTGAGGTAAAATTTCTTCAAAAAGTGTGTTGATTTGACATGGAATGACTCATGTGTAAGTCCCAGAAAATTCATGAATCATGACGACTCACAAATTTTACAACAATTGAAACCCTCTCCCACCCCGACTCACTCCTCCCTCCTGTTACAAAAATTAAATGCTCTTTTAAATCTTATTCCTGTTATCCTTTTTACTTACCCATCATACGTAGTATAGGGTAAGTCTTGCAATCGTTTTGAAAATCGAAAAAAATTTTTTGACGGATTTACACGTTTCAGACACTGGAGATTCCGAAAAACATATTTTTAGAAAAAAATTTTTGCCGTCCGTCTGTGTGTCTGTGTGTGTGTCTGTTTGTCTGTAAACGCTCTATCTCCCGAAAAAATTGAGATAGAGACTTGCAATTTGGTATGTACTTAGTATGTAATAATGGGAAGAAGCCTATTTCATTTCAATAACCTCGATTAACCGGAACAATTTTTTTTGGACTCTCGAAATATTCGTTCTGATGAAAGGTATATAAAAATTTTCGAAATTGTTTATTTTAAGAAATGAATATAAAAGACAATAAAAAAACATAAATTTTGAATAAAGCATGAAGTCGATCGGATAATGAGTTGCCGAGATATTTGGAATCCTATTTTTCACACTCTTCGATTTTTCATGACCCTGTATTTCATCCAAATTTCACTTCAAAGATATATTTTAATTGGAAATTTGACGCTTAATCCGATGCAATAAACCGCTAGTTAACAGGATTATTATTTTTGGAGTTATAAGGAAAAATCTCTTTCAAGCAATTCAGTAATCGAGCCTTTAAAGTTTGTGACGTCATCAAGCCACGATTTTATTTGAATTGCAATGCATTTTATAAGTAGTTTACACATTTTTATTTTAATATTTTACATTATGCATATCCATGATGGGTAAGTATTACGGTGGCCCCCAACGACTAGTTTTTCATTTACCAGCAATAAAAGCAATTGAGAAATGATATTACAAGAAATGACATTACAGGAGTAGATTTTTGAAAGCAGCTACCCACGTTCCACTAAAGACAGGAAGATTTTCTCTCATCCCTGCAAAGTCAGTGGGCATTACTGATCCAGCTTGTTTTTCAATATTTTCCATGGTAACACTCACACTATTGTGTGTGAATGAATTAAAAATGTTTGTCTTTTGTAGTTTAAGTTATTTAAAAGTTTCGCTCTCTGTGAGTGTGTGTGCGATGGCTAGCAAAATCTAGCACACCTAGAAGCCTGAAATTTTAGGTGAGGATAGTCCAAGGCTGCTCCCTATGCTGTGAGTCTCAGAATTTTAATATTTTGAAAATTAACCTTAAATATTAATTAAAAACTCTTTAAGCATCGCATAAAAAAACTCATTAAAATGTGCTTCGAAAATGGCTATTGTATCATAAATGCAAAAGAAATTGACGTTTTGATAATTCAGACAACGAAATATTCTCATTTTCACTTCTCCTTGAATATTAAAAAAACTATTGTAGGTATCACTTTGAAACTCAGATTATATACATAGTTGATTTTTCTAATTCCAAAAATACAAAGGAAAAGAGGTTACTGTAAATGGGAGGTTGACAGATTAAAAAACAACTTCGAGTTTTGTGGACCTATTCAAATAAATAAATCTATTATGTTTATCTATCGAATAGGGATGGGGTTTTTTTATTCACAAGAATGAGGGGAGGGGGGGGGGGCAACTTTTTAATTATTTTAGTGAACCGCACCCCTTAGTGGGAGGTTTATCGTTATTTGACAACACTTTTAATATATACATATCTAATGACCCGACTTCAATAGAACTAATTCCATTTAACAAATTTAACTTTTTTAGGTTTATCCGTAGTGTTTAATTGCTGTGATGTACAGATAACACTATTTCTGAATAGTAACTTCAGGTTTTTTTTTTAAGTTCCAAGCTTTTCTACTATTCCCAGATCTTTGAACAAGTAGTCTGGCAGTCTTAATTAGTTGTTTGACAAAAAGCAGTCTCATATCCCGTCCCCTCAAGGTTTTTTTTCTCTAATCATGCCCGGTTTCCATAACTCAGCAACTAACTTTCCAATTTCAGCACAACTAATTCCAGATATTATAATTAATTTAATAATCACCCTCTATTACATTAAAGTGAACTTATGAGTTGTATATACCACTCTTTTTGAATAATAACTTCAGATTATTTTTATTTTCATATTTGAGTATCTCAAATTCTACCGATCCGATTACGACGGGGTTTGGCTCATGCAACTTGATATCAATAGCCTTAAATATTTTAGTTGCACTTTTTATCACTAGGGGGATCTTTCCTATCTCAGGTTCTATGGGCCTGATTAAGACTGGGTTTGGCTCATTTGACAGCCATACAGATTTCAGTCATGTTCGTATAGAACAGATTGCACCCCCTGGCCGTGGAAGGTGGAACTACAGGAATATCTCTGGTTCTATGTACCCGATTACGACAAGGTTTGGCTCATTCGACTGGCATGTTCGTATAGAACAGATTGTTATTATCATGGCCTGGCCAACGCCAGGCGATTCAGCTAGTTGTTACATAAACAAAAGGATTATGTACAATCTGATAAATCATACTAGCAGGAATGGTTATAGTAACAAAATGCTCCCAATTTAGTTCTATGGCCATGACAGCTAGTTTTTCTGCTGCTATAAAAAAATTTGCTGTCCCTATCAATGTGCTCATGCTGCTATCTTTTACACATTTAAGACTACAGCTAATTATGTGGCAAGTTATTAAAAATTAATTTTATTTGAATTTTTCTTGCCTGTTGAAAGGATAAAATCTAGGTAAATTATAAAAATATTTTACATATTGCAATCTGATTAGATTAATGATTTTATTTTTTAACATTTATATTCTTTCTATCACTTTTTTTTTTTTAAACCACTGTATTTATAGATAAATGTATTAAAGAATATTGAATTTTTAAGATATATTGTTTGTTATCTTAAATAAAAGAATGCAGTAATAAGCTGTTTAATACTGGCACTGGTAATACTCAGCTAGTAACACTTTTCGCTACCTTTACTATTAATATATTGAAATAATTAAATTTTATACAAATATATATTTTTTTTATTTATCTAAAATAACACAATTTTTCAATGTTATATAAACTAGAAAATTGTCATTTTTTTTAACACAAGCTTTTTTTTTTTAATTAAAAAAATTGATTTACATTTATTTTATTTTTTTTACATTTTTTTCTTAATAATGTTTGTTGGTCATAAACCTTCACTACCTCATTGTGTATCTGCAATTTAGTTATTTCAATAAATTATAAATGAAAACTTTCTGGAGAAAAGATGTAAAACTTGTGATACATAATAATAATAATATCTATATATATATATGTAAGTTTTTAAATTAAACATGTATTTTAATAACATTTCATATTAAAAGCGCATATATTATGAAAATTAGTATTATTTTCGAAAAATAAACTCAGTTACTTTAGAATTTCTTTTTAATTTATGATAAAGTAATTAAGAACAATGCATATTTCTTATTTATTTCTTCTATATTTGTAGCATATAACAAAATCATATCACTATGAAACTCGCGATATATGATTTTCAAATGCTTAGAAAAAAGATTGTTTTTTTCTTTTTCGAGAAGGTTTACTTCCTATTGGGAAAATTAAAATTTCGTTTATAAAATAATCCATTCAGAATTTTGTAATAATTTTATTCAGATTGAAATAAGTGGATGAAACTTTGTATTAAAATACAAAAAACAACACGATTAAAAGCACAAATATTTAAAATTTCACATTTAAAATTATGTTTTTATCACATTTTTGTATTAACTTTATGCTGGTGCTTTTTACTTTATATTTTTTTCATGATCAATTTCTCTTATCTGAAACAAGGATATTTGTTCTCATATACACATATTATTTGCATTGTAAATCCGTGAGTTTGTAAACATTAACTTTGAATATATAATCTGTAAGAGAATTTAGTGCTATTTCTGCATCAAAAATTTATCTTTGATTTGTATGGCATATAGTACAGCGATGCCGCGGACGCGCTATAGCGCGTAAATTACGCGAAAGAAATGGAGTTGGGACGCAAAAAATAGTTCTTACGCGTCCCATGGGATGCGTAAATTCTTCGAAGAATCGTGAAATCTGTCCAAGGACCGCAAAAAAACGGCGCATTTCATCAAAGGATCGGCAAAAAAATGGCAAATTTGGTCGATGGATCGCCAAAAAAACGGTAAATTTCATCGAAGAATCATCTCGAAAATACGGCAAATTTCATCGAAGGATCGCCTAAAAACGGCAAATTTCGTCAAAGGATCTCGAAAAAATGGTACATTTCGTCGAAAAGGCTAAAAAAACACGGCAAATTTCGTCGAAAAAGCTTAAAAAAAGGGCAAATTTCGTCGAATAATCTAAAAAAAAAACGGCATATTTCGTCGAAGAATCCCGAAAAAAAAAGGGCAAATTTCGTCGAAGAATCTCGAAAAAACGGCAAATTTCGTCGAAGGATCGCCAAAAAACGCCAAATTTTGTCGAAGGATCGCCAAAAAAACGGTAAATTTCGTCAAAGGATCTCGGAAAAAACAGCAAATTTTGTCGAAGGATCTCGAAAAAAAAAAAAAACACGAATATCGTCCGAAGGCCAAGGAAAAAATGCAAAATTCACTCAGCCTGAAATAGACTCAGCAAAGTTAGACAAAAGCAGAGTTAATCTGACCTACAACAACAAAAATAGTGCTGAGAGAGGATCCCGACCTTTCAGAAAATTTGCTGTGAATTTCAGAAAATATTTTTTTTCAATTCAGAATCACTCCTGAAACTCCTTTCCAAAGAAAATGTTTGATTCCAACACTGATCTATGCTGACGAATAATCCAATGAGAAGTTTAATCAAAGCATCCATTCATTCAACAAAAAGTGCCCCTTTACTCAACAAAAGTATTCTTTTATCCAACAAAAATGTCCTTTTCAATAAATCCGTCCTCGACCTTTTAAAAGAAATGCAAATATTAGTGATACTTGTTTTCTTCTACACTCAAATAATCATTATTTTATAATTAAGCATTTATATTTAAAAAAAGGCAAAGAAAATGTCCCTAATAGTTTAAAAAAAAAAAATCTTATTTGATTGGGAAATACTGGTTTTAATTATTCATTATTTAATTATTATCAAAACAATAACTATTGCATTTCTCTTTTCCAAATAAACAAGTTCACTTGTTCCTTTAAAATATGAATTTGAATTATTATGAGTGGGGACTGCTTTTATAAAAAAGGGACCCAGATATTTGAAAATCTTGGGTCCCTGGGACCCAAGATTTTTAGGATCCAGTGACATCACCATAGTAAGTAAAAAAAGTAACTTTTCTACTTTTAAAAGGTTGTCAGAATGCAGTTAAACAATTTTACATTAAAAGGAAAAAAATATAAAAATGTCAGTTATCGTGTTTTACATCAGAGTCCTTCAATTATTATTAAACAGATTTTTTATGGGCTGATTTGCTTAAAGACAGATGATGCCATTATCACTGCTTATAAGTGCTACAAAAGAAGTACTGCAATAATCTTTGGAGAAATTAAAATGTATGCCTTCATTATAAATTTGTTTAACGTCAAAGTTTTTAGTTGATTCTAGTGTCAGAAAGTATCCCAATCCTGGAGTAATTCCTGATCACTTAAAAATTTTGTTCTTTAAATCCTATTTAACTTTTATATGAAATGTGCCATAAGAATCTTAAGAAAAGGGCTCATATTCACACCTAAAGCTAAAACGTTATTAGTTTTTTGTTAATAAAAATGTTTACATTTAATCAAGAATTAATCCAAGTGACACTATATAAAACTTCTAACTGTTTAAGTAGTATTTAAAAAAAAAGAAGAAATAATTTATATTTGACAAGTGTAAATCAAGATTAATATTTTACATGTCAGTCTGAGAATTCTTATTTTATGTTGGTTAGAATAAGACAATCTTTGTCCATCTATTGAAACAATATTTTCAAATAGAATTACATAAATGAAGCAAAACAATTCTGTGAAATCTACTACTAATGAGGCGAGTTCGATTTTTGTACAAGTCTTTGTGCTTGGGCTCTAAGTGAAAATTTTGTTTATTCACAAATTGAAAGAAGAAAAAAAAAAACTTTCTATTAGAGAAACAAGAATGTAGTCTAAGTTTCATAAAATATTTTATGATCCTTTAAAAATTAGTTTGAAAGGGAATTTAATAGTTACTGATGATGGGGTATAAAGAGAAAGAAATATTCCTTTGTCTATCATCGTTTTTTGTTTGAAGTCTTTGTCTAGAAATAGTGAAACACATAACACGTTTTTCTGCCATAGTTGTACAATATTTCAAAAGAATGAGAATTATGACTTTTGCAGATTTCTTCCAATCGTTGAATATAACAAATTTGCTATTTTAACGTTTTCGGGGATATGAAATTAATTTTTTACTGCGTACTTTTGGTATCGGGTTGTGATGACATCATTAGGTTCCGAAAAAAAAAAGAGCCTGAACTCATCTCTAAAAGAACGCTGAGTAAGATAATATTATAAGTTCTATCCCAAACTCATCTCCAACTTCTATAGAAGTTATAGTTTCTGTAGTAATGAGCACAAAATATGTACAAATAAAGAAGTGCATAAAACTATCAAAAAAAAAAAAAATTAATGATTGTTAAAATCCTGGTTCACCATAGCCTCCTAATTAATTTTGGCTAAAATCTGCTTTAATGAAAAGCTAGGATAAAGTTATTTTAGCTGGGGGTTACATACTGATTTAACATTTTCCAGGATTTTAACAATCATTATTTCATTTTTTGGTAGTTTTATGCACTTCTTTATTTGTACATATTTTGTGTTCATTATTTGAATACCAGAAATATCACTGATCCATGAATTATCAAGAAAAAAATTAAACTAAAACTCACTTATCCTTATCTAAATTTTTCAAAGATTTCTTGCTTTGTTAAAATATATCAAATTCATAGAATATATTGATAAAGACAAGTTTTTGACTGAGAACATGAACCAATTTTATTATACTAATTGTTAGTTAAAATTTACTTTAAAATACAGATTAAAAGAAAAAAAAACTATCAACATATATATGATTAGAGCTATATCATTAAAAGAATAGGGGAAAGCCTTAAATTTTAACAGATATGAAAATTAATTCTACAAGAGTCTCTAGAGAAACTTTATTTGACTTACTTTTGTTCAAAACATTATTTTTTTAATTAATTTTTTAAATAACAAGAAAATTTTAAACAAATTTATTATCTATAATACGAAATGTTACTCATTCTCACAATTTTTAATTTATCTTTGACATCTTTAATAAGCAAATTAACTGTTAAATTTATAAATATTGACATATTTTGTTAAACAATAATAACCAATATTTACAGAAAATAAATTTTTCTCTTCTGAAAATATTGGTTATTGTTTAACAGTAACAAATTTTTAAATTCTGCACAAAATGAATTTTATATAAATAAATCTTGACATATACTTTATTAAAACATAAACCAATATTTACAGAATGGAATTTTATTTATCAGCTATATAAAGGGAATCAATTGTACAACTTAAGTAAAGCACAAATTTAAAATAACTCTTAGGATTTCAATTTTATTTCACTCTTATTAACCTACTACAAGTGTAGAATCATCTTTAAATTCATAAGGGGGAACTTCTAGATTTAGAGGTGCTGGGCCTTTCCTAATTCTTCCAGAAGCATCGTAATGTGATCCATGGCAAGGACAGAAATAACCCCCATAGTCCCCAACACCAGGTATGGGTACACAACCAAGATGCGTGCATACTCCTAAAACTACAAGCCATTCAGGGTTTGTTGCACGATCAACATCTGCTTGGGGATCTCGTAATGATGATAGATCTACGCTTACTTCACGCTGAATTTCATCTTGAGTACGATGGCGCACAAACAGTGGTTTTCCTCTCCATTTAAATGTTTGATTCTTTCCTTCAGGGATTTCAGTAAGACTTATTTCTATTTTAGCCAAAGCTAATACATCAGCACTAGCTGCCATAGATCCAACAAATTTAGTAACAGTGTTCTTTGCTGCATATGCTGCTCCAAGACCTCCAACTAAATAAAGAGAAATTGCATGTTTATATTTTATAAAATACAAATATGCTAAATAATAAAAGTAGATAGATATAGAACAGTAAATTAGGTGATTTGTTATAACAATTTAAAAATTAATTACTGATTTCTGAAATTTTTAGCATTTTAAAAACCTTAAGTCATTAACCTTTCAGAATAATGAGAAAATTAGGTATATACGTACATAATGTATTATTTTAAAAATTCATTGCTTTGCAAAATAACAATTTTGCACTGATTTAAAGAAGCAATTTTGAGACAATCCAAAATGTTATTATAACAATTCTGCAGAAACTTGTCAAAAGTCTACATATGGTTATATTACAAATCTGAAAACAAACTGAGGCATAAGATTTGCTAGCTATGTTACTTCTGATGAAAAGTGCAACCAGGACCAAAAACTGCTGATAGAATCATCACATTAGACAAAAAAGTGGCTTTCCTTGAAAAAGACACTGGTGCCTATAAATTAAGGGAAGAATACAAAATGCTATTTTTCTAACATAAAACTTAATTGTGAGTGATCAAAAGAAATTGATATAAACTGCATGTTTAGTGTAGCAAATATGTACCCTCACAATAGAGGCAGTCGATGTGATGTCACAAGTAGCGCTCTACAAATTGATAGATCCAAGATGAGGTCTGCCAGGTTTACTTGCAAGACTGGGGGGAGCCCCCCGGAAGATTGAGAATACAAAGTTAGCTAAGGAGTTATTTCATTGTTTTGTTGAAAGGGTCATTACATTAGGCTCCTTTCATGTCAAATGATACAATTTTTTACTTCATGTCCTCTAATCTTATAATTTCTAACACTTGTTGAATACCTAAGGTAAGAATAAGCCTACAATATGAATGGTTTACCTGTTGCCAGTTTTGAGTTATGATGGATTGAAATTGGAAAAATGTTGTAATTTTGGCCCAACTTGCCTGTGCATAAATCTAAATAATTCAGTTCAAAATTAAGCTATTTAAAAAACAAGAGTACCATTCTCTTCAGAATATTATAAGTTCTCATATGATATATCACACGATAAATTTATTTCAAATTAAAAATTTTTTTTTTTTTTTTTTAAATGCTGATTTTTCTTTATTTCCACAATCTCTCTGCTCAATTTCAACTTGGGATCTCGAATGGGATCATACAGAAAAAAAATATTTTTGATTTGCATGATACACTTTACTGCAGGGAAGCATACTTTACAATAGGGGTGCACAACCTGTGGCCCGTGATCGGATTATTGGTGGCCCGCAGATCAATTTCGCTGATCGGACGCGAAAAAATCACGAATTTAGCCGATCAGGTGCGTAGAAATCGCGAATATTGTCAAATTTCACCCACCGGGTGCGTAAAAATCGCAAATGTTGCCGATCGAGTATATATAAAACGCGAATTTTGCCGATCGGGTGCGTATAAATCGTAAATTTCGCCAATCGCCTGCGTAAAAATCGCGAATTTTGCCGATCGCCTGCGTAAAAATCGTGAATTTTGCCGATCGCCTGCATAAAAATCGTGAATTTTGCCAATCGGGTCCGTAAAAATCGCAAATTCTGCCGATAGGGTGCGTATAAATCGCGAATTTTGCCGATCAGGTGCGTATAAATTGTAAATTTCGTCGATCGTATGCGTAAAAATCGCAAATTTTGTCGATCGGCCCCGTAAAAACCGCGAATTTTGCCGATCGGATGCGTAAAAATCGCAAATTTTGCCGATCAGGCGCGTAAAAATCTCGAATTCCGCCGATCAGGCGCGTAAAAATCACGAATTTCGCCGATCGGGCACGTAAAAATTGCGAATTTTGCCGATCGCGCGCATAAAAATCGCAAATTTTGCCGATCGGGTGCGTATAAATTGCAAATTTCGCCGAACGTGTGCGTAATAATCGTGAATTTCGTCAATTACTAGGAAAAAACTATGAATATTGTCAATCGCGCATGGAAAAAGAAATGCAAATTTTTTCCATCCTTTCCAACTGAATTGGGTTATGCTGACTAAGGAGGTGGTTGAGTATAGGGAGCTAACCCTCCTTTTAAAATTAGCATTTTTATAAACTTTTGGGCCGACACCCCCCCCCCCCCCCCCTCCTTGCCCGAAACAAAATTTTGTCCACCCTATGGATGTTGGCTCTCGACAATCCAGTCATTTTTGTGACTGGCCCTCTCTTATAAAGGTTGTGCACCCCTTTGATATCCACATTTTATGACTGTTAAGAAGTACAATTTAGAATAATATATGTTTCTCCTTCTCTCCACCTTCATTCATGAAAGCAGAATTTTTTTTCGGCACTGGCAATCTTTAAAGCTAAATTTATTCCTTCAAATAAAGTCAAGGAGTATTTTCACTCTTTGAAAATAATCTTAGCTATATCTCTTGTATAAATACAAACATAAAATGTTGATACATCATTGCCAACAGAACTGAATACGTTGACTGGAAGGAAGGAACCTAGGGGGCTAAATTTACCAAATTTATGTTTACAAAATTTATGTTTTTTAAATCTGATTCCCCCCCCCCCCCCCGATCACACCTCCTCGAAACAAAAATTTTCTGATGGTGGCCCTCGGCAACCCAGTTATTTTTGTAAGTGCTTAAAAAGGTTGTGCACCCCTACTTTACAAGGTAAAATTTAATGTCATAAATAAGATTTAAAGTAGGGGTGCACAACCTGTGGCCCGCGGGCCAAAAGTGGTCCGCGATCGGATTAACGGTGGCCCGCGGATCAATTTCACCGATCAGACACGAAAAAATCACGAATTATGCCGTTCAATTGCGTAGAAATTGCGAATTTTGCCAAATTCCGCCCATCGGGTGCGTATAAATCGTAAATTTCGCCAATCGGCAGCGAAAAAATTGTGAATTTTGCCGATCGCCTGCGTAAAAATCGTGAATTTTGCCGATCGGGCTCGTAAAAATCGCGAATTCTGCCGATATGGTGCGTATAAATCGTGAATTTTGCAGATCAGGTGCGTATAAATCGTAAATTTCATCGATCGTATGTATAAAAATCGCGAATTTTGCCGATCAGGACCGTAAAAAACGCGAATTTTGCCGATTGGATGCGTAAAAATCGCGAATTCCGCCGATCGGGTGCGTATAAATCACGAATTTTGCCGATCGGGTGTGTAAAAATCGTAAATTTCGCCGATCGCCTGCGTAAAAATCATGAGTTTTGCCGATCGCCTGCGTAAAAATCGTGAATTTTGCCGATCGGGCCCGTAAAAATCGCGAATTCTGCCTAAAGGGTGCGTATAAATCGCGAACTTTGCCGATCAGGTGAGTATAAACCGTAAATTTCGTCAATCGTATGCGTAAAATTCGCGAATTTTGCCGATCGGGCCCGTAAAAATCATGAATTTCGCAGATAGGGTGCGTATAAATCGCGAACTTTGCCGATCAGGTGAGTATAAACCGTAAATTTCGTCGATCGTATGCATAAAAATCACGAATTTTGCCGATCGGGCCCATAAAAATTGCGGATTTTGCCGTTCGGGTGCGTGTAAATTGTAAATTTCGCCGATCATCTGTGTAAAAATCGCAAATTTTGCTGATCGGACGTGTAAAAATCACAAATTCCGCTGATCAGGCGCGTAAAAATCATGAATTTCGCCAATCGGGCACGTAAAAATCACAATTCTTGCCTATCAGGTGCGTATAAATCGCAAATTTCGCCGCACGTGTGCATAATAATCGTGAATTTCGTCAATCACTAAGGAAAAAACTATGAATACTGTCAATCGCGCATGGAAAAAAAATGCAAGTTTTTTCCATCCTTTCCAACTGATTTGGGTTATGCTGACTAAGGAGGGGGTTGAGTATAGGGAGCTAACCCTCTTTTTAAAATTAGCATTTTTATGAACTTTTAGGCTGACCCCTCCCGCTCTCCACCTTCATTCATGAAAGCAGAATTTTTTTCGGCACTGGCAATCTTTAAAGCTAAATTAATTCCTTCAAATAAAGTCAAGGAGTATTTTCACTCTTTGAAAATAATCTCAGCTATATCTCTTGTATAAATACAAACCTAAACTGTTGATATATCATTGCCAACAGAACTGAATACGTTGGCTGGAAGGAAGGAACCTAGGGAGCTAAATCTACCCTTCCGAAATTTATGTTTTTTTAATCTGATCTCTCTCTCTCCCTCCCCCCCCCCCCCCAAAAAAAAAAAAAAATTACTGATGATGGCCCTCGACAGCCCAGTCATATTTGTAAGTGGCCCTTCGCTTAAAAAGGTTGTGCACCCCTAATTTAAAGCCATGTTTTTGTGTTTTACGCACCATTTTAAACTATAACTAAAAAAATTAAAAGATGATTGCTATAATATTTAATAATACAAACTTTTTTATAATATTACTAAGGTAAGCTGAGTTATGTCAGGAATGAAGGGTTGTGTGACTGTTAAAATAGGTGAAACTTGTATGCAAGTACAAGAAAGAAAAATTATACATCAATCATAGATTATGAAACTCCAACACATTCAGAATACTGTAACAAAATTCCCCATTTAATATGGTGAAAGTTGATGTCTAAGTAAATAATTTGGAAAATGCATAAAACATTTGATAATTTCAATTTCGGCAATTACAATCTATAAGTAAAAACAGAATTCAAATTCTTTTGTAAATCTCTGTATATGATCTATGTGTATATATAGAACCAGGGCTTGAATTTCAGAGCCGGATTGCGGGATTCGCGCCGAAAATTTTGAAATCCCGCCCAAAAAATTTCACCATTTTCCAGAGAAATTTGCGTTATTTAATTTACCAGCAACCGAACAATAAATTTCGTGAATTTTTTCCCGCTAACAATCGACGAACTTTGCGTTTTTTCCACAACTGATCAACAACCTTCGCGCTTTTTTATGTGACTGATCGATGAACTTTGCATTTTTTTAAGCGAATGATTGACGAACTTTGCACTTTTTCCGTGACAGATCGTCAAACTTTGCACTTTTTCCATGGCAGATCGTCAAACTTTGCACTTTTTCCATGACAGATCGTCAAACTTTGCGTTTTATAAGCGATTGATCGACGAACTTTGCATTTTCTAAGCGACTGATCGACAAACTTTGCGCTTTTTCCGTGACTGATCATCGAACTTTGCATTTTTTAAGCGACTGATCCACAAACTTTGCGTTTTTTAAGCGAATGAGAGACGAACTTTGCGTTTTTTAAGCGAATGAGAGACGAACTTTGCGCTTTTTCTGTGACTGATTGTCGAACTTTGCATTTTTTAAGCGACTGATCCACGAACTTTGCGTTTTTTTAAGCGAATGATCGCCGAACTTTGCGCTTTTTCCGTGACTGATCGTCGAACTTTGCATTTTTTAAGCGACTGATCGACGAACTTTGCGTTTCCTAAGCGACTGATCAACAAACTTTGCTTTTTACTGCAATAGATCAACGAACATCGCGTTTTTTCCCAACAGATCAACAAACTTTGTGTTTTTTCCGCAACAAATCGACCAACTTTGCATTTTTTCCGCGATCCATCGATGAACTTTGCTTTTTTTTCCGCGATCGATCGACGAAATTCACGTAATTTCTCGTTTTTTTCTTTTGACAAATTGACGAAGTTTCTGATTTTTTTTTCCCTGTGTCTGACTGACAAATTTATATTTTCTTCTATGCGTTCGACTTATGAATTTTGTTGGGAAATACAACGTATTTCCCAAGGGGTTAAGTAATTAGCAGAGTACATTTAAACAGTGTGAAGCGTATAAGCTGATTTAAACCCCAAGTAAATAAATCTTAAATATATAATAAAGTTAAACCTGAAAAAGAAGTAGCTTAGACTATGATGGTGGATTAAATGAAAAACAACTAATTAAAAACAAATAACATTTATTAAAAAGACTTTAAATAAAACAACAAATAAAAATAAAATAAGAAATATATTAACATTATTGAAACACTTATCTGACTTAATTCGTTATGATAACATATCCATTTATCATGACACAGGTACTTTACATAATATAGATGATCAACTGAAAAACTTAAATATCACTTCTGAAACTGATGTAACCGGAACTCAACGTCGTCTTGAATAAAATAAAACAGTTCAAATTTCATTCTGAACCTCACGATCCAATTAGAACTTCAATTGATGCTAAAAGAGAATTCAGATGAACTGTTGACAATTACTTCTTAGACAGTTTTAGGAAAAACTAATTCAAATGATTTAAGATGAAAAACTACAACGGCTACAAGTTCAAGTCGATTAAACTTCATACTATCTTCGTTGATTCGACAGCTCCAGTCACTAATCTAAAACTGCTCAGGACGTTATGAAGACGGGTCTAAATATCAGTCATTCGTCTAACACTATTTCAGTTCACAGGAAAAATATCCAAGAACAGGAAAAATGACGAACTTGATAAATGATGAACTTCATTTCCAAAAGACAACTATAAAACTACTGACCGACTTTCATAACTATTACACACGAGCTATCATTATCAATGACTGAAGTCAAACACTTTAAAAATAACATCGAGCCATTTCTGCAAACAGTTGAAACGAAAAACAACAACTACAATTCCTCTGAAAAACTAAAAGAACAAATGCATCGTAAGCATAGTCAGCGAAGAATAGATACCGATCTTTGACGCATGCTGATTAACTATGCATGACAGAACAACGCCCTCTTCTGGCATCTAGAATGTTCCTAAGAGAGTGGAGTGGAGATGTACGATTACTTATGCAAATCACGACTACCACGATTTGCGACCGCCATCTAGTATCGACAATCGGAAGCACTCTAGAAGAGGATGGAAGAAAGATACGAAGTGACGTTCTTCGATAAGCAGAAATGCGATGTAAACAAACCGTAGACTGAAGAGGGAAAACTTTAATAAAAATAAGTACTGTAAGTAAACTTTAGATATTAAATAAATAGGATTTAAAGTAAGAAATATAAATAAAGGAAAGATATTTAAATAAACTATTGTAAATAGAGTTTAATCTAGGAAAAAGAGATTTGTAGCTTTTTGGCTAATTGCAGCCAATAACTGTTAGCCAAATAAAAATAGGTTTAGCCAAGAAAAAAACTTATTTATACAAAATTTCTATATAAGTGAATGAGTATTATTTTTAATTATGCAATATACAAACAGTACATCACTATGTAAGATTGACTCTTCGAGATTTGGCCATACATCACACATCCAATGCTTTTTTAAATAGAAATTCTTTTTAAACTTCCCCTTCCAAATTAATCACCATTAAGTTACTCACATTTGTGATTGTCAGTCTATTTCTCAAGTCAGTTTTTGTTATATTCACAAGACTCAATCCCCTTTCACAATCTGCTGTAGACAACAGAATTGTTGCTACAAATTCATACAAAGAAGTCACATTGGGAAATATGTCAGTAATGCCATCTTTATGGAAAAAAGAATATAATCAGCTGGTTTCATTTCTTTACCCCTTGTAGCCAGAACCTTCCCGAACAACTTCCATTCTTGAACCGTTTTGGTTTCATTTCCTAAGTTGGGATCATCAACAAAAAATAAACAAACCCTTTTAATTTCCTCAATACTTGTTTAACGCAAATGACGTCACACTATTTGTAAGATGCTTGCACAGAGAGGACGAGACAAATTTTGAAGTGAGTTGCCGGGACAGAGGTGGTTTGAGATTTTTTTCATGCGACATCATCAGGTTCATGAAAGGCAGGAACAACAAAATGGAAATGATATGTTTTTTTTTTTTTGGCTGTTGCTATTTGGCTAATCCACTAAATCCTTTGGGGGCAAAAAGTGCTTTCAGTTAGCTTTTTGGCTATTTGGCTAGCTCTAGATTAAACCCTAGTAAATTAAGATGAATGAATATTATTAAATAAAGAGCATATGGTAGGATATATAAAGATGTGAGTACAGGGACAAGACCAAGGGTTGCAGATTCCTAACAAAGCCCCCCCCCCTCTTGTCACCTGTACGACAGACCAAAGTAACACAATCTCACCTCACAAATATCCCCAATGGCACTGATATTACCCATGTCACAGCCAATTACTTATATGAGGTATTAAAAAGAACCAACGGGTATTCACCATGGCCAAGAGATTACACCTTTGATCCTAAAACAAAACACTCAACACACCTACCAAAGAGACCTGACACCCTTGATGACCACACAACTAGAAAACCTAAAAATGACCACAAAAAAACTCTAATGACAATGAGCTCCGGTTTTACACTAAAAATTTACTATTTAAATTTATACATATACCATTACACACAAAAAAAAAACATACACAAAAAGAACCAATAATGTCAAGTTTAAAAAAAAAAAAATTTCATAGTCCTTAACCAGTCCATATTGTCATACACTGTATTGATCATGCACCATGCACTGATCCCAGCTTGATCTCATTTCAAAACATTAAATTCTGCCTAAAAAAATCTATTATACATACATAAAACATATACCCCCATCCTGAAAAATATCCTGTCCTCAAAAATCCTACTTTTCAAATAACTAAAGGGAAATTACAATTAATCAGATGAAACGATTACAATTAGATGGAACAAGATTTCTCCCCAGCCAAAAACACATTGACAGCATATAAAAATTTCAAGCCAAATATTTATAAAAACATGTAACTCAGCATTTCATGTAACATCCTCCATGTAGTTCAAAAACTGGCCAAACAGCTTATGTAAATCCATAACACCTCAGTCAGGGATCACACTTAGAGAAGATATTAATATGCTCTCTCCCAAACATCTCACCGTTATACCTCCTTAAAAACTAAACAATTTTTATAAATTCATGTGTAAAAACAAAACAACTTAAAACCAAAAACCGACTAACTACCCAAGAATCTGACCAGAACGTCAATTATATGGAACATCACACACATACTTTCCCTTTCAAAACGAGATAACCCAGAAAACCTCTCATTCATCCATCCTCACTCTTTCCTATCTAATCTGGGTACTTAATATTACACATTCCCTCACAAAAAAATAAGACATAGGTAGAGAGCCAGAACTATCATAATGAGATTTAAATTAACAGTTTAAGGAAACCAAAAACATCATTTCATGACAGTATAAAAACTATCACAAAAATAGAGCACTATTCATAACATCATTCCCCAACATTAACCAGGACTACCATAGATGTCTCAATCATGCTTTGTATACATGCACAGCATAAAAACTAATTTCAGTAAACGGAAAAATAAAGTCACTATTTTCTGAAAATTACCATCCTAATTCAAGAGCCCTAGTACATTAACAAAAACACCATACAGCTCACAAAACCAGATGGCAAAAGATGATTTAGTCAAGCATTTCTTTATGCTATGCCGAATTCTCAAGCCCATAAGCACCTAAAAAGAAATTCCACCCGACAATGAAAACATCGAACATCTGAACATCAGTAACCACTGCCAAGTAAAAATTCCACACCTAGAAATTGCCCGACCAAAACAATTTTTATACATTTAATTTACTAAAAAATCTTAAATAAGCAACTATCAAACCTTTAAATTACAAGCAGATTAACACGTCAATGTCCTTAGCCAGAAAGAAGAACCATCACATCCAAAACTAAATTTCAACTACAACAATTCCTGAATGAGAAAACAGCATCCATTTCCATACCGTCGCCCAACTTCATGGAATTCCCCCTCTCTTAACCTCTCAGAAAAACAACTTACACAGCAATATATCATTCCTCCAAAATAGTACCTATGGGAGAATTCAACACACGGACAACCAACCAATGCAAGGGTGAATATAGCAAAAGAAATTCAGCACACCAAATCATGAATTATTTAGTAATAACATAGTAATAAATTAGTGAGGGCCCTCTTTTTTTTTTCTTCATGACATGATAATGCCAGGATCTTCTCACTTAAAAACCTGCACTCACACCTGACACAAACTCATTGAGTTCAAAAGTTAAATTCACCTAAAAAAAACAGTAGTGAACAACTTTTGGTATTATGTCACAGTCATTCAACCCTTTGCTTTAAAACTTTTGCAAACACATGAAAAATACCCAGCTGTTTCCTCTCAGTTCTAGGCAAATTATTTTCCCTTTTTTTTTTCTTACATTAAAAATTTTTCTTTCCTTCTTTCTCTTAACCTAACCTTTCTCTCTCTTAACACAATTTTTTTTTTTTCTTTTTAACAAATTCCTCTCAATCATTTAAACTACAAGACTATCATCCAGACCCACCTGAAATCCATTTCATATACATATGCATTAGAAATAATCCACTAAAAGTAGCTATTGCAAAATCAATATTTAAACTTCTACATTTCAAGATTCAATATAAAAATTTATCTGAAAACTAAACAATATATAAATAAATTATACCTATTCATTAAATGGAAGATAGACAACATGACTATTAAAAATTTAAAAATTCTAACACTTTTATTGAAAAACAAACTTAAATCTTTAATAGATTAAAACAAAAATAGTAGATTATTTGCATATATAATGTATTATACATCTCTTCATGACCTTTAGTTAACATGACATAGTTGGCTTTTAATACACTACTTTAAAAACAACTTATTTTATATTTAAAAAAAAATTTTATTTGACCTCCCCCCAAAGAAAAACTAAACTTTTATCATGAAATTTACATTTATAAATATATCTTGACAGGTAAAATTTTAACGGATCAAATTAAAACTTCTAAATTATAAAATTAAAAATATATAAATACCCTAACCAAAGCACAACACTCAATTTAGTTACACAGGGCAAGGCCATCTTACACTTTTTCCTTCAAATTTAAAACTAAAGCCTACCCAAACCAAACAGTGAATGCTGCTTAAAAATGTTAGGAGTAACTTCTGTAAAGAAAACCCTAAAAAAAAATTTAAACATTTTGAAAACCATTATCTTAAATTTTATAATTAAAAAAAAATTCTAGTAAACATCAACTAAACTTTAAATATCCAATGCTTTTATTTAAAAAAAATTTCAAAATTACCAGAAAAGAAGGTCAATTCAACAATCAGCTTACAGATTTTTTTTTTCTCTTTAAACATACTTTAAAAAAAAATTGCTTTAAATAGCTCAAAAATTTAAACCAAAATTAAACCCAGTTAAGTTCAGATATCTTAATTTATTTTGACAATGTCAATTAAACCAATTCAGAAAGGCACATAAAAAAATATACTTCGCCAGGCATCTAAAATATATGACAAAACTCACAGAACACTCGTTCATTTCTCACAAATTATATCCAGTCACACCATCTAGATCATGCACTCTCCTATCATTCCTCTGTATGCAACTGCTGAATACAACTACGGATTACATCTCCTTCACACACAAAAAAAAGATGGATACTCCAGATGCCCACAAAGTAAAAAAAATTTCGAAAACAATCAATTTTAACAATTAACTTTAACAAAAGCCATATTTCTATCTCAAATTTATATCTTTACTAGCAATAAAAAAATTTCAAACTTTTAAAGTTCTTAAATTTAACATTTAATTATTAACATTTTAAACAAATTTAAACTCTTTACTAAAAATCAATATACATATATATATATATAAAAAAATCATATAATTTCATTTTAAGATTAACACAATTAATTAACCACAATTAAACTATTAATTAAAACAACTATTCAAAAATTAACTTCAGTTAAACCCAAAAAAAAACAATCCTGTAAAAGATGCAGTCCTTAATACATAAATACATATTTAATAGCACTTAAATAATGTAACTTGGTCCAAGATGTAAAAATAGCACTGGAATCAGTCCTATAGATCAATAAAAAGTCCTACAGATCACTATAAGGCATTTTCACAGACGAGGGGCCTTTCCTTCCTATATGTATTAAAATGGCACACAATCCATATGGATGGCAAGAGCAAAACTGGACTAGACAAACACAAACATCAGAGGAATGTCACTTTGACGAAATAGCGGTTTTTCTTTATAAAAACAGGGACAAAGTCCACAACTTGTAAAACATTGCAGAAACGGTCCGATGACATTTAATCCAAAAACAAAGTCATTAATCCAAAAAATATCGAAACAGGGAGGTGCCCATCATGCTCCACTGTTCGCCTAACACCAAATGACTTGCACGAAAACAAACTTTCACCGATGTATCACCTTTTTCACTACAATCGATGACATCATTTCACCAGATGAACTTCTTTATTCTTCAATAACTTTCTTGATACTTCAAAAACTTCATTTTTACTTTAATTCTGTGTCATGATCTTAAAATAACCTAATAAACTTTTAAATTCTTCAAGTGAAATTATATTTTTATTTTATACATTTTTCTCAGTTAACCTCAAATTACGTTAAATTTTTCAGAAACAAATATCTATATAACTCATTATAAACAATTTAACTTCTATTACCTTTATTATCCTTAAAATATCAATTTAAAATTTATTAAACACCATTTATAAACAATTTTAAATTTCAAAAATCAAAACTAAACTTATTTAAACTCCCCCCCCCCCCCCCCCCCCCCCCCCCGACGAAAATGATCGAAAATGTCGGGACCGAAAATGTCCACCATCACCAGACCTATTAAGGTCAAAAACAGTAAGCTAAAAATAAATTATAATACATTCAAAAAAACATTTTAGTCAAATTACAATTCACAAAAATGAAACTTAACTTGTTATAACAGTTTAAACAATTATCAACTTACATTTACTTTTATAATAAAGAAAACTTATTTAATTATTTGAAAAAGAAACTTATTATACTAATTCTAAATTGGCTATGCCTAAAGGCAACAATCGCCCATAACCTATTTGTTGGGAAATACAACGTATTTCCCAAGGGGTTAAGTAATTAGCAGAGTACATTTAAACAGTGTGAAGCGTATAAGCTGATTTAAACCCCAAGTAAATAAATCTTAAATATATAATAAAGTTAAACCTGAAAAAGAAGCAGCTTAGACTATGATGGTGGATTAAATGAAAAACAACTAATTAAAAACAAATAACATTTATTAAAAAGACTTTAAATAAAACAACAAATAAAAATAAAATAAGAAATATATTAACATTATTGAAACACTTATCTGACTTAATTCGTTATGATAACATATCCATTTATCATGACACAGGTACTTTACATAATATAGATGATCAACTGAAAAACTTAAATATCACTTCTGAAACTGATGTAACCGGAACTCAACGTCGTCTTGAATAAAATAAAACAGTTCAAATTTCATTCTGAACTTCATGATCCAATTAGAACTTCAATTGATGCTAAAAGAGAATTCAGATGAACTGTTAACAATTACTTCTTAGACAGTTTTAGGAAAAACTAATTCAAATGATTTAAGATGAAAAACTACAACGGCTACAAGTTCAAGTCGATTAAACTTCATACTATCTTCGTTGATTCGACAGCTCCAGTCACTAATCTAAAACTGCTCAGGACGTTATGAAGACGGGTCTAAATATCAGTCATTCGTCTAACACTATTTCAGTTCACAGGAAAAATATCCAAGAACAGGAAAAATGACGAACTTGATAAATGATGAACTTCATTTCCAAAAGACAACTATAAAACTACTGACCGACTTTCATAACTATTACACACGAGCTATCATTATCAATGACTGAAGTCAAACACTTTAAAAATAACATCGAGCCATTTCTGCAAACAGTTGAAACGAAAAACAACAACTACAATTCCTCTGAAAAACTAAAAGAACAAATGCATCGTAAGCATAGTCAGCGAAGAATAGATATCGATCTTTGATGCATGCTGATTAACTATGCATGACAGAACAACGCCCTCTTCTGGCATCTAGAATGTTCCTAAGAGAGTGGAGTGGAGATGTACGATTACTTATGCAAATCACGACTACCACGATTTGCGACCGCCATCTAGTATCGACAATCGGAAGCACTCTAGAAGAGGATGGAAGAAAGATACGAAGTGACGTTCTTCGATAAGCAGAAATGTGATGTAAACAAACCGTAGACTGAAGAGGGAAAACTTTAATAAAAATAAGTACTGTAAGTAAACTTTAGATATTAAATAAATAGGATTTAAAGTAAGAAATATAAATAAAGGAAAGATATTTAAATAAACTATTGTAAATTAAGATGAATGAATATTATTAAATAAAGAGCATATGGTAGGATATATAAAGATGTGAGTACAGGGACAAGACCAAGGGTTGCAGATTCCTAACAAATTTCACAATATTTTCTCGCGACCGACTGATGAATTTCACAATATTTTCCCACGACAGATTGACAAATTTTGCAATATTTTCACTTTTCACTCGCAATATATACACTTTTCAACTATGTTGGAAAGTATTAAAAAAAGAATCATCTTAGGAAATCTGAAGGATATATACTCTGTTTAATAAGTGTGCATGTAGAAGTAATATAAGAATAAGATTTCATATCAGTTTGATATGAGTAGTATTTTTTAACCTTTATATATTTGTTTTGTTATAATATTAAAATTGATAATAATGTGTTATAATGTTAAAAATTAATTTATTTGTTTTAAAATGAACAATGTGGTGTAAAATATGATTTAAAACTAAAGTTATGGTTTAAAATAATGCTTAAAACAAAAAATATGGTTTTAAATCTTGTTTATGACATTACAATTTACCCTGTAAAGTTTGCTTCCTTGCAGTAAAGCACATTTTTTTTTTTTTTTTCCTGTATGATCAATTCTATTGAGATTCCAAGTTGAAATAGAGCAGATAGATTGTGAAAATAGAGAAGAATTAGCATTTTTTTTTTCCACACACAGATTTTTAAAAATTAAATAGTAAAATTAAAATTTTTAATTTTAAAATAAATTTATCATATGATGTATCATACGAAAGCTTATAATATTCTGAGGAGAATGGGTACTCTTATTTTTTTTTTAAATAATTCAATTCTATGCTGAAATATCAAGATTTATGTGCAGTATAGTACAACACTAATTCTGGCTAATTTTAAAAATATACATGAGAGAAAACTCTATATCAAATTCTTCTCAGCTGTGTACAACATGAGTTTTTTGTTTTTTTAAATCGTACTTCTCAGGGGTAAAATTTGAAAGGTGATTTTTTCCCTTTTGCCCAAAATTTAGGGGGATTTTTTGGTGGAGGCTGGAAGGGGTTAATTCAAGTTACTAATTATTCCATTTTTCAATTTTGCATTATATATTTACAGCAATCTTTAAAATCTACAATGCTATAAAATAATTTGCTTGAGATATTAAACTTGGGATATTAATTTCCAATCCATTTTTAATTTTAAAATAAGTTAACAGCAAAGTTATACACAACATGCTTATGTAGCTAACTACATAAGTCACACTAAGCTTAGGTACTTGTGTAGCTGACTACATAAATACCTTTTTTTAAAAAAAAAAATTTATCTAGAATTAAGGTCTGACAATAATAAAATAGGTATGTTTATGCACTAAATAATAACCCACAACATGATATGCATTACACATGCACAACCTGTGGCCAGCAGGCCAAAAATTCAGGAATTGTGCGTATTTTGCCAGTCAGTTTCGGAAAAAATTGCAAATTTTGTCATTCGGGAGTGTAAAAATTAGGAATTTTGTCAATTGCGCATGTAAAAATAATGAATTTCGTCGATCGGGCGCAGAAAAATCCCGAATTTTGACGATCAGGCGCGGAAAAATTATGAATTTCATCGATCGGCTACGTAAAAATCATGAATTTCGTCATTCTAGAGTGTAAAAATCAGGAATTTCGTCAATTGAACGCATAAAAATCATAAATTTTGTCGATCGAGCTTGTAAAAATCATGAATTTTATTGATCAAGTGCGTAAAAATCATGAATTTTGTCGATTGATTATGCGCATAAAAATCATGAATTTCTTCGAACGAGCACGTAAAAATCATGAATTTCTTCAAACAAGCACGTAAAAATCATGAATTTCTTCAAACGGGCACATAAAAATCATGAATTTCATTGAACAGGCACATAAAAATCATAAATTTCCTCAAATGGCCACATAAAAATCATGAATTTCATCGATCGGCTACGTAAATATCAGGAATTTTGTCATTCAGGAGCGTAAAAATCATGAATTTTGTCGATCGAATGCGTAAAAATCACGAATTTCAACAATTATGCGTGTAAACTTTCTTCGAACGGGCATGTAAAAATCATGAATTTCATCGAACGGGCACGTAAAAATCATGAATGTCGTCGAACAGGCATGTAAATATCATGAATATCGTCGATTGGGCGTGGGAAAATCATGAATTTCGCCGACCGTATGCATACAAATAATGAATTTCGTTTGTTTGGAACATAAAGATAATGAATTTCGTCGATTGGCTACGTAAAAATCATGAATTTCATCATTTGCATGTGTAAAAATCATAAATTTCATCGATTGAACATGGAAAAATCATGAATGTCGTCGATTGGGTGTGTAAAAATCATGAATTTCGTCATTATGTGCATAAAAATCATGAATTTCTTCGAATGAGCATGTAAAAATCATGAATTTCTTCAAAACAGGAAATTGTGCGTAAAAACAGGGTTCATACAGAGTTGGGAAGAAAAAATCCAAGGAGTACCGAAAAAATCCAAGGAGTCCAAAAAATGTTAAGGATTTGTAATTTTTTGTTGTTGTTGTTTTTATGTGCTGCATCGTTATGTGGTATGCACACTCCAATTCTTAATGGCCAATTTGGAGACAAAAACAAATTTTACTCTATTAGAATCTAATTGTTAGTGCTGGAATTGCACAGTATTCACAAAATATTGCTTACTGATTTCGTAAGTTTAAATACAAAATAGACAATCAACTTTTTTATGCAGCGAACAATGATCATATAAACAGAGATTAGTCAAACCTCAAACACTTATTATGTATATCACATACATGATACATCTTTAAAAAAATTTTAAAAGGTAAAAAAAAAAAAAAAAAAAAAATGCTAAACGCAACATACAAGAAAAAATATAACAAGTTTTGAATTTATACTTTTAGAACAGCTGTAATCGATTTCGTTGAAGGTGAAACTTTGACGAAATTCACGTGTTTTTTGCGACCTTCTTGGGGAAATTCGCGATCTTCTGGGAGAAATTAGTGTTTTTTCACGATCTTTTGACGAAAACTGCATGTTTTTAGCGATCTTTTGACGAAATTCGCGTGCTTTCTGCGATCATTTGAGAAAATTTGCATGTTTTATGCGATCTTTTCAGAAAATTCGCATGTTTTTTGCGATCTTTTGAGAAAATTCGTGTCTTTTTTCAAGATCTTCTGGGGGAAATTCGCGTCTTTTTTCGCGATCTTCTGGGGGAAATTAGTGTTTTTTTGCAATCTTTTAATGGAATTCGTGTTTTATTTCGATCGTTTGACGAAACTGACGTTTTTTTCCAGATCTTTTGATGGAAACTGAATGTTTTTCGCGATCCTTAGACGAAGTTGCCGTGTTTTACGCGATTATTTGAGGAAATTTGTGTGTTTTTTCGATCTTTCGAGGAAATTCGCGTGTTTTTTGTGATCTTTCGAGGAAATTCACATTTTTCGTGATCTTTTGAGGAAATTCGCGTGTTTTTCGCTATATTCTGGGAGAAATTCGCTTTTTTTTTTCGATGATCTTCTGGGGGTAAATTCGCGATCTTCTGGAAGACATTCGCGTTTTTTCACGATCTTTTGATGGAAATTGCGTTTTATTTCGATCGTTCGACGAAACTGACGTTTTTTCGCGATCTTTTGAGGGAATTCGCGTTTTTTTTCACGATCTTCTGGGGGGAAATTCGTATTTTTGCATGATCTTTTGAGGGAATTCACATTTTATTTCTATCGTTTGACGAAATTGACTTTTTTTTTTCGCGATCTTTTGATGGAAACTGCGTGTTTTTCCTGATCCTTTGACAAAATTCGCGTGTTTTCCACGATCCTTTAACGAAATTTACTTGTTTTTCGCACTTTTTTGAGGAAATTCGCGTGTTTTTGGCGATCTTTTGAGGAAATCCGCATTTTTCTCGATCTTTTGAGGAAATCCACATTTTTCTCAATCTGGTGGAGAAATTAGAGTTTTTTCACAATCCTTTGACAAAATTTACTCATTTTTTCCGCGATCGATTGACGAAATTTGACAGTATTTTTTGGGACATATTTGCGAAAAACGCGATTTTTCCGAGATTTTCGGCTAAATGCCAAACATTGATAAAATTTAAAGTAAAGTACAGTGTTGAAAAACGAACTTTACGGACCTAATAATTGAAAAACGAACCTAGTGGGAGCCCTGCTATAAGATTATCCTAACCAATCAATGCTGTGCTTCAGATAAATGACGTGTATAAAGTATTTACTGTGCGTTTTACAATCCCGATTTTTTCCCCTCGGCAGCAATATCGCTTGCGTCCGAAGCTGCAATACAATTTAAGGAGTTTCTAAGGAGTGGTTTGCTTATCTAAGTAGTTCTAAGTACTACTTGGGAATGTTTTTATTTCTAAGGAGTTTCCAAGGAGTCTAAGGAGTCTGTGAGAACCCTGGTAAAAATCATGAATTTTGTCAATTATACGCATAAAAATCCCGAATTTCATCAAACAGGCACATAAAAATCATGAATTTAAACGAGCACGAACAAATCATGAATTTCGTCGATCGGCTATGTAAATATCAGGAATTTCATCATTCAGGAGCGTAAAAATCATGAATTTTGTCGATTGAACATGTAAAAATCATTAATTTCGTCGATCAAATGTGTAAAAATCATGAATTTCAACAATTATGCACATAAGATTCATGAATTTCGTCAAACAGGCATGAAAAAATCATGAATATTGTCGATTGGGCGCAGGAAAATCATGAATTTCGCTGACCGCGTGCGTACAAATAATGAATTTCGTTGATCAGGAACGTAAAAATAATTTTCGTCGATCAGCTACGTAAAAATCATGAATTTTGTCATTCGCGAGTGTAAATATCATGAATTTTGTCGATTGAACATGTAAAAATCATTAATGTCGTCGATCGGACGTGTAAAAATCATGAATTTTATCAATCAGCTATGTAAAAATCATGAATTTCGTCATTATGTGCATAAAAATCATGAATTTCTTCGAACGAGCACGTAAAAATAATCAATTTCAGCAATTATGCACGTAAAATTCCTGAATTTCTTCGAATGGCCGAGTAAAAATCACGAATTTCGTCGAACAGGTGCATAAAAATCATGAATTTCGTCAAACAGGCATGTAAAAATCATGAATATTGTTGATTGGGTGCAGGAAAATCATGAATTTTGCCGACCACATGCGTACATATAATGAATTTCGTCGATCGGACACGGAAAAATCATAAATTTCATCATTTGGGGGGCGTGAAAATCATGAATTTCGTCGATCGAATGCATAAAAATCCTGAATTTTATCGATCAGGCACGTAAAAATAACGAATTTCATCGATTATGTGCGGAAAATCAAATTTCTTCGAACGGGCACGTAACAGCCATGAATTTCTTCGAACGGGCGCATATAAATCATGAATTTCGTCGAACGGGCGCATAAAAATCATGAATATTGTTGATTGGGAGCGTAAAAATCATGAATTTTGTTGATCAGGAGCGCAAAAATCATGTATATCGTCAAACGAGTGTGGGAAAATTATGAATTTCGTCAAACGGCCATGGAAAAATGGTAATAGGGAAATTCTGCATTTGTTCTTTCCATATTTTTAATCACCAGTTTTTAAACTTTAATCGATGAGTGGCGATTGCCGAGTGCTTATTTTCCTCTTTACCCGTAATGTGACTCGAAATGAAAGCAAATTTACCTATCTTTTAATACGATTATAGAAAAGTAGTGCACAATTATATCTCTAATATAAATTTTATCTTTAATGAAGAAAAAATGAACATATATACTCATTAATGTTCAAATGGGAATTTTTTTCATCTGAAAAATATTCAGAATTTCTTTGAAAAATCAGATTAACACGAACCCAATTTTTCAAATATATTCAAACCCAACTCGAAACAATTAACCCTTTGATTACGGGCTAGGATTGACGACCATTTTTATATTTAATCATACCACAATATCCAAAAAATTTGTTTGTGGTAGATATTTCTATTTAATATAAATGTATAGCAGAGATTAGTTTACAAACAGTGGTACTAATAGAATAAAAAATAGTCCACTGGAACACATATGCCCCAACTGTAGTCAAATGGTCAAAGTCAACTTGACTTGTAATGAAATAAAGAAGTGTCGACCCGGCTCTAAAATCAGGTTGCTCGACCCAATGTGATATAATACCTGAGACAAAGGGTTTGGAAGATTTCTGAATTGTATGGAATTTAGATCATAGTCTGAAGAGAAAGGCAGAAAATGATTAAGGAAATTTTTTACTGACAGAAAATCATAAATGAAAAATTTTTCATCCCTATGGACACAAAATTTTCAAATTTTGTGACATATTGATGACGTTCGTGTGCTGATAACCTTGTGTTATGACCTGACCAACTGAATTGAAAGATTTTTTTTCACAACTATTTGACGAAAGTCACAATTTTTTTCAGTGATCGATTGACAGAATTCCTTTTTTTTTTTTTTTTTTTTTTTTTTTTTTGTGATCATTTGGCGAAAATTGAATTTTTTTTGGTGACTGATAGAAGAAATATATTTTTTCCTGCGAACATTTGTTGAAATTCATGATATTTTTATTTATTTATTTATTTTATTCTTTTTATTTTTTGCGACCGATTGACGAAATTTGCTATTTGTTTCTGAGATCTTTTGACAAAATTTGTGAATCTTTTCTACGATAGTTTGTTGAAATTCAGGTTTTTTTTCTGCAATGGAATGACAAACTTTGAGATTGCTTTGTGCAATCATTTGACAAAATTGTCAATTTTTTTGTGCGATTGTTTGACTAAATTCGGGATTTTTTAAGCTACCTTTTTATGAAATTCGTGATTTTTTTTTGTAATAGTCATAGGAAATTTGCGATTTTTTGCACATTCTTTTGATGAAATTTGCGATTTTTTTTCCACAACTGATGGATAAATTTGATATTTTTCTGCGGCCAATTGTTGAAATCTGAGATTTTTTCCCATGATTTTTGGCGAATTTCGCAATATTTTTCCAAGTTTGTTGGAATTGATTGAGAGTAATTTTCCACAGAAAAAAAAAATCGCTGACTTCCATGAAAATTTTTTTAAATATTCGCAGAAGAATATCTGAAAGGAGTGAAAGGAGTAAAAATCCTGTACAGCATTTCTTCTTGTGTGGGATTTTCATATTTTGTGCAATCCCGCACGTTATTTCAAACCCTGTCCTCAAAGAAAACTTTGCCCCCCCCCCCCCCAAAAAAAAAAAAACTCTTGAAACTCTAAATTACTCTTGAAATGGCACTCTTGCAATAAAACCTAAAAAGGAGGGATCGAAAGGGACTGGAAAAAAGCTCCATTTTAGACAGGTCTCCGCCTTAGCAAGTATAATTGTAATATAGTTTTTTTTTCATCGAAAATTGATTCTTTTTGTGCTTGAGAAAGAATTCTGTTATAGACAGGTTTCATTCTTACAAGTTTTACCGTAATACACCTATACTCTTCAGAGATGTAGTTTAGAAAGGATGTTTTAACAGTTTTGGAGTCCTGTAAAAATGGAACCTGTCTATTTATAACGGAAAACTTTCATAGTCAATATCTTAAAATTATACCCGCTAAGACGAAAACCTGTCTAAAACGGAATTTTTCATCTGTCTTTAACGAATTTGAATTAGAAGGTTTTACTGTTTTTCTATTCAGTAAACATTGGTGTACAGCCAGCCCCCCGAACCAAGGGGATAAACTAACAGAATTTATAAATAATAAAGAGTTTTATGGATATAAAAGGAACAAAGTGAACATAAAAACCAAGGTATAAATTAAGATCTAAAGTAGTTATAGAGTGATGAGATAACAGGGAAACAGGTCAATTCCTGTCAATTTTTAGGCAACTAGATGTGCATTTGATAAAAACTTACTCAAAATTTTCAGACCCAGTTGTCATAATTAGAATTATTATATCAACAATTAACAACAAAAAGTTATAATAAATAAATAGCTATTTTGTAAAGTTTTTAACTTGTACTAGGAAAGTACCAGAATTTATATGCCTTACCAAGACCAAAAATTTTTTTCAATTTTGGACCTGTACAAGTTTTATGTATGTGTATACTGAAGACATAAAAAAATAAGAATCTTAAAAAATTATAGACAAATATTTCTTAAATAACAATAAAAATCTTTTACTAAATTAATACATAAAACATACCAGCCAAGATCATGTAACTAGTGGCTCTGCGAGCAGCATCACCCTCTCTAGAAGATACAGTGGGATCTTTCAATTCCTTCCTGCGATAATAATCAAAATCCGGTACTCGTATGTCAGTGTGAGCAAGACGAACTTGAGAAACAACTAAAATATAAATTTGATATACATTACATAACATACAGATAAAAGTTCGTAAAATTATATTATCAAAATGGTAATTAAAACAGGGATCACTAGAGAGTTTCGGAGGGGAGGCCCACCCTCATGCCCTTTTCTGATAAAATTCTGCCCTCCTAGCCCTTTTTCCAGGTAGAATCCTAACCTTCTTTTATTACCGGATAGAATCGTGCCTTGTTTGCATTGTAGTTTCGAAAATTCTTTACCTATCTTTTTAGAACACTAGTATGGTACACCAGAAGTAAATCTTCTCTTTTCCTCCCACCCTCCTTATTTCTCTATGAAATGGTCTTTCACCAGAGCCGTCCTTAGCGAGGACGACTTAAAGCGAGGCCCGGTGCAGGGATTTTGCGAGGCCCTTTCCTTCCAGATTCTTAAAATAATCTTATCTATATTAATATTATCAATAAAAAAGAATGGTTGGATCACCTATGTAACTCGGGAGCCCGAGTTCGATCCCCTAGCTACTATAAAGAAGTAGCATTTGTTTGTGTGTTTGTAGGGATAATTTCTGGAACTACTAAACCAATTTCAAAAGTAATGGTGGTAAATTGATGGTGAAAGTCCCTCGTCCAACATAGGCTATATTTTATGTCAAGACCACTATCTTTTCTTAACTAAAATCATAAATTTATATTAAAGATTTTCTATTATACCTTCTTCTTTGTATTAAAGTAAAAATATTTTGCATCCGGGGGCGAGGCCTCTTTAGGCGCGAGGCCCTGTGCGGCCGCTCCTGTCGCACACCCCTAAGGACGGCTCTGTCTTTCACTAATCTTGGACTTTGAATGACTCATTCTTTCCCTTGAACAAGACATAAAAGGTTACCAAGGGTCATTGATTCATTTCACCTTCTATAGTGAAACAGTATTAGATCAGATGTTCTAACCATTTGTTCTGGCCTTTAATCACACGTTATACAAGTTCTATAAATAAATTCAGAAGTAACTTCAAGGGAAAATCGTACTGCAGGAAAAATTGAGAACGAAAGTTTTATTTTACTATTTTTAATACTTTCATATGGTGAAGTTATGTAAATTATAAATGTTATTGTATTGCTGTAACCAAGGAAGACTTTAGTAGCTACGGGACTTTTCAGCGGCCGTTTACCAACTCCCCTCCCCCCCCCCTTAACTGCCAGTATATCGGTGTATGCACTTATTATAAAAAATGCCCTTTTTATGAAATGATGTGTCCTTTTCAACAAAATTGCCCTTATCCTATTATGTGCACCCTGCCCTTTTTTATGTTCTAAAATGATCCCTGCTTAAAAGAAAATTAGGTACTTCTCTGTTAGCAGAAAGCACTTCATAATTTTTCAGTAAAGTGCCAAATATGGTAGTAAACTGATTATTTCATGTCTACAAGTATAGTAATCTCAGTTTCCCCCAGACAGTTTCAGAAGGGTGCTGCACCCTGCCTGCCCTTTGGTTTACAAAATAGCCCCCTTCTTGCCCATCATAAAAATACTTATCATCCTTCTTGCCCCTCAGTAAAAAAAGTGACCTTTCTCTTTTTGCATTCAAAAATTTGCTTTCATAGTAAAAATTGACTCGAAGATTGTCTTGAAAAGAATGCCCTGACTTTTAAATATCAAAAGTGGCTCTAAAAAGCAAAAGAATACTTTAACAATTAAAAAAACTGCCCTCAAGAATCCAAAAAATGCCCTTAAGAATAAAAAAGTGCCCTTTTCTCACCAGCAGCACCCTGCCTTTTTTTAAACCTGGGGAAAACACTGGTAATCTGACTATCAAATATCATTTAAATTATTTTTTTCTTTTAAAATTTGCTTTTTTTGATAAATAAGTGATTTTACTTTTTGATAAGAGTTTTAATACAGCTTACACAATTTGGTAATAGTTCAAGATGAATTTCAAGTAGTGCTAATTAACATTCTAACAATCAAACAACCCAGACAATTGACACAGGACAGCAAAAGTTCAACAAATTTTGAACAGGCAATTTTTTGAAAGATTTACTTGAATTAAACATCAAGAAACCACAATGAATTAAAAATTACAATATTAAAAGTTTAAATAGAAATGAATTACAACACCTGTTCTTCTCTACACAAAATGTCTGGTGCAGTGGAAGAAGCAATTTCATTATCACCACCAACACCAACCAATCTCTAAAAAATGTAATGGCATATAGGACCTACACAATGTGTTAAGATGGGGAAAATGTAATACTAATATATTACATAACTATTAGCAGATTGTTTTTAAAAGCACAGACATTTATTGTTTTTCAATTTTGTTGTCTGAAATTTAATCAAGAGTTTAAGTATAAGGAAAATAAAAGGGAACCCTTCCTCAAATGCATTTTTTCCAATATTTGTTATTGTGCTTCACAAAATAAAGCAACATTCCTCCAAGAACTATTTCATAGAGCAGACTGCTCAACCATTTTAGTTCACTGTCCAGATCTCAGAGCAAAAATAGACTAGAGAGCAGATTCTATTGTTGTTTGGCCGAAAAGTTAGGTCCAACATCAGCTCGGTTTTGACGCTTTAATTTTTTGCAGCTAAACAGTGGGAAGCACTGGAGACGTGACGACTGTCCTGTATTTATATACCTATATACTTTATCCAGCTAATATCCTGAATATTTGGCAATAAGATATTATTAGTATCACAAGTTTGAAACATTTTTCTTTAGATAAAAATCAAGTGATTTGGGTTCTTGAACTTTTAAGAACCCAAAACAAAAAGAAAATAAGAACCTGCACACTGAGAATAAACTAATGAATTACAATAAATATTTTTTAATATGCTGTTTCATTTTTGTAATTACAACCTTTTAAAATAAATATAAGCATAGATGTATTGCCAACTAAATCAACTGAAGTACATTATTTTTAATGAATCAAGGACCACGCTAAACATTTGCCACTCTGCCAAATGCGAATAAATCTGAAAAGTGCCAATTAAAACTCAATTTTGGAAAATAATTATTTTGCCGTCAATCATTTTAGAAGTAGGTAATACAAAAAAAAAATGTTGTTCAATTTTTTTTTCAAATAAACTGAAAGAGGGAAAGTTTGGAATCAATCAAACCTACAACATAAAATGGATTTATAAAACTGAATCCAGTGGCAACTAGAGGCCCTATTTGCAATCAATCCATAACTTCAAGTCTTCCAGAATAAGAGAAATCAATCAATTGCTTAACGCTTTTGGAATTTGGTGAATAGACTCCCTTAAATCTGCATAGCTTAAAACCAGAGGTTGTGCAGATTTTAGAATTTTGTGGATTTCTGGTCACTGTTTTGTTTACATTTTTTAAACAATTTTAATTTAATATTGCACTTGAAATTATAATGAATGCTTACAATAAAGTAAAATAATAAAAATTCAGAAAATAAAAAAAACATTTAATATTAAAAGTCAAGTAAATAATTAATAATGCTTAACTAAATATGCATAATAATAATTTTTTCTTGAATTATTCAGTAGAACTTGCCTTATAAATGTAGTACACTAATAATTCATATCAAAATCTTAAAATAACAAAGTTTTATTTCATGTTTAGCCATACTTAGTAACCAAAAAAGCTTGATTAATACATAAATTATTTGGTAAAAATATTGTGATTGCCACTATCTTGAATTTTTTCAAAAATAAATTTGTACTTCCTTCATGAGCAAACATGAGTTGAATCATATTAACCAGAATTACATATTAAAATGTGTACAGAAAAATATAAAAAAATTTTAAAAACTTGAATTTTACACTTATATCTTAACTGTAAGTTTCATTGTTTACATAGAAAACATTGTGTGGATTTTAGGGTGGCAGATTTGATGGAGTCTACTGTAGTTAGATCATAGATTCTTTAGAGACTTCAGCTGTATTGCAACAAGTCAGATTTTGTTTTCAAATGATTAAATTTGTGAAAGATTCAGTTTGGAGAAAAAAAAAATTGGCTGAATCCTAGAACAAACGAGAAACTTGGCGACATTGAATTTGGCAAGGCACTAAATCTCTTTTTGCAATACCACTTTGTTTTGTACATTGTGGCTATCCCTACTTTAATTTTTTTTTTTTCGGATTATTGAGTTTCTTGAAATGGGTGCTTTGTTCAGTTGAGACTTTTTTCATTTTGCTGTTTCTGATGAAGATTAAGAGAAGCCACCATGGCCAAAACACCATTCTGCTATCGCTTGAGAACGTAGGAGTCAGGTCGGCAGGTTCGACTCCCATCAGTTCCATTGCCCACACTTTGTGGAGCTCCCAGTTGTAATTATCTGATGTTGTAAATTTCCTTGTAGCTATCTTGTCCTTTTTTTTTTTTTTTTTTTGAGATCGGCGACCAGGTCCCTACCTGCCAGGTTTCCCTAGCTTAAACGGGTTTAGTGCCTGGTACCGGGGCGCGTAGCGCCACTGAAGAGATGCCGCGTAGTGGCTGGCCGTTGCTGACAGGACGGCTATGTGGAGGACTTAGTTTTGTACCCATTTTGTTTTGCTCTAATTGATGTTATTCTTTTTATATGGACCTGTCATCGTTATGCAAGTTGGTCTCCGTAATTTAGAGCCTTGATCAGGTGACGAGACCTTCACCTGATTAGGCACCCCCAGAGGTATAATTCACAGGGAACTTGGAGGACTTTACACCCACGACGGATTTTACATGCACCAGGCGCCATTAGCGTACATGATTAGCTATCTTGTCCTTGTATATTGACGATGACCTATAAGCAGGAACTTGATATCAAGCACACAAGTCAGATGTATGTTCTCACTAAAACAAAAACAAAGAAGATTAAGATTGAAGGTACGACGTGTTATGTGTACAACAGATTGAAATTGAATAGTTGTGTATTTCAGGGTCTGTTTTGTATACTTTGAAATCTCCTTCATTTCATAAGCAGTCTTTAAGTGTGGACAAAATATGAAAAAAATAAAAGTGATTTTTTTCTTTATTTTATTTGATGAGTATTGTGTTTTGTGCATAAATATAAGTATTGTTTAATGCATTCTAGAGATTCCTACACAACGAATTTGGGCATTTTTAAGATTGCAAATAAAGAAATTTAATGTATTGGGCTGAAAGATTAAAACTGGAATTATTTTACTGAGTAAAAATTAGAGTAAAATGTGAAAAAATGCAAAAAAATCGTTATAATTTCAAAAATTATAATGGACAAAATTTACTATATAATAGTGGTTTAAAACATTGTAAGGAGAATTCTTTTAAGAATGTTAAAAATTTCCTGTGGAACACAAAAAAATTGTTAAAACTCCGTAAAATCTCAAAAATCCAGAGGACGAAATTCAGTGTATTAGAGTAAAAGATTAAAATTGAATTTTATTTTACGAATATTAAAAAATTGTCGTGGAACACGAAAAAATGCTACAAATATTGAAAACCATGAAAGAAAAATTCATTTGTATGCGGCTAAATGTTTTAAACAAAAATTCTTTTATGAATTTAAAAAATTTGCTGCAGATCAGAATAAAATCAACATAATGGAATGATTTTATTAGTAAGTTACTGAAAAATCAAACTTTTTTGCACATTCAGTGTTTATTTTGTGAATGAAATTCTCGTTGGAACTGTCTAAGTAATGAATCGTCTGCCAGAACGCAAGCGATGTCAGTGGGGATAATTTTGCTTTCAGGCTGCTGTATTTTAGGTCGGGATGCATGGGTATATTTGACACATCATAAAAATCGCCAAGTTGGGTGTCTTGCTTGTTCTAGGATTCAGCTGAAAAATTTTGTGAAAGGTATTTTTTTAAGACAAACAGTTTTGTGAAGGATCCTGTTTTAAGGTAAAAAGTTTTGTGAAGGGTTGTTTTAAGAAGAAAAAAATTGTGAAGGGGCCTTTAAAGGACCCAGACTTTACCTGAACCCTGACTGTGAAGCACTTTTAATTTTAGTTTATATGGAAGCTTAACGTTACATGTAAATTAGGCATCCAAAATGTATCTTGCTAAAAACCGGGAAAAAGCAAGCAGGGATAATCAATTACTAACATAACATTAAAGTTCTTATAAGAGAATATTAATTCATAATAAAGAGAATTTATGATTATCTTCTCATAAGTCTCGAATTTATTGCAATGCAAGCTTGATGTTTTTAACTATCGTCCATGATCTCCCCGCTCCTCGATTTTCGGTCAATACACAACATTATTAAACAGTTATACATTAAGGAATATTTGTTACAAATTATCTAAACGATATTATAAACTTAATGCCCATACAATGTAGAATTCAATTTATTGTATGATCTATTTAAAAATAAGAAAAATTACCCCCAATTCCTCCAGGACGAGCAAATATTTGTCCTTTCGGTGCTGCGAGAGCCAAACTAGATTCAGTATATCTCTCAGGAGTTAAAGGCATTTTCACACCTTCCTCCTGTATTTTGAATTCAGGTGCGAGATCGCCATTGAGTGAACCTATGACTTTTTGTGTAACTTTAGTTAAATTAGCAATATTAGAAGGATATTTTATTAATTTTATCATGACTATAGTTATTTACAAACAAACCACAGGACTCGAGAAGGTCAGGTCGTCAATATCTGAAGAGTGGCTTACGCGGAATGAGCTGAAGTTATTGGTTGGTTGGTTGGAGGCACTTCTTAAGTACGTCATGATGACATTTTGCTTGGAAACTACTGACTCCAAACAAACGGTTGCTATGTTGTATTTTCTATTTTGTTTGGAGTCAGTATCCTACCAAAACGTCATGACTGACGTCACACTGAAAGCGTCCGGAGTGCATATTAGCAAACCATACACGAATTCATGTATGGAGATAAATAGAGCTCTGCTATTGGTGTCACGTAATCAACCGTTTTCAGCAACTTCATCTCCTTTATTTTATTTATACCTTTTTGATGTTGTTGGCAACAATCGTTTTATGTTTGTATAATTGTTTTGTATTCCAAAGATGTAGGAAGTGAATAAAACTTTGAAAAGTAAAAACAAACGATTTTTAATATTAAAGGTCTCTATAGAATTTATTCGAGTAAGTTTTATGATACTAAAACTTCGGAAAAAAAAAAACATGAAAGTTCTCAAACAGAAGCTAATACTGCGTTCAGATCGGATAGTTAAGATATCTTAGACTGCCGAACTCACTGAGTGAGTTCCAGAAACTCACTTAGTGAGTTCGAACTTTCTATTGTTAGATACAGACAGTACCACTCACTCTGATTGGCTCTGGAGGCCGATTGGCTGTTAAGGTTGCCTTTAACATATGCGCATGCGCACATTCTATGTTTGTTCAGATCTCGGTCACAGTGTTGTTCAGTGAGCTATCTTAGATGAGTTTTGCGGTATGGACAGGTATTCAATTCCGGGAGGGTACCACCTCAAAAATGGCGGTCTAAGATATCTTAAATGTCCGATGTGAACAGGGTATTTAACTCTAGTTTATCTTTTTATCCTACAAGGCTATCTGGTCACTTCATTTCACATGAAACTTCGTCAGATACGGGTGTCCACAGATATCTGTAGATGTTCGATTCTCCTTACGAATGTCGATAGATATCGCTGAATGTCGTATTTGTAATATCAATTTTACGACATTGGCCAATGTAAACCAAATATTAAAAATAAAGCATTGAAAAATCAAGTTTTAAAAAAAACTGAAAACTTATTAAATGTTATTGTTTAGAGTACTATTTCTGTATTATAATGTCATAAATAATGCAAAAAACTCTTTTGAATGCTTTTTTTTTTTTAAAGCATTTGTAAGTTATGTCTGTGAATATCGGCAGATGTTGTAAATTTGACATACACGGCATTCAGCGACATTCGAAATATTGGCCAATATCTGTGTGCTACCTGGGTTGTGCAGAAGTACACAGAAAAACATTTTATTAAAAAAAATAGTGGTAACCTGTCCAAGCTACCACTAGTTTTCATTGAAATGTTTTAGTATACTCCACTGTACAAGTTAAGATAAAATTAATAGAAATCAAAAGCATGATTTAGAAAGGACAGCCTGGGGCAAATACAACCACCACGCCCCTCCCTCTGATTTAAAAAAATCATCTGTTTTTCTTTTTATTAGTTTAATGTTTTCAATTGTTTTTGCAAATGTAGTAATAATTCCTTATTAATAAATTATAATAAAAATATTCATATTTAAATAAGAATAAAAAATGATGTAGGAAAAATAAGAAAAATACTAGTGCAAGTGAAAAATCTGGATTTAACATTATATTTTTCTATCGGGTGAATTTTGCCCTTTCCAAGCAAATCTGTATCAAAAATTGTGATGATAACGATCTAGAAAATAATTTAATTAAATATTGTAGGTAATATGTATATGAAATAAATTAAAATAATTTTCTTTCATATTCCTCATGAATTTTTTTTTAATACTGTTTTCAAATCTAAACTGGCTACTTTTGATACATTTCCAAAGTCATTTTCATTTATAAATACATAAAATTTGCAGTTTTTTATTTGATTTTGATAAAAATAAGGTCAAATAGCACTTTCTATTTTTCTATCAAAACAGCTAGGGTCTTTTTTTTCTGCACTGTCAAAATTTAAGTTTTAATCTAATTTTTGCCTTGAAAATGCACTCATAAAAAATACTAGTTACAATTCAATAATGGTCCCACTTATAGAAAAATGCTACAAATTTGTAAGTATTCAAACATTAACGTCTGCAAATTTCACGTGTTTATGAACATTTGAGAAAAAAGAAAAATGTAGTATTATTCTTAGGCATTTAAATAGTTATGCCTGAAAATTTCACGCATTTAGGTTCAAAAATGAGTTTGTGAATGTGCAAGAAGGTTTCACTTAAAATTAAAAATTTGAGTATGCCCTAAATGAAATGTCAACAAAAAAAGTCCTCTCATAACAAAATTTTTATTGGGTATTTTACAGTTACTATCAATGCCGTTTTTTTTTTTTTTTAATATGATTTTCTATGAAAACAAAAAGTGTTAAAGAATACCTATACCTACTAAGTGGCGAAGAAATAAGGGAAACTCAGGAAAAAAATACTTCTTTCTCAAATAATTTTTGTATTTCTTATAACCCCCTAACTCACCGTCAACCTCAACTGGCGAGTTACGCTGTAACTCTCGGTTGACCCTGAAATCAAATTCTCCGCTAACTCAACCAGCCGAAAATGGAGGAGAAAACGAAACATAAGTTCAGTAACTGAACTAACCTATTCGCATGAACCTCTAACGCCGGACTTCGCTCGCAGGACTTCTAACGCCGTGTGATAACATCGTGCCGAGACTTCAGGCACGAAATGGCAGCTGCACAGCTACGCGCACCGTTCTGCGCAGCTGGCCAGAAACCGTGCTGCACTAGCGCCACCATGAACCATGGCTGTCACTGTCAGTGTCAAACGGCGAAGCAGACGAATTTAGTGACGTAGGCAGAAACCATCTTCACATGCCTATTTGAGGCTTTTTTCGAGGAACGATTTCCTTCTTGGAAAGGCTATTTCGTTAGAAGTCCAGGTATATAGGTTCATGCCTATTCGTCTACAGTTATTCGACACGCGCATGTGCAATTGAAGCCAAGATGGCGGTTGCGTTGACAAGTGTTTTGACGTTTATTTAGTTTTCAATGCTATTTGTGATGCAGAAAGCAAACGAAATGTTAATTTAAAAAAATAATAATAATGTGAAAGAATGTGTTACTTTTAATTATTAGCCCTTTTAGGATATTTTAACTCTGTAAAGTCAAGATTATAGTGATTATTAAGAAAGTTTTCAAGACGTAAAATATCTACTGAGAATATTTGGTAGCGCCATCTAACGAATGTAAAATCAAATGTTCTTACACTCAAATATTGTATATAAGATTCAAATCTTTTTTTTTTTTTTTTTTTTTTAAGAATAAAAAACAGCAGTTTTTCTTAAATTTCAGATTTATTCCTACACTTCATGTTTGTTTAAAGAATAAAATTATAGAAGATGGAATTTTGCGTTAAAATATCGTTATAATATAAAAAAATGTTTATCCGTTTGTAATAGATAAATAATTTGAACTAATATGTACTTGTTAGTTAAAAATAATTATTTTTGTTTGAAAGAAACATTTTTAAGAGGATTATTTGAAAATTTTCACAGTTCACGAGAATTTTTTCAAACAGCTTTTTAAATTATTATATATGAATATATATATATATATATATATTAATTATAATAATTTACACATAAAAAACCCCCCACCTTTTTTGGGTCTCGTATAAGGGATAAATGCTACCAAGCATACAATTTCATCCAAGATAATTTAATTGAATCTGTAATCAATTATTTTAGTTAAATAAAACACAATGCATTAGAAATAAATATATGAAAATATCTTTTTATATAATATTCTTGCAAAATAAATAAATCTAGCTCGCTATTTGCTTTTATTCCACTTATTAGTGTTAGCATGGTCATAAAATTGTTTATTAAACGTAGATAATATATATATATATATATATATAATATATATATTCTTTAATCAAAAAACTTAAAAAAAAAAAATCCTATAAAATTTTGTAAAAATGAGCATTTTATGACTGTGACAATATTTTTAAACCACCAAATCAAAATGTTAATTCAAAATTTATTTGTAAATTTATTTATCAAAAAGTAAACACTCCAATTATGCTCTTTCAATACTCTGTTTTGTTTCGTTATTGAAAACTGAATCAAGGGAGGACAGAACCATAAAGACTATTGCTACGTCATGTGATCCCTTTGGCCAATGAGATATACACATTTCAACCTGCCGTCGAGTAACCCAGAGTCGAATAACCATGTCCCTGAAGTTAACGAAGAATTCGGAAATATCAACCGGCAGTTAGATTCGCGAACCTCGGGTTACTCAACTGAGAGTTGAACGGGAAGTTGAAGGTTGGTGGTGAATTGACCGGGAAATGTCTTTCTGAACATTTCAGTAAAGGGAAAAAAAATCACAAGAAATACATTTCTTTTAAAGTATGTAAACATTTAGCTCAGTATTTACTGTTAATAATTGTCATTGCTATTAATAATATATTAATAAGTTCTATTAATAATCAATTATATACATATTACATTCAATTTAAACAATCCAAAATTTTTAACTCCATTTTTTCCAGATTCTTTGGTGGAAAATACTCATGCTGATCAATTACCATGATACAGCATGAATTTTAGCATTTAATTTTTACTGTAAATCAAAGGAAAACATTGGTAACATCGAGGCTAACAAAAAAGAAAGACTACCGCGGTGCTTTACGCGTATCTTTTTTTACAGACCGCGGGAGTCACGTGATGCTCGAATTCGAATGCACCAATGCAGGTGTACGAAAAGAGCATCACGTCACTCTAGCGGTCTGTAAGAAAAGATAAGTGAAATGAACCGCGGTAGCCTGTCTTTTTCATTAGCCTCGGGCAGGGCTACACTACATACCGGGCTTGCTCATTCATTATGATGACGTCACAAAAGGTGGCTGACTAGGAGGAAAGACATACAGCGATTGGCACAAAACGATGGGCGCATTGCTTTGGACCAATCGCTGGTCGCGGTCAGCCACCATTTGTGACGTTTTGAGAGTGAATGAGCAAGCCCGGTATCTAGTGTTGCGTTGCCTCGGGTAACATGTTATGACGTCACATCTGAAATATGAAAGCAATTAGGTAGAAATTATTTTCAAATACAATAATATAGTTCATTTAAAAAACTTGTATTTTTATTCAGGTAAAGTTGGATATATTTTCACGTCTCTTTAAATTTTTATAGCTTGAAGTAAAAACACACAAGATCATAAGAATATAACAATATTTATATCAATAACTTATAGATCATATATATAACTTTCTTTTGTATAAAATTAGCTACAAATTACTAGTTTCAGAAAATGTGATGTCACAACAGGAGAAGAGTAAAAAAAAACACAAAATTTGTGTTGCGTAATTAGTGGATGATGTTTTACATGGTACAAAAAATAATATTAAGACTGGGACTATATGTTAAGTAAAAAAAGTTACACATCAGATTTATAAAGTACCCAAATTCCATCGTATTCAACATCTCTTACCTGAGAACTTGTTCTGTTCTTGATGATGGTATTTTGCATCACTAAAAGTTAATGTTTCAATGAAATAATAAATATATACATTCAGATCTAGTTGTTCTATTTATGAAATTCTACTGAATTCTTTACTAATTTTTTATAGTAAATGTATGAAAATAGTATTAAAATACTTTTGCAACATATTTTTCATAAAATACTTAATGAACTTCTTAAATTTAATCTATTCACTTCTCCTATTCCAATATGGATGTAATATTTTTAAATAATTACACAGTTATATTATTCACTACTTTAGAATGCAATAATTTAAAGTTTTAAAAAACAATAAAATTCAGCTTCTGAAGCATATACATTTTGAAAAATTGTTAGAAAAATAAAACATACATTACTGTAAAATAACAACACCAACAAATTCATTTAATATTTAATGCACTTTAATTTACACTTTTAAACTTTTTTACAAAACATTTACATGGCATTAATTGTCTTTAAAGCTAATTCAATGTGTGCACTTGATATATTATTTTCTTTCTCAACAGCATCTGGAACAAATAATTTTTAAAAACTGATTAAAATTCAGAGAAAATATCATTATGAATGCAAGAGTTAAGAAAATAAGAAAAAATTGGCACTTTTCGGTTAACCGGGCGCCAGTGAAATACATATATAATATACATATATATAATATATGTATGTGTATATATATATGTATATATGATATGTGCATACATATACACCATAGAACTAGGAATATAAACCGGAAGGAAGATAAGGGGCGTTTTCGCAGTATCTTCCCGCTTCCCCGTTTGCCACAGATTTTTTTATTTTATTTAAGCCGACTTTCAAAACTAATTCAAAGCAGGGGGCTAAGTATGGCGTCCTTATCGCGTTCTTGACACCTTTTGCCCTCGACATTTTCTTATTTATTTAAACGTTTGATACATTGTTTTGATTTTGCTACGTCTGTTGATGCAAAGGATATGTTATCCAATGAGTGTAAACATAATGCAATCTATTTAAAGCTTTGTTTTAAAAGTTAAGTATATTTTCTTTTTATTGTGGGGTGGGGTGGGGGGTATGTTTTTCCTAAATACCAATAAAATAATAATTAAAAAACAATAATTGGTTGCTTTTATAACTAATATTTAACTCGACATTTTCAATTTGTATTCTGGTATTTGATATCTTTATTTTTATGACAATAAAGAATTCCGCTCTAATTTCTTTAAATAACTCATAAATAAAGAACTTTGTTCAGGAATCAGTTTATATTCGATATATTTTTAAACTTTTTTATGCTTTCTTACGCAATGCAGCTACTTATAAAATAAACACATGCATTTATTCCCCCCCCCCCTAATATCAACTAAGAATTGATTGTATTTTTTAAAGATTTTAAGAAAGAAACTGTACATATAAAAGTAAAAATTATATTAAAAAGATATATCTCTTGAAATACACAAATCAGAAAATAAAGGCAACTCTATTAGATTTTATTGACTAAACTTATAACTTATTTGAAAAGGATTAAATGAATTATAAATTAAGTGAAATTATACAGATGAATTTGACTTAATTGGAATAAATATTTGAATATTCGGTTGTATATATGGAATCATGAACGCAATAAAGGCAAAAATGAGGGGGGGGGGTGGAGGTGGTGAATCTCTCCTTCACCCGATTTTAAAATTTAAAACCAAACCCTTATTTAAATTTAACTGAAATCCCCTTTCTTCTGGTGATTTTGATGGGGGGGGGGGAAATAAAATGTATTCTTCATAAATGACTGAATAATTAAACAGAAGGATAATTTTTTTTTTTTTTTCGCTGCCAAAATTGACTACCCGTTACTCTTAAAAGGATTTAAAGTAATGCTGCAATCAATACTAGCTGAGTCAAAAATTTTTCAATTGTTAAGCGGGGAAATACTTTTTTTTTCATATTTTAATTTACTTATTCTAAATTTTTAATTACCTTGTTTTAAAAAGCGAAGAGCGAGTTTCGCAGTCACGACACGACATGAGAATGACATAAGCGAAAAGCCACCGTGCAAGGCGATGGTTAGTAGGAACGGCTATGCCAAGATAAAAGCCAAGTTTTCACCCACCAATATCGGTGGGGTTGCAAGCATTTATTTTAACCGCAGTTGTATAGTATATGTATGTGTAACTACATATATACAACTATACATATATACATATACATATATAGTGTATATATATATATATATTTCCCTGGTGCCCGGCTAATCGAAAAGTACCAAAAATTATAACAAACTTTTTACATAAATAAAAATAAATATATGCATAAAAAGTTACTATGTTAAATAACAAAATTTGAATTGCATAGACATATTCAAGCTTCACATAATCAAATTTATGCAACACCAGTATGAAAAATTATAGAGGATCAGGTCAGTCAGAGCTTACATTCATGTAAAAACGTGATAAATTGTTGGCATGTATTGACTTATGAATATTGCTATGCTAATGAATTTAAAGTATACTACTGAACTTGTTAAATTATATCCTATATTTTATGCACAGTTTTTACACTATTTGATTAATTTTATAATTTGATAAATTCTAATTAGGAAAAATAAATAAATAACATGAAATTTATATATAACAGTGAGTAAAAAAACTCTGTACAAAAGCAGAAAGTTACAAAGAAAGCAAAATTAGGGATAAATTATGATAATTTCTAAAAAGATCATTTCACACTTTTATTATCTACTCAAGTGTGTTTAATTTGAGTCTTAAAATGCATTTATATTAAATATGATTTTGTATTTAAAAAATATAGTACATACAATATGTGTTTCAATTGAAACACTGAAATATGCAAGTTTTCGTACGCAATATGCAAATCAATCCTGATATTTTTTTGTAATTACAAATGTTCATTTTCTTCATAAATATTCTTGAGTAAAAAATCAATTTTTTATATATGATTACAGGTGCGTACGGAACCTTTTTATTCACTGTATATTTTTTAAATATTTCGCTGATAACTTGTCATAATGATTTTATTAATTTTCTTAAATATATTATCTTATGTAATGTTTCTTATAAGATTGTAATACTCATGTTATTAATTTATTGTTTTCCATGTATGATCGTATATCAAACAAAAATATATGTTACAAACTGCAGTTATACGAGGTTGCCAGAAAATCGTCAAGAAAAACACCAAATCTCCTGCTCCATTTGCAGCCCCACCAGTGGCTGAAAGGTTCTGCTCTCGAAGCTGGTAGACGGGAGGTGCTGGGTTCGATCCCAATCGCGCCCGTCGGCCTAATCGTTCGGAGTTTTCGTGGTTTCTTCGAGCCGTGGATTTATCCATGCGTAAATACGGGCTAGGTTCCCTTAGAAAGACCCCCACGAAGGGCACTCCCCCCCGGGCCTATATCCCAAGTGTAGATAATTGGCCGTCAATAATCATCCCAACCCAAACCTGCTCCATTTGCGGTGATGACATCAAATACATGGGAAAATGTGAACATCACATGACACGTTGCCACATAAGAATAGTCTATGCGAGATTCCTTAGTTACGAATTCTGTCCCACATATATGTATGAGCAGGGAATTATGTTAAATGAAATATATTTTTACAACTTGCATATTTTTAGAACCTGTACACAATAATATAGTTTATGGCTATATTTGTTTAAAAATTTATTTTTCGTTACGCTTAACAGTTATACAAGTGACAAACACATCATAATTATTTCACCGGTATACAGATGCGTTGAGGGGACGTATTAAGTCTGTACCAGGGCCAACAAAAATCATAAAGTGCCCTGTCTATCAGCTCCGTAGAAAGACAATATTGCAGTAATTTCTGGCGCACAATCTGTAGAACAAATAAACATGTTTTATAGCACAACTTTAATTATAACAGGAACTTTAAAATTAATTTATTCTTACGTGATACATAATTGACTTCATTTATAAAATAACATTTCTTTTACAAAACATGCTTATTTGTTCTGCGGATTATACACAGGAAATTAAGGTAAATTTACTAAAAACATTTACTAACATTTAGTATTAGCAGGAAGCAGATGTTTTAAGCAAAAATAGATGGCAGCACTAAAATATTTATTTGTGCCATAGGAAAAGAAGGGTAGACAATAGAGTAACCGCACATGGATTAGCTTAGGAATCTTAAGCTATTTTTATTTTTGTTCCATCCTTTTACAATATATATATATATATATATATATTGTATTGATTTAAGGCTTTTCTTTAACATTATTTATTACTTTATATTCTAGGCAAAGTTTTAGCAAAGCATTATCCAAAAACCTCTTTGTGAACAGGATAACGAATGTACATGAACTTTTAGATGTATGTTTAAATTGTTTTATTTATTAGTGACAACGTTGCTTATAGCTTTCAATTACCGGGGGAAAAAAGTCTTGTCCCACATGGCATAAGTACTCAGATCATGGAAAGAAATCATTCTCGTTTTTCAGCAATTGTCTTGATATGGATTAGGATTTAGGACTATGAAAGATTCCTCATTCGTCATACTATTGCTTTATTTGTTGAGAAATAAAGTTTTAATGAATTGGATTTTCAAGCGACAGAGTTGTTTATTGCTTTCAATTATCGAAAAGAATAATATAATTTATGATTGTCATGATATGGATTAGGACTGTGGAAGATACCTAATTAATTACTGTTACTTTATTTGTTAAAAAAGGGTTATTATATCTATTGTATCATTGTATGTAATGAATAATAACTGAATAGAAACATAGCTTTAAACTTAAGGCTTTTTATCAGTCAGATCGCAAATCCACTTTTCTAGTGAGAGGTGAATAATTTGATAAAATATTCCTAAAATCCATAGTTTAGTTTTATTTCAAATGTTAAAATGTTATTTACAACTCGTCTGCTTCACTTAGATTTTAACACTTAAAATATAAAATTAAGTATGTATTTTAGAAACATTTTGTCAACTAAGAAGCAAAGAGACATCCTTCAAGAACCTACAGAAAAAGAAGGTAGTAAAATTTTTAATTTTCCGAGGAGAAATTTGAAAAATATGTATTCATTCCAAGCCCATAGGTTTAACATTATAGAGGGGAATTTGCTGTCTGACTATTGAGGAGTTTTAATATCTACTTTGGAGAGATTTCCAACGTACTTTCACTATTAATTTTGCCAGGAAGATTTTGATATGTTGAATATCTTTTATAGTCATGGGGACATTTATATGGCAGTTCATAGAAAGATTGTACAACTGTCATTTCAGTGACAGGAACATTGAAATCCAGCTTCAAACATCAGTTCTTAAATCTTGAAATTTTTTTGCTCACTAAGAAAGGACATTAAAGAGTAAATCTGCAGATCAAGGGCCTCAACGTCAGCTCTACAAGTCATATTTTAAAATTCTCACTTTGCATAATATTTAATACCCCAGTAATACAAAGATATCTGCCAGTATCAAAATGTAATATTGGCCAATGTAAAACGACTCCCCTCCCTCCTACCTCTCTAAAAGGTATTCAGAGTAAGATTTTTTGACATTTGTCAATGTTGGCCAATACTTTCCAACATTTGTGAAAATCACAATTTGTATTCAGTGATAATGTTTTCATTTACTGCTGAATATCATCTTTTGACATTGGGTGATATCTTTACTGATATTTCTGAATGACATTTTTAGATACTGAGTGATATCCTTTTTTTTTTTTTTTTTCTTTTTTTTTTTAGCTATTGGGGAAATGGTTGTTGCTTTCGGTCGAGAATGGACCAAATGATGTTCGCATTTTACTATTTTCACAGTTTTTAACGAAATTCTGTAACTTTAGAAGAATTTTTTAAGCGTTTTCGACGAAATTCTGTACCTTTAGAAGAATTTTTCTTTGAATAGGCAATAGAAATGCATAAAATCGTTACAAAACTGTTAAAGCTACGAACAGGATACATACAAATTATCAGATATGAAAAATAAAGTAGAAATATGGTACTTTCGTGTTATAGCGGCTCCCAAGGATGAAATATTTTTGTTTCTGTTTTCATTAATATATTGTAAATTTGGTACTTTCGTGTTATAGCAGTCCCCAAGGATGAATCGCTAAGCGACCAAGACTTATCGCCAAATTATAAAGCATGTATGACATTATAATATATGATATATATATATATATATAACATTTCTTGACGTATGTGGCAAAGTTATAGTCATATATGATGTATATATATGACATGTATATGATGTATATACGACATAAGATGTAAATAATATGTGTATAAAGACGTATATGGCACATATAGGAGTGTTTGGAATGTATATATATGCGTACATAAGGATGCATATATAAGCTTTGGGATGATCTTGTCGAAATCATAACTGCAACATTGGCATAATCATAATTGTGGGGGCCGCTATAACACTAAAGTACGGTAATTTTTTTTTTCTTTTTCTGTATTCCTGATCCTGAATAACATTTTAAAATACAAAGTAATATTTTTACGCTGCTGAAACAACCACAATTTTGCGGTTGCTTATCAACCCCTGCGTAAAATTTATGCATCATGAAAATTCGGGACATCAAATGTCCCGATTTTTCATGATACATAAATTCTTTTAAATTTGTTTTAGTACTATGCTATCCGTTAATCTGTATCGAGGGAACTTAATACAGTAAAACAATGGGAATACAAAACTTGCCTATGACGGGTTATTTTTAGGATTCCACCAAAAGGAATACCGTATAAATCTACCTGCTAAGACGGAATATTTTTTTCGTTCCTTAGCTATTCTTTTGTTACAGGTTTTACTGTACTTTGTTTAACAAAAATTGCGAAAAGGTACCTGTATTTGAACGGAATCCTGTCTGAAGCGTAAAAACTTCATAGTAGTGTTGCTCACAGTGGAAGCAATACCACATAATAATAACTGCTTAAATGAAAACCTCCTAAAACGGAATTTTGTTTCGGTCCCTAGCGATTCTACTTTCACAGATTTTACGGTATAAGATTATTGTGTTTATTTAATGCATTAAAACATTCTATGACGAAATCTCAAGTGACCAGAGCAAGATTCCGGTTTAGACAGATTATCGTCTTATCGGGTATATTTGTATGGTATTCCTTCCGTAGGGACCATGGATATTTTCCGTTTAAGTCAGGATTCCGTTGTAGACAGGTACCGTTTTCATAGGATTTACGGTATTATTATGTCCCGATTTAGAAGCTACTGTCCCGCTTTTTCTGTCTCTCGGTCTCGCTTTCTGCGATAGTGTACCAGACAACACTACTATGAAAGACACCAGACACCAAAAAATTTTCGGTGTTATGTACTACAGTAATATGAGTGTACACACATACTGTACTTCAGTAATATGAGTGCGAAGTTGGTGAACTACCAAAGCAATTCAAAAGATGATGTATTTTTTAAAATTGTTTGATGGTTGAAACGCTCCAATATTATGGTGTTACTGGAGTGATGCTGAATTTTTATTAGATACGCCTCTAAAACGGCACATAAATGAGAAAAAAAAAAGAAGTGGATTTCTTAAATAATTTTAAATTGTTGTCTCAGTATTGTTTAAAAACTGCAAATTTAATGAAAAATGCCAAAAAAGAAGTAAACAATTTAATGGTTTACAGATTTTGGGGTTATTTTCTTTTTTGTTTGTCTTAAAATATTCATTTTTCATTGTCAAATATATCTTAATAATAAAAACTAATTTTATAGTTTTATTTGTATATATTCGTATTTAGCGCCTAAGTTTCAATTTGTATAACAGTGTAATGTTTTTAATTCCAAAGAATTTCAGTTTCTGGAAATAAATTTATATAACTTATTTGTGAGTTTTGTAGAAGAGTTTCATTACTACCGTAGCCTACGATGGTGCAGAGCGGTGCGATCATCGTACGCCACGTTACCACGAACATGGTGCTTGAAAACAACAATAGATGGCAGCACCAAAACATTTATGGCAGAGCTCGCTAACCTTTGTGTCATCGCGGGCGCGATTGAATTTTTTAAACATTTTTGTCTTGTGTGCGCATCTACTCCTAGGGCCTAGGGCTATAGGCTGTAGTGGAAGGTATAATCTACACGGACCGAAATTTCCAGGCCTGGGCCTGGCCTTGTCTGTACAATTTTTTTTGGCCCAGTCAGGCCCAATATAAAAGCTAAAATCTAGGTCCGGCCCGACCGAATTTCTACAAAACATGCTGATACTTCAGAAATTCCTACAATTAAAATTATTCAAAAAACTCACTTACTTATGCAATATATTTTATTTTCAAATTATGTTCGAAATGCATGGAATACAAAATATCAACAATATTAATGTCCACTTAGACAATTATGTCCTTAACACTGATTAAAAAATATTGACTTAGACAATTACATTCAAATGAAGATTCAGTAAGAGAAGAAAATTCAGGAGAGAAGAAAAATCCATTATAAACAGGTTCCATTCTTAGCAGGTACATCATCTGTTCTATATGTATTATATTCTTTTATCACGGGTTCATTTTGCAAGGATAAAAACATTTTTCCGTTTAATACAGGTTTCTGTCATAGAGAGGTTCTATTATACTGGTTTTACGGTACTTTCATTTTTTTTTTTACCTAGAAATGTATATAGTATTCTCTAAAAAGAATTTTAATTGTAGAATAATTGTCATTTATAAAAATCTATGTATTTTTTGCAAAACTTGTTGTGTCGGGCGATATTTTACTGATTTTTGCACTGGTCAAGGCCCGTCCAATGATTTTCATACGGGCTGGGTCTGAAAATTTCGGCCCATGCAGACCTCTAGGAAGAAGGAAGTCCAGGCCCGGAAAAACGAAGTCTGACTCGACCCGAGTCTGCAGAAAAAAATTGTGCTTTCGGAATTTTCATCCAGGTGTAAAAAAAAGTCAGCAGAATTAAATGCAGGAAGAAGCAACATTTTTGGAACAAAATTTTTGTAATCCGCAGCCCATGCTTACACCGTTTCTGAAATTAATCTCCAAGCTGATATTAATGGGAAAACACAGTTTACAAAAGAGCGACGACTTTCAAAACTCTCTTGAAACCACGTTTCTTTTAAGTGGATATATGAAGTAAGTATGTATATACACGAAGTAAGCTAAGCTAAGAATCTGTTGTCAGAATTTCCCGTGTAAGACAATTTTTAAACATTACTATTATAAAAAAGCAATACATAAATTTAACAATTAAGAAATATTAACCTTGTTATACATCTTTTTTTCTTCCTTTATTATATAGGCACAAAATTTCGTCTTCCATATAAGTGTAATATCAAATCCATAATATTGCAGTTTATTCAAGATATTGATTTGTTTATATATAAAATTGCTGTTGATTACAATAAACCAATCGAATATTTCAGTGAATGGAGATTTTCTGTAATTGATAAATTAAAAAATGAAATTATAAAAAATTATCATCATATTACACATGCAGCTTTTAAAAACATAAATAAACATATATCAGAATTACAAAACAAATTTATAATTACTTATGTAGATAAATCTCCAAATAATTATGCTATCATTTGTAAAGAATACTATAAAGTGTTAATTCACAATGCAATCAACACAAGTAATATTTTTAATAAAACTAAATTAAATATTGAAATAAATAACAGAAAATTATTAAATTATCACAAATTACTAAAAATCAAATGTAATAATTTTAATTATCCTTATCTTGTTATAATTCCAAAATTTCATAAAAATCCTATTAAATTTCGCACTGTTACCATCGGTTGTAACACATATAATAAAAATGCAAGCAATTTACTACTTAATATTTTAAAGCAGATATATGATATAACGCTAAAACATAATAACCAACATTGCCTAAAAAATAGTTTTCAACTCATTAATAAAATACATAATATCAATCCGGTAAAATTCATAAAAACATTGGATTTTAATGATTTATTTAATAACATTGATATAAAAGACTTACATAAAACAATGTGTATATTATTTAAAGAATTTAAATCTCAATTAAAATTAAAAGAACATATTTCAGTAAATTTATTTAAAACTTTACTAAATTTTACATTGCATAATAATTACATTATATATGACAATATTATCTATAAACAATGCCAGGGAATTCCGCAGGGCGGAACCGCATCTAGTATTCTCTCTGACCTTTACTTATATTATTATGAAAGAAATATAAGTCCGAACAATGATTATGTATTTTATCGCTATATTGATGACATTATCATATTTTATTTCAATGAAAAAAATTGCACATCACCACTCAATTTTTATCCTACTCAGCTTAAATTAAGCGAAAATGATTTAATTAATAATAATATAAACTTTCTTGACTTAAAAATTAATATTACTAATAATTATAAATTAATTTTTGATATTTATGATAAGAGATTTGATTTCCCATTTAAAGTAAATATTTTTACCAATTATGCTTCATGTTTACATAAATCTGTTTATAAAAATATAATTATCAATTATCTACATCGTATAAAATACTTATGCTCAGATATAAATAAAAACAAAAATATTAGATATATTCGAGATCAAGCAAAAATATATGGATATCCTATTTTTATGATAAATTCAATCATCAACTCATTTAAATAACATTTATTATATAATTTAAATATAAACATGGTATGTAATAAATTATTGTTTTAGTGTGCGATAACATATAACAAAAGATATAGAAAATAATAATTATAACATACATTATTACAATTATAACATATTAGGAAATTTAATATTTAATATTTGTTTGAACATTATATACACTTTATGTAGAAAATTACAAATATAACATACATAATTACAATTATAACATATTACGAAATTTAATATTTGATTGAACATTATTTATACTTTGTATAGTTGTGATTGTGCGTTGCCGATCACCTATGTTTAAGGTATTATTGATGTGCAGTTTTCATACATTTATAAATTAACTTATACAATAACAAATTAAATTATACAATGATAACATTGGTGATTATAACTCATATATATATATCTATTTGCAATATATATAAAAATAAATATATATAGTTTTTATTTTTGTCTATGAATAATTAAAATTAACAAGTATTTTAATTACTGCATTGCATTAATTTGATTGAAAAACAGTAGTAATACTATTAATTATCAACATTATAAATTTTGAGATATTTTGAATTGTTTATGAATTATTTAATTAGATATTTAAATTAATCTATAAATATAAAATATATTTACAATGTAGTATAAATTAAACATTAATTATTTAAAAACAAGTCTAATATATATTTAAGTAGTAGTAAAAATAAAACATTAATTATTTAATAAATGTCTATAATATCAGTGGATTAACACAGCTGGCAGCAAAAATAATTTGAATTAAAATAATATCTCTTTTACATAATATATTCTTGTTAAGAATATCTGAAATGCTGTGCAAGTTGAATTAATTCTGAGTAGATTTATTCATATAGTAGTATTATATTTTATTTGAATTTTGAGTAAAATTACAAGTTAGTATTGTTTTTTAAAGTTTATTTATATAAATAAATCTAATGAATAGTATGTAAATAATAAAGTGGATATTTAACTAAATATTAATTATGAACTATTATAATACCAATAGATGGCGACACTTTACCTTTCAGGTAGTTGTAGATAATATTGTTAATATTATATTTAATTTAACTATAGAGGGAGCTATTGATTGTATATTAATTTTACTTTCAGGAATTAAAATTGGATGGAGTAATATATATTCACGGATATAAATTTGTTATAAGTGTATTAAAACCAGAATTATTTTGAGTGTTTTTGAATCATTTTGTGATTGGGTGTCATTTATGGGGTTGTGTTTAAAAAAAAAAAGTGTGCTCTCAACTTGTCTTACAAATCATTTCTCTCAACTCGACTTAGTTAACATGTATGATGCATTGCCATGTGGATGTGAATATTATGTAGACGTTGTGACATTTTAAGGATTCTGTATAATTATTGTGAGTAAAATATTTTATCTACACTTTACGCGTTCATATTTCCAAATTTATTATTTCAAAACTGTTATCTCGTGGTAATTTAGTGAGGTGTTAATTACAGTTTTTTGGATAATCGATGTGAGTGAAATATATTGTATTTTCTTAATGGTTTTTTATTTCCTATTTAAATATTTCCAAATTTTAATATTTCCAATTGTTGTCTGGTAATAATTCAGTGTACCTGGATGATTCTACTGATCTTAGCATTATGCCAGTAGAATTATGAAACACTGAATTATTAATTAAAACACATGTGGGTGCATCCAGGCTGATGAGTACATGTGCATGTGTTTTTCCATGTCCAATTCATATTTAATTCTCATGTGGTCCAATTTTCCATTGTGTATGGTTCATATTTAATTTGTTAATCCATTTGTGTTTACTTAATTGCAACTCCAATTTATAATTTTTTTTTTTTTCCCCTTTCTCTCTATTTCTTTTTTCAATATTATTTTGGTATGAGTAAAATTTGGCCAATTACCATTGAAGCATCAGCTATGGTAATATTATGTTTGCACATGTTAATTATTAGCTATGTGGTATTCTGTATACACAGTATCATTGATTATCTCTTTGGAGATTTAAGTAGTATAGAACTTGATATGTTTTTTGAAATTCATAGATATTATAATTATATATATATATATATATATTTAATTAGGGAGCTCTTAAGTAGTTAGCTCTCTTAAGGTAATTTGTAATCATAGGAACATAACAGGGACATACTTAAAACTTGTGTAGTACGGTGGAATTTGGCAATGCTCTCCCAACGAAAATTCTTAATTTCTTATTATCTGTTAGTTTAATTATTATAGATCACTTAGAAAGAATAAATTATACTATTTTTTTTTTCAACATCATCAGAGATAATGAAAATTCAGTCTTTTTTCAAAATCTAGATGGGGCAATGACCCCCACCCATGCTAGCTGAAGATCACTTTTTCGTTATTTTTATGTCCCGAAAATCGTTTTAAAACGGTAATTCATTTTTATAGAAAAATGAAAACACTTTGCCCTCTTCTTGGGTGACAGAATCACAATCAAAACTGAAATTCATGGGAAATTCCAGTTAACAGAAGGGGAGTTGTGGTCCAGTTTACAACATTTTATCCATGTGCACAATGTTGCCAGAGTACTTAAAAAAAAAAAAAAAAAAAAAAAAAAAAAAAAATCTGATTGCTACCATTTTTTTGAAATTGTAATATTTGCCTTACTTAATTCCTCGTTAATAAGGTGAATAGTTTTATTAAAAAACTATCAATCAAGCAATCTTATTATTATTATTATTATTATTATTATTATTATTATTATTATTATTTTGTGAATTATGTCGAAAAATTACGAAGTTAGAATTCAGAACAGCTATAACAAAATTTGGGGCGCAATAAATATTTGATAAATTGTATTAAAAAAAAACTGAAGGGCTCCCTAGAGAAAAAATACTTGTCTAAAAGCCACGATAATGATTTACTGTATTTCGTCAAAAATAAAATATAATAAAAAAAAAATCCTAGCATGATTATTCAGGTTTGCCGTAATGTATGTTCTACTTACAAAATAAAATTAAAAAGGAGAAACAGGGTCTATCTGAATCTCTAAAGGAGAGGTCCCCCCCCCCCCCCTCCCACCCCGAAAAAAAAAGATTCGCATAAATTTCTAACCCTTTTCTTTTGAAAGAAAACTTATATTAAATAAATACTTACAAAAAAAATGCGTATAATTTTCAGATAAAGTATCTATGGAAAAGTCAGAAATAATGAAACAGCATTTCATATTACCCTAACGGTATGTACTTCAGCAATTTTTATTCTGTAATTAGACTTATTTGCCAATTAAAGTGAACTTTGAATTTAGTTCTGTGTATCCAAAAGAGCATACTCCGCTCTTTGTATCCTGCGATTTTCTATTTTCACCTGCTCCAAGAGTGCAAGTGATTTTATGACCAATAATGCTGCATCAACAGACGCTTGATATACACTATATTTCCAATGATGACCGGTCATTTGCGATTTTAGACGTTTTGTTAAATATCTGGAAAGATACATGAGGAATTATCCTGAAACTTCAGGAGTGTAAACAACATGATATACGTCATATATTTCCGTGAAGATTTTTTCCCGAAACCCCATAAGGGGCCGTCAACAAATTGAAGAAAAACGAATATATTTTGGATAACCCTGTAAAAACTAATATTGCAAAAGCATTCAAACTCTAGATTATGATTAAGTGGATTATTGTAATAATTTGGGTTCATTTTTATGAAGATAGCATGTATACTCGAAGAGAAATTCAGGTTTTTATAAAAACAGTCCTAAATTTTATCAAGTTTTTTGCTTATAATTTGCAGAGTTTTTAATATAAAGACAAGTTATTTTTAGAAAATATGACAAACAAAATTGTACACAACACCCTGCAATCAGAATTAAAAAATAATAAAAATTGTATGAAAAATGAACAGGTTCACTAAATATTGTTTCACTGCGCATGCGCGAATTCAATCAAAATATACTGTGCATAATATATTAGTTAAATATATATACCAACTTTTATGAAAGTCTCAAAAACATAGCTTGAAAATTCTGATAGGAATCGTCGATAGAATAAGCTCGAAATTCGCTGTTCCCAAAAGGAAGCAAAAAGATGAGGGGTTGTATCAAATATAGAATGAGAGACACTTCATTCTTATTATGTCAACTTTCTAGTCTTGCTAGTATATTTGGATACAACCCCTCATCTTTTTGCTTCCTTTTGGGAACATCGAAATTCGTGCTTATTCTATCGACGATTACTATCAGAATTTTCAAGCTATGTTTTTGAGACTTTCATGAAAGTTGGTCTATACATTTAGCTAATATATTATGCACAGTATATTTTGATTGAATTCGCGCATGCGCAGTGAAACAATGTTTAGTAAATCTGCTCATTTTTCATACAATTTTTATTATTTTTTAATTCTGATTGCAGGGTATTGTGTATAATTTTGTTTGTCATATTTTCTGAAGATAACTTTTTTCAATATTAAAAATTCTGCAAATTATAAGCAAAAAACTTGGTAAAATTTCGGACTGTCTTTATAAAAACCTGAATTTCTCTTCGAGTATAAATGCTATCTTCATAAAAATGAACCCAAATTATTACAATAAGCCACTTAATCATAATCTACAATTTGAATGCTTTTGTAATATTAGTTTTTACAGGGTTATCCAAAATATATTAGCTTTTCTTCAATTTGTTGACGGCCCCTTATGGGGTTTCGGGAAAAAATCTTGGCGGAAATATATGACGTTTATCATGTTGTTTACACTCCTGAAGTTTCAGGATAATTCCTCATGTATCTTTCCAGATATTTAACAAAACGTCTAAAATCGCAAGTGACCGGTCATCATTGGAAATATAGTGTATTACTACTTCCTGTCGAAAATTAATCAGTCTAAGTTAAGACATTTGATCATATTGATCGTGCTGTGAAATCATAATGGGTGACAAAAAAAAAGTTTTTCCGCAAATTTAAAATTTTGAGTTATCCACTTTACAGAAAAATACAGCTATAAGGTTTTTAAATTCTACTAATGCTCTTTCGAAAACTTAATAATAAAGTAAAAAAAAAAAAAAAAATATATATATATATATATATATATATATTATTATCCTAGAATACTCCTGAAAACTATAAAAGGACTGTGCTCACCTGTTTAATAATGCCACTTAAAAAACTGCTGCAACTGTAATTTATATTTTAAATATTAATTACTAGCAAAACCTGCAGATTTGCTCGCGTAATTGTTGAAATATGCCAAGTGGTATTCGTGGGCCTATTTTCATTAGATTAAATTTTACTGCAACAGATAATTAAAAAATTACTAATTAAGCCACATTTTGAGTAAACTTCATTCTTATACTGCATTAAACGAACATAAGACTTAAATGAATGAGAAGAGCTAAAATTAATTCCAAATTAATGGTAATTTAGAACGTATTTTGAAGGTTTCCCTTTCATTTAATTTTTCAATTGAAATTTAGAAACTTTTAGAAACAGTTCTAAGCGAGTATTTACATCTTAAAAGTAAGCACCATGTCAAATTCCAATCTTCTAGGTAAACAAATTTCTGTAATAACTATATCACAGACATTGCAATTTTAGAACTTTTTTGTTCCTGCACACATTAAAATTTCTAAACTTTTAAAAATTGTTCTGTGGATGAATTTGTGTCTCTAATCTAACACCATGTAAAATTTCAAGTTTCTATTACAAGCAATTTCAGATAAATCATAGTCTAGAAGGTTTTTAGAACTTTTCCAGCTAATTTCACTCTTTTAAATTTCAATTAAAAAAAAAATCGTTTTTAGCGAGCACTGAAATTTTAAAAATAGCCAACATGCCAAATTTCAACTTTCTAGACCAGCAGCATCACTAAAATCGCAATTTTAGAAAGTTTTTTGCTTCTGCAACTGTTTTAAATTCGAATTTTGTAAAAACTGTTCTGTGCAAGTATTTACGTCTAAAAATAACAGATATGTCAAATTTTAGGTTTCTATCCCTAACAATTTAGAAAAAAAAACCCCATAATTTATACGTTTTCCGCTCATTTTGTACCTTTAAATTTCGAATTTTTAATAAACTGTTTATACCGAGCGTCTGTATCTTAAAAGTTGTCACTATACTAAATTTTAAGTTTCTAACCCGAATAAATCCAATTAAATCATAATGTAGAACGGTTTTAGAACGTTTTCCGCTCATTTCAGCCTGTTACAATTCGAAATTTTTAGAAACCGGTCTCTTCAACTGAATTTTCAGAGTAACCAACAAGCCAAATACGAAGCATATACCAGCTGTACCACATAAATTGCAATTTTCGAACATTTTATTTTTGCTCCAGCCCTTTTAAATTTCGCATTTTTAGTAAACTGGTCTGGGTGATCATTCACGTAAAGTAATGGCCATGCAAAATTTCAAGTTTCTAGCCTTAACAGCTCCAAATAAATAGTAATTTAGAACGCTTTTCGCGCTTTCATACTTTTAAATTTCAATTTTTTAAAAAACTCTTCTGTGTGACCAGTTATGTTTTAAAAGCAACAGCCATCTCAAACTTCAAGTTTATATCCTTAACAATTCCATAGAAATCTATCTCAATTTAGAACGTTTTTAGAACGCTTTTCGTGCATTTCACTCTTTTAAATTTCGATTTTTTTTTTAATTGTTATGTGCGACAATTTATGTCTTAAAAGCAATAGCCATGTCAAATTTCAAGTTTCTGTCCCTAACAATTCCACAGAAATCGTAATTTCGAACGCTTTTAAAACACTTTCTGTTCATTTCACCGTTTGAAATTTTGAATTTCTTTACAAACCATTGTTAGCGAGCATTTGTATCTTAAAAGTAACCGCCATGCCAAATTTGAAGTTTCTAATCCTGTCAGCATTAAAAAAAAAAAAAAAAAAAAAAAAAAAAACGTAATTTACAACATTTTTTCCTTTTTAGCGCTTTTACATTTCGATTTTTTTTTTTTAACTGTTCTGGGTGTGCACTTGCGTCTTAAAAAGTATCAGCCATGTCAAATTTCAATTTTCTGTCCTTAACAATTCCATAGAAATCGTAATTTAGAATCTTTTTAGAATATTTTCCCTCATACCACCCTTTTAAATTTCGAATTTTTTAGAAGCTGTTCTTACAGAGCATATATATATATCTTATAAGTTATAAATATTAACCTCATCCGAGAAATTTATTTACAGAAAAACCACTCTTTCATTTCCTCTCGCAATGGGGAAAGATGGAAAGACCTTGATCGTCTAATAAAGAAATGAATGAAATAGCTTCAAAGTAATCAACAAATCTTTCAACGCATAATGAATTTCAAAGTGATATTTATGACCACTCAACTTCAGATAAATGTTCAAAAGCTCTTCTAAATTGATAAACTGTTGTTATACGAAATAGATTAAAGACTTTAGAACAATAATTATAGCAGCAAATGAAACTTTATTATTCCAATTGCGTTCTTACGCTGAAACCCTGCAATGTGTATTTTCCACTGACGTATGCGTAATTTCCAATGATATAATGAAAAACTACTCTGAACTTATTATTTTTGACTTTAACTTCTTCAGTCCTCTACCAAAATGTAAACGCGTAAACAACTAGAGCGAGTAAGTTCTAAAATGTCAATTAATACAATCTAAACTTAATTGTTAAATGTTAATTCATTCTTGTAATGTTCATGTGTTCTAATTCAGTAAATATATAATTAATCAAGACTGTGAAATATGTGATTTCATTTAGCCTCACACTAATATATAAACTTAGTTTTTCAACATAACTTGTTGTGTTCAGTGCGACCGATTACTTAATTCCTTGGATTATTTAACTGGATTACCATTACCTGGATTAACTCGTCGAAGTGAGATGCACCTTCAGAAAAGGTAAGAGAAATTTATCTTATCCTTTTTAATCTTCTTGAGACACCATCCCCGCTTGATCGACCTCCTCCTTCATTATAAGTAACTACCTTGCCCAATTTCAAGTTTCTAATCCCTTCAGTATCACAAAAATTGCAATTTTAGAACGTTTTTCACTCCTGCAACCCCTGAGGGTAGATACTAACACAAAATATAGCCAATGTTAGAGCAGAGACTGTTCCCATAAATTTGCAACCATTACGTTTAAAATCGGTCCGGTAGTTTCAGAGATTCCATAGAAATTGTAATTTGGAATGTTTTTAGAACACTTTTAGCTCATTTCACCCTTTTAAATTTCGAATTTTTTAGAAACTGTTCTTACAGAGCATATACATCTTATAAGTAACTAAGATGCCAAATTTCAAATTTCTAGCCCCTTCAGTATTACAAAAATTTCATTTTAGAACATTTTGCGCTACCCACACCCCTCTGCGATATTGACACCGACATGAAATATAGACTATGTTAGAGCAGGTACTGTCACCATCAATTTGCAACATTACGTTTGAAGTCGGTTCAGTAGTTCCAGAGATTCGCAATAGAAATTGTAATTTAGAATGTTTTTAGAACGCCTTTCGCTCATTTCAGCCTTTTAAATTTCGATTTTTTAAAAAATTTGTTCTTAGAGTCATTTACATCTTATAAGTAACTACCATCCAAATTTCAAGTTTCTAGTTCCTTCAGTATCGCAAAAATCGTAATTTTAGAACGTTTTTCGCTTCTGCACCCCCTGGGGGTAGTGTCACCGACATAAAATGTAGCCTATGTTACAGCAGGGTTTGTCACCATCAATTTGTCACCATTACTCTTGAAAACGGTTCTGTAGTTCCAGAGATTCGATAGAAATCGTAATTTAGAAGGTTTTTAGAACACTATTCCCTCATATCACCCTTTTAAATTTCGAATTTTTTAGAAACTGTTGTTAGAGAGCATATATATCTTATAAGTAACTACCTTGTCCAATTTCAGGTTTCTAATCCTTTCAGTGTCATAAAAATTGCAATTTTAGAAAGTTTTTCGCTCCTGCAACCCCCTGAGAGTAGTGGCACTGACTTATGTTAGAGCACAGACTGTCACCATAAATTTGCGACCATTACGTTTAAAATTGGTTCGGTAATTTCAGAGATTCCACAGAAATTGTAATTTAGAATATTTTTAGAATGCGTTTAGCTCATTTCACCCTTTTAAATTTCGAATTTTTTTAGAATTTGTTTTTAGAAAGCATCTGCAAACGATGCCAAATTTCAAGTTTCTAGCTCCTACAATGTAAAAAAAATCGCAATTTTAGAACGTTTTTCGCTACCACACCCCTCTGGGATATTGACACCGACATGAAATATAGCCTATGTTAGAGCAGGTGCTGTCACCACCAATTTGCAACGTTACGTTAGAAATCGGTTTAGTAGTTCCAGAAATTCAATAGAAATTGTAGTTTAAAATGTTTTTAGAACGCTTTTCGCTCATTTCAGCCTTTTAAATTTCGATTTTTTCTAAAATTTTTTCTTAGAGAGCATTTACATCTTATAAGTAATTACCATCCAAATTTCAAGTTTCTAGTTCCTTCAGTATTGCAAAAATTGTAATTTTAGAACGTTTTTTGCTCTTGCACCCCCCGGGGGTGGTGACACCGACATAAAATGTAGCCTGTGTTACAGCAGGGACTGTCACCATCAATTTGCCACCATCACTTTTGAAAGGTGTTAATTTAACACATAAAGTGTTAAATTAACTTCTTGAAGGGCACCGGTATATTATATATACCACTTAATTTTAATCCCAAAAGGCCACAATGACACCAGAATTTTATAATCAAATTTTGAATTTATAAGGTACATGAGGAAAGCTTTTACTTATTTTAAAATAAATTCGTTCGTGAATCCTGGTGTCAATCAGTCATTTCAATATTTTAGCTACAAGAGTACTTTGCCCCTGAAGGGGTTAAGCGTATATTTTAGAAATATTTTGTCATCTTATAAAAAAAGAGAGATTCTATAAAAAAAGTACACAGACAACAAAAAAAAAAGTTAAAAATGTTAATTTCTGTATGATATATTTTAAAAATAAGAATGCATTTCACCAAAATAGGTTTAACTGTTTAACATTAGCGAAGGGAATTTGAACTCTAACTTTAACAAATTAAAGGCTTTTTTAATACGACAATGGGATTTCAAAATGACGAAGTTTGACTGAAAAAGTGAATTTTTAATTTCAGCGTGAGATAAAAATTATATACTTTAATTATGCATGGTAATATATGTAATTATTCATTGTGAAAAGACGTATTCAATTTTGGTGTTTTTGCGAAGACGTAACTATTTATAATTCTACATGCATAAAACATTATGTATTTATATCTGTAAAATGCTATTTTGTCAGTAATGAATATTTTGTGCGTTTCTCAAGTTTGGAATTGTTCCAGATGCATCTCTAATTTTTGCAGACATTCCGAATTTTTATTTTAATTGCTCTCTTTACAGTATTTTAGAAATGTTAGTTTAAGCACATACGAAGGGGGTTAGAATGACAGTGGAGTAAGTCAAAATTTAGTGATTTGAGGAATGAAGGGTTTTTTTTTAAACTTGTTGTATTACCATTGCATTGAGTGGTCCAACTTGTTTTGCCCTCTAGCGACTCCCTAAGTGAACTATGACTTATTTGACTTGGCACGTTGAACAGAAATCAATATACGTTTTGTGAAAATATGGTTATCTCAATTTTCAAAATTTTTGACTTACTCTACTGTCATTCTAACTCCCTTATATATTGCGAAAATAATCAAAACTAATAAAATTATATTAAACTGAAAATTTATCGTTGATTTACATGACATAAAAAGAAATATTTTGATAAATCGGAATCTGTATTATATAAGAAGATTCTAAAATATCTGCCAAAACGAAAGGCTAAGTAACGTGCATGGAAAAAAGCAAAAACCACAAAAACATAGGGTTTTGCAATTTATTTACATACTCAAAAAATGTAGGGTGTCTCTTTCTTAGCCGAATCAAATATTTATTCATAACTTTAACATTAACAAAGATAGTTTACGAAATAGTTTAACATACTTACCTTGCACTGTGAGAAAAGCGATGACAGGATTTAACATGAATCATGATGCATCACGATAAGTATAGTGTATCATGATTTGGATGCAAGGAATATCTGTACCATATGTGTTAAAGCAACATTGAGTCAGAAGCTCTATGTTTTATAATGCAGCTGACAGTATGTACGGTGTTATTGATCGAATTACTGTCTACCAGAGTTGGGCCAATTTTAATTGCAATTATCTGCAATATAATTACAATTTAATTGTATGTAATTTGATTACACACATTCAAGCATAGAAATTTCGTCAAATAATGTGATGCGGGCGGTTCCGGCTGCAGTGAAGGGTGAATATTTTACAGCATGTAATTGTAACTATAATTCATATAATTAAATTGTAACCACATTGCTGGTAATTGGAATTACAAATTTTCCAAACTCTGCTGTGTACTTCTAGCACTTCTATTAATGTCACCACATTTTAGACAAAGCAAAGGGAATCTGGTGAAAACTTCGTTATGTCTCCATTATCATTAAAATTCTGAAGGAAAATTCGGGTTTAGCTGTAAATGAGACTTCTTACATTTTTCACAAAATAAATGAATTGTATCCTATGTTCCCATATGATTTTATTTATTTCAATATTGTTTACTCCGGTTTTATTTACTTCGGTATCTGGTGTGCCATTTCATGTGGGCTTATATATAAAAGACGCGCAATAGCTTTACATTTAAAAATAAATTGGACAATTAAATTTGAATTGATCTAAATGTATTCAATATTTCAAGATCATATTTGGCAAAAGCTTTTATTTAAAAACATAACACATGGGCTGATAAGTTCCCGGTCTGGCACACAGATGGCGTTGCAATCACCAAACCGATGTTTTTTTTTTAGTTAATACTAACCTTTAAAAGGTAGCAGAAAAAATGCCATGATGATTCGCCGTGTGGATAACACGTTAGAGTGGTTTCAGTTGAACGACTTTGTTGATAAACAAAAAATTGGATAAACAAGAATTTCAAGAATTGTTATTTGATGAGAAAAAACACGGTTCAAACAAAAGCTTGGCTTGATAAGCGTTATCCGGACACTGCACCAGGTAAATCAACCATTATTGACTGGTTTGCTGAATTTAAACGTGGTCGTACGGACACCAATGATGCACCACACAAAAGAGGTGGTTACTCCAGAAAACATAAAAAAAGTCCACAAAATCATTTTGGGGAACCGTAAAGTGAAGTTGCAGGAAATAGCTCAGACTCTGAAGTTATTCAAGGAACGTGTAGGTTTTATTTTGAATGAACATTTGTCTATGAAAAAGCTGTTGTCAAAGTGGCTGCCGCGCGTGTTGACTTTTGACCAAAAACAACAACGAGTCGATGAGCACTGTTTGGAGCTTTTTCGTTATAAAATTATGTTATTTATTATTAATTTATTATTATTATTATTATAAAATTATTATTATAAAATTATTATTATTAAATTGTTATTATTATTATTAAATTATAATAATTATTATTAAATTATTATTATTTATTATTAAAGTTACGTTATTTATTAAAGTTATAATGTTATAAAGTCATAAAGTTATAAAGTTTTGTTAAAAAGTTATGTTTTCTTTATTAGACCGGGAACTTATCAGCCCATGTGTTACAATAACAATTTTCACTTGAAGTTTTGCATTTTCGTCGCTTTGAACATGCATAGTTTAGCATATTAATTATTTTCGAATTAATTTCTTGTCTCTCTATATAGTTCGAATTGTTTTAAACATATTAAATTATAAAAGTACACTTACTCTAAAATTAAAAGTATTAAAATATTACGCTTCTACATAAAATGCCAAAAATAAAATTCGGGATACGCTATTGTTTCATGACACATTTAAGCGATAAAAATATACATGTAATAAAATATGTATTGTAATAACATGATTTCCTATACACAAGTTAAATACGAAGATATTCAGTGCCATCCAATGTTTAGCTTTGGATACATAATCAACAGGTAGCGTATTTGTACATTTAAAACCTCGGATTCTCAGGTTTTCAGAGACTAATAATTTTACTGCCATTTATTTTATAAAAGAGACAGTAACAAAACAGTAATTATCTTTTTGCTTTTTTTTTTTTTAACCTGCTGCACATACATTTCCTTTATAATCAAATGCCTTGTTTGGTAAAAGTTTATGAAAAAATGCAGATTCGTTTTCATTAAAAATATCATTTGACAATCTGTTAAGTCAGTTCTCAAATAGATAAATAAATAAATAAATAATAATAATAAATCCCCGTTCAACAACGCAAAACTTTCTGACACATTTTCTGACTCATTTTTAAAGGTAAAAGCATGATACTTGCAGGCATGATTATTAAAGTGATTTGTAATCGAAAAGTTTTTCATTTTCGGATAAAGGAATTACATTTTGAGTTATAATCGATTGTAGTTTTTCTTTTCTTTCCTGCGTCTGGAAATTCGGTTCAAAACGCCCCCTTACACAGCATTTTTTGAAGAATCTCCGGCTTTTACAGACAAATGAAAAAAAAACCAGTTCGATTACATAGTTTCTGAATAAGAGCACCTGGTCAGTTTGATACTTTTGCAAGCTATTGCCTTTTTCTGAGTTTGGGACTTTTTTTTTTCCAAAAGAATTTTATTCCTTCCAAGCAAAATATCTGAAATAACAATCCTGTCAAAGATTTGACCATATACAGTTTGATAAGAAATTACAGGAGGGTTAACAGGAAACAATCATCCGATTACAAAATTTAATATTTTCCATAATTACAAACAGAAAATTATAATTGAATCCATTTGGACACTACACTGTTAACTAGTATTTTAAAAACACAAATTGTGCTTATTAGTTGCTAAAATCAGTGTAAAAATTGTTTTAAACTCATAAAAGAGCTAAAATCCTACATGTTTCGGCTTTAAACTTAAAGCCATCATCGGGGAAGAGGAACAACACAAACGACTACTGATCTTTTAATTTTCGACACGAGAAAATTGAAATCAACAGTATGGAAAAATTTAAATAAAATAAGCGGGCGCTCTCTGTTGCCAAAGAGCGAAAAACAAAACACTGAATTAACAAGGGGTTAAAAATGTATCCCATAAACTAGGTATGTAGGTATGTTGAAAGAAAAGTTATCATTACAAATACAATCTTTTCTAATTTTAATTTCCAATGATTCCCTAATGGCGGCTTTAAATGGGTTATTGAACCTATGGATAATTCTTGCTTTATCGAAATTAATTACAGTATCATTATTTTTAGCGTAAAACCGGGAGAGTGCAGTGGATAACTTTGACATAAAATTTGGAAAGTTATCCACTGCACTCTCCCGGTTTTACGCTAAAAATAATGATACTGTAATTAATTTCGATAAAGCAAGAATTATCCATAGGTTCAATAACCCATTTAAAGCCGCCATTAGGGAATCATTGGAAATTAAAATTAGAAAAGATTGTATTTGTAATGATAACTTTTCTTTCAACATACCTAGTTTATGGGATACATTTTTAACCCCTTGTTAATTCAGTGTTTTGTTTTTCGCTCTTTGGCAACAGAGAGCGCCCGCTTATTTTATTTAAATTTTTCCATACTGTTGATTTCAATTTTCTCGTGTCGAAAATTAAAAGATCAGTAGTCGTTTGTGTTGTTCCTCTTCCCCGATGATGGCTTTATAGTTTAAAGCCGAAACATGTAGGATTTTAGCTCTTTTATGAGTTTAAAACAATTTTTACACTGATTTTAGCAACTAATAAGCACAATTTGTGCAATTTGTGTTTTTAAAATACCAGAAAATTATATTTATATGTCGTTGTAAAGGATTTTTTTTCTTTTCACAAGTGTTTGATATGATTTTCTTTTGTTACCCGTATAATATCATTGCGATATGCCAATTTTTTCCGAACACGTTGTAATGTTTCACTATTAACTGTTTGTAAAGCATCACAAATACCTTGTTCAAGTTCGGGCAAACTTGTAGGCAAAGGTGGTATGAACACAAGATCTTTGACATTCCCCACAGGAGAAGTCGCAAGGGGTTAAGTCAGGTGACGTTAGGAGGGTTGTTGTGCAGGACCAAATCATCGGCTGCACTGGGACCAATCCAATGGTGTGGTAAGTTCTCTGTTCAGAAATTTATGAACCTCTTGCTTCAACTGAGGGAAAAGCCAAATTTTCAACATATCGAGGTAGGTAATACCACTCACTGATTTTCCGGCAAAAAAGAACGGTTCGTAAACCTTTGACGAAAATACAATGTTACAAGCTTAAAATTTAACATTTTTCCTTTACAATGACACATTAGTTATAATTTTCTGTTTATAATTATGGAAAATATTAAATTTTGTAATTTGATGATTCTTTCCTGATAATCCTGTACTGTTTCTTGATTTAATTCTAGTAAGCCAGGCGAGCAAGAATTTTTTTAATGAAAAAAAAATTAATTTGCTTAGTTTGATTTAACCGATGTGATAAAAATAAGTTCTTATTAACGAACTAGTTTTAAAATTTGTTCTAATGTAAGTTAGGGTGTCTAGATGTGAGAGTGATATACAGGAATATGAAATTTGATTGGTTGAGATGATTTTAAACAAAACCGAATCGCCAAGGCGTCTTCTCAAGCCTGCCATTGTCGCCAAGATAACGTTTGTCTACTTGTCTCTTGTCTCAATTGCGATTATAAGAAGCATGCCAACATCACCAAACTAGTGTTTGTTTACATCATGTTTCTTCATTGAACTGCATGCAGTGCTGTTGTCCTTTTAACGATCATTCACTGTATTATCGATCATTTAGAGTCTTCATTCATTTAGATTATCAAAATAAAATTTATTGTATTTAAAGTCGTTCTTACCGCTAAAAAAACTGACATTGAATTTTTTATTTGTATTTGCGTAAACGATGCTAAAACAGATGATACTAAAAGCAGTGCCTTTTGGCCCGATAGAGTCAAACATTTTTTTTTTCTTTTTTACAAGATGTTTTGATTAATTTAATATAATTTAGAATCTATATTTACTATCTGTTTGATTGACTTCTGTTTGAAGATTTTTAAAATGAGTTATACAAGATGAGAAATAGAGGTTTATTTAGCAAATTCAGATCTAATGCATGGCTATTTCAATTATATTCCCGTAAAGTAATCTTTAGTAGCAAATTTTAGCTTAATATAAGCACAAACATCTCGAATTATCATAGCGATAGCTTGATTAACCCGGGAGAACTCGCGCGTGAGATTTTCTCTCACAATCATAGTTTTTTTTTGTCCCAGCTGTTGCAATAAGACTCTTATTTAAACCCTTTTTTTCATTTTAAATTAAATTTTAGAAACTTTTTTTTTATCATTTTACATCTTTTTGTGAATAAAGTATTAAGACTAAGAATAAAGTATTAAGTTCTGGTGTGGCAAGAAATCTAGCGAGTTCTCGTGGGTTAATTAAATTCTTAGAACTAAAAAAAGTGTAGTTTATTTCTTTGCATTACAAATACTAAATATCCATCCATTTAGCATACAAGAAATTGCAAACATTTTACAGTATTAAACACGAAGTCTTAACACTATTCGCTAAGCTATTTGGTGATGGTGTTCATCTTTTAATCTTAACACCACATGTTCAACACGATGGAAACGCAAATCAACATCAACTAACTCTCATATTCATTAAGGAATCAGTATAAGCTCTTTTCCAGGTAGAATCGAATTGTAGGCAAATATCTCCATTTTTTGTCTACTCTATGCAAAACATTGGGTTGCCATAGTTTTGACAGTCGCCATTCATCAGTGAGTATTGCCAAATTCTGAAGTATTGCAAAGTTCTGAGTTGTCATATTTTGGACAAACGCTTCTGTCTAAGCACAGTCTGAGCATCGTATGTCCATACACTTTTCATATATCTGCTCTCAAGCTCCGTTCAGTGCCTTCCTATGAGCAAGTCAGTCTAACAGTGCTATTACGCGTGATTAGAGAACCTAGGTTCTCTACGCGTGATAATTTGAAGCGACAAAAATTGAAGTGACGCGTCAGTTTTCCAGGTATTTCATTGGCTGTCCAAGAAAAGGCTTTTCCCTCGTCAGTTTTCCAAGCTTTTCAATGGTTCTTCCGGGAGATCCTATAACAAAGAAGCGCCACAGGCGACAAAATTGCCCCGACAATAAAAAGTTACTTGGTTATCGAGCAACTCTTTAAAGCCATAGATTTAACATGGTGTGGCCCGCAATTAGTGGTAACTTGACGCCTCGTGTCACTTGACATAAATCATGTATAATCACATTCTTCTCGAATCATTTTGTGGTCATTAACAAAAGAAAAGGGAGTTTCAACAAAATAAATGTGTGTTTTCCCATCTCTCAACGGCTCCCGTACTTTTGACCTACCCTGTTCGCATCGGACATTTAAGATATCTTAGACCGCCATTTTTGAGTTGGTACCCTCCCGGAATTGAATACATGTCCACACCGCAAAACTCATCTAAGATAACTCATTGACCATCACCGTGACCGAGATCTGAACAAACATAGAAAGTGCGCATGCGCATATGTTAAAAGCAACCTCAATAGCCAATCGGCCTCCAGAGCCAATCAAGAATGAGTGGTACTGGCTGTATCTAGCAATAGAAAGTTCGAACTCACTAAGTGAGTTTCTGGAACTCCCTCAGTGAGTTCGGCGGTCTAAGATATCTTAAATATCCCATCTGAACCGGGTATCAGTGAGTTCGGTGGTCTAAGATATCTTAAATATCCGATCTGAACCGGGTATAATACTCCGTTCAGATGGATATTTAAGATATCTTAGACGGCCATTTTAGAAGTGGTACACCCTGGAATTATGGAACCTGTTCGCATAGCAAAACTCATCTAAGATAATTCATTTAACGTTCCTGTGTCTGAGATCTGAGCAATGGAAAGTGTTCGCTTGCGCATATGTTAAAAACAGCCGCACCAGCCAATCATGTTAAAGTGAGCCTCCGCAGCCAATCAGAGTGAGTGGTAGTGACTGTTTTTAACGTGTCAGAAAAGCCATAGAAAGTTCGAACTCACTGAGAGAGTTTGTGAATTCACTCATTGAGTTCGGTGGTCTGATCTGTCTTAAATATCCGATCTGAACGGGATATAAGAAAGCCATAAAAGATGAAAGGGAGCGCTTTACCACATAAAAATATGCAGTCTGGTCGGTCCTTAAGCGTATGCCGCCCCTCTCATATCTATGGGGGGAAGGTTTTCAGGTTTTCGAGATTTTATGATTAGTTCGAATTAACAGAGTTCAATTTATTGCCAGTACCACTGTACTTATTTTTCATGAGAGTCAAAAAGTGTGTCACACTGCAGACAGTCGATGCTCATAAAAACTAAATATTTTTATACCAACGATACTTGTTACCGGTGACTATTTGAACTTTAAAAAAAAATACTACTTTCATAAAAATAGCTGTTCTGTTCAAGACACAGTTCTCACACTTACATACCATTTCCACAGCTTTGCTATTCAGAAAATGCGCATTTAAAAAGAAAATAAATTTTGTAGAGTTATATAACTATCATGATAGCCTGTAATTGATCAAGCTCCGCCAGTGACAAGGAGTTGTTATTCAAGTTTTTCTTGAGACAAAGAAAAGAAGTTTGTTGAAGTAAGACAGCAAAACTTCGTTACTTGAGATTTGAAAGATTTGAATTAGACTCTTTAAGAACATTTTTCGCCTATTTTTTGTAAACAGTTCTTAGTTTCAATGACTCCGACAACAGTGAGTGTTCGATATCTCAGTTAACTTTTTCTACATATGGCTGTGCTACAAAAGTTACTGCTTTAAACATTTTCCACACAAAATTAATTTTTTTCGAAAAACTTAAGTGCGTTTGTAGTGGACACATGTAAAATATGGAAGCAGACACCTGCCGGTTCCAGTAGTGGACACGTTGGAATTCTTTCAGAAAACGTCAAATAAAAGACTTAATGGTTGGAAATATATATTTTATTAACAAAAAGTATTTGTTGCTGCAGTAATGAGTTAATACTATGAACAAGAACGAAAAATCATGCTCAAGGATATATTATGAAACACTTTCCAACACATTCAAAAACAAAACTTCACAGTAATAATAAGGTGAAAGATAATGTTTAACTAAACAATTTGGAAAACGCATAGCACATTTGAAAACCCAATTTCAGGATTTAACATCAATAATCGGAAAAATATCCACATTCTGTTGTGCAGTCCTGTACATGATCTATAGATTTGTATACACATAGTATGTTAAAATTTAGTTCAATTAGGAAACACATAAGAGTTAAAAATTCCTCTTCAGAAATTTCCGTCAATAAACGGAAATGTACTCGAGATCTTTTGTGCAGCCCTGTATATGATATATAGAAATTATACACACCAAGTAATAGGGAAAAAATTAGTTAAATTTAAAAACGCAATACTACAACTGGAAACGCAATTCATTTTCATAGACAGTACTGTAACCGAAATCTTTTGTGCGTCCCTGTAAATGAACAATGAATATTATACACAACCTAATCTATACTAATTTTCTTGTAGTGCACTTCAGTAATCTATAGCAATTTCATTATGTTTGACATAGTTTAACACCATTAAAATACACTGGGTGCTTCTGTAAACGAACTATAAATGCTACTTTATTTTCAATTCCATAGATGCCATAGTAAATCTAAATAACATATATCAGTTTCGTGGCAATCATAGTATACATTTACGTGAGTTAGAGCATGGACAGACGGCAGACAGACAAACAAACCGAATTCATAAGCACTTTTCAATTATGTTGGAAAGTGTTACAAAAAATAACAAACTTGTATCAAAAGCGGAAAAAAAAGAAATTCAAAAAAGTTTAACGAATTAAATTCTATAGTATGGTACATTTCAATAACAGCCCTTTCATCACAGCATTTTATTGCAATTAAATCTTAATGCGTAAATTGAATTTTAATTATTGTTTACCATTATTAAAAAGGCTTAGCCAACTCAGAATCTCGCGATTATTAAGCCAACGCACTGACTCGAAAAATGGCGGCTGTAAAAAAAAGAACATTTTTTTTCAACGTTCAAAAGGTCGCTTGAATTTGGATACCACTATTTTTTAATAGTAATCCGCGTCTTATTTAATCGCATAAAAATAAGGCTAATATTATTATTCGGAAATAATAAACTTAAGTAAACGGTTTTGTCTCCTTTTAAAGGTTACAGGTCTCAGGATTTAGAAACAATGCTGTCTCGTCGGCGTTAAACACTCTTCTTCAATCTTCAAGTATCGAGTGAAGGCCTTTTTCTGGCTGTCAGCTATGGACCTCGCTCGAACCATTTCAAAAGCTTTTCTTCGTTGATACAGACAGTTCTTGTTGCTGTTAAATTCTGAGCTACTCCAGACGAAATTGTCGGATTTCTTCCCCAAAAATGCACTAATCTATTTGCACTTTGGTCGGTCGGTTATCCACAAAATGAGTTCTCTTGATCCATTTTCGTCTTCAGTTGTAGCTAGTGTTGTCAGGTGTCCCGATTTTTCTTGATGCACAAATTTTGTTTCCTAAAAGTAGATGGCATCACCTATAGCTAGACAAAGAACATTAATTTTAGCGCATTGTCAACTTATACTTGTGATTCTTTTAGGTAGCTTTCAATACAAAAAAGTAAAAAGTATAAAGCTACCTATTGCAGCCGTTCGGAGGAAAGCAGTTCCGGAAAATTTCGATGTATTTTCACCGATCATGACCCCCAGACCCCAAAACCACCCTCCGTTCAAATGTTGATTTATATATATAGATATATCCATATATATATATATATATATATATATATATATATATATATATATATATATATATATATATATATATATATATATATATATATATATATATATATATATATCTGACCTATGTCATACGATAACGCCCGTATTTATGAATCGATTTTGATGAAACTAATTGTGTGTATTAAGGTCACTAATGTCTTGACCGAGTTCGTTGGCCAGCTTGGTCCGCCATCTTGTTTCAAGATGGCGGCCATTTAAAGATTTAAATTAACTTAAAATCTAAAATAAATATACAAAAAATTTAAAAATTCAAATTTATTTTTTAATTACGTGTTAGGCCTTGGTACAAGGATTCCAGAGCATTTTTTGGTTTACCTCTATCTTAAAAAATGGCAGAGATAGAGCAGTTTGAAATTCTAGTGTGGCTGACATTTTGAAACAAAACAGCACATTAACGTGATTACTTGCAAATTACTTTCTTTCATTGTTGTAATAATTTTCCCAATCATACGCATAAAACTATATATTCATATCCGTTAGCGCCAAAATTGGCGACATTGGAGACAAAATTGGCGACAAAACTGGCAAAGTTTGTGACATTTGGCGACCAAAATAAGTCTTTATAAATGAAGCCAATTTGGCTATTGCTCAATAATTTGGCGAAATTCTTATTCAAATTCAGTATTAACGTATCTTTTGTAAACGTTTCTTTGCATTTTAACTTGCTGTTTTCGTGTAACATTAGCTAAAATTTTAAAATGAAGGTATAGGAAAGCTACCTTTTCCTCCCGGTACAGGCCGGAAGGACTTTTTTATTTCTGTAATACTTATGCTAATGAGCTGTAACAAGAAAGTACATACATTGTTATTTTTATATTAGTTAATGTCTCAAGAATGTGATTAATGTTCGATTTGTTGGGGAAGGCCGATGCTACATAACTTAGAAAATAAATGAAGTCATGGGTGCTATCAGGAAGGGAAGGAGACAGAAAAGGATCATTGCCCCCTCCCTCAATTTGGAAATTTAATTGACTAAATTTTATTTATATCGGGTGATATTGAAAAAATATTAAAATTTATTCTTTTCACGTGACTTAAAATAATTAAACAGTAAGGGAAAAAAAAAAAAAAAAACTAAGGATTTTTTATCATGTAATGCCGCTCTCCTAAACCTCCCTCTGAGAGAGATTTTTAGTTTTTTTTTCCTTTTAGGTAGCTTTCAATACAAAAAAGTATAAAGCTACCTATTGCAGCCGTTCGGAGGAAAGCAGTTCCGGAAAATTTCGATATATTTTCACCGATCATGACCCCCAGACCCCAAAACCACCCTCCGTCCAAATGTTGATTTATATATATAGATATATCCATATATATATATATATATATATATATATATATATATATCTGACCTATGTCATACGATAACGCCCGTAATTATGAATCGATTTTGATGAAACTAATTGTGTGTATTAAGGTCACTAATGTCTCGACCGAGTTCGTTGGCCAGCTTGGTCCGCCATCTTGTTTCAAGATGGCGGCCATTTAAAGATGTAAAATAACTTAAAATCTAAAATAAATATACAAAAAATTTAAAAATTCAAATTTATTTTTTAATTACGTGTTAGGCCTTGATACAAGGATTCCAGAGCTTTTTTTGGTTTACCTCTATCTTAAAAAATGGCTGAGATAGAGCAGTTTGAAATTCTAGGGTGGCTGACATTTTGAAACAAAACAGCACATTAACGCGATTACTCGCAAATTATTTTCTTTCATTGTTGTAATAATTTTCCCAATCATACGCATAAAACTATATATTCATATCCGTTAACGCCAAAATTGGTGACATTGGCGACAAAATTGGCAAAATTGGGCGACATTTGGCGAAATATCGCCAAATTTGGCGATCAAAATAAGTCTTCATAAATGAAGCCAATTTGGCTATTGCTCAATAATTTGGCGAATTTCTTATTCAAATTCAGTATTAACGAATCTTTTGTAAACGTTTCTTTGCATTTTAGCTTGCTGTTTTCGTGTAACATTAGCTAAAATTTTAAAACGGAGATATAGGAAAGCTACCTTTTCCTCCCGGTACAGGCCGGAAGGACTTTTTACATTCATGTGTTTAACAATTATTTTAAACAGGGGATTCAGAGGAGTTCCGCCACCTTGATGATAAAGAGTTATCACCAAGTTATTCCTCGACTTTTTCAATTATTTTGAACAAAAGCCTGTAGAAGGTTACATTTTAATTTTAAATAGGTTGATTCTGGATAATTAGCGATCAAAAATTACAAACAAATCTCCTTACTTAAAAAAAAGTTAAAGTTTTAATTTTAGTTGTGAATATGATGCTTTTTATGTGATTCTGGTGGCATATTCGTTTCATACATAAATTAAATAAGATCTGTAGAGTTTTTCATTTTAAGTGATTAAAGACTAGCCTACGAGCGGGGTAATTCCTAAGCACATTCAAAACGCAAATCAATGAATGAGGTATCATACAAAAGGTTTTTGAACAGGCTTTTGACCCATTCATATTTCGTTAAAACACATTGTTGGATTAAAAAAGGCAGTTAATTTAAATTAATTATAAAACTCACCAACAAATAATCTCATAGATTGAAGTGCAAAAGCCTCGCATTACAGGTCGACTGATTATGTAATATTTTTGATTTGGCTCTTTATATATATATATTTTTTTTTTTTCCTTGTTTCTTTAGATTTTCTTCTTTTAGGAACTAATTAAAAAAAATGTCTATTTGTGGTAACAGCTGCATTGGTTTCTAATTTTTTTCTTGTTTCTGCTTGAGTTTATTCGGGTTTTTCTCTTAAGCATAATTGCTCAAACATATATTCAGACGATTGTAATATGGTGGTAATAGTGACTGACTAGAACTAGCTAAAAGAAAAATTATTTGTGAGGAACTTGGTATTTCAGTTAAAATTAAGAAAAAAAAATCCTGTGGTTACAGTTAAGCAATAGAATAAAGTACCTGCAATTATATAAATCAAAGCTGCCGTGGCATTCATTTATTACAATATTTGTTTATTTCCAGTGTTTTCATATTTATTAAACAATGTTAATTTTCAGAGTTTAACTCTAAAAAATAACACTGATCAGAAATTACTCTCGTACTTATGCGTAATATAGTTTTTTACTTTATTTATTGTGACAAGATTGAAACAACCAGTTGACCCGTGTGAAAATTTCGTACCGCAGTCTAATATTTTTTACCAATATCCAATATTTTTTAGATGCAGGTTTAAACTTCTAAAGGAAAATTAAGGATTAAAAATATTTGCAGACAACATTAGTCAAGCCAGAATATCATCTAATTTATGCCTTCAAAGGTAAAAACTGATCGAGATAGCAAAGAAATAACATTCTGTTTCGGGAAAAAAAAACAAAAAAACATGGGATAAAGAAAATTTGAGCATTTGAATTTCAATTTTGTTTTTAATCATAAGTATAAAATAAAACCGTGCAGCAATAGTGTCCCACTTTATCTTTATTGTACTATTTTTTTTTAAATCCTTCTTGAGCACGATATAATGCGGTATTTTATTTTTGTGGCAACACTGATTTGAGAAAAACCTTTCATTTCCTTTATGAAAACAATGCAGATTTAATTCTTAATTAACTGCAATTTTTAATCAAAAACCATGTTTTAATGAAATGCGAGTGTACTATGTCAGAAACCTGTTCAAAATCCTTTCATATGGTATCTTATTTATCGTTCTGCGTTTTGTTTTTGCTGAAAAAAAGGGATGTTGACAACAGAAATAATATATATACTAGCTGACCCGCCCGGTGTTGCTCGGACAGACTGTCATTAAAAATTTAACAATGGAGTGGACTTCATAAAAAAAGACTGAATAATATTTATTTATACTAAAAACTTGTAAAAAAATTTAATAAGAGCTAAAATTTCAAAAGTAAAAAATGAAACGGCAAGGGAAAATTAGTACACTTACTTTTCCTTTTTTACTAAAAATCCCTTTTTAATTTTATATTGCTAATTATATTTTTTAAATTTTAAATATTAAATGCTTACAAAAATCAATATTTCAAATGAAAATGTAAAAAAATATATCTATTTAATTGTTAATGTTGACAAATTATAATTACATTTTATTTTCACTATAATCAATAAATCATTGTTTTGCTTTTATTCATGCAGATGACAGCACCAACCAATAAGATGCATTTCATTCGGGCGTTGCCATTAAACAATAACAAATAATTGAGATTTCTGTGCCACATACGATAGCGTAATATATATATATAGATAATACTTATTTAAGGCCTTCTACTGTTTGTAATTTAAATATGCAAAACGATTTTTTAAGGGCTTTTTATAAAAGAGGAGAAAGATCTTTGTTGAAAGGTACCCTTTTTAACACTTTCCAACATAGTCGAAAAGTATTTATGAATTCAGTTTGTCTGTCTGTCTATCCGTGCTTTAACTCGCGTAAATATTATTCGGATTGTCATGCAATTGGTATATGTTATTTTCAGAATTTTTATTTCAGAATTTCATAGTATAATTATTGCTCAATATCACAAAGTATAATTTAGCTCAATATAATTAGGTGAACCTACCTGCTGGGTGGGGCTAGTTAAGCTTAAGCCGAAAGATAGGCCTCCCCGCTCGGTTTGACCTTGACCTTGACCTTGTTTACTTGGATATCATCTTTCACCTTAATATGCGGTAAAGATTTGTAAAATTATTTTGAAAGTATTGGAAAGTATTACATAATCTATGCTTGACGCATAATTTTTCATTCATGTTTAAAACTATCTTTGTTTAGTAATTTAAAATAGCAGTTTAATTCCCCCTCCCCCCTAAACTAGATTGCATTTAATATTAAAATGATTTAATCATTGAAAAGTAAAGTGCTTGAAGACTTAATGCCATATATCAAATTTTTATAAAACCCCTTTGTAAAAATAAAAAATGTACCTATCAAAAATTACCTTGAATGTGTGCTGATCGGGAATTATCTCGTATGACCCTTTCTTGTTTGACACTATATCATAAAACTGAAGTTCGATCCAGTGACTGCAAAAAATAAGGCGGTTTTAAGTTTATCGATGCTTTTTTAGAAAAACCAAAGGAAATAAAATTAAAGCCACAATTTTTTTCCAATGAAACGAGCAACAACTTTCCTCAGACAGACTGCGCATTTTTATAGTGACGTATATAAAATAATGATGTTTGAAACTCTGATGTAATAATAATAATAACAAACTTTAACGTTGTTATATATAGGAACACTTTGGGGTAAGAAAAAAATCGATGCACTATCGATAACGATGTGTAAAAGAGAAGCGTATTAAAGATAATTTGGTAGGAGTGTGAGTGCATGAAAGTAAATATTTTTTGAAAACACTCGATAATGGGTATTAAAATCACTTAATATAAATTTATATTACAATAAAATAATTTATTTATGGGCACTACCGACAGAAATATAATTTATTTATTGATGTTACAGAAACACAATTCTAAATAAATATATAAAAATATGATATAATGAACACTTTATTTATCTTGTGAAAGATACAATTTTTTTTTTTTTTTTTTTTTTTTTTTTTTTTTTTAAAGTATGAGCTAATTGAGAAATGTTTTTTTATTTTATTGTTTTATAAATCTTTATACCTCTAACATAAACATACATTGAAATCTATTAAAATCAAAATAGTACCTCTGTGTATGTAATAAATAGATAAAATGTGGAAAAAAATAGCCAAAACATGTTTGTGAAATGTTGATTTTTTTAATCCTTTGTAGAGTAATATATTATTTATACCACTTAATTTTAATCTTAAAATGCTAAAATTGTACCAGGATTTATTCATAAAACTTTTCTTTTTATAAGGTACGCGAAGAAAGCAATTTATTTATTTTCCAATCAATTTGTTCGTGAATTCTGGTGACCGTCAATCATTTCACCCATTTAGCAACAGAACAACTTTGCCCTTGAAAGGATTGAAGTAGATATGTACTTGAGATATGCACTAAATTTTATTTTAACTTTTTATAAGTCCTTATATTCTTATCAATATAATACCTTATATCAAACTCAAAATGGTACACTGTACAAAAATAAAATACCGTTGATTAGTAGTACAATTTCCAAATTATTGGCAAAATATGGAAATTCTTTTTAGAAACTTATTAATATAAAAAATTCCAAACACTCAGCGAAAATGACAATTTAACTAAACTTTTAGCACTATAATCTATCACAGATATATCCTTTTCTCTATATTCGCTACTTTCTGACGCATACACAAACTCATTTCATCGAAGAAAAAAAAAAAAATCAGTAAAAATACAGAAATTGTACTGGTAATCAACGGAATATATATATATATATATATATATATATATATATATATATATATATATATATATATATATATATATATATATATATATATATACTGTGTATCTCCGTTCGCTCTGTATGAAGTAAATATATAAACGTGAAAAAAGGAGAAAAAATGTAAAATTAACCGAATTTAGTCATAAATAAAGATTTGCTTAAAATTTACAGTAAAAACTATGTATTCTAACCTAGAAATAAAAAAACCTAGAAAACCTAGAAATAAAAAAAATATATAATAAAAATTTTTAGAAGGAATTTTTATATTCACTTTTAAAAAAGGACACTTTTAAAATCTTATCGACCACAGTTTTTTGGCTATCAAAGTTGTTAAGACGCCAAGAAATTCCGAGTTGGCCAAAAAACTAAACCTTCATACCAGCCAAATTCATTACAATGTGTTCAGACATGCCTGTAAAACTGATTTTACCGCAACGACAGTCTTCATGCCAGAAAACAATTTCCGACACTTTATAACTACAGGAAGAATCCTATAGAAGGGAAAAGAATCATCTACATTTTCGTTTCAAAGTTCGTTTCAAATACATTTTTGTAAAACATTTTTTTTTTTTAAGCGGATTTATATTTTTGAGTTTAGAAATAATATTTCATTCAATTAATTATAGAAAAATAATAATGTTTATTGTCATTTTTTTTTTTTAAAGTTACGACCGAAAAAGTATATTCGCTTTTAATAATTATGAAATAATGAAATGTAAGAGAAATTCAGATGGAATCTTAAAATTCACGATGCTGTGGTCCATGAACGCCGGAAAGATGCGAGCACCATAGTCCCTTCTTGGATTTGGGTATTTAATTAACTAAATATTTATTTTTAATGATTTTGGAAAAAAAGAAAAAAAAAAGAAATATAAACAGTAAAATTTATTATTTCTAAGTGACTTAAAATAATTACACACTGAGAGAAAACAGATCACAAATTTTCAAAAAAAAAAAAAAATAAAATAAAATAAATAAAATAATATATATATATATATATATATATATATATATATATATATATATATATATATATATATATATATATATATATATATATATATATATATATATATATATATCAGTACAAATAGTGAAAAAAAAAAACACTCTTTTATACGCATTTAATATTGAAAATCACGCCTAATTTCTGTAATTCCTGATATTTCCAAACAAAATTCATATAAAATACATGAATATGACGAGGACACCACACCGCTTTGATTTACGCTTGACAAAAAGCACGAGCTCGTGAATTTATTTAAAAACTGTATGATTTTTAAGATATGGCTAACGGGAAAGAAAAGCAAACATTATTTAAACCAATACCCCCTTGTTTTGATTTAAACTATCTATTTAGGATTTATAAATTAATTTCTCAACGAATAATCATAATTTAATTAATATAAAACTATTAATTGATAAAAGCATGTATATATATATATATATATATATACGCCAATTTTTATTTCATTTTATTTTATTTTCTACTTTTCAGTGTTTAAAATTGAACCGTTGGAATTTCACAGCCATTTGGACTATTTTGGCGCATCATTAAATCCTTGTTGTTGTAACTCGTATACAATTGTAATCCTCAAGAATATTTGGCGATTTATCACCTGCGGCGAGCTAAAGGAAAAGTGTAAATTACAATTAATGTATTAATTTATAATTAAGTTATAAAAATATTTAAAAGTTGTTATGTCATCGGAAACACACCTGTGAATATATATTTTTTAATTCCAGTACATGGGAAAGTTAGTGAAAAATTGATTACAATATTTGATCTTTACATACAAAAATTAAGTTGAGTTACATAAAAAAGTGTTAAAACGGTTTCAATTCTCCATAAAATAAAGAAAAAGAAAAAGGCCGGTAGAAGCTTATGTTTGTATTTTTAATTATTTCTTATTTGTTTCACCCCACCAGTGGCCGAGAGGTTTTGCTCTCAAAGCTGGTAGACGGAAGGTGCCGGATTCGAACCCAATAGTGCCCGTCGGCATAATCGTTCGGAGTTTTCCGTGGGTTTCTTCGAACCTTGGATAACCTTGCGTAAATGCGGGTTAGGTTCCACTAGAAAGACCCCCCCCCCCCTACCCCACGGAGGGCTTTCCTCGTATAGATAATCGAACGTCATAATTACACGACCACCGCCATCTTATTTGTTTCATTTCTGTATTGATTTTCACATTGATATGTTTAGAAATTGATTCGCAATAGAGGTCATGATAGAAAAAAAAAAAAAATCTTAGATTTGCTTATTTCAAGTTCATATTCTTCATTTCAGAAGCAGGTTTTGGTCTAAATTCGTAAATAATAGGACATTTTAAGATTTTTTTTTTAAAATAAAAAACTAAAGACTATCACAATTAGCGTTTTTATATTTTGTTATCCATTTATTAAAAAGTGATATAGTTATTTAATGCATTTAAATATTTAAGAAAAGAAAGCCATTCTTCATAGCAGTTATATATACATAAAACGGGCAATGAATGTGGACTTCTGGCTCCTCAGAAAAGGGTCTAAAAACATATTTTTAAAATGTATTAAATTGTTGAGAAAATAAACATTAAGAAAGCAAAAAAAAGAACTTTAAATTTTATTTGCCATTTTGATATAATTTTTTTTCTTCTCAATTCTACATACTTAACAGTTAGTAAATTTGCATAATCTTAAGATATTAAAGATTCAATGCCTGCGGGAAAATATAAACTTCAATTTAAAGTAAAATAAATAAATAAATAAATAAATCGATCGATTAGTTTTTGAGATATATGTCCCACCATACCAAAAATAATGTTTCGATAAATTTGTATTTAACCCTTGTATGTATAACGCAGGTATTTTGTACCAGGCTGCAATGTTATATTAATACGGTAATCGATATGCATCCTCGGTTTAAAGTTTAAGGTATGGCATAAAAATAGACGGCAGTTATTTCAAAGTCTGTGATCTTGGTATTTTTAAGAATTTGAAAGTTTCCTTTTAAATATATACATTTTTTTGTTGTTGTTGTAGGCTAGAACTTCCCCTTAAAAAACATCTCCGTTGCGGACCTCATGCAGGCTGTTCAGATTCTGTCCGAAAATCTTGCTCCTCCCTGAATTTCATTGTGCCGGCGCTCATGCCGTAGCCCCCCCCCCCCCCCCACCCAAGTATCCGCACCTGTATCCTCCGTAACCTCCTGACTCCACGTCGAAAACAAAAAAGTTGTAATTTGAAAGTATAGAATTCCATCGAAAGTAACAGAGAACTAACTATGTAGCGTAGAAGAAAAAAACTACAAATATTGAATTTATTGCTATGAAAAAAAAAATAAATCAGTCTAATGAAAACAATTGGCGAACTGCGCAATTAGACTTCGTTTATTCTTCAAATGCTCTTGAATTTGTCCGATTTTTGACAGCTATAATCCATCAAAATTTCAAGGTCGAGCAAAAAATTTGCAAATAGCGAAAAATCTATTACAACACGATGCGCTTTGATGAGCTTCTAAAAATGAAAGTAGATGATTCATATTGTTTCGTATTTATTTTCTTTCTTTATCACGCCAACTGATACGGGAGATCTTGTGAATGATCTTGAATTACAGACCGTAAGATGCCCACTCTGACGTAATGCGCACAAGTAGTCAAAATTTCTTACCGATCGCGCTTCTCCCGCCCCCTTCTCCTCTCGCTGTGCGAACTGAAATGCTCTGATCCAAAATACTGCAGAGCAGCAACATGGCGGGCGATTGTAAGGACTTTCTGCAGTGCTCGCTCGATAACAACGGTTGTTTAAAGTTATCTTCGATTTTACATGCTTTTAATGCTGCTATTAGTGAAGAACAAGCATGGGCTGTGTGTTTTCAAACTGCAAAGTGCATGATGAACGAGTGGAATTCGGACAGCAGTTCTTGTTATTGTCTCAGCGATACTGCTCACGTACTGATACATAAGGATGGATTTATACATCGCTTAACAGTAAAGCTCTGTAGCAAAGGTAAGCACCTTATATACAATCGTACGCAATCATTGTGTCTATATGGAATTATATGAAGAATATTAACCACCTGTTGGCACCGGTCTCGATCCCCCTCCACTCGGGCTGGAGGGTTTTGACAGCCGGAATCTCGCCCAGCGCGGGTCGGCAACAAACACCTCTTCGATCGGTGAATAGCAGGTGGTTGTGTTTTTCTGTTGTTTGGTATTTGAAATGCTTCTGCTGTGATCTTTTAATTTGGTTTGAGAAAGATCAGGCAAATCGTATTTTACGATGCTTACGATGAAAACTGTTTGTTTACAATGAGAGATATGCAATTATAATAAATAATACAGCGTAGTTTCTAAATCGAGATATAAAATGCAATTATGGTTTCAATGTAATGTAAGTTTTGTGATATAAAATTTTATTTAAATAGTAATCAGTTCATTGGAAAGTTATTTAATTATTGAAAAAATAAAATTACTTTTGTTTTCTGTTAAAGAAAAATTAGGATCTTACCTATGGAGTTTTAAACACCTCTTCGATCGATGATTGGCAGGTGTTTATTTTTTCTGATGTTTGGTATGTAACTGCGTATGCTGTGATCGTTTAATTTAGTTTAAAAAAAAATAGAAAATCGTGTTTTACAATGAAAACTGTTTATTGTTTACAATGAGAGACATAACATCATGATTATATAATCCAAACTTTAATGTAATATAAATATTGTGTTGTTAAATTTTATTTCAACAGTAATCAGTTACTTAAAAATTATTTAAACCTTGAAAATAATATCACATTATTTCTTTCTGTAAAAAATAAAATAAAGATCTTACCTATAGTGTTCAAAGGAATGTTTATCCATTTCGCATTGAATGGCCGGTAGTATTTTTCTGATGTTTGGTGTTTAAAATGTTTCTGCTTTGATATTTCAATTTAGTTTGAAAAATATCTAGCAATCTGTGTTTTACAATGAAAGCTATTTTTGTTTATAATGAGATGCATAAAATTATGGCTATGTAGTTAAAACTTTAATGTAGTATAAATATTGTGATGTCAAATTTCATTTAAATAGTGATCAGTTACTTTGAAAGTTATTTAATCCATGACAAGGAAAATCCCATTAATTTTTTCTGTAAATAAATAAATAAATAAAATAAAGATCTTACATATGGAGTTCAAAGGATTGTTTCTCTGTTTCGCATTAAATCCAGGGAGTTGTATTTTTCTGATGTTTGGTGTAAAATGTTTCTACTATGATATTTTCATTTAGTTTAAGAAACATCTAGAAAATAGTGTTTTAGAGTGTTTACAATGAAAACTGTTTATTGTTTACGAAGTAGCTTCTAAAGAGAGATATGTAATTATAGTTTATATAATGAAAACTTCAATGCAATATAAATGATGTGATGTGAAATTTTATTTAAGTATTAATCAGTCACTTTGGAAATAATTTAATCCTTGAAAAAACAAAATCACATTACTTTTTTTCTGTTTATAAAATATAAATAAATAAGGATCTTACCCATGGCAGTTGAAAGGATAATTCCTCCACAATCACGATATTTATAAATCACACTATCACATAAAAATAATTTTCTTAAAAGTTAAATTTATCAAAATTTTTTATTGATAGTTTTAATTTGATAAAGATATTAATATTGTTATTGACGCAAAGCATTTTCTCCATAGTTGTTTAATTGTTTGTGTACTTTATTTAATTAATTTTTTCTAACAACAATTTCTTTAAAAAAACTTTTTACATCTCTATTTTTCATTTTTATTTAGCTCAATTTTCACATTATTGACTTATTTATACATTTGAATTTTTTTAGTAATTTCTATATTTAGAAGAATTGTTTAATGTCTTTCTAAATTTTGATGTATGTAAATATAAATAAATATAAATTGTTATACTTTCTAAAAAAAGAAGGAAAAAAATTAGTTTCTGAAACACCGCAAAGGTATAATTACAGTTCAATTTAAAAAAATTGAGCCTATCAATAATTTGATCTTCTTGCACAAAAAGAAAAAAAAAATCATTCCCTTCTTTTCTTAAAATTAACTTTGTTTAACTATGTCACATAAAATAAAAATCTTACCTATATATAATTTTTTAAATATCGAATTTCATAATGGTGCAATTTAAAAAATTGTTTTTATTGATTTAAATAGTGGTTTACTGTTTTATATTAATACCATTTTTAAAATTTCTCTTCGGAGGCATTTATTTAACTAGTAAATTTATTAAGTTTCATTATAAACATAAATAATGGCATTGATAATTATGCCTTTATAAGAATAATCCATATATCTGTATGCGTATTTATGTAACATAAATTCATATTATCATTGTGCCTTTTTCAATATTCAAAAATATAAGTATTTGCGTATTTAATTCAATATGGCTTTTCCTCCTATTTTAACAATTATATATAATAGTTCCTTTGAAATCAAAAGACAAAACAAGTTCTTTTTACTAAATGTGACCAAATCTCTAATTTAGAGATGGCATGTAGTTAATTTATATATAGATTACCTAACTTGAAATTAAAAAGCTGACATATTCGCACAATAAAGTGACCGAAGCTCCAATTTAAAGACGGAATATAGTGATATTTCAAACATTTGTCAGAGGAAAATTACAAAACATCATAATGAATAAAATCCTCTATGAAACTCCAATATATTAGGAAACATACATATTTTAAAAAATCATATGAAGCTAGATAAAATTGAAATAAATATAATACAAGTGTTATCCCTCCCCTCCAAAAGAAAAAGTCTTGGAATAAAAAATGTGAATCTATATCGGATATATTTTTTTTGAAATTAGGATTACTTTATACTTAGGTAGTTTAGTTAGTTTTTATGTATTATATGATTTATAGTTTAAAAACCATTTTCATACAGTTTTTTTGCATTATTTATTTGTATGTGTATCTATATTTTTATCTGTAAGTCATTAAAATAATTTTGACGTAGAATTATTTAAAAAAAATCCTTTTAAGATATGAGTTCTTCATAGTGTTTAAAAAATAAACTATGCAGGTCCTTAAATCAGTAGTATTTAGTAGTTTATATATTCAATAAAAAGAGAGATTGATAGAAATATAATTTTTGCATAGCTTACTAGGGACTAAAAAGGGTCTGTTTCTATGTAACTTTGAGAAAGCTGTGTGGTAAATACAACTTTCTGGTTTCTGTGTATTAACTTTTTTTCTCCTAGAAAAGATAAGGAAATAATTTTCAACTTAGTGTGCTGAGAACTTAGTTTTCATAGTAGTAACCTAAAATAATAATTTTTAAATTTATATTTAAATTGTATATTAATTTAAAAATTGGTGTAATAGGTTTAGAAAAAAGAAAAACTAGAAACGAAGATTTTTTAGAAAAATTCAATTTAATGATTATCTATATTAATTCATTTAACTCCTCCAATGTATGTATGCTTTGATAATAATGAAGACCCTCCCACAAAAAAGAAAATTTCATGTGTATTTTTATAATGGTTTAAACTTTTTTTTTTTTTACTTTTGATATATTTTTTAAACTTTTTATTGACTATATGATTTTTTTTTCACATATTTATTTGTGTGGAAAATGAAACCGCATAATATACTCTTTGCATTATTCTGATGGCTACTTCATAAACATAAATAACAGTTATCTGAAAATACCATTATGGTAGCAGAGCTTTCTTTCAAAATTGCCAATGAAATTCGTTTGAAGCATTATTGAATTCATTTTCCACATGAGATTTTGTGTGTAGTTATTTTGTTTTATCAATTGCTGATGCTGACCAACATATATTTTTTTAAATCCTTCTTCATTATCTCCATTTATTACGCAATACCTCTAACAAAATGATATAATTTTCAGTAAATTTTCATTTTTTAAAGGAAAAAAATGCGAAAGTTTTTTAAATATCTAAAGAATTTTAAAAATATACAGATTTTATTCATAGAAATACATTTTTAAATAATAATAATAAAGTTTCTGTAATTTATTTTGCTCCGCCTCTCCCCTTCCAATGAAAATGAAAAGAGAAAGAAACTTGGCAAAATTAATCAGCTGTAATATTAAATTCTGAAAAAAGAATTAACAAATTTAAAACCTTAAACTTTGAAAAGAAAGAGAGAAACCAGGGGTTTGTCCAGATTTTTATCACAGGATCCTGTTTTTGTGAAATTGTGAAATTTTTTTTATATTTATCAAAATTATAGTCATAATTTTGTGAATTTGAAATTAATCGTTATATTCAGGTTACTGTGTATCTGTCCTTAGTAATATGTAATTTGATGACTTCAATTGTTTTGTGACAGGCCAGATTTTATTTTCAAATGATTAAATTTGTCGAAGGTTCAGTTTAGAGTTGGACAAAAGTTTTGTGAAAGGTCTATTTTTAAAGTAAAAGAATTTTGTAAAGGGTCCTGTTTTGAGATGAAAACTTTTGTGAAGGGCCTTGTTTAAAGATGAGAATTTTTGTGAAAAGTTCTGTTTTAAGATGAAGACTTTAGTGAAGGATCCCTTTTAAGGACCCAAAATTTTCCTAAACAGATCCCTGCAACTTAATCTTTAAATAATGAATGGAGGTCTAATTCGAACATGATAAATTAAAAACGCATAAACGGTATACCACAGATTGTATTTATTGCATTCAATTTTTATCCCCGGAAGAAAATGATAAAATCTGTATATAATCTTTGAAGAAACCGTGGTCGAAAGTTCAAAAGAGCAGTTTACTGCCAGAGAAAAAGCACAGCTATCGTTATACTTATCTACTATCTGATGTCTGTTGTACTTTCCGCATCATCTGACGAAGTGACCAGCTGTCTTCCAGTCAGGTGATACGGAATCACATTGTCTACCCATTAGTGTAGTTTCCGGCACGCTACTATCATTCATTACCTGACGATAAACACCGTGTCTTCCCATCGCCAGCAGATTCGATTGGCTGTTATGTTAGTGAAGTGGGAGAAAGAAAAACAAAAAACATGGGCATTCCGACTTCTACTTATTTTTTTTCAGCTATAACGACAACGGGAAAAACCCACTATGATCTTTCGAATTTTCATAATTTAAAATTTTCGACTGCTTAAAAAAAAAAAGGAAATAAAAAACTCTTGCAAATTTATTTTCAGAGCAAGAGTGATCTCAGAATCAGAATCCTGAATGGGTCAGCTTGTACCCAACCCAAACCCATGCGTGGGGCGGGTCTGCGTGGTTCGAATCCACGAAATTTATTAAACAAAATAATTTTCGTCGATTAATCTGTTACACTTTAACCTAACTGCACCCAATACTCTAAATAAAAGAAAATAATGCTGTATTTTAATTCAATTATATATATATATATATATATATATATATATATATATATATATATAGAAACAACCATCACGTCTCTAACGTTAATTATTATTTTTTTCAAGACAAATAAATATATGCTCATTCATTTTCAAATATAGGCTTTCTCATATGAAACAATCCTCTGGTCTGGCTTTCGGAAAATAAAAAACAGATATACCTGAAACCAATTCACTGAAACAAAAACCTGAACCAAAATCGGGGGAAAAAAAAAAAAAGGTGAAACCGAGCCGCAAAAGAAAAAAAAAGCCAGCTTGACCCGATGCAGTCAGAATATTAAAGGACAGTTTATTAACAAGAGAAAACACAAATATCGCTACACTTAATCTGTCCGATGTCTATTGTGCATCGTTTGACGAAGTGACCAGCCGTGTTTATAGTCAGCTGATATCGAATCTCTTTGTTTACGCACTAGTTTCCGGCACGCTACTGTCATTTGCTACCTTTGAGAAGCACAGCCTCTTTCCACCGCCAACAATTTTCAAGGGCAGTCAGTGAGGTGGGAGGGAGAGAGAGAAAAAAAAATATCTCTTCTGGTTTCGTTAAAGAGTAGTGCATAATTTCAAGGATATTCAATCTGAATTATCTAAATTTTTGCAATGTTTGAAGGATTTGTTAATAATAAATATTCCATTGTAATAATAATAAATATTCCAGCTCTGTTGGAATAAATCTCAACTATGATACTCCAACCATTGAATATAATTTACCTAGTTGAAAATACTTTCCTCTGTTCATTATGAAATAATAATAAAGTTGGACATGAAGATGTCTTTTTTTAGGTAAATTTTTATTTAAGGGTTCTCAGGACTCTTAAAATTGGAAAAAATGACTATTTTCTACATTTAATATCTTAAAATGTATATGACTTTAAAATACAATTTTTGAATGGATGAAAGATATATGTTCTTTCATTTCATATTTTAAAAAATAATGTGCGGAATTTATATTTATAAGGGGCTTCAAACTGTAAGACATTTTTCGAGCAAAAAATTGACATGGCAGAGTACGCGTAGGATTACAAAAGAAATTTTGCATCTAGAACAAAAAAAATTGGTGCCTAATTATACTTCAGATTGTAATTATTACCCTGAACCTAAATAAATTTGTATTTAAAACATGTTTTATACTTTCAATACAAAATTGTATTTAGCTTATACAAAATTTTGAAATTTTCAACAGTATAACCACCTGAAAAAAATATTTTTTTGAAAAAAAGAATTGAAAATTTAGGTTCAGTTTGTGCAAACTAATATGAAACAAATCTTTTGAAAATTTCATGAAAAATGTTGAAATGTTTTTGAGATATCCTGCGCGTTATGCCCCAAAACATCATTTTGAGAAAAATGACTTCAAAGTTTTATTTTTACCGCTTTTGCTCTGAGTGGGTATAATCCTAAAAGGCGTAACTTCTGTTCTAATGGGAATTCAGAGGAAACAATTACATTAAAATGTTCAGAAAATTTAGAAGTTTAACATTAAAAAAAAAAAAAAAAAAAAAAAGAAAATTTTGATGATTTTAGAGTCCTGAGACGCCTTAAGATAATCGAACATTCCAAGTAAAGCAATAACAAGGAATAGAATGTATTATAACAATAATATGTTCCCAATTTATTGCAGTATACATTAATGGTGTATTATTAGAGTTTAATAATTTTTTTTTATATATCTCTCTATTCTAAAAAAAAAAAAAAAAAAAAAAAAAAAAGTAATTAGCGCTGTTACCGCCGCAAATGAATTTATTGTGACAGGAAGTCTTTCTCGGGTAGTAAGAAGAAAACTATTGCAGATGAAAATTGGTAGTATTAGAGAGAAATGTTCAATAGTCTGAAGCAGACAGTTTTTAAATCGAAGAATTATTTAAAGAGCTATTTAATGTTGAAATCTGTCAAAATAGTTCCGTTAAAAAGGTTTTATAGGAACAAAAAGTATGCTTAGTAATTTAATCATATTTTGCAGTGACGTACTTGACAAGCTTGCGGTGTGCAATTATTTTTCAAATTAAAATAAATTTTTTAAGTGTTTTTTTTTTGCAATTTCTTATTAAAAATTTCGCCATTCCCATTGATATTTATTTAATATATTTCGAAAAGGTCAATTTTTATATTGTGGCCAATCTGTGAAACAGCCCAAATAATAATATTTCCTTTCAATTAAAGAAAAATATATTTACACGGGACTATTAAAAACAGAAATACAACTTTTAAATAATAATTAAGTGATCACGTGTTAAAAGCAGTAAATGGGAATTACGTCACATTTAAAATGCTCAAATAATAATATTTCCAAACAGTTTGAATTTAAAAATATATTTACGCGAAATATTTATTTATTTCGATTTTTTTAAGCTATTATTAAAAATTTTAAAACAGGCAAATAATAATATTTCTTTTCAATTAAAAACTGTATTTTCACGTGAATATTAAAAAGAGGAAGAAAAATTTTGTGAAAATTACGTCATATTGAAAACAATACATTTAAAACAATCTTCTTCTAGCATTGTTATACAATTCAGTTAGGTAGCGACATTGTTTACTTTGCCATTTTATACAAGCTGATTTTCAAATGTTCAATTGCTCTTATTTAATAAATCACGAAGTCGTGATTTAATTAATCCGAAGTCGTGAAAAATTTAATTAATTAATTAAATTTTAATAGGGGAAATGAAAAATTCGCGAGGTCGTAAATTACGCGAGTAAATAGGGGAAACAGCGCCATTAACAAGTTTCATCAACCTCTGACCTTAAAAGCTACAATTTCTTTCTTTTCACAGTTTTATAGCAAGTAAATAAGATTTTTAAAACGTAATTATAAAGGAAAATTAAAATGGATGCTTTTCACCTAATTATTAACTTACCTTTCGTCTTCAAATAGTATTTTTCTGCATGAACGCCGACATGTGGTTTTCCAGGTGAAAGATTTCAATTTGTCAACTCCCTGCCATCTTTGCTCCTGTTTGCGGTCTTAACTGGCTATGCGTGACTCTTTAAACTGCTCTTTTCTGTTTATAAACCAGCTTTCAGCAGATAAACAACTATTTTCTGTTCAACATATTAATTTTATCTGCATTATATCTCATCTTTTCTCACTTTAAGACGGTATCGTTGATTCAACATGTTTACCTACACAGGTCGCATGTAGAAAAGAGTAAAAAAAGAAGAAAGAAAATTTCACGATTTAGAATTTAGCCGAAACAAGCCGCATAATTTTCAATTAGTGATGGGCATAACGATTATTTTGATTATTCGAATGAAACATTCGGTCATGCGCAGAAGCATATCTGTCAAACTTCAAAAAAATTTTTTAATTCAATTACTACCAGAAATTTTGAAAAAAAAAAAGAAGTTTCTTTAAAGAAACTTTTTTTTTTTCAAAAGTCTGCTAGATTCGTGTTTTAAATGTCGTAAAAGTGTTGATATCCTGAATTTGAAATTGATCTCTTGGTTAGGGCTCGGTGATATATCAAAGGATATATATATCCGATATTTATTTTCAAAATACCCCATAATGTTTGATATTTTCGTATATTTGATATTTATTTTTAAAATATCTTTGTGTATGATATTTTTAATATTTTTATTAAAAAAAAAAAATCGTTAGAATGAGGATTATTTAATATAGAAATAAATATGCGTGAATTTGGACAGTTAAAATTTATTGTTAAGTAGAAACGCAAGAAAAAATTATCTCGTTAAAATGAGATTTTTTAATATAGAAATAAATATGCGTGAATTTGGACAGTTAAAATTTATTGTTAAATTGAGGAAATCATTAAATAGGGTTTTGTTAAATCGAGTCTATGCCGCATATACATGTATATTATTATTATTATTATTATCCTTTAATTATTTAATTATTATTTAATTATTTAATTTATTATTACTACTTATTTCACTGCTTATTCAGCATATTCTTAATTATTTCGCTGCTTATTTACTGCTTTCACTGCTTATTTCACTGTTTATTATTGTTAATTTTACGGTATAATACCGGCAGCTGGGATGTCAGTATTATACCGTAAAATCAACATTTTATTTTTTGCAGTGTAGTAATCGCCTCCCCATCCCTCCCTAAAAAATAAAAATAAAAAATATATATTATTTTAATTGGTGCACCAAATAATTAACATACGATTTTAGTAATTTCCTAAAGTAATATGCATATTATTTTAAACCTAATTCGTTGTCACAGTTTTGTGGTTTTCATGTCTCGAAATATTTGTTTAACCCGTGAACTCCACTCTTCGGTTCAGTACCCGCGCATTCCAACACTAGTGTATAGTGCAATTTGAGATTCCGTAACTTTAACTGCGTATAGCTTTGTTGGCAACAGAGTGGCAATGAAATATAACACACGATTCCTATATCAAATTTAATGAGGAACCAAACTGGGATATTTATTTTTAGCAAAAATTTCATTTTGTTAATGAAAAATGCAAATTAATGAATGCATGTTTTCAAGGAACGCCGAGAATTTGAAATTTTGATCGGTGCGAATTCGCACTGGTGTGGAGTTGACGGGTTAACCCTTAGAAGGCCAATCAACTCCCCAATTCCCCTCGCTAATGTTAAACCCATGGGCGTGGAAGGTATTCGTATATTTAAAATGTCTCCTCTGGAAATTAATATTTTTAATTTCCTTTTACTGTGTCCTCTTCTAGAATGATGTCACTTTTTTCTTAGTTGTCAAAATATTTTTTTAAATACATATATTTAATTTGATGCGAAGTGTTGGTTAAAATATTACTCACAGCTTTCAATACATAAAAAATTAAATGGAGCATATATTTTAGAGATATTTTGACAACTAAGGAAAAAAAGGAGACATCTTTTAAGAAGAGTACAAAGAAAAAAGAAGTTGAAAATATTAATTTCCTTAGGGGTATTGAAGAGTATTTCCTAAGAAAATATTAATTTCCTTCCTTAAAAATACAAATACATCATTCTACGCCCATAGGTGTAGGATTAGCGAGGGGATTTGGGGAGTTGATTGACCACAACCCCCTTAACTGCTGTGACAAAAATTGTCGCATAACTACTGTGAGCAGTCTCTGAGACCGCTTGATTGAAGTATGAATAAAAGGCTTGACTAACTCATAAGATATTAGATTAATTTTAACACATTTATTCAAATTGGTAAAGAAATCATACGAGTTGTAATTTTCCAACTGGACGAAGAATGTCCGGGCCAGGATTCGAACCTGTAGCAGCTTCAGCCAAGAGATCCCAGGTTCGAATCCTGGCCCGGACATTTTTTGTCCAGTTGAAAAATTACAACTCGCATAACTTCACTAAGCTTTATGTTTATTATTATAATTAAAATTCCCCTATTCAGAAATCTCTCCAGCGATAGTACTAGGGCCCCAAATGAAACACAATTTAACTAGTACGTATTTATAATTAAACTGAATATTACAAGTTAAACGGCGAAAATTGAAATAACTTGGAAATTGTACGTCAAACTTGATAAATGAGGTGCGTTCGTATAGTTATTATTTCAGTGAAATGAATTCTATCGTCTGTTAATATGATATGATTGATTTTCGTAATAAAATAAGTACATTTTAAGTTGGCAACATTTTATCTTTTGTTGACATTTACTGAAAATTCCAATGGGCTTTGAAAATTTCAGAACTTGAAATCTATATTTAGATTCTTTTCTCATTTAATATCTATTTCTCCGTTAAACATTTATTAAAAAAACTGTCGGTAGATTATAGGATTGTTACAATTAAACAATTTTAATATACAAATTCGGTTTTTAAATTCAGTGATACGTAAATAATAAGATTCCATCTTAAATAGGACGTCATCATCATGGCAACCTAGAATCATTACCTGTCGTGGGATATTGAATTAATTACGTATGATTATAGGATGTAATAGAACGAAGAATGTCACTATAACTTGGTCATAGAGATTATAAAATGTCATATATGACTTTTATATGTCAGATAACTTGGCGATATATCTTGGTCGCTTGACGATTAATCTTCGGAAGCTTCTATAACAAAGAAGTACCAATTTTAAAAAATCCAAATTACTTAATAAATATTTTTATTAATATCTTTTTAAATTTTGATTCGATTTTCATAAAATTTGAAATGACTCGACAAAATTCGGCAACAATTATATATATTAAATTTCAAACCATTCGGTTGGATAGTTTTTACGCTGTTATATGCGGACGGACGGACCAGATGACGATTATACGTGCTATGTATTTATATAATTAGGAACGCACCTAAAAAAACAGCCGCTATCAGCAGTTAAGGGTTAGAAATTGACGCATTTTTAATGTTTTATATGAATGATATATAAGTAACAATTTTTTATAAATAATAATTTTCTATAATGGATTGAATTTTTATGTATTTATTTATTTATTTCTGTTTCTTACTAAAGTAGTACATCTAAACTAGGATATATAAAAATGTATTCATGAAAATAGAAATGTTGCTTAACGATTCCAAACAACGAGTTTTGGATTCGAAAAGAGAAGTAACTGCACATAAAATTCTACTACTACGAAGACAGAATTTTTCTCCTAGCAACTAGCCGCTTGTGGGGGTGAAACGGATTTACAGGCAAAGCCAGAGAGATTTAACAGAGATAATTTTTGTTTGAAAGTCGGCGCATGCTCATCTTCCGAGCATGAAAAGAGCTATAAATAACTATTTGAAGCCTTTTTTTTTTTTTTTTTAAGCAACTGGATCTGCTCTTCGGAATGTTTTCGACATCACAATCTCTATAACTGTTATTCCGAAAAAGATAAATTATTTTATTCTTATTGAAACGCTATTTTCATTTCATAAATTTCTCGAAATATTTCTATTTTTCTTATTCAAAATAAATAAATAAGGTAAAACAGGAGTCGCAGGGAATTTTTTTCTTGGGGCCCATTTTGTGAAAAGTAAAAGTTATTTTTGTGAAATTTATTATATTTTTTGCGAAAAATAAAATTTTGTAACGAAAGAGGAAATCCAAATACCCAAATTCAAACCAAGTATTTATTATTAATAATAACCTCTTTAGGTCCTTCTGCTAAAGTTTCCCTTTCTGGTGAAGTTGTTTTGTTTGCAAATTACACATTTTAAAACCTAACAAAATAAAAATTAATGACGTGTATGTTTTTATGGAATGGAATTTCGAAAAGTTGTTTACAAGTTTTTTAATTTATCAAAAATTCATCAAGTATAAAATTATTTTAAATTGATGTTTAATTATTTTTATTATGATTTTATACATATGTCACAATAATGTCTTTTGAATAATCAATGTATTCGCTGAACTATTTATACATATGTATAAAATTGTATTATGTCTGTGATTTCCAGAAAAACACCTATGTCTCAGTTCATTCGACTATTTAACCGATGTATAGTCAAAAGTAACATTATTATTATTTTTATTTTTTTTATAGGATCCGAAACGGTTGCATAAATAAAGCTAATCTTATCAGGGACATATAGAGAATGTTTCTGGCTATAATCTGCAGTTTGTCACATCCCGATATCTAAAATAGTTTTTGAGAAAACAAGAAAAAATTGAAAGAATCAATCAATCAGTCTTTCAATGCTCTAAAGCTTGTGACCTAATCTATCAGTTTTAAGGAATCTTAAGGTGATTAAGGAAGATCTAGTTAAGTTTTATAAATTATAATAAGTACATTTTTAGATTGTGATTTATACATTTTAATTTAATAATTGGATTGGTAAATGTAAGGATCCCATATACCTTAATCGGGTCCAAAACCAAGGCTTGTATTATTGATAAGCAAATAAATTTCATTGTATGTTTGCCTCATAAAAAAAAAAAAAAATCTGATTACAACAATGCATTAATATAAAACGCTATAATTGGCTGTGGATCCGATTACGGAAGATCTATGAATGACAATAATCTTAAGTTAATTCGATTTTAGTGTACAACGCATTCATTTTAATTTAAAACTGCATTAGTAAGCTTAAATAGCTAAATAATTTAACTATGATGTCCACGACACAGGTTGTCATCAATGATAAGCAAGGAAATACACAGAAATTAAGAAATAAGTTAGGGATTGAAAAGACATCCACACTTAATTAAAAATAGTGAATGAATTAAAGACAGCGAAGTATTTAAAATTAAAAACAGTGAATGTCAATAACGTCCACTGATTGGCAATAATGCTGATATGTAATATTTTGAGAATTTGATGTGTATTGTAGATATTCTTATTCTGGGTATTCTTATTATTTACTCTGCGTGTGTATGCATTAAAATATGAAACTAATTCATACATATTTTTTTAGCACTAACATGTGTGTAGTGTTAAAAATAGCGAATTTATAGATTTGGTTGATTAAAGGGATTTTTAAAAGTTATAGGGGCTAAAACGCTGCATTGATATTTCGTTGTTTTTTATGCTTGGCTACTAATTTTTGAAATTGCTTATATCTATAATGTGATAATTTTTTTCCAGCGTAAAAATATAGATTATTCTTCTTAATATGATTAGGAATTTAATTATTTTGAAAACCTACAATTTATGGTTGCCATTTAATACCTTAACTTTTTTGCGACAAGCGTCACGTATACATGCCGAATAAGGTACGTACAGTCTTCAATTTTGAATATCGCTATTTCTAAATAGTAATATTTGTCTTATCTAATCGCAGACTTTCTGCAATTAAATAAGGCGAAGATTACTATTGGTACTCAAAAATAAAAAAAATCGTATACGAGACGTTTGTCCCCAAGGAATCAATGCACGAAAACAAAATCATATAAATACGATTTAAATAAATTCCTGATTTTAATTTAATTTACAGAAAACTGAAATCTGTATTTTAAACATACTGACTCTTTCGAGTTTTTGAATTTTCAATAAAAATATTGTTGTATTGTTTAAATATATAAGCTTTTATCTTATGTTTCGGTTTAACTACTGTTTATGCACTTCTCGGCTTCTATAGTTTTTTAGCTGTCTGTCTGTCCGTACTCTAATTTGCGTAAATATTCTCGGATTGCCCTGCAATTGATATATGTTACTGAAGTTTACTATGACATGTTTAGTAATTAAAAAAAAGTGTGTAGCATTTATAGTTCGTTTACTGGACACTAAAAAAAAATCCCGCTACATTACAGTCTGTGGGGAAAAATAGTTTGCGGTGTCTAGGAAGAAAAATCGTTCATTAATTTAAAGAATGAATTCTTCCATCAAATTCAATTAAATTCTCAATTTATTTAATTAATGAAGAATTTAATGGTTTCTTCATTGATTAAATAAATGAAGAATTGATAGAATTACAAAATTAGGTCATTTTTCTGGCTGTTGATGGCAATTGCTGACACTGTTTTTTCAAATATGTTATGCTTTTTCCAAATTGTTTACTTAGACATCTTTCACCGTATTAAAGTTTTGTTAAAGTATTCTGAATGCATTGGAAAGTGTTTCCTAATCTGTGCATGACGCATGATTTTTCGTTCTCGTTGTGACTTACCGTTGATTTAATGTTGTATCATCGCAAGGAAAATTGTGCCAGATTACAACCCTCCCTCTTGTCATTTCACTCCCGTATTCAGCCAGGCGTTAACTTTCTATATACTCGTCAAGAGTGAAATGTCATGCCGCTCTTTATCCTGCCAGTGAACTCATATCTGCCCCCTAAACAGGTGTTGTACTAGGCACCAAACAGATGGCAAAAATAACTGAATAGAATATTGGAATGTTCAGCCCTTTGATTGCGAAACTAGGGTATATATGAATGCATTTTATTTTTATTTATTTCTTATCGAAAAATCTTGTCTAGTGGGGAAATTTGTCTGAAAATCGAGGTTTATGAACTTTAATAAAGATTAGTAAAAGAAGAATACGAATTTTATATATAAATCAATTCTACAAATTGTTTTCCTGTTGTCCTTGTATAATTTTATTTTCTCTCTCCTTTTTTTTTTTTTCTCTAAAAAATTGTGCTTATGAAGTATGTTTTCGATCTATTAATTTGTGTTTTAAATCAACTTGGTTTCTAGGAAACTTTAGTTGTCAAGTTGTCTGACAGGTTTTTGAACTTAAGACACGTATTTACTCTGACAGGTTTTTGGCTTAAAAATATTTTAAGGTGATTCTCAAATTCCCTGCTGAACAACGCAAAACTTACACATTTTGTGACTCATTTTTAAAGGCAAATGCATAAAATTGGCAGGCCTCACTTTTGAAGCGATTTGAAATCGAAATGAGTTTTCAATTTTTTGATAAATAATTTACTTATCGAGTTATAAGCTATTTCTGTTACATGACGACATGTTTTCCCCTTCTTTCGCGTGGCTGCGTCGGGAATTCGGTTCGAAATGCCCACTTTTGAAGGTATATTCTAAAAGACTTCTGCCTTTGCCAAAAAATGGAAATGCCATTCGATTACACAATTTCTGAATAAGAACACATGGCAATTTCATGCGTTTCCGAACAAAAATCAATTCAGAAATGTGTCAGAATGTAGCTTCTTTGGATTTGGGAACACCCTTAATCCCGGATGCACGTTGCACAGCTGGGCAATTCTATCTACAATTGAAGACTTTTCAGCAAAATCAGCACTTGTTGAAAAATCACGAAAATTAACCAACAACACAATACTGTTGTTCTGAACGGTATCCTCAACACTTTCAAACCTTTTAACTAAAAACAACTTTTATTTTGATCCTTAGGAGCTGAGAAAGTTTTATCCCCCCCCCCCCTCCTGTGTGTACACACCCACTCCTCCTTCTAGAAACAACACTGTTAAGAAACTTTGTTCAATTTTATGAAAATTGTGAATTTTGTTCAAATTGATGTTAAGAATCCTTCAATTAATTTCTGATCTTTTCATTGTAGAAATTGATTGAGATATATTGTATTATTTTATCTATTTATTTTGGTTATTTTTTGTTGTTTATGGTATTGTTCGTTTTTATTATTTAAATAATTTCAATTATTAAAGATCTGTTCGCTTTTTCGAGCTTTGTCATATTCATAAAGTTCTTAGATTTAATATGATTGCTACAGTTTATTACTTTTTGTATATCTTAAATAATTCGTGTCATTAAACTATACTAGGTGATTTAATCCGGCCTATCCAGGTTACAGATTATGGGTGAAAACCATTTTAAAAAGAAATTGAAAACTAATAGTTTTTTTTTACATTTAATATATTTTTTTGGATTGCTCATTAACAACACCAAAAAGCATTTTTATAAAATGTCAATAATGTACTCAAATAAATTTTTGACATTTATTAAAAGCGATGCTTTTGTATTGGCCGCATGCCAGCAGTTAATAGCCGAAGAAATCGTCAAAGATATCGCTACATACAGCAGACTTTTTTATTCTGATCGTTTCAGTGTTTTAAGCTCGTAAGTTCGATTACATATCTGTTAAATTTGCGTTTTATTTACATTATTTTACTTATTGATTGATGAAGTTCTATTCTCGTTATGGGATGTTAGTTGGAAATAATTGCTGAACAATTTATATTGTTTTAAGTGCAAATGGGTTGATCTTTCGTAATCACCTGTACGCAATAGAGAGGATAGATTAAAAAAAAAATTCTTGCTTGAAAATTATTTTTAAGACCATTGAAAAAAAAAAATCAGTAAATTATAATGGATTACATTTGAAAATCCTTTTTTCCCCCCTATACGATGGTGTAAAATAAAAAATGTGCTATGTTTAGAAGTTTTAAAAATTGCAGTAAAGGCGAAATTTAATCGTCAGGTGTTGTCCACGTCAAAATGATGTCAGCGTTACTCACGGACACATTTGTCCATTATAATATAAATATATTTTTAGTATTTCTCTTATATCCAGATTCTGATACGTTAATGCGTTCCCAGTCACGTAATTTTTAGATACAGTGCCTTCAAATCTATATGAATGGTTTTCTGTTGTAATAAGAAGTCTGTTTATTTATTTATTTTTATTTATTATTACTTTTTTACAATAAATAAATAAATAAAAAATAAATAAAAATGCTCAGACGTTGTTTTACCTGCTGCTGAAAGTTTTACATACATCACAACGAAACAATTTCTTTAGAATGAAAATGGGCGTAAAAATTAAATTATTGGAATTATATTTCCCATTTCGGAACTTTTCTATAAGAATAAACAGTTCCAGAAAAAAAAAATGGGTTGAATGAAAATTCCAGTTTTAATAATGAAGCTAAAAGACGAAAAACGTGAGCAACAGAACAATCTATGGCAATTTTGTTGTCGTTACCACATAATATATTCTTTTCTTGTAGTCGCATTATATATTTTCTTTGCAATATCGGAATAAACTTTGCAAAATTAAGGGCACATTTTTCCCTCCTGACAATGTTTGCATCCGTTTGTATTTGATAGGAATAGCGATATTATCTTGCAAATGATTCTATTTTCTCCGATTATATTTACGATACGCTTGAATACGAATTTAAAATATAGTTTCGAAGTACAGTTTTCCACAATCATTGTCGTTCCTGAGCCGTAACTCTGTATTTTGGAGTGATAACATTTAACCCTGTTTATCAGTCATTTTTGCATTTTGTGAAACCGCATGGTGCTGAAATAATGTTAACGATGGAGATAATTTTAAAAGTTTTTTGTTTAAATTTTGGATACACTCCAAATAATTATTATTCAAATGGATTTTGAATGTACTCTTTCTTACTGACATTAAAAAAAAAATCCTACATCCTGTGATATTTTGTGCATCCTGGTCAGGTATGTCATTCCACTTGTAAATTGTCTTTTTTTCCAAAATCAAATGAATAGTGTCTTGTTCTGCGACAGGAAAGAAACCTGTGATTATCCGAGTTTGCGTTCTTATCTTGTGTTATTTTCTTCATTTGCTAAGCGTCTGAAAAGATGAAATAACCTTTGTATCGTTTTCTCATACGTAGCTTAGCGTGTCAGCGATATGATTTTGATAAATAGAGCTGGATAACTGGAACGTTTTGCGCATAACATTGTGAATTTGTCGGAGAATTAAGGGGAAAAAAAAGTTTACATACTTTGCAACTTTTAATCGCTTTCTACCCTAATATTTGTGACGCGCGCTAGGTCGTATAATATACAAAGTTTGACTGTTTTATCAGTGAATAATGTAAATTTTATATATGTTTTTGTTCAAAATTCTTTGTAGTACCAGATAAATATATTTTTTCATTTCCCAACTTCAGGAAGTAACTTTGTACAAATGAAAGAGCAGATGTCGCAGACGCACCGGGGGTGGTGCAATTTTTGTTTTTGCGCCATTTTGGCGAGAAATCTCGGTTTTCAAACGAATACACGTTAGGCCGAGCCTGCGAAAATAGCATGTTAGTTTTATTTTATTATGAAAAAATTTATTGTATTATAAAACATACACAATTTTGTTTTAAAACGCACACAATTTTATTATAAAACATACACAATTTTATTATAAAACACACACAATTTATTATAAAACACACACATAATATTTTTTAAAAACAAAACACACACAATTATTTTATTATAAAACACACACAGTGTTTAATTTATTATAAAACACACACACAATATCTTTTAAAAAATAAAACACACACATTTTTTATTAACTACCCCCCCCCCCAAAAAAAAAAAAAAAAAAAATGTTTAATTTATTATAAAACACATACAATTTTTATTATGAACATACACAAATTATTTTCTTATAAAATGCACACTATTTTTATTACGATACGACCATACACAAATTATTTTATTATAAAACGCATACAATATTTAATTTATTATAAAACACACACATTCTCAAGAATACAACTAATTTAGCTATTAATACCAGAGGGCTTTGATTAATACACAATATGAGATCTACTGGCCAAATTCGTCGGGTTGCCACGCTAGGCAAAAATTCGTCATTTTGGCACCAACAAAGAAACCCCGGTGTGTCTGCGACATCTATACTCAAATGAAAATCGAATACTGCACTGCTCCAGATTTATTCGCTCGAAATATTAATAAGTTTTGTACGCATCTATCATTACACAAAGATTATATAGGAAATACTGTTTTAATAAGTTGGTAACTATATACCATTAAAACAAATGATCAACGTAAAATAGCACAAATAAAAATATATAAAATGGCAAACAGCTGTTTTGGAGCCCCTAAAGCTCCATCATCAGTACCAAATTTAAAAGATTAAAAACTGATCCAAAAAAACAATAAAAAAGTGTTCATCTTCAAATACCCCAAAAATTTCGAAATTGGACAAAAAAAAATATCAATTTAAAAAAATTGTTTTTACATTAAGGGAAACCTTAACACTGTAAAGCACACCACAGCAAAATTCCAGTCATGTTTCTGAACAGATACAGCTGATTTTAGAAACATTTATCAATTGTTTGCCCTACTAGATGAAATTTTTAAACGCATTTATGCCAGTTTGTGCTGTATTATTATTTTTTTCTTGTAAATGCTGAAATTTCCCCTTATGTTTATGAAATTGTCTGAAAAGTTTTCAGTTTAATGTTACAGGGCCGTAGCCAGTCGGGGGGGGGGGGGGGGGGGACTTTGAAAATTTCTGATGGGGTTAATTTATAGCTTGTCATTTCCCTTTCTATTTTAAGGATATATAAATATAGACAGAAGTAGAAAACAAATCCCCACTGTCATAAAACTTTGGATTATAAAATTATAAAATTCTTTAATGTAATAAATGATGTTACTCGTATTGAAAGATTATGAAGTCTAGAGGGGGCTCAAGAAGTTGCTAGGAGGGGCTCAGCCCGCCCTGTAATGTTATATAAAACGTAAAAATTGGACCACCCCACGCAAGAGATTTAAGGGTAAGTTAAAAAATATTTTGAAAAAGAAACAAAAAAGTCAAATGTGCGATTATTCATAATTTTGCATTTTTGTGTATGTTTGTAATTTAAATCTGCTTTTCTGAGAATTTATAATAGAATTAAACGAAATGCAAATCTAAAAATATGGTGACTATATTATTGCTAACAATATAAAACAGAAGCAAGAAATAAATTAATGAAATAAAATATAAGAGTAATATTATAAAAGTGATCGTAAAATAAAATTTTAAGATTTTTTTAAAAACAACTCTAAAAAAATCAATATAATTGATTGCTTCAATAATAACCAAATTTGATTCTGCTTTATTGTTTTCTTATATTTTCATTGAAAAATGTTCATGAATTCTGTTTGTCTGGTCATCTGTCTGTCCGTGCTCTAACTCGCGTAAATATACTCGGATTGCCATGTAATTGAAGTGTGTAACATTTATAGTTCATTTACAGGGACACTCAAAAGAATTCTGTTGCATTATTGTCTTTGTGGAAAATTGTTTGCAATGTATTTTAATCATGTTACACCATTTCAAATGTAAATGAAATTGAAATACATCACTGAGGGCCACTACAAGATGCTTACTATAGAATGTTAAGTGCATTTATCATTTATTTACAGGGACACACAAAATAATTCGTTTACAGTGCTGTCTATGATCAATAATAGCTGGAAATGCATTTTCAATTGTGGTATTCGTTTTTAAATGTAACTGATATTGTTTATATTACTTGGTGTGTATACATGCCATACAGGGTTGCACAAAAAACTTCGCGTACATTTCCACTTATAGACAGAAATGGCTGAAGGAGAATTTTCAACTGTGTTATGATGCGTTTTCTAATTGAACTAAATTTTTGTATACTATGTAATATATTGTGGTAGCGTGAACACATGTATATATAATTAATGAATTCCATGTATCGTTTGAAACGAAAAAAACTTTATTTTAGATTAACACAATAAAAAATAAAAAACAAAAGTAAAAATGAAAAATTATGATAAGTATCCATGCCACAATTTACATGGTCAGCCAAATTCCGATTCTGACGTCCGCTCAAAATGGAACCTCACTCTCGAGTCTTCCAAATCCAACTCATTCCACATTCAACTCCTTCCACCTTCAACTGCCGTCTGCAATTTCACTTCCCAGAGGCTTTCCTTGCATTCCAGGAATTTCCCAGAAAACATTGCATGTCGTAGGGGCCCAGTTCTTTGTATCCCCAAGAACAATACTTTACAATTCTTATCTACTCATTCAGATAACATACCATTCAATACAAAGCATGTATTGCAGCTTGGCTTATCTCAAAATGAAAATGAAATTCACACTATTGATAGAATTTTTGTCAATAGAGATCAATCTGTCATATTATATTCATTCCAGAGAGATTATCCTTTTTCCACAAATAAGGGAGGAGTTGAAACATGTCAACTCATCACAACACCTCCCCCTAAGAAAAAATTTCTAGAAGAAATTTGGCATATATATTAATAGAATAAGCTCCTTCAATCAATTTCTAAAGAGGTCAACAAAGTTTAAAGGAATTTAGAATAACACATGAAAAATCCCTATAGAATACAAACACATTCCCATACTCAGTATTTGATAGACCACACTGTCAATAGGATTTACTATACTCCCTCACCTACAATACCTAAGTATAATTCCAGGAATAATTTATACAATTGATGCCCTAAGAAACAATTTTGAAATACTTCACATACATATAATACCAAATACAGATTACACTTTACATGATTCTAACAAAAAAAAGTAATAATAAAAAAAAAGAAAAAAATCTATATACAACACAATGCCTAAACCGATTCTCTTAAAAACATGCTTAAAAGCCTAAATTTAGACGCTTCTGCAAACAAAAGAACGCATACTAAATTATGCAATTATTAAATTAATGAAGTTTTACTATTACGAAAATAATATTAAGCATTAAATGATAAATAAACACAATACAGATATTACAAAAATGAGCACTCCCAAATTTAGAATAAACTTAATTTAGAGAATTCTCCCGAAAACCAATATCTATATTACTTCTATCAGAAAATCTTTTCGACAATAATTTTCGCCTCACAACTTCATAATCATGATTTTTCCTTTCAAAATCTTGTTTGATTTCAATAAATCTTTCTTTGTGATCCGTTTTAAAAGAAGAATGCTCCATTCTTTTTAACTTTGATTTCTTATTTACATCTTCTTGGCATTTAGCCCCCCAATTTACTCTATTATTTTCCTTCATCCTAGAGTTAAATTTACTGGCCACAGTCATAGATGAACTCAATTTCTTTCTAATTCTATTTCTAACATGTATAAATCCCATACTACCGACAAAATACCTGGGTATATTTACATCATGCTCAGAATTCTTTTCCCGAAATTGACCTCCAATACCTGACCTTTTATCACCATCCTTTTTAGACGCACCCTCTTTTGTATCAATCAATTTAGACCCTTTTTCCAAATTCTTATCAGTCACGTCTCCCGATGAATTTATCTCTATCTCATTAACAGACTTATTATCCCTTTCACAGATTTCATTCACAACCATTTTTCTAACAACCCTTTGCTCATGATCGCTAGATAATCTGAGGGTTCCCTGCCCATTTAATTCTCTTTGATTCCCCACTTGTTTATACACCGAATTTTGCTTTTCCATATTTCCTAACTTTAATAAGTCATAAACAGCTGGTGTTATAAGGGGCGGAGAATTTAGTTTTCTCACAACTGCAACCACCACATTTTTTTCAACACACTCTTTTTCACCTTCCATCAAAGCAACCGGCACTGACACCAAATCCGCTTTTTGTCTATTTCCGAGGGCCGGTATAAGAAAGACATTTCCCACTTTCTTAGCAATCCACGGAATGTCATTAGCATCAAAAACCGCAATTTGCGCACCTGTGTCCTTAATCGCTTTTACTTTCTTACCATTCACGCATAAATCAACCATAGGTAATTCGGTTTCCACACCTTCCTTATTATTTACACTTTTCCCATCACTAGTAACAATCCAAGCTATGCTTTTATCCTCATAATTAGATTTACTTTTTAACAATTCAGGACAATTTGGTCTGATGTGCCCCACTGCCAAACAATTATAACATTGGACTTGTCTTTGCTTTTCGAAAGCATTGTCCTTCTTAAATTGATCAAATTTCCCACACTCTTTCGTATTCTCAAATTCCGATTTTGGTTTAATTTCCTTTCTACTTTTAGAATTAAAGCTGTCTTTTTGCTTATCCTGAAAAGATTTATTTTCCCAAGGTTTTCTATCCGACCTCTTAAATTCCCTTCTTATACTCTCAAACTTATCCGATTTTTCCGCGAGTTTAGAAGCAATCTTTATTTCCTCCCAATCATCCATAAATTTTTCTTTTATCTCAAAAGGGACACGTTTTTTCAATTGTTCCGTGAGCATTAGTTCTTTTAAGGATTCAAAATCTCTCACTTCTAATGACTCTAACCAATTATCCAGATAACCCCTTAACTCATAAATCAGATCCACCCATAATTCACCAGATTTTCTTTGATGAGTTTCAAATTTTTGTTTTAAGGCGCCTGTACTTAGCCTAAACCTATCTAACAAAACTTTCTTTATATGCAGAAAATCATCACATTTGTCTGCTGGTTGTTTTACTACAATTTCGGCAATATCAGAAGGTAATAAAGGAATTAATTGACTAACCAAATCTTCCTGAGAAACTTTAGCTTTCTCGGCTTGCCTTTCAAAAATCATAAAGAAAAGAGTTATATCAATTAATTTAGAATCAAAACGCGGAACCAAATCCTTTAAATTTACCTTAGGAGTTCTATGAAAATCTACATTTGATTCATTAGATGAAACACTAACAACATCCGCAGAATTTTGAATACGCAATTTTTCTAATTCAAATTGCTGTTGTTTCTCAAGTTTATCTACCTCAAGTTGTTTTTCAAGTTTATCTAACTCAAATTTCCTAAGTTTATCTTTTTCCTCTTGTGCAATCCTATCTAATTCAATTTGCCTCTCTCTTTCTTTACGATCTTTTTCAATTTGTTTTTCCTGCTCTTTCCGCTCTGCCTCCTGTTCAAGAAAATATTGCAATCGAATTTTAGCGAAACTTTCATCATAATCCTCTGCATCTACGATAGCCTGAATTATAGCTTTATTTCTACACGTTTTTGACACACTGGTCTCAAATTCCTCTGCTAATAATAGCAAGACACTTTTATTATATTTTCCTAAATATTCTGCCATATCTTCCCCCAAAATATATAATAAATTTCAAAATATCAGATATATTCAATTTACAATAATACAATAAATACAGAAATAGAATTTTCTTCACTATACGTATAATAATGTATTCAAAAACGACACAATTTTAATATAGCAAATACTCATGCAACAGTGACGTCTTTCAAACTGAGTATATCCCCCAAAATAAATTTTATACCCAACAGTACAGTATAACATCAATTTATTTTGAAACATTAATCATAATCATCCACAGTATACCCATAAAATTAAGCTATAACTTTATTACTGTAAGAAATAAAATGTATATAAACAAAACTCTTATTTCCAAAAGTTTTATACAAAATTATGATTAAAATACCCTGATTAATAATCTCAATTAATCAATAACAATTTACTATACCCCAAGTAAATTTTAACATATACATAAGTATATAATTTTCTTAACCCAATATTATACCAAACAGATACCAGAAAATCAACAAACATAAAAATTCTAACTAAAAATTTAAGTACCAAATTAATAGCTTCCCTAGAATTCTTAAATTTCTCATAGAGTTTTGTTCCCCAAAATTAAAATTTATACACAAAATTTAATTTAAAACAGACCTCTATAGAAGATATCATAAAAGAGCTTACCTCCAGATGCAGATATTTCCTCCACACTGATACCAGGCTTCCAAGCACTTTTAAAGATGGCACACACAGATGTTTGAAGATTTGAAGACACTAAATTTTGCTGATGAGGCACTAATTGCACCTTAGATCCGTATGTAGACAACTTAGACGGTACGCCGCATATCTTCATTCCACTGGATATATTAAGAAGCACAAACACATATCACCAAATCTATAGTTGACTGTCCATACACTACACAGCTTTTGTCGATAAAGTTCTTTTACCAGTTCTCTGCTTGCTAGAACTCCGAGAAAAAACCACGACTCCAATTAGACTTCACGAATCCACAACTCTGCTTGTCCGTTTTCCACTGGCTCATCATCTGTTTAATCAGGTTAACATAGATCCGTAATCTAATTTATTCTAGATTACATATCCCATTTGCTGCCACCAATTAATTATATATACTATACTATAGCTGTGGTAGCGTGAACACATGTATATATAATTAATGAATTCCATGTATCGTTTGAAACGAAAAAAACTTTATTTTAGATTAACACAATAAAAAATAAAAAACAAAAGTAAAAATGAAAAATTATGATAAGTATCCATGCCACAATTTACATGGTCAGCCAAATTCCGATTCTGACGTCCGCTCAAAATGGAACCTCACTCTCGAGTCTTCCAAATCCAACTCATTCCACATTCAACTCCTTCCACCTTCAACTGCCGTCTGCAATTTCACTTCCCAGAGGCTTTCCTTGCATTCCAGGAATTTCCCAGAAAACATTGCATGTCGTAGGGGCCCAGTTCTTTGTATCCCCAAGAACAATACTTTACAATTCTTATCTACTAATTCAGATAACATACCATTCAATACAAAGCATGTATTGCAGCTTGGCTTATCTCAAAATGAAAATGAAATTCACACTATTGATAGAATTTTTGTCAATAGAGATCAATCTGTCATATTATATTCATTCCAGAGAGATTATCCTTTTTCCACAAATAAGGGAGGAGTTGAAACATGTCAACTCATCACAACATATACAATCTATACATCGCGTACAGGGCTGCCCAAAATAATTCGAATATTTTTACGACTATAGATCGATTTTGCTGAAATTGTGTTTTCTGTTGTGTTATGCGTTTTCCAAATTGTCTGATCATGACCTTGTTGACTTAGACATCACATTTTCACCTTATTAAACGGTGAAGTTTCATTTTCATTACAGTATTCTGAATGTATTAGAAATTGTTTCATAATCTATGCTTGATGCATGATTTTTTTTTTTTTTGTTTAAAATTGTGTTACATCAGTTTTAAGGAAATTTTAATAGGTTATCCAAGTGGAGTGTTGAACAAAAGTAAGTGGAACTGCGTATTTTTCTTTGGAATGGATACAAATACAATGACATGTGTAATTTCACGAAGTTCGAACATGAAGTTAGTTATCGCATAATCTTAATCTGTGCACAGCTCATGATGACAGTGTCATTGTCATCTTGTAATTTCTTACTATCTTATCCGATCAGCTTGTTTTTTTAACCTAATCTCGGTTTGCGATTTGAAAATTCATTTTCTTTTTATCCCTCTTTTATCTGTTTGTAGTACTTGATGTAGCAAAGGATATAAAATCATTAAATTCTGCAGTTTGAATATTACATCTACTCTTCGCTTCTATTTTCGATTCCCATTATTCTGCACTTCCAGTGGTCTGTGAATCCTAATCCAGCCATCCTACACTGATCTGATCGCTCTTTCTTAGCAGGAAGTTCCATCATGTCTGAGTTCCTTATATTAGCCATACTTCCATGAAAAACAAAGTCACGGTCTTCCAAGTCTGACCGTGGTCCACTGGCAGTCCGTAACTGAAAAGAGGGTGAATGGAGAAAAAAAAAAAAACATGGCTGCGAATCTCTGAATTTGCTTTTATAGTAAACAAAACATTTTTTTTTTAAGTGATGCCTCAAAAGTGCAATTCGAATAAAATAGATGTTTTTTTTTTAAAGTTACTGGTACTTGGGGATGAAAACTGGAATGGTCTTTTGTGTAACAACACATTGAATGAGTACCAGAAAGGAAGGGGTAAGGAGCGGGGAGCGAATGCAATTGCCTCTCCCTTGATTTTTAGTTTTAGTTAACTAAATTTTATTTTTCTCCGATTAATATATATATATATAAATTTTTCCTTCCCAGTTGACTTCAACTATTTAATTAGAAAGAGAAAAAGAACTATGGATATTTCGTTACTAGGGCTCTCCCCCCTTCTCCCCTGTCAATATTTTAAATTTTTAGTTGTGTGTTTGTTTATGTGTTTAAAAATTTATCTTAAACTGTGTGTTAAAGAGGAGGGGCATCCTGATCTGGCAAAAGCAGAATGAACTGTCTCAATTCTCTCTTATGGAATAAATTGGTAGAAGCTTAAATTTCGTATTTCTAATGTAATTTTTGCATAGCTCTTTATGTTGATATGTTTAAACATTGCACTGTGCTGTGTTTTGAGGGGGAAAAATTAGTTAACTTACTTCGTATTTATGTTCCAAATTTAAAAAATACGCTGTCTAGAGGCACATTTGTTTCAAAATGTTGCCTCTCCTTTGATTTCGTTCTGCCGGTGCCCATACCCCATTAACCCCGTCGGACCTTTTTTTTTCAAAATACTTTTCATCATAGTTGAATAATGTTTACTTCGATTCGTCTGTGTGTCTGGCTGACTGCCTGTCTGTCTGTCCGCGCTCTAACTTTCGTAAATAGGTTTCGTTTACCACGAGACTAATATATGTTATTGAAAATTTTTAAGGTTTTATTAATCTATTGATAATGGTGTGTGTAGCATTTGTAATTCATTTACAAGGACACTCAAAATAATTTGCATAAATTGTCGTCTATGGGTGATAATTGTTTGAAGTACATTTTGAAGGTGTTACAATGCATAAAAAAATTACGAATGTGTTATGCACCATAACATGTTTTCATAGAAAATGGCATCGGTATATATTTTCGGTATATGGCAATTCTGAACAGCTAGCAATAGATAGTAATTAAAGATGTATTATATTTAGAGGATAATGAAACACGCTATTCTCTTTTCAAAATATGAATGAAAATACTTGAAAATTTTATGCATATGAGAATGTAAATAATTTTCTAAATATGTCAGCAAAATTTGCATTTGTGAGCGGCAAGAAAAAAAAATAATATCATCCTGAAGAGGAAACAGGCGTCGTTTACTATAAGTGTTAAAGATTGCTAATACAGACTGTAGAATCTGTTTTAGTGTACTATTTTAGTATTATTGTGGAATGTTGTACCCAGCTGAGATTGTATCAGCGGTGTCTCTTCATGGGGCACCTGACTTTTATAGCTTATCGTTATTCAGTGGCGCGACTTGAAGTAGCGGCAACTTTGATGCTAGATTGAAGTATGATCATAAAAATGAGTTGATTGCGAATCCGGCATGCTAAGAAAGTGTTTCATTGATTAATACAAGCGATTTTATTGGTTAGTCACACTTTTTTCTAGGCAATACTCGTAGGATAGTTTAACCTGTGTGTGGTCGAAACTTAAAAGGAAAGAGGAAGGAAGAAAGAAAAAAAAGAGTGAGTGAGAGAGAAAATAATGGTTCAAGATTAAAATAAAGAAATAATAATGATAATTAAAATGTTTTTGTTTCATATGCTTTGGAAATTCTAAATCTTTGATATTGATTAACTCGAGAGAAAACAAATGAAAAACATTTCTCAGTTGTAGTGACCATTATGTATGTTATGGCAGTGTTTTCTCAATTTCTATGAATTATATATAATACCTTTGAAATCAAAATCTGATTTTTTTTTACGAAGATTCTTTCACTTCCGAAAGTGAAAGTATCTTCGTAAAGAAAATCGAAAAAGTAATCAACGGGGGAAATAGAGATTAATCTCAGCTATCCAATGCCCCCCCCCCCCCAAAAAAAAAAAAATCGTTTAAAAATATTGAAATGCAGACGATATATTAGAAAAATAATGCCCCATAGGATTAATATTAGCGAGCGGGTCTTTTCGCGTCAGGGGAGAGGACCCTTAAGATTTTGAAATGTTTAACTCTAAATATTAACTTGATATTGCATTTTTTAAGTATTTAAACAGTTTCAAAAAGAAAACTAAACATTTATTTGAAGGCATAGTAACAAAACACATAAAGAAAACTTACATTTGTTATAGACGAAGAAATCTGTAAATTTTGGTTGTTTTGTCTTCAAAACTGTTACACCCTCTTAAAATTTTTCACACTTTAACAAGGAATGTGGAATTATATAAGAAAATCACTTATTATCATTCATGTAAAAATGTATATGCTTAAAGAGATAAAAGTACACACAAAGGCTTATAAATAACTTTTATTAAATATATCAACAAGTTTCGTGCACTCAGTAGGCGACATTTTGAAGATTAATAATGATAAATAATCTAATTTCGCAAAATTTTTGTGAAAATGAATTTAGTAAACAAAATAAAGAATAAGATAGAGGTATTCAGCTTTGAAAGATAAACCGGGAATCAGTGAAGCGAAATTAATTTCACGTGGTTTTGAAACTTTTTCTGAACAAATGAAGAAAAGTTCTGAAAAAATTCGTTTTATGGAGATATAGCTTTCACTATATGGAGACTATTTTTAATGTAATCATAGAAAAAGGGAACCTTTCCTGCTAAAAATTTGTTTTATAAAGAAATTTGTTATATGAAGTTCGTTACAGAGAGACTCGACTATAATATAAATAAATATATATATATGTCAATCATATTATATTACAATGTGCTGATAAAGTTTTAGAAAGTACCCTTCAGTTTTGAAATTCAATAATTTATTAACTATAATATATATGTAATTATATAATAAATATTCATTTTGCGATATAAATGTAGAGTTTAAATTAAACCGGCACAGTGCCATAAAACACTTTTAACTTATATTTCATTTATTATTTCTCCAAGAGAACATTTTAAGAATTATTCTGTTAAAGTAAAAAGAAAATCAAAATATGATGAGTGAAATAAAAAAAGTTCTTTGAAAAATTTATTCATACAGAGAAAAATAATGTAAATCTCATTATTTTTAATATATTCAATATATAAAAATAATAAGAATGTCTCATTAGGCACTCTAAAAATGGAACGTTTTTTATTCTACTAGATATGTACAGATATATGAAACTTCCATATGACGAAATAATATGACTAGATTTCGTTTTTAATTGTTTCATTACTTTTCCTGAAGATTTTGAGTACAATATCAAATTAAATCTTCCAGAAATTATTCATCTTAAAATATCTAGTAACAAATTTATAAAAAGTTACACACACATTATTAATACCATTATACAATGGAACACGGTTTATATGTTTTCCAAGGACAATCTTTAAAAACGTATGAGCGTCTGAGTTTTCCTCGGACCGTTTTAGGGGGTTGCTGCATACTGCCTGCCCCTTGGTTTAAAAAAATAGCATTCTTCTTGCCTCTTATCCAAAAAGTAGAACATTCTTGTCTCTTATCCAAAAAAGTAGCATCCTTCTTGCAATAATTTTATAGCAATCACTTTATATGTCAATAATTTTATATGCCAAACATATGCAAATGCAATTAAATGTTGTCCAATTTCATCCGATGTCTAGTCACGCACGCACGCACACACACACACACAAACAGACAAACAAACAAACAAACAAAAAGAAATTGGACAAAATAACCACCCTGTTAAATATGCCTTTAAAAATCAAAAGAGTACCCTTAAAAATAATACTCTTAGCGATCTAAAAAGTGCCCTTTTTCCACCAGCAGCACACAACCCCTTTTTTAAACCTGTGGGAAACTCTGATAATGAAAGGCAAAATATAGTAATAAAATTCCAAACATGCATGTAAATGATCTTAAGACCCATTTTACCAATATGATTAAGATTATTTTTAAATAAAGTTTAAAATAATTAAGCTAATTAATAATGTCCTTTTATTTGTTTACGTATATATATACATTATAAACATAAAATAAATGGTTACTGGTTACCTTTATGTTAAGTGCAAGTCTTTTATGAACTTTTACACGGAGGTTGCAATCCTTTATAGTAGGGGTTCCCAAACTGTGGTACGCGAGCTCTGGCTACTGGTACGCAAAATTCTGATACTGGTAAGTGAAATGAAACACAGTATATTATTATGAAATCGAAAACGGCTTAAGTTTATGACCCAGGAAATTTTCGAAAATTTTCAAATGCGATTTAAGTATTGTAAACGCTATTTTTTGTTGTTGTTTGTTACAAGATTTTAGCACAACATATCCATGTGAATGTAATTTTTATTCACTTCTTTATATCAAAAACAAATACTGGAATAAACTAAACATCGAATCTGACTTACGACTAAAACTAACTAATATTGAATCAGACATGAGGAAACTGTGCTTGATGGAGCAAGTCTACTCTTCACATTAACAACACCAGGAAATTACTGCAATAACGCTACTGTGTATGAATCAGTAGGCCAATAAGTCATTAAATATTGTAGCTGTTTTACAATCAAAACACTGTATTTTGATATTGCATGTATTATTAAATTGTAATGATTATAATGTTTTTTACTTGAGTGTTAATATAAAGCAGTCAATCTAAGTAACAACTTGGTAACGTAATCGTACATTTTGAAGTACAGTAAAATCTGCTAAGACGGAAGCATAAAAGACCGGGGAAATAATCCGTTTTAGACATGTTCTGTTTTTATAGTGTTTTCTATATTAACTTTACGAGGGTGATTCGAAAAGTTTTCAGCCTGACAAAGAAAACTTAAGATTTGTGACAAAATTTTATTTTATTTTTCAATGTAGTCCCCTTGCAAATCAATACATACGAGACGAATTCTTTAGTACAGCCCTGTAATGTTTATTATCTGGTGGTACGCGGGAGTATGAACCTTGTTTTAGTGGTACCGTAATTTCCGGTGTATAAACCGCGGGTAAAATAAGTCTGTTTCAAATCAGAATTATTTTTAAAGAAATAAATTCAAATAAGAGCCAAGATGTAGCATGTTACATTTCATTAAAAACAATTTCCGGTCCGAAACAGATTTATTTGAGCTGCGGCTTATATGCGGGAAATTACGGTATTACAAAATCTCAGACTGAAATATAGGACGCTTCTTTACAAAAGTTGTTCCTAAATTTAAGCTCACTTCTATAAAAAAGATAAGTTTGATTGTTTAATTTCCCTGAAACAGCAAAAATAGAAAGTTACTTTTAATTTAATGTAAAGATTTAGTGACATTAAAACATATTACAAGATCTCAGATTAAAATATAACACACTTTTTACAAAAGCTGTTCCTAAATTTAAACTAACTTCCATAAGGAAAATATGTTTCTTTTATTGATTACCGTAATTTCCGGCGTATAAGCCGCAACTCAAATAAATCTGTTTCGGACCGGAAATTGTTTTTAATGAAATGTAATTTAACATGTTACATCTTGGCTCTTATTTGAATTTATTTCTTTAAAAATAATTCTGGTTTGAAACAGACTTATTTTACCCGCTGCTTATACACCGGAAATTATGGTATGTTAGTCTAAAAGTTTGGGAATCCCTGCTTTATAGCATGTGTCCGGCTTTATCGCGTATTCTTGAAAGAGTCCCTGTCAAAAGGTTAAACATATCTCGTTTAAATAATCTTTAGATCAAAATATGTGTCTTGCCTCTAAAAATAATTAAGATTTATCGGAAAAAAAAGAACGAATTTGTCTATTTAAGAATAATAGTTAGGCATCTTTAAAAAAAAAAAAAAAAGAGTTAGTTTTGGCCATATAACCATAGAAGTGCCTTCAGGAAAGACTTTTGGATTGAAAGTGGCTCGAATTTTGCAAATGTGTGAAAAAATATTACAGTACTGAGTCTGGTATTAAATAATCACATTCGCTGAAAAGTTTTAGTTCTGGCCATACAACCATAGGAGAAGTGTCTTCAGGCAAGACTTTTGAATTGAAAGTGGCCCGAATTTTCGTCTTTGCTTAAAGGAAACGTTGAAATCTTTCCACAGCCACCTCACTCAAACTGCTGTCGTGTCGAATGTGATATCGACTAGAGTTTTCGCACGAGTATTGTACCCGACCCAAACCTGAAATTTTAATTTGAAATCATCGTGACTCAAACAATACAATTTTCTTCATTTCATCAACCGGGCACTTTAAACCTAAAACCGAACTGCTTAAACCAAAACACAACCCGAAATCTCAAGTAAAAAAAATACCATTATTATTATTGTTTATATGCAATTGTAAAAGATTAGTCTGTAGAAGATTAGAATCGTGTCTGTAATAGAAATTTTATCGCATATAAAGATAACTGAATAAATAAAATTTAAATACCTCCATCAATATTTTGACTGAAACAGTGTTCTAAAATTTCTTAAAAAGAAAAAAAAAAAAAAAGTTAATCCGACTTGATGCAGGATTCTAATACCTAGTTTCTCATTTTGTGACCATTAATCTAACCGCTATCGGGAATGTATGCTCACTGCAAGTTCTCGTGGCAAAAAATGGTAGAAAAATAAACAATACGAAACATTGTCACTTTAGAATCTATAGATATGAATTAGAAGTTTAGTTCAAAAACGCATAAATGGAAAGGTGACGGGAAGTTAAAAAAAAAAAAAAAAAAAAAAAAAAAAAAAAAAGCATAGCTTAAATGAACAAAATATAACGCTGCTTCAATGTTTATTTTTTGTTAAAAGTTCCGAAACTCCTGTAGTTTTTGAAATTCGATTCTGAAATTTGTTAACTGAGCTTTGCTGGGGAGTTTCATTTAAAGTTTCAGAACGAATGCTTGTCACGTTGTTCCTGTCCGATAAGCTATTAAGCCGGATATTTGTTATTTCCTTTCTACAGTAATAGGAACAGAAAAAAAGGAAATTTCACTAAATTAGAAAATGTTCCGTTTTGCAAGTGTGTGAAAAAAGATTACAGTATTGAGTCTGGTATTAAATAATCACATTGGTTGAAAATTTTTAAATGTTTGGGAGATTAAGGACATTTTATTTGTGTCAGAGTTCAGAGAATATATATGTATACGCTGTATACGCATTATCATTTCCTTTCAGTTTTTTTTTAGCATATGAAAATGAATTACTTGTAGTACCTTTAACATAACCTTGTAAGATGGGTTTAGTGGGACAAAGCAAACATTTTTAGTTCTTTTTTCTTTCTCTTAATGTTTATTTAAATCACTTGTGAAGAATACATCTTACTATTTTTCTTTTCAAAACCAGGAGGCTCTGCTCTGCCCCTCCGCTCGCCAACCCTTTTCCAGATCACACAAGTTTTAAAAACACGCTAATTTGCTCTGTTTTAAAAAGATTACCCTATTAAATGATTAAATGATATTATCGTGACTGGGATGATCACCTGTAATAGTGTTGCCGTTCATTTACCTTTGACTGTTTTTTAAATGTCTAAGACCGCATCCACCGTTATTTCGACAGCTAACGGCTGTTTTCGTGATTAATTAAGAAAGATCAATTGCAGATTTGAAAATCAGCTTATATGAAATGTAATAAAATGAATGAAATGATATGTAATGAACTCTAAGTTAAAAAATGGCCCTGCCTTCCGGACTTTTATAACGTTTAAAAGAAATGTTTTCTTTTAGATGCTATAAGGAAATCGTTTTAAATATGACATTGTAAATATACCGTTTTAAATAAGACGCCATTTTCATCATTACCGGCGCACTTGATTCATCTTTTGAATGCGCCAAGGGCGCCGGAAATGGGGTGCCGGGGAGGTCCATTGCCATCCCTAGATTCTGAAATTAAACTAATTAATTTGTCTTTATCTATGATTTAAATATATATATATATATATTATTTATTTGAGCCAAATAGCTCTAAATAATGAGCTATTTATCAGTCTCTGTCGCCAGGCATACGACCGAGCACATGTTTTTTAAATAAACTCGGATTTACCCGTGGTTTTTTTATGAATGTGCAAGCTTTTAGTAAAAATATCTTACCCCAAACTATACAAAATATTTTTACATAAATTACACTTCCAAGTTGAGAAAGATTTATAAAATTAAAATTAATAATAAAAACTGACTCTTGGAAAATGAACCAAGAAGTTCTGTTTTTTAAGTTCTTGTGCTAAAAAATATCTTAAACAGAGAGTTCAGGAAGGCAGACCCCTCTCCCCCTGATGTGAAAATACATACCAATAAAAAATATTGTTAAGTTTCTGTATTGTGTTTTAGATTAATATGTTTAATTGTATTGCCTAGGGAAAAGACAAGAAAATTCTCAGTTTAAGCTATTTCATGTTTATGTTCTCGATTTTAAGAAACACAGCTTTAAGAAAGTTTCGAAATAGAGGCTATTTTGAAAACCGTTGATTTTCTGGACCGGTTGTTTTTCAGCTTAGCTACCAATTTCTGAAGAGACGTTTTAGCAGGGGTTCAAAAAGAAAAGGAAAACATACAGAAGAGAAAAAGAAAAAAAAAAATCACCAGACCTAGACTGCGGTCACAGGCACATCTGTTCCAAGATTTTGCCCCTCCATGGACTTTGTTTTGCCGGCGCCCATGCAATGCGCTATCAGAAAAGCGCAATTTTGCAATTGTGACACTTTTTTTAAACGCGTGATACTTTAAAAATTTCGCTAAAAGTGGTAGTCTTTAAATATTATAAAATTGACAATTTTCCTAAAGTTCCTTACTGTAATCTTGAGTGATTCAGTTTTCCTACGGAAAAAGTAATCCTCCAGGCGCTTTGCTTCATCTTTGTGTACTTCTCAAATCGATTTCTAGAAACACGCGGATGGTTGACCTGCGTAGAAAACGGTCGTTTCTGACTCTAAGCAAATGGAGGTCAATCTCGAGGACAAAATTCCTGTCTTCGTGTTTGGACTGAGTCCACTTTCTTTCAACGTGCCGTTCATTTTTTGGCTGGAGGCTCTGTTTTTCCAAGCAGCAATGGTTAGGTCATCGAGCAAATGGAGTGTCAGATCAGTGTGCCCATCGTGCAACAAATTTTGTATTGATGATTTTGTTTGTTTATCTATTGAACATATTGTTCCATTCCGTTAATAAAGCCAATTTAGTATTGTTGTGTTAATATCCTGTTAGACAGGCTCGGCTGGAGCCTGACACGAATTTCTACCAAATTATTTTTGCCTACTTTCGGGTCTGAATAAAATTGAAAATGTTTAATATTTTATTCCCTTTGTACCTACTTTCTGATTGGACAACAAAACATTTGGATTGAATTGAGGAAGAATGTGTACCCACATGAGTGCAATATTGAAGCGAAAACTGCGATAATACACAATATTGCTTAGCAAAAGCTGGTCCTATATTATCGGGCTTGTCCCGACCATATGCCACAAGCAGGTCCTCAAGGTGGGTGACGTCCTATATTATTAACTTTTCACGCATACGCTGCTGAAATGGGGAACTGCTTTATGTGCGCGGATGTCTTGGCAAATTAAACATCTCCTGGAAGGTCTAGATGTGACTTGCGCAAAAATATCAGTCTGTGAAAATATTGAATAAAAATGTTATCTAATTTAATTCAGATTTATTATTAGTTTTAGCATCCATCATGTCCCAGGCTCGGAAAGACAATCCGTTATTCTGTTTCACGGAATCATGATTGTGCCATCTCTTAGCTTCCATGCTTGACAGTTTGCGGAAGGCATCGCGTACCACACGCTTGTCGCGATGTTCTCTAGAGATGTACATCAGTTTCAATTGTGGGGAACATTATTATTAAGATTCGCCTGATTACGTCACACTCTGCCACTATTAATATTTTAGTATTTGTTTCCGGCTTATATTCCAGAACGAAATTAAAACGTCATCATTAAATAAATAATAAAATAAAAATAAAACACAAATTTAGCAGACATGTAATCGAACTACGCGCTTAAACCGCTGAGCCACTGTAGCCAAAGTTTTGTGTTGGCTTCAATAACGAGTGGCTTTAGAATGGATACTTTGTCATAGATTTGGTTTTTATAAATAAAAGTTAACTATTTTAATCAGCGATACTGGACGGTACTTGAGCTTTTGCAAGACGGTATTTGAGCTCTGTAGTCAGTTTAGTTGAGTTGGTTTTCTTTATACGACGCCATTTAATATATATATATATATATATATATATATATATATATATATATATATATATATATATATATATATATATATATACAGGGTGATTCATAAAAGATGGGCAGAACTTTAAGGGGTTATAGTACACTTAAAGACAAATAATATTAAATAGGAGACTAAGGGTCCCAGACGTATTCCCAAGGAGATAGGGGGCATTAAAGTTTAGGGTCCGAAATTTCAAATGATTATAAAACATGGAAAAATTGGTCGATTCGTTTGCGGTTTTTGCAAAAAATTTTCTTTATGCCAGTATTTTCTTGAAATAAAATTTTAAAGTTCAATTTCAAAAAATGCCGATAGGGGGCGCTTTAGACTTTGGAGTAACAAACAACTATTTTTTAACGTTATTTTTTGTATTTCTTTAAATGATTTCGAAAGCTTAGACTTAAACTTAAATTTTGATCTAAAAATCTGAGTCCTAACGAGTAGTTAAGTAGCGTAAACTGAAATTTGAAATTTGAAACCCTTCTCCCCCAGAACAAAAATCAGTTATTCCCGATCTTTGTGTCGTAGATTAGGCTCTAACTACTGCCGCGTTTTGCTAAAATTATTCTTTATGTCAGTATTTTCTTGAAAATAAATTTTAAAGAAAATTTTCAAAAAATTCCGATAGAAGGCGCTTTAGACTTTGGAGTAACGAACAACTATTTTATACCGTTATTTTTTGTGTCTCATTAAATGCTTTCTAAAGCTTAGACTTAAACTTAAATTTTCAGCTCAAAATCTGAATCGCTGAGCGTGGTTCAGTAGCGAGGGGAGGGGGTTCAAATTTCAACTTCTGAACATAGTTCAGTTTGCACTACTTAACCATGCCCAACGATTCTGTGCTGTGATACGAGGCAAAAATACAACTTTCGTCAAGGACTGCATAGTCGGAATTCACTCATAAAGGCACTGGCACAGTTGGAAACGTCGCTCATGCAAACGTTAAAGCTCCATTCCTGACGCTAGTCACCGGGTGAAGAAGGAAACAGAAAGTATGCAAATGTCAAATGGGGAAGAAGAAGAACACGTATGCAAAATTTCGACACGATTCAGGCATAAAAACCACTGAACGGTGAGTCAAGTGTAAGTCGCTGTAGTAATGAATCGGAAGATGGTGCCCTTCACGAATAAGGAAAAGGCTGAGATGCATTTAATTTACGGAGCGGCAGATGGAAATGGTGCAGAGGCACAACGAATGTACGGAGAGCGATTTCCTAACAGGCGGTTGCCTAACCGCAAAACTTTCGAGCGCTTGCACAGACAGTTGTGTGAGACGGGATCATTTCTCGCTTCCCGGTCGAATGCAGGTCGTGCAAAAAAGGACGAATCAGTAGTTGTTGCAGAAGCCATTCTGGATGTAGTAGCGGCGCAGCCAAGTACAAGTACACGAACAGTGGCTAGCCAGGTGGATACCTCACAGTCCACGACTTGGAGGGTACTGAAGGATGAACATTTGCTCCCGTTTCATGTGCAACGAGTCCAGAAACTGTCTCCAGGGGATTATCCAAATCGTATTGAATTCGCCCGCTGGTTTCTGCAGCAGAACGCGCTAAATCCACATTTTGGACGAACTGTGCTTTTCACCGATGAATGTACCTTCACACGTGAAGGTACATTTAACACACACAATGCACATGTATGGGCGGATGTCAATCCACATGCTACATATCCACATGCTCATCAGAGACGCTTTTCCATCAATGTTTGGGCAGGAATCCTCGGAGACCACCTAATCGGACCGCACCTTCTTCCTGAACGCCTCAACGGTAAAACATACCTCACATTTCTGCAACATGTGCTGCCAGACCTGTTAAACGTTGTTCCTCCACGCATCCGGCGGGTCATGTGGTTCCAGCACGATGGAGCGCCAGCCCATTACGTACGAGACGTCCGCAACTATCTGGACATCACATTTCCGAACAGATGGATTGGTCGAGGTGGTCCTGTTGCTTGGCCTGCTCGCTCGCCAGATCTTTCACCCCTCGATTTCTTTTTTTGGGGACGATTGAAGGCTCTTATGTATGAGACACCCATTGAATCCCCCGAGGAACTGGTCGCCAGACTTTCCGCCGCTGTAGGGGAAGTGCTCGAAAAGCCTGATGTTTTCGCGAATGTTCGCCGTTCCATTCGTCGCCGTTGTTCTGCGTGCATAACCTCTGGTGGTCACAATTTTGAACATTTATTGTGATTACATGTTAATAAATATGCTTTGGTAACATAATCCTAATTTGTGTCTTTTTACCTCGTATCACAGCATACAATGTGTGGACATGGTAAACTGAACTGTGCTCAGGAGTAGAAATTTCAAACCCCTCTCCCCAGAAACTTAACCACGTCTAACGATTCAGATTTTGGGCTGAAAATTTAAGTCTAAGCTTTAGAAAGCATTTAATGAGACACAAAAAATAACGGTATAAAATAGTTGTTCGTTACTCCAAAGTCTAAAGCGCCCTCTATCGGAATTTTTTGAAAATTTTCTTTAAAATTTATTTTCAAGAAAATACTGACATAAAGAATAATTTTAGCAAAACGCGGCAGTAGTTAGAGCCTAATCTACGACACAAAGATCGGGAATAACTGATTTTTGTTCTGGGGGGAGAAGGGTTTCAAATTTCAAATTTCAGTTTACGCTACTTAACTACTCGTTAGGACTCAGATTTTTAGATCAAAATTTAAGTTTAAGTCTAAGCTTTCGAAATAATTTAAAGAAATACAAAAAATAACGTTAAAAAATAGTTGTTTGTTACTCCAAAGTCTAAAGCGCCCCCTATCGGCATTTTTTGAAATTGAACTTTAAAATTTTATTTCAAGAAAATACTGGCATAAAGAAAATTTTTTGCAAAAACCGCAAACGAATCGACCAATTTTTCCATGTTTTATAATCATTTGAAATTTCGGACCCTAAACTTTAATGCCCCCTATCTCCTTGGGAATACGTCTGGGACCCTTAGTCTCCTATTTAATATTATTTGTCTTTAAGTGTACTATAACCCCTTAAAGTTCTGCCCATCTTTTATGAATCACCCTGTATATATTTAGATTGCAGGCTAACAACACCAAAAGCATTTTCATATGAAAAATATTAACTATGTATTCCAACAAGGTTTTGCAATTTATTGAAAGCGATACTTTAGTATTAGCCGTATTCGTATACCAGGAGTTAATAGCCAAAGAAATCGGCCAAGATTTCGCTACTTACAGCAGCCTTTTTGTTTCTGGTAATTTCAGCAGTTTAAGCGCGTAGTTCGATTACATTTATTTTTATTTTATTATTTATTTAATGATGTTTTAATTTCGTTATGGAATATTAGCCGGAAACAAATACTAAAATATTTATAGCGTTTTAAATGCAAACGCGCTAATCTTTCGTAATCCAGCTGTACGCGATAAAGATAGATTTAAAAAAAAATCATGCATGAAAATTATTTAAAAACCGTAAAAAAATCAATAAATTGAGATACAGTTTTCAATCAAATTACAAGTGAATTTTTTTCCCTATTCTATGGTGTAAAAAGTATAATTGCGCGATGTTTAGAAGTTAAAAAAAAATGCAGTGAAACGAAATTTATGGGTCAGGTGTTGCCACCGTCAGTGTGACAGCAGCGTTACTTATGGACATGTTTTTGTTTTGTATAGATTTGGTCCCCCTTCCCCCCCCCTCCCTCACTTAACTTATCAACCACCGCTTTCTTTCTTTTGCAGAATTTCTTTCTTTCTTTTTTCTTTTTTAATCTTTTTGCAGCATTATAATCTAATTCGGGACAAAATTACAGGCAAAACAGTAACAGGGGAATAGCTCGAACGGCACGTGGACAAATCAAGCAAGTTCCAAATGCGGCGTATGTATGACGTATTAAAGAAATATCCAAATTTAATTTAACTAACTCTTCACATGCTCTAATAAGATATCAGTGCATCCAAACTATTGCTATATGAAAACAACAAATCTATGTATTTAAACCGAAAAGCGCATTCTGTCAAATCCACATGAAAACCGCCTCTTTGTGCATGCAACGTTTTTTTTGAAGGCTTCTACCCCCAGAAACTGGAAACCTGGTTGATTAACCCAACCCCATGTTTTCACTACTAAATATACATATTTTTTTCGCAAAATTTTATAGAGAGTTTGGATGCAGTTATATTTATTACTGATTGAAATGTCAGAGAGTTCGGAAGATGAGAACTATTTTTTTATAGCTATGTTAAAGGAGCCGATGCGAAAACAAACAAACAAACAAACAAACAAAAAAGTGAGAAGAAAACATTTCTTTTACAACAACAATATTTTTTCACGAAATTTTTACACGGGCTGTAAAACCGTTTTATTTATAACCAATAAAGTTTCAAAGAGTTCGGACAAAAATAACTTTTTATTTTAAAACTATGAAATGACCCTAGGTAAAAAAACAAGAAAATGAGCGCTTATATAACTAAATATCAATATTTTTTTGCGAATTTTTCATTTTAAAATATAATTTCATACAAAATTGGGTTAAATATATAAAATAATTAAAACTTGATGTTTTTTTTTTTAAATTATTATTTATTATTACGGGCCGGGCAATGCCTGTCGGGGGTCAACTAGTAACTGAATTAAATTAAAATCTGTCCAAATTAAATTCAATATGAATTGAATTAATTTAAAATGTGTTAAATTCAATTGAAATTGAAATGGGTTTGGCACCATAAAATTTTATTTAGTTAATTAAATATAATTCTTTGTATGATGGTTTAAGAAAAATACATTTTTATTTTAACGTGCAGTTTTACTTATGTCAAATAAAAGCTTTTATGGTATTTTTTAAAAACTTTCCATGTTGAATTTTGGAAAACTTAACCGTCATTTTTTTTTTATCGTTTTCCTTTTCAAGTACTGTACTTTAAATACTCATTTATTAGAATTGCAAAGGTAGAGTATTTAGAAGAAAATTACCTTTTATTCTAACAAGGTGAGTCAGTTGTTTAACAATTCAACGTTTTCTCTCCCTCGAAACCATAAAATTCCGCCATCTCGAGGGAAAGGTTTCTTTCCAGTTACTCCTGTAGTAATGTGTGTTCTGAGGCATGGTTACTTTTTACTGAAGTTCATTGAATTTTAAATAAATTTCGAAAACAAGACGTTTATTTTTGCAGTTTTTTGTTTGACATAAAAGGAAAATAAAACGTTTGTTTAGCGAAGTACTGGAAAGCGGCTTCCCTTCTCCCTTTTCAAATGAATCATTCGGGCATGTACAGAAGCATATCTGTCAAACTTCATTTTTTTTTAAAAATTCAATTACTACCAAAAATTTTGAAATATAAAAAAAAGTTTACGGAACACATTTTTCATTCTTATCTGGCATCTAATCTAATTCTAATTAAAATCAGAAACTTCTTTCTTTTTTCAAAATTTCTGGTAGTAATTGAATTAAAAAATATTTGAAGTTTAACAGGTATGCTTCTGCGCATGTCCAAATGATTAATTCGAATAATCAAAATAATCGTTATGCCCATCACTAGTTCAGCATTTGTTTCTAGCTAATATTCCATACCGAGATTAAAACTTCACCAATAAATAAATAAAATAATAAAATAATAAAACATTGGCGATTTCTGCGGCTATTAACTCCTGGCATGATCCAATACGAAACTTATCGTGGTAATTATATTTCAAAACTTTATTTTAAAACATAATTGATATTTTCCCTATAAAAATGCTTTTTGGCGGTGTTAGAGGATAGCATAAAAAATAAATAAATAATGTAAAAAAATCTGTTAGAGTTTAAAAAAAAAATGATTTTTCACCTATTTTCTGACCCGGGAATCCCGGATTGGATCCCCTAGTAATAGATAATGTAAATAATGACTTTGATAATAATGATCTTGTAGTATATTACAATGGAAAAATGTGGCGTGCTTCATTATCGAATGACTATGGTAAAAGGATTAGGGTTGTTAATGAAAATGTATGAAATGGAATGGCCAGTAGAATGTTGTACGAAAAGTGGTAAACACGGATGATATTCCCCCCCCCCCCCCCCCCCAAAAAAAAAAAAAGTTTTTAATAATATTTTTAATTTATCTAATCGATATAATATTTAGGTTCATTGCAATTTTAAAACACATGCAACATGGCAATTGAACAAAGTAACCCCCCCCCCCCCCACTCGCGAAAAAAAGTGCCTAACAAAATAAACATCAGGTTGCTTTTGGACCTCCTTTTTTTCCCTCATCATTATCCTCGCATCAATCTATTTGTGAATGCAGATATTCACTTGATATTTTTTTTTCAAAAAAGTTAGAAAGTAAACTAAATATATGTAAAAGTTAATGATATTGATATATAAAAATAATAAATAATGAACATAATACTTAAATATTGTTTTATACAAATACGTTTTAAAATTCACTGAAATCTGCATTTTTTTTTTTTTTATTTCTTTTAGTTTTTAGAATGTTTTAATATAATTATACCTAACTGTTGTAGTCTAAAAGTCATTTAATTTAGTTAATTTAATTCCACAAGAAGCTTTCAACAAGAAAAAAATAGCGACTAAACTAAACGGATCTACAGCCGTTGTCCACTAACCAAAAATTTTATTTTTCAGGTACATAGTTTGATGGCAAGTTTAAAAACAAGGAGATATGGTATTAAGGTTCGAAATTTATCATCTTTCATATCGTTTTCGTAAAAGCACCGAAGCTGCGAAAGATTGAAGCACGGCTTGTGTGCGATTTACATGAGTGCAATAAATCTTCAGAAAATTTCTGTATCTTAATTACAGTTAATTACTACTTACCTACTGGTATGAGTCACTCCCCTTTCCTGATGACATACTCGAATGTTGTTCACAGTGGTTGACACCCGTCTCGACTGGATGACACATAATTAACGACTATTTTTAAAAAAAGATTCCCTGAGAGCATCTCTACATATAATAAAATAGTGTGTGCTTGTTAGAGATGAATTTGGGCTCTTTTTTTTGGAGCCCGAGCCTGCCCGACTCCGACGATTTGAAATCGGAGCCCACGTTGGCCTGATACCGAAATTACGCAGTATAGAATAATTGTGAATAACATTAAAAAATATTTTCAAGATTAATTTTCTCATTTAATAATCTCTTCTTAGATAGCAATAAGTATTACTCCTACATACTCCTTCATGACAACGTTTCGTGATTTTCATGCCCCTGAAAATCTGTTTAAAATAACAAATTTTTTGTTTATACCCAACCATTGGTTCATATCTGCCAAAAGTCACAATTCTTATTATTTTAAAATGTTATTGTACAACTGTGGCAGAAAGACATGAGTTCTGATTTCTAGTAATCCTGGAAAAATATTTCAAACAGAAAGCGGGGACAAACAAGGGATATTCCACGGTTTCTTTATGTTACTAACACTGACCGCGCAAAGTTTTCAGAATCTGAATATTTCTCCTTATATCCCATCAATGACAATTTAATTTCCCTTCCATACTGATTTTTAAATGATTGTAAAACACTATAAGAAACTTAGATTACATTCCTATTTCTTAAGTAACTTTTCATTTTACTAAGTTAAATATAAAAATTATTTTGTCAGAAATGCATTTAATAGCCTACTTAAAACTTAAATATACATATGAAGGAAAATATAAGAAAATTTCTTACATTTCCTAATATTTATCTCTTCGGGACCATAAAATGTGGCTTTATGTACCTTTTCGTGTGAATGACCCTACTAAAAGAAGTCTATTTGGAAGGTGATTCACATACCAAACAGAAATAATTGGCTCAAGTAAGACATCAAAATGTAGTTGAATCATATGACTAAATCTAAATTTAAAAGTAATTTTAATTGAACACTAGGACGAATTCGTACAGACAAAATTCTGAAATGTCGGCGTTTTTATTTTATTTAAAGAAACATGTTTTCATTACTTTAATTTTTTTTTTCGTTAACCAAATTCGATTTCTCATTAAATTTCGTATAGGAATCATATGTTATATTTCATAATCACTCGCAAAACACTTTTAATATTAAAATACCAATGTCCAACAGTTCTATACCCCTTTCATGTTAAAAAAAATTAATAAATTTTGTAAAATATCTATTAAGTTTCTTAAATTATTTCAAGTTCATGTGAAAATATCCTTTATCGCACGAATCTGCGAAAAGTGGTGTAATAATTTTATATAAATTAGGTTCTGTGTCAAGATATTCATAATGCTCCCAAGAAATATTTATTTAAAAAAAAATATTTCGGTCACGTTTCAGCCCCCCTCCCCCCCCCAAAAAAACCCCTTATTTTTTATTTTTAATATTTTTTTTATGATGGAAGTTAAATGTGGTTATCACTTTTTCATAGCAAGAGTTTTTAGCGTAATAATATAGTTGCGCTAAAAACTTTAGGTTACCATCTTTGATTTTAGTAATCGTCATGGTGACCTGGTGCCTGGGATTTTCAAACCTTGATTACAGTAATAACCATAATAGTAATCATATTGCTCTTCACAGTTTGTAATGATGATAATATTCTCTTCAGGTGTATATAAAATTCTACGAGTATACACTGCAAAAAAATAATTGTTGATTTTACAGTATAAAACTGGCACCCAGCTGCCAGTTTTATACTGCAAAATCAACAATTATTTTTTGCAGTGTATAATCATAAAATAGTACATACAATTATAGAAATGCTTTGATATATTGTGAAACTTCACAGTCTTTCGATTTTAGAGTTTAAAAACTTCACCCCCTATGGGAAGAGATGAGATGTCTAAATTCATTGATATCTGTTTGATTTGACATGGAAGCATCAAAAACAAGATTTGTGTTTAAGAGCCATGCGAAAAAACGCGCAAGTTAATGTTAAGTCTATGAGAAGGTTATTTTTAACGTTGTTAGTTTTTATCTTTTCGATTTTGGTTCCAGTTTTTATATATATATATACATGGGTACTTTCACTTTCATAACCGGTTCCAAAATTGCAAATGTCCGCTTATAAAAAAAACTTAAAAAAAAAAAAAAAGTAAAAACTAACAACATTAGAGATCAACCTCAGCTATCCTACGCAAAAAAAAAAAAAAAAAAAAAAAAAAAAAAATCATTTAACAGCATTGAAATGCGAGCGAGAAATTTGAAAATAACCTTCCCATAGACTTAACATTAGCTTGAGCATTTCTTTCCGTGACTAGTGTAATTATTGACTTAATGTAGACATTATCGCATTTGCTGCAGATCGTTTTTGGACAGTATAAATAAAATTAGCATTTACAAAAATAAAAATTATTTTTGATATTGCTTTATTGCTGTGTTTCATCCAACTTTAAATTAAATCAGAGTATTCTGTTACATTCTGTGAACTCTTAGCTTGATTGAGGAAATGCTATAGTGCTTTCATATCGTTGTATGGAAATTTACGTAAAAGGAAACCCTTATTAAAATCGAGAAAAAAAAAATCTCTGACAAATACGTGGATAACGAAGCTACACGTTCTTTTTTTCTTCTCTTTTAAATAACAACGGCTTCCTGACCGATCCAAATTAGATGAACCTGCGGAAACAGCGCGGCGCCTCTTCTTTTTTATTTGGATATTCATTTTTTCTCTCATTTTCTCCCTGGGAAATGTGCTCTCCACCGCATCTCCAGGTTATTTGGATGCAGCTCGAATCAAAATAAACCGACCAGTCACTCGTCTGGAGCTGAAGGTCATAAAATATTTCGGCTTTTGTCGTCTTCTGCTTTGTAATTAACTGGAAATAGTTCAGTGTGCGCGTTTCATTAAAGAATCTGATCTGCATTTTCTAGATTCTTGCCCATTTTTAATTACTGCGAGCTTAAAACGGAAGTTGTTATTCTATCTCTAAAGAAAACACCACATTTATTTATTTATGAATGAATGTTCTCTTTTATTTTTGCTATTTGGATTTTATGATTTACGAAACGTTAGCCTTTTTATGATGCTGTTTTATTTAACCCTACCTGTTTTTTAATGTAAAGAGGGAATTTTGTACTCGATTTTTTACCCACTTCCTGATAGGCTAGAATTATAAAAATTAGCGTGTTAACAGGTGTGTTTACGATGACAATACAACATTTCAATATTTTTAGAACTTAAGATAAACATTTCAAGTTAAACATTGAATGTTTATTAAAGAGTGTATTTAAAAAAAAAAAACTTTTTTTACTTTTATGTTTTTTTTTTCTCTTTTAATAGAATGAAAAAATCAACTTGGAATTAATGTTTTACTTAAAACTTTATATTTACTCTTGCATAAATATTAGTATGAAAAAGTTTTAAATTCCGAATAGGGAAATTATTTTTGCTGTTTCTAACAAGGAATTAGTCTCCTATTTTTATTTTTACTTTGTAAAAATGCACGTGTAAGAAATTACAGCCAAGCGATGAGATTCGGGCCCTTTTTTAGTTCGCATGTCCTTGTATTTTTACCGATATTGTTTTTTTTTCAAAATTTATCAGTTCACAGTTTTTAGACTTTAATCTTTATAAATGAAACATTAAATTATATCTTCCATTGGAGGAAGACGTAAAATGTTTCTTTTTCTTTCTTTAAATTAAGCATTTTCTTCAATTTATAAATATTAATAATATTTCGAAACAGCAGAATCTTAGTTTGGATTTAAGAATTTCCTTGAATAGTTTTCTTCTAAATATTACACATATATATATATATATATATATATATATATATATAATTATTAAAAATAAAACTGTGTTTAGTATGAGTTTCTGGATTAAATATTTAGATATATACGCATACGCACGAATCATAAGAAAGAAAATATTTTTAAAGTTTTTTTTTTTTTTTTAAATAATCAATAATAGTTCAGAACAGTTCTTTAAGATTATTTAACAAACTAAAAAAGCGCATATGTATATTTTTTAATTATTAAAAATAAAAGGCTGTGTTAAGCATGAGCTTCTGAATTATCTTTCTTTTATTATTATTTATTTATTTATTTATTTATTTATTGTTTTATAATGTTACTAATTCATTAACTAATTACTAGAAGTATTTATTATTAATTATATATATATATTATTAAAGCTAATATAATAAATTTGTAAATCAAACTTAATTTTTGTATAATTATTTTTCCTACAGAGGGCAGCGCATTTCTTGACAAATAAAGGTTAAAAATATTTTTAATTTACCTATAGAGGGAGCTAATGTTATTAAATTTTACTTTTAAATATTAAAATTATATGGGAAATTTTTATATTCACAAATATAAATATGTTTTTGATTGTATTTAATTATTTTTATTCACAAAAAGGAATTTGGTGTGTTTTAAATCAATTTGTGGTGTTGTGTAGTATTTAAGATATTATTTCAAAATATGTTCTCTCAACATGACTATCGTATCAAGATTATATTATTTCATGATGTGAGCCATGAGGTCGATATGTTAGCCAAATGTGGACCATGTGATGTTTACGGAATGTTTGATAATTATTGTGAGTAAAATATTTTATCTATTCTTTACAAGTTTTTATTTCCAATTGTTTTCTGGTAATTATACAGTATACCTGGTGGAATGTACTGATCTTAGCATAAATACCAGTACATTTTTATGAAATACTGTATTATTTTTAAAACACGTGTAGATACATCCAGGCTGAAGATTAATATTTACACGTGTTTATTCATATCCAATTCTGTTTTAAATCTCTTGTTATCCAAATTTCCATTATATTTCATTTTGTGACAAATTAGTTCATATTTCATTTCAAAATCCATTTGTATTCACTTCATATCTACTTCCAATTATTTTACATTTTATGGTTTATTATATAATTTTTCTTCTTTTTTTTTTCTTTCTTAATAAATATTTTTCACATTTTCAGTATTTTTGGCCAATTACCATCGAAGCAAATGTATGGTAATATCATGATTACACTTGTTAATTATTAACTTTGTGGTATTATGTCTAAACTTTATTACTAATTATCTCTTTGGAGATTTAGTTAGAATGTTACAAGAACTTGATTAATGTTTTTTGAAATTTAAAGATATAATAATAATAATAATAATAATATATATATATATATATATATATATATTTAAATAATCAGTTATAGTAAATTATTTAAGATTATTTATCTGAATTGTAAAATAAACAAATAAAAAAAGTGTTTTTTTTTTGTTTTTTTGTTTAGTATTGACGATGTTTGTGCGAAGCTTAATTTCGTGAAAAAATAAAAACAATGAAATGTGGTAAATTTGCCTTACTATTTTATTTTATTTTAGTCGTAATTAACTATATTATAAACATTTTTTTCATTTATTTGAAACCGAGAATTTAAAACATACAAGAATGAAAAGTGATGCATCAGGTATAGATTATGAAACACTTTCCAACACCAACAGGAAAGAAACACTTCGAATATTATGAAGAAATTTCATTTTTCCTAGAATGAAAATGAGATATCTAAATAAACAAATAATAGTAATAATAATAATAATAATAAAACTCGCATAACTTATTAAAAATTCATTTTCAAAAATTGCTGTCCATATCGGGTAATGTATGAGAATTCTTTCATGTCTCGTATGCGACTGTAGAATTGGTACACACCATCTACTACACTCAAAATTAGACATGTTTAAAAATGTATATCACAGCGGAAAACGCGCAATTATCGATCTTAGCCAGTCACTGTAACCGAATTCTTTCGTGTGTCTCTGTAAAAGAACGATAAATGCTATGCATTCCATAATCTATATAGAAAACGTGTTGCAATGCACTTCAATTATTTCATTATGTTTGAAGTAGCTTAACAGCATTGAAATGTACTGCAAACGATTTCCCCCCGTAGATGATAATGTAAAGGAATTCTTTTGAGCGTCTCTGTAAACAAACTAAAAATACAACTTATTCTATACTCCGGAGAAAGCATGTTGTTGTTCATCTCACTATTGCATATCAATCTCACTATGTTTGAAATATCGCAACATCAATAAAGTCACCGCAGACGATTTTTCCCGTGGACCATATATATAAAGGGATTTTGTTGTGTGACCCTGTAAACGAACTATAAATGCTACACACTTCATTTTCAATACCAAATATTCTATAGTAAACCTCAATAACATATAAAAATTCCATGACAATCCGAATACATTTACAAGAGTTAGAGCACGGACAGACAGACAGACAGACAGACAAACCGAATTCATAAACACTTTTCAACTATGTTGGAAAACGTTAAAAAATGGGTGTAACTAAGATTATGCTTATTCGGGAACCATGATTACCATTGGTCAGATTAAATACAATACTATTTTTAAGGTGGTTCGGGACATGGAATTTCACTTTTTATGTAATTTATAAATATTTTTTACTAATATTTTTGAAATGTATATTTATGTATTTATATTTATTTTCAAATGGGATATAAATGCCTATAAAAAATTCATTTACAAAAATAAAAAAATTTAATCTTAGACGCGTTTGCTTCTAAGTTCTTCCATAGGTTGACATGGGATTTAGCAATCGGGGAGTTTTAGTGAAGAGGAACCCTATGCAACTTTTTTTGATAACTGCAATGAAAAAATTGAAGTAGATGCTGATTAAGTTGTCAGGAGTCGTTTCATGTCATTCCCATATCTGAACCGTTTCTGTCGATTTTGAAGTTTATCCAAATGGCCTGACAATTATTTTAACACGTGAAAGCTTATGACTGTGACCTCTCACTGCCAGTGATCCACGATTCAGCTATGGTTAAAAAAAAAGAAAAAAAACTAGTTTTCTCTTATCTTCTTACTAAATATTTCCATCCTATGTGCCCAGTAGCTGCTGGCTAATCAAGGGAAAAAAGAAAAAAAAAAAAAGAAAGGTACAAATAAGTTGGAGGTCAAGGGAAATGTATGAAAAGTGGAGAAACAAGAAGAGTTGATGAAACGGGAAGTGTGGCCCTGCTTCCGCCGAGTTCACTCAAGAAAGGTGCAAGAGGGTCAGTCGCATGGGTCCCCTAGGGCCAAGGGCCCCCGAGAAAGAAACCAGTCTCACTAGCTGGAAAATTGTGACCCGCTGTGAAAAGTTTGAGAACAGTTAGGAGAATTCTATGAAAATTTTGCTTTCTTGTTAATTCATCCATTTAATATAATTACAGTGCGGCATTTTTTGCCTCATTTCAAAGTTAGATTTCGTACATGGCGAGAGTGATGAGATTCTGGCTTGAGGACTAAGAAAAGAAATTTAGAATAACGAGTTTTGCCTATTCATGGTGATACATAGAAACACATGTGTTTAGGTATTATGTCAGGCGTATTTGTATACAAAATATCAGTTTGTTTTAGAATTCTATTAATTTCTACTTCCAACATGGAAGTCACAAGATTCAACAAACTGCAGTTCAGAAATCTCCCCAGAGTATCTATTGAAGAAAAAAAAGAAAAAAAAATTCCCTGACGGCTCGGCCTACAGGCACATGTAGATTTCGAATACGCAGACCGTGGGGCGCCTGTTTATTCGGAATTGCAGAAGGAAAACCTATTCGCCATGATGCGGCAGTTGGAACCGCCCACTTCGAATTATACTTCTGCCTGTAGGTGGAGCTAGTAGGGATTTTTTTCTTTTTATTTATTTATTTATTTATTTATTTATTTATTTTTTGCTGTAAGAGTTGGTTCTATCAAAAGCTTGTCAATATAAAAGTTGTAGATAATATTAAGAATATTTATAATAAATTTAAGAGGATTTGATATCTTGTGAATTGACGAAGTTATGAAATTTTTTTCTTCTGAAACTCCTATTTCCACCCCTCTCCCCCTTGGGGGCATTTTTAATGAAATCAAAAATCTGTCATACATAAATTTTTGGCCCTTTTCCTTTAAACTGATTCGATATGTATCAAAATTAAGAAGTTTATGTTTTTTTTCTGTTTTCACAAAAATCCCCCCCCCCCATTTCCCTCCCCGCTTGGCCCGATTTTGCCCATTAACGAACTTGACCGAGATTTTATGCCCCTTGATTTAATATATCAGTTTGGAACAGATTTGTGCAGAATTATGGAAGTGATCGTGTCCATAAAAAAGTGACAGATAGATAGATAGATAAAGTTTTGAACTGGGGGTGGATTTGTGTTCCAGGTGTCATGATCGGTGTAGATCTGTTAAAATTTTTCAGGAATTCCAATTTAGGGGAGAATGTAATACGTAGTATTTCTTACGAAATCTACCTAAAAAGAGTAAAGCATATATACAACTGATTTACTTACTACAGTAACCAGTGGACTCTGTAGGTAGCGATGTTCTGCAATTGCTGTTTTTGACTCTTTTGTTTTTTTATTCTAAAGAAGAGACTCCTCTATGAAGCCTTGAAATTTTTATACAGTGTGTTCCCCCTTATCGTTTTCCTTTAGCTAATTCCTAAACCGTTAGTTTTAGACGTACAGTTCCAATTGCAAATATGTTTTAAATGCTGTTATCCGTCATATTAAGAGCCAGTTATGTGAAAAAAGTTATTTTTTGTAACAGTTATGAAATTTTTTATATGGTTCCTTGATTCTATAAATTATCTTTAGAAAAAAATATATATCCATGATCTGATAAGAAAACAAAATCCCACTGTTTTACGGTCAAAATTTAACAAGATATGATACTTTGCAGTTATTAGTTCTTAGCGTTCTCTGGCGCTAACAAATAATTTTCACGGTAAAAAAAGTTCGAAGGACTGTTTCTTATCCGTGTTTTATAAATATAGCTTATTAGGACCCCTATCTATAATACAAAAGTTTAAATTTCCTCACTTATGTATAGTTTTACGTAAATACATCTTACATACATGAACATACATACATCATACATGAACTCTTTTAACACGTTCACTGTCGGGTGAAAAATTATCCGAATTTTATTTTATTTAGAAAGTTCGAATTCATACCAGAAAATACTAATAGCAATATTTACTTTATTTAATTACAGACATTTCGTGATTACATAAAATAAAAATTCTTCATTCGAAATTTCCCGTACGAATTCGTAATTTTAGATTGAAAAACCACGAGTATACTCGTGGTTGGCAGCGAATGGGTTAATGTGATTGAGAATCATATTTCAAACATTTTGGCAATCGGAACTATACTTGTAAAACTAACGGCTTTGGAAGTAACAATTGGTCAATGATCGGACCCTGTGTATATTAAATTTATTTTCTTTATCAGGGATCGTTACTGGGTTTTTCCTTGGGGCCCATTTTGTGAAAAGTAAGTTATTTTTGGGAAATTTATTATATTTTTGTAAAAAATAACATTTTCTAATGCAAGATGAAATTGTGTTACTCAATTTCCAACCAAACATTTATTAATAATAACTACTTCCGTCTTCTAAAGTTTTCCTTTCTGGTGAACTTGTTTTGTGTACAAGTTACACATTTTAAAACCTAACAAAATAAAAATAATTAATGATTTGATAATTTGTTTTTATATAATGGAAATTTTAAAAGGAGCTTGTTTTTTATTAAATGGGTTTTTGTGAGGGTGTCCAAAATTGACACCAAATTTTGCCTGGATTGAACCCTGTCTTTATATATATAATAATTATCTGGTTTTCGCTAGTCATTAAAGTCATTATTACAAAATAAAAATAGAGAAAAACGCATTTTACTGTCCAATTTCAAAGATTTATTGATGAAATTCTGATTGATCTTCATAGCATAATCATCACTGTTAAAAAATTCCATTCAACGTTGAAACAATATATGGAGTAAATTAATGAGAAGTACCAAAATATGGTGTATTTCATGATGTAACCTTGGAAATTACGCTTAGTTGAACCAAGTTTTGGTACTATTTAACAGCCAATCAAAGCACAGATTTCTGCGTATGTCTACGGCGGCGTCTTTATGAGATAAGATAAATAATTAAATTTTCCTCCACCATTTCTAGGATTAAAAGAAATGGATATTATTAAGATGATTATTTATGGGACGAAATGTGTTAAATCTTATTTCATTTAAATCATTTATTCCTGTAGATTTTTTATTTTATGAATATGAGTCAAATAGTTTGTATGTTTTATAGAAAAAGATCGATCTCGTTTTTATAGTTTAATGTTAAATTCTTGATTTTACGAGGGAAAGTCATTAAGTCAGTCACAAAAGATAATTAAAAAATAACTTATAGTGACAATCGCGTCAAAATTATTTTTATTTCTCTACATATTGTCCCCCAATATTTACGCACTTTTCCCATAATTTTATCAGTGCCCCAATACGAGCTGCATAAAATTATTTGGGTTTCTGTCTCAGCTATATTAGGACTTGTTGAAGTTCTTTATCATCTACAAACACAATCTTGCCTCCAAGCTAGTTTTTTAGTGGACTAAACAGATGAAAATCGCTTGGAGGTAAGTCGGGGTTGTAAGGTGGATGTAAAAGAAGGTGCCAACGAAACTTTTGCCTTGTCTTCTGCATTAAACCTGTTGATCCTGTATATCTCTATAGTGGCCTGCGTATAGGACTGTCTGATTGTGCATCATCGAGCACCGTCGCCATTTTGAAACGAATTTACGCTTGCGTGCAAATGTTATTTATTCAGTATGAAATGAATATAATAAAACTATTGAGCCTGAGTGGTTTATGATCTCTACATGAAACTGGATGCTGCTGCCCCATATTAACATTCTTGGAAAGTACTTGATACTACTTTAAGATATATCAATTTGGGACTTACTTAATGACTCTCCCTCCTAACAAGCGATCGCCTGTTATATGCCTTCTTCACGTAACGGTATGAAATATAATTAAATAACAATATTTAGCATAAATTAATCATTAATTCATTCGTTTGGTCTTTATGGATAAACGAATAAGTGATAAATAGTTTATTCTTACTATTCGATACTGTGATGTCTGTGAAATATTTTAATTTGCCATTTCTCGAAAATGCTGATTCAGAAGAGTCTTGCTTCATGGCTCCATTCATAGTAGATGTGAACATTAATTTGCAGTGATTCAAGATTGTGTTTATTCATGTTGGATTTCTTCTGTTTTTAATGTTTTCTGATTATGCACGCTTACAGTATATAACATCAGTGTTAATTTATTTCTTTATTTTTTGGAGTGAAATATAATATGATATATGATTACACTATTACGAAAAGGTTTTACATTGAAAACTATAACATTATACTGTGAAAATTCCGTTTTACATAGTTTTTAATCTAAGAGCAGTAACTTTTTTAAAGATGAATTTGTTTTATTATTAATATTTATAATTATGATTCAAAATCTTAAATCTTCATACTCATTTTTTCAGATTTATTTAACATTTACAAATTTTCTAAAATTAAAAGGAATTTTTTATATCATATCGTAAGATTTTTCAAATATTGTTAAATCTTATAACGAAGAAACATTTTATCCATCTATCGTAGTTTATGTTGTTGTTTAATAATATAATTAAATATTAATAATTATTATTTTTAGTGTTTTTAAATTGATAAAATCATTTTTTACAATTGTATGTAGGCATTTTTCTGCGATATTTTGTTTATGATCTTATATTTTTAAGATTGAGTAGTATCAAAGCATTCATTTGTAGACATTCTGTATCAATTATTAAATTTATTTCCATTGCAAACGCATTTGCTACTTTTTTGACGCAATTGAAAACAGTAATTTTCTTTTAATACACAATTTATTATAAGGAGTACAGACTTAGTTTATTTTAATAGTTCGCATGTCCTCATTTGTTCTTTATTACTTGCTGACAACATTTAGGCATTCATTCAAATAGTTTTTCACATTAAAACACACAATGTCTGTTTCAATTTTCTGTCCAACATGGTTTATTAGGGAGAAATTGCAGACTCAGGAATTGGCCGGAGTGGCTCAATGGTTAGAGCGACATCCCGGAACGCTGTGGACCCAGGTTCGATTCCTGGCTCTGGCTAATTTTTCACTCCATGTTGGATTATTGTATTTATTGTATGTATGTCTGTATTATAATATTTGTATATCTTTAGTTTTTCACATGTTTTATCAAGTTCATTGTTAGAAACCATACCTTGATTAGTGAAAAAAATCATAGACGTTTTAGCTATACAGTCTTCTTTGGCAAATTTTGGCTTTCAAACAGTCCAGAGATTTTTGATCGGGTTTAAATATGGGGAGTTACTAGGCCATTGAAGAATATTTATACCACTATAGGCTGAAAGGTTTTTTAATTTTTTAGATGTATGGCAAGGTGTAAGATCTTGCTGGAAAATCCTGTCGCCAGCTGGAAACATTTTTTCATCCAAAATATCCTCCAAAGAAAATGTTTTTGGGTCTGTATGACCTTTAATTGACCAGGACCATTGGTTCCAGTAGAAGGAATGATGAATTCTGATAAGTACATATTTTTACTCCAGAGAAGAGTTGAGTTGTTCCACACTCTTACAAAAATTGTTTGCAGCCGGCGGGCGACGACATTTTCCAGCAAGATCACTTTGCCATGCTTCTAAAAAATGTAAAAAACTTCGTTCAAAGTAGTATAAATGTTCTTCAATGGCTTGGTAACTCTATAAATCCGATCGAAAATCTCTGGTCAATTTGTAAGTAAAAACTTGTCAAAGAAGACTGTACAACAAAAACGTCTATGATTTCTTCACTAATCAAGATATGGTTTCATAATAATGAACTGGAAAAAAAAAAAAAAACTGAAAAACTAGTTGAATTATTGCCTAAACATTGTCAGGCGGTAATCAAGAACAAAGGAGGATATATCAACTATTAAAATAAATTAGATCGGTACTCCTTATAATAAATTGTGCATTAAGAGAGATTTTCTGTTTTTCATTGCGTGTTCCAATTAATTTGAGCGGTACTGTAAATATATATATCTTTATTTTTATTTATTTTAAATATATATTTTTGAAAATCCTTCCTCTGCGGGCAGATTATCTACATTAGAAAAAGTATCTGTTCTACAAATTGCATGATTTTAAATGTAGTTATTATTAGGAGTACGTTAAGAATAGCCATATTTTTTTAGTCGTTTAAGAAAAGCAAAATGAAGAGTGTTAACATGTCTGTTATTGCCAGTTATGAGTTGCATAATTTTTCTGTGACTTTATAAATATCCCCATAACTCTAACTATACACAGATGTTGAACATAAATATCAATTTTATAAATCTCTCAGAATCTCTAAAAAATGTGTAGATACTCAATTAAAAAAGACAAAAACTTAGCTTGTAAATGAAAATACTACTACTAATAATAATATTGTTCCTTTATGTAAAGCATTTCTTGGTTTTCAACCGTTTAAGTAAAATTATTTCTTATAATATATATATTTTTTATTTATTTTAAATATTTTTTGAAAATCCTTCCTCTGCGGGCAGATTATCTACATTAGAAAAGGTATTCTACAAAAGGAAAAGGTATACTAAACGATACAGGTATTCCACAAATTTCATGATTTTTACACTGCAAAAAATAATTGTTGATTTTACAGTATAAAACTGGCACCCCAGCTGCCAGTATTATACCGTAAAATTAACAGTATTAAAAAGTAAAATAAGCAGTAATACGCTGCCGTGCAAGCAGTAATACTGCTTATTTTACTGTTTAATACTGTTAATTTTACGGTATAATACTGGCAGCTGGGGTGCCAGTTTTATACTCTAAAATCAACAATTATTTTTTGCAGTGTAGGAGTACATTAAGAATAGCCATTTCTTTAAGGCGTTTAAGAAAAGTACGATGAAGAGTATTAACATGTCTGTTATTGCCAGTTGTTTATATATGAGTTGCATAATTTTTCTGTGATTTTCATAAATGTCACCATAAGTCTAGAACTAATACTATACAAAGATGTTGAACATAATTATCAATTTTATAAATCTCTCAGAATCTCTAAAAAATGTGTAGATACTCAATTAAAAAAGACAAAAACTTAGCTTGTAAATGAAAATACTACTAATAATAATAATATTGTTCCTTTATGTAAAGCATTTCTTGGTTTTCAATCGTTTAAGTAAAATTATTTCTTATAATATATATATTTTTTATTTATTTTAAATATTTTTTGAAAATCCTTCCTCTGCGGGCAGATTATCTAAATTAGAAAAGGTATTCTACAAAAGGAAAAGGTATACTAAACGATACAGGTATTCCACAAATTTCATGATTTTTACACTGCAAAAAATAATTGTTGATTTTACAGTATAAAACTGGCACCCCAGCTGCCAGTATTATACCGTAAAATTAACAGTATTAAACAGTAAAATAAGCAGTAATACGCTGCCGTGCAAGCAGTAATACTGCTTATTTTACTGTTTAATACTGTTAATTTTACGGTATAATACTGGCAGCTGGGGTGCCAGTTTTATACTCTAAAATCAACAATTATTTTTTGCAGTGTAGGAGTACATTAAGAATAGCCATTTCTTTAAGGCGTTTAAGAAAAGTACTATGAAGAGTATTAACATGTCTGTTATTGCCAGTTGTTTATATATGAGTTGCATAATTTTTCTGTGATTTTCATAAATGTCCCCATAAGTCTAGAACTAATACTATACAAAGATGTTGAACATAATTATCAATTTTATAAATCTCTCAGAATCTCTAAAAAATGTGTAGATGCTCAATTAAAAAAGACAAAAACTTAGCTTGTAAATGAAAATACTACTACTAATAATAATAACATCGTTCCTTTATGTAAAGCATTTCTCGGTTTTTAACCGTTTAAGTAAAATTATTTCTTTCATTATTACCATTGTTATACTGACTTTATCTGATATGATTTCTTTTCTTTTTCAGGTAAGAACCTAGTTTTTGTTTGTGCATCTAAAACTTACGAGAATCAAGTAAGTTCTAAATATTTTTTAAAGATTACGCTGTCTTTAAACGTTCTGCCTTTTTTAACCTTTAAATTTCTTCATAATAAAGAAAAAAACCCATCGTTGAATATTCTATTTCTTGTTTGTTAAGAGTATTGTCTGAAAAACAAATCAAACTAATAAATAGTTTTAAACGAATAATGTCTGAGTGGTTACGAATAAGTAGTTTCTTCCTTTCTTCATCTTTAAAATCATTGATTTTTTTTCCGGTGTGAATATATGTTTTAAACTTCAAAGTTTGAATAAAACCAAATTTTAATCGAATTTTTTTCGTTAGTAAATATGTCAGAGATTAATCTGAAATCAAATAAAAAGTATACAGCAATTATTTTGTACTTTTTTTAGCGAGAAGTTTTCTTAAATTTCATTTCATTTGTTACAAATAAATATTTAATACTTGTAAAGTCTTACTTTTCTTTTGTACTTATCTTCTTTTAACTAACCAAAAAAAAAAAAAGCGGATTTTTCTCCCCCTCCCCGCCTTGTCTCTACTTTCTAATTCTATGATTCCTTTTCCTTATTGAAGCATGTGTTACTTATATACTATCTGATACTTGCTTAACCTTATTGTTAGTGGTACTATTAATTAAATTGTTTAAATTTGATTTATTATAATGTTTGAATTATTATATTATATCGAAATGCACCTTAAATTAAATGTATCTACTTTACACAGTAAGACAAAAATTTCTAAATCTAGGAACATATAATATAACCACGAGCGAAAATATACAATACCTTTATTCTAGTTACCCACGATACCGAAAAGCGTCTCTTTTTCTTCAGAAACTTCCTAAACTGATATATTTTCGATATTTAAAGAAGAATTTATTTTAAAAAAAAATCCCCGACGGCTCGGCATACAGGCACAGGTAGATTTCGAAGATGCAGACCGTGGGGCGCCTGTTTGTTAGGAATTGCGGAAGAAATGACCTTTTTGCCATGATACGGCAGATGGGAACAGCTCATTTCGAAATCTAACTTGTTTGTAGGCGGAGACGACAGGGATTTTTTTGTTTTTAATTTTTTTTTCTTTTGCTATAAGGGTTGGTCCTATAAAAAACTTGTCAATATAAAAGTTTTAGATAATATTAAAATGATTAATAATTAATTTAAGCGGATTTGATATCTTGTGAATTGACGAAGTTATGATTTTTTTTTCTTCTAAAACCCCTCCCCCCCCCCTTGGGGCCATTTTTAATGATATCAAAAATCTATCATACATAAATTTTCGGCCCTTTTCCTAGAAGTAATAATAAATTTAAACGGATTCGATACGTATCATAATTAAGAAATTATGGGGTTTTTTCTGTTTTCACAAAAAGCCCCCTATTCCCCCCCCCTCCCGTTGGTTTGATTGTGTCCATTAACGAACTTGACCGAGATTTTATGCCCCTTGATTTTATGTATCAGTTTGGAAGAGATTTATGCAGAATTTTTCCAGTTATCGTGTCCATAAAAAAGTGACATAGATAGTTAGATAGATAGATAGATAAAGTTTTGAACTGGGGGTGGTTTTGGGTTCTGGGAGTCATGATCGGCGTAGATCTGCAAATTTTTTTCAAAAATTCCAACTTAGGTGAGAATGTAATAGGTACGAAATCTACCTAAAAGTTTATTTTGCTGCCACTGATTTTCGAAACCGTTTCCGAGTAGTTTTTATATTGTGTTTTCTCACCATGGAACATATTTTTTTCTTTTGATGCTACTTATTCTCAAAGAAGAATTTTAATGTTCAACAAACATGATAAATTAAAAGCATTGACATTAAAATTAATATTATTTTGTAACTCTTATAACTTTACGAAGCCGAAAAATGTTTAATTGAGAATGGATAGCATACAAAAAACTGACATTCCTGTTTGAGAAAACTGATGAATATACTCTCAAAACTACTCGGAACCGTTTCCGAAATTTCAGTGGCAACAAAAGAAACCTTGTTTTTATAAAGGATTCTTTAAATCTGGTAAATATATTGGTTTCCGAGGTTTCTAAAGATATAGAACGCTTTTCGGAATCGTAGCGAATTCTGAAGAGGTTATTGTCCATTACTTACCCATTATACGTTGTATAGAGTAAGTCTTGTAATCGTTTTAAAAATCGAAAAAAAAAATTGACGGATTTACACGTTTTAGACACTGAAGATTCCAAAAAACATATTTTTAGAACAAAAAAAAAGAAAATTGTCGTCCGTCTGTGTGTTTGTAAACGCTCTATCTCCCGAACAAATTGAGATAGAGACTTGAAATTTGGTATGTAATAATGGGAAGAAGCTTATTGAAATTTCAGTAACCTCCACTATCCGGAGCTATTTTTTTCGGACTCTCGAAATATTCGTTCTGATAAAAGGTATATAAAAATTTTCGAAATTGTTTATTTTAAAGGGTTTTGCACCCTTTAAAATAAACAATTTCGAAAATGTAATATAATAACAATAGAAAAGAAAAACATAAATTTTGAATAAAGAATGAAGTTGATCGGATAATTAGTTGCCGAGATATTTGTAATCCTATTTATCACACTCTTCGATTTTTCATGACCCTGTATTTCAATTCAAATATATATTTTAATTGGAAATGAGACGCTTAATCCGACGCAGTAAACTATTAGTTAATAGGATTATCATTTTGGAATTATAAGGATGTTACTTTTACGCAATTCAGTAATAGAGCATTTAAAGTTTACGACGTCATCAAGCCACGATTTTATTCGAATTGCAATGCATTTTATAAGTAGTTTACATATGTTTTATTTTAATATTTTACATTATGCATATCCATGATGGGTAAGTATTACGATGGCCCCCAACGACTAGTCTTTGTTCGTGGTTATATTATATTTTCGAATATTAAGAAACATTTGTCTTTTTTTTTTTTTACAGTGTACTAACATTTTAAATGCATAAAATTATTCAATGTACTGTAGGGTTTTATAAATATATTATTATTTTTAAAAATATGTATATGTAACAAATATTCTGGTCAATGAACACCAATCTTCTCATGTTCATTTGCAATTGATTGGCTGGTATATATTTGTATAGTAAAGTTCAATAAGCATGAAGCATTTTCTGAAGTTCCATTGAGCCTGTTCATTTTTTTTTCAATACATTTTCCATTTAATTTTTAAAAAAGTTTTTAATATTAAAAATGAGTAATATTACACAGGGTGTGTAGTTTATAAGTAAGAATAGGTCAGAAGTAGTGATGGGCCTAACGATTATTGTGATTATTCGAACGAATCATTCGGGCATGTGCAGAAGCATATCTGTCAAACTTCAATTTTTTTTTTATTCAATTACTACCAGAAATTTTGTAAAAAAAAAAGAAGTTTCTGCAGAAACTTCTTTTTTTTTTTTCAAAATTTCTGGTAGTAATTGAATAAAAAAAAATTGAAGTTTGACAGATATGCTTCTGCACATGCCCGAATGATTCATTCGAATAATCAAAATAATCGTTATGCCCATCACTAGTCAGAAGTCAAAAGGCCTAATAGGCTGGCTTATTAACTCGTTCCTTGGTATAAATAAAAGTACACTGCAAAAACAATTGTTGATTATACCGTAAAATCAACAATTTGTTTTCGCAGTGTAAGATCTGAAAATAATTTGGCATGAAGATAAGAAAATACGCATTCCACGAAAAATAAATAAATAAATGAGAAAGTCTCTAATTTCTCTTAGACAGAAAATACTTTCCCATTGATTCATTGAATAAAAACAAACACAGAAAGGAATTCCCCATTGATTCCCAGAATTAAAATATACAATGTTCGTCGGCGCATCTGAAGATTTTGTTTAAAAAGGTAAATGGTAGAATTAAGAATAACAAAATTTATAGTAAGTAATGTAAGATTTTCTAGTGCGTAGTTGGAATGTAGGAAAAAAAAAAAAGCTCTTAATCTAAGGAAGGAAAATATTTTTTTTTTCTTTTTAAAAATACAATAATTAATTCTGCAATTGACAAATCACCATCTCTAGCTTGTTCTTTTATCAAAATATAAATTAGAAAAACTTTTAAGGCGGTTCTCAATATAAAAAAAAATCCCATTCTACAACACAAAACTTTAATATATTTTCACTCAAAAACTCAAGGTGTCTCACTCTAATCCGATACTCACTCAACTTTAACTAAAATAAAGGTACTTGGCAGTTATTTTCAACAGATTTATTAGCTTGCAATGTGTAAAACGCAGTGATGTCATGAAAAGTGATAAAAATGCATGGCATTTCGGTCAGAAAAAAAATTAAAAGATTAATTTTAAGGGACTTTCCCGCTAGCGGCTAGCCAGACACCAGGTGATCCATCGCTCAATATTCTTTACGGTCACAATTGCAAACGAGTTACGTGAACAATAGATTTAATGATGCGCCAAATCGCGCTCGCTAAAATAGGGCAAATGGCTGTGAAACTGCAACAACAAAATATTTTAAAACTAAAAAGTAGAAAATATAAATAAAAATTAAAGAGTGTAATATATATCTTTACAAAATACGCTTTAATCAATTAATAGTTTCATATTAATTAAATTATGATTATACGTTGTGAGATCAACTGAAAATCTGAAAAATATAGTTTAAATAATGCCTTTTCCCCCCTTTCCTGTTGCCCTATTTAAAAAAAAGAAACAGAGCAAAAATTATATATTTTAATAATAAATTCATTTGCTCGCGTTTTCTATACCAAGCGAAACAAAGCTATGAATTTTCTACAATCTGTTTCGTCGCTCACGTCAATTTATGTTTTATAACGGAGTTTCTTTTTGGAAAATCGCAGTTTTCCGTCTTGGGATTTGGCGTGATTTTCAAGATATACATTCAATGCTTATAAAAGAGTGTTTTTTTTTAAAAAAACTATTTTTACTTTTATACTTATTACAGCTATATGAACGAAAATCTGACTTCGGATTCCAGCGAAATATCCCGTATTTTTTACTGAATTAAATAAATTGTGACTGTAGTTTCCTATTCAAAAATTGTTTGTTGTTATGTGAACTACCATCTCTTAAAATTTGTCCACTCTTCTTTGAATCATCCTGTACAATGCCCCTCTTTCTCTTTAATAATTCAGTGAATCATTAGCTGTACAAATAATATTAAGTATAATTACTCAACAAAGCATCAAAGTATCTTATAAATAAATGAACACAGTTATTCGTCTTGAATATTTTGTATATTCGTTTGTTTGAAAAATTACTTTTGTCTTTTACTTGGTGGAAATGATAAAGGTTAAAAAATAAAATAAGTCATAAATTTAGGAGAAAAATTCACTGCGCAATCTATAAATTTTCACGCTTCGAGAAATAAACCGCATTTTTTGGTCATAAAAATACTTCACTATCTATTTTCGTCTGCTTATTGATCTCTTTGGTCTCCAGTACCTAATTTTTTTTTTTTTTTTTTTTTTTTTTACTTATTTTGGCAACAGTAGCGGATATGACATTTTGAATTCTGGTCACGTGTTGTAAACTTTCCCAATCATTGTCCTAGTTTTGCGAATATGATTCAATATTTACCCTTCCGTTCCATAACTCTTCTTTTTCGCGTTTTTATTTTCTTGTTATATTTTTCTGACTAGTAGCAAACTAGCTGAATTTTTCCCCCAGTTTGTGTTTGCAGTTAAAAAAATTCTTTCTTTAATTATATTTATTTTACTTTCAAATGAAATGATTGATATGCATCCTTTAGTATTGTATTTCACTTCTTTGAACAAATGTTTTATCAGAACTAGAAAAGAAGCCAGCTGCGTCTTGATAGGTTCGAAATTTCATCCTGATTTCGGTGTAGATTAGTTGTATAATTAGACTAATGTCCTTATGAGAAATGTCAAGTGGCGGATATTGCTACTTAATTTTTTTATTTCTTTTGCGTCAACCGAAATAATTATTACGGTTATTATTTACATAAATTTAAATAACGAAAAACATAACAACTGTACAATAACATTGATCTGAATTAATATTTAATTCCATACGTGCGAGATGCAAGGAATGTTTTCTGGATCCAAAATAAAGACTAATTATTATTAGCCGTACAAAATACGTCTCAATCAATTTTTACCCCCCCCCAATTAAAAAAAAAATATATATATATAGATTTTGTAGAAATATAAATATTTTATTTAATACTAGCTGACCCGCCTGGCGTTGCCCGAGCCCTTGTAATAAACTTAAATCTCTTAAAAAACGGAACTCTGGCCACGGTCTACGATGACTTCGGAACCGTATACCCGGCATGCTCATACGCTCTAGAAAATCTTTTATTTCCCCCTACCACCGCCAGGGGAGCATTCTGTTCTAAACAAACCTCTTTCCGAACGAACTTCTGAGACAGGTCCCCGCTGCCTACGTTACTGTATAGTAGGCGCACTACAAAATTGAGCTGGTTTCGAGAAGATTGGACCATTATTAGCCCAGTTATTGCAATAAGGCACAGTTAGAGAAAATAACCTTGAGTGAGGTGCCGAGAGGAGGGGATGTTCGAGTGTCCTTCAGAAAATGACTAATTAGGAGGCCCACTATGCATGCATAAAAATTCGTTTGTTTTGTTAAGCTAGGAACTTAATTACAAAGTTGGCTTAAACTCTTATTTGTAAATAGTGGTAACCGTTACTCATAAATTTAATTTAATGTTATAAAGGGTGACTATTAAGTTAAATATAATGTTTGGAATCACTTGCGTTGAAATCGGAAAGATAGTTGCTGATATATAGAAACGGGGCATAGTTAGAGAAAAACCTTGAAGGAGGGGCCGGGGGGGGGGACGGTTGTTCAAGTACCCTTCAGCAAATGACTAATTAAGAGTAGCACTATGCATCTTTCGAAATTCGTTCGTTTGCTTAAGCTAGGAACTTAATTACAAATTTGGCTTACCCAATTATTCGGAAATAGTGGTAACCGCTACTCATAAATTTAGTTTAATGTTATAAAGAGTGACTATTAAGTTAATTATAATGTTTGGAATCACTTGCGTTGAAATCGGAAAGATAGTTGCTGAGATATGGGAACGGAGCATAGTTAGAGAAAACTCCTTGCAAGAGAGGGGAGGGGGGTGTTCAAGTGTCCTTCAGCAAATGACTAATTAAAAGGACCACTATGCATCTTTCAAAATTCGTTCGTTTGCTTAAGCTTTGAACTTAATTACAAATTTGGCTTAAACTATTATTCGTAAATAGTGGTAACCGCTACTCATAATTTTAGTTTAATGTTATAAAGAGTGACAATTAAGTTAATTATAATGTTTGGAATCACTTGTGTTGAAATCGGAAAGATAGTTGCTGAGATATGGAAACGGAGCAGAGTTAGAGAAAAAACCTCGAAGGACGGGCTGGGGGGGAGGGGTTGTTCAAGTGTCCTTCGGCAAATGACTAATTAGAAGGACCACTATGCATCTTTCAAAATTCGTTCGTTTGCTTAAGCTAGGAATGTAATTACAAATTTGGCTTACCCAATTATTCGGAAATAGTGGTAACCGCTACTCATAAATTTAGTTTAATGTTATAAAGAGTGACTATTAAGTTAATTATAATGTTTGGAATCACTTGCGTTGAAATCGGAAAGATAGTTGCTGAGATATGGGAACGGAGCATAGTTAGAGAAAACTCCTTGCAAGAGAGGGGAGGGGGGTGTTCAAGTGTCCTTCAGCAAATGACTAATTAAAAGGACCACTATGCATCTTTCAAAATTCGTTCGTTTCTTTAAGCTTTGAATTTAATTACAAATTTGGCTTAAACTGTTATTTGTAAATAGTGGTAACCGCTACTCATAAATTTAGTTTAATGTTATAAAGAGTGACTATTAAATTAATTATAATGTTTGAAATCACTTGCGTTGGAATCGGAAAGATAGTTGCTGAGATATGGAAACAGAGGAGAGTTAAAGAAAAAACCTTGAAGGACGGGCCGGGAGGGGGGGGGGGGTTGTTCAAGTGGCCTTCAGCAAATAACTAATTAGGAGGATCACAATACACATCTTTAAAGATTGATTCATTTGGTTAAGCTAGGAACTTAATTTGAAATTTGGCTTACACTATTATTCGGAAATTCTGGTAACTGCTTTCTAGAAATACACCTTGAAGCTTAAATGTAATTAGACCCTTGCCCCTCTTAATTCCCGCAAATATAAAAAAGAATCTGTTAAATAAAGTTTTCTGTATTAACAATCTCCATCATAATAATAAATCTCATGTAAAAAAAAAAAAAAAAACACAACCTAAACTCGACTAATTGTCATGAAGAAAAATGTCCCTGGAAAATATTTCAATCAGTGGGACGTATGTGTAATTTGTCATGTACAGGTGGCGCGACATTCGCATGGCTCCTCTACGCTGATAACTTCATTCCATATTGACACTATTTAGTTACAGATCCTTATTTATGCATCGCTACTCTGGTTTATTTAATTACTTCTGTGAAGAATCGATGCAACCAACCAGTGAACCAACCAACCCAAGAGAATAAAAGCGTATTTTTGATGAGAGTTCTTTGTGCATTTTAATTAATATTTCAAAAAGTAATTAAAATATTAAAATTCTGAAGTAATGTTGCACCAGGAGAGGGTTTGGACTACCTAAATCTAAATTTCCAGCCTTCTAGGTGGGCTAAATTTTCCTAGCCATCGCCAACAGACACACACACACACAGAGCGAAACTTTCTTTTATTAGTATAGAAATAAAAAAAAATTATTTCAGAAAATAAGAGGATTCCACGTTAGAAATCCAGTTGATTTGTTTATTTAGAGCTATTTGGTTCACTTAAAGATAATTTTTGATATTTTCTCAAGACCTGAACCGCTTTCGTGAAAGTTGTCTTTGAAGTTAACCAAATATATATTAATGTGAGGGCAAAATTTGGTAAATATGAGAGCGCAGTGATAACATAAACAATTAAAATAACCATTAAAATATAATTTGCATTTATCTAAACGATTCAAATTTTCTAATATTAACTGCAATACTTATACCACATACATGATTGCCGCAACATCGAGCGTATTCTCGAATTGCTATTAAAGCGGCCGTGCATCAATAGCTATTGCAAGCACAGAGAAGAACACGTCGTCATCTTTTTGGATAAATAGGCTTGATAACGTACATAAATCTTATTAATTACACCATAGATGCAACAGAACATGCAATCACTATAAGAGCAAATGCACGAGTCAATTCTGATTTTGATCTTGTAATACTTTTCATGTATGTTTAATGTTATTAAATATCAAAATTATTATTACATATGTATAAATTATTATTTATAACTATTAAATAAAATATTTAATAGTTAATTAAATATTAACTTGCAATAGTTAATACGTTAAGGATGTTCTAAAATCATTTATTTTCTTGTGTGCAATTTTTAGTTTTTTTTTTAATCATTCGGTTTTTAGCCACATTTTTAGCTTTTCCTAGTTCAATTTTTAGCCGTATTTTCAAAATCACTTTCAATGAACTTATTGAACCAAAAATTAATTTTCAATTAATTTTTGATTATGCGTGATGTTTTTAGGGATTCCCATTTAGATGCCAAATATTTGAATAATGTTTTTTTATTGTCCTATAAATGTCCTACATGTTTAATCGTAGTCAATTGCTACTTGAAAATCCCTTTCCATGATTTTCATGTGTTGGAAATTTGTTTAAATTACCAATTTTGATTTTATTTTCTGAAACAAACTTTACTTTTGGTACAGGAGAAACAGATTTATTATTATTATTATTATTATTATTATTATTTTGTGATATTATTGTGTGTCTTTTGTACTTTCAAAATTATTTTACTGATTTCTCCTTTCGATTTTTTACTTACTTCTTGATAGGCTTAGAATTATAAAAATTATGATTACAGACGTGTTTTCGATGACAATACAACATTTTAATATTTTTAGAACTTAATTATAAGTTAATAAATTAATTTTAAACCATTTTTCCGTAAGCCTGAATAAATCTCCAAATAGTCTTTATGGTTACGGGTTACAAAAACAATTTATGCACCAATCCACACTCGCTAAAAAAGGCTAACTGGCCGTGAAACTGCAACACAAAAATGTAGATGTAAAAAATAAAGAGTAATATATATATATATATATATATATATATATATATATATATATATAAAAAAAATAAGCTTTAAGCAATTCATTGTTTCATATTAATTAAATTGCGATTATACATTGAAAAATCAATTTAGAACCCCTATAAAGATAGTTTAAATAATGTTTCGCTATTTGTTTCCTGTTGTCATATCTTAAAAAAAAAAGCAACAAGGCAAATATTATTAATTTTTTAACAAATTCCTTAGTTTGCAATTTCAACCAAATGTGTAATAATAATAATAATAATAATAATAATAATAATTAATTAAAAAAAATGAATTTTTCATAATTGAGTTTGGTTTTTACTCTAAATTAATGTATTGTAACGGAAATTTTTGGAAAAAAACATGAATTGCAGTGATAAAATGAAACGTGGTTTTCAAGATGAATAGTGAATACTTATAAAAGAATGTTTTTAAAGAAAACTATTTTTACTTTTATACTTATTAAAATATTTAATTAAATTTATTTATAGAAACAAGTATGATTGGTATATGTTTATTATATTCGCATACATAAGAAACTGTGCAATAATCTATTCATAACGAATGGATTTTCCTTCTTCATTTTAAACGTTATTCTCGTTTAGCATATTGGAAAGCGGTCTCTCTAATCTCCTGTTATAACGCTGTTATCTCATATGTTGAGTAGAAACATCTTTCGCCACTTGTTGCTAAGCAATCTTTGCCTGTTCTTTATCTAAATTACGGCGGTAAATAATGGTGATTGCCTAATATGCATGGAAATGACTCTTTTATACCATTCACGTAAATGCGGCGGCTTAAATCAGGATTGCCCCCTTTTCTTTCGTAATCCGGTAGAAAAGTTATTTGGATTTTATTAAAATGAATGCTAGGGTCTGTTTCATCTTTTTTTAAAAGTCGTATTTTTAACTACTATTTTCAAAGGTCAAAGAACTTGTGATTTTTATTCCGTCAGTGATTTTGGTACGGTGAGACAATGATCAGAGCCATCTTAACACATTTGGGGTGAGGTGGGATGAGGGGTCCTGCGCCCGATTGATTTTTGGCGGCCATTTACATGTTTACCTATATTCACTTGTATAGTTTTCTAAAAGAATCTGCTGTAGAACGATGTAGCTATTTTTCTATAAAATATTATCTGTTGCTGTTTATATGCTTACCCCACGACCTGCAGCAAAATTATCGGTAAATACATAAATTCTAATTACTATATAACAGAGAAATTCAATGAGTAACATAATTCTGGGAATTTTTTTTTTTTAAAGTTAATACTGTTTACTACTAATAATTTTAATAACTCAGTTGTTATAAAAGGCGTCTTAGTTGTTATTGTTCATTATAATATTTCCACGTACTTCTGAAATATATATTTTTAATGTAAAAAAAAAACAAACACGCATGTTCATGTGATAATCGAGATTCTGTTAAACTGCGGTCCCTGGGTGAATTGGGGTCCCCAGAATTCGCTAACCCTTCCACAAAATAGTAGAGGTATTCATGGGTCGAAAATTCCGGGCCCGATTCCAGATTACATATAATACAAAATAGTAGCATTAATGATCATTTAGAGCATTACATTCAAATAAAGACTCGTTAAAAAAAATAACGTAGTTTAGAATAAAAGAAAAAAGATGGTTAAAAGCATCATGTTTGAAATATTTTCTCTTTAATTTATTAAAGTATGTTTACAAAGATTCCGTTAGCAAAAGTTCATCATCACTATTACTTTTACAAAAAAAAAAAAAAAAAAAAAAAAAAAATGCTTGTCCTACACGTTTTGGGAACAATTAAGTCCGGATCCGGTCCGGTACGAATATATGCAGAAAAAAATGTAAGTCTAAGCCCGGTCCAAATCTGCTGAAAAAAATAAGCCCGGGCTCAGACACGATCTAACTGTCCGACGCAGATTAGAGCTACTATAATATATAGTAACCTTAATGCAGATATCTGCGCTGGACATGTTAAATTTATTTCTGTATTGATGTTGTCAAGCTAGCATCGGATATTGCAGCACATTTATAACTCATTCTCGGCCTAGTCAGGTCCATTGAAAGTTGTTCATATTTTGTCGGCGTACTAAATCAGACTCCTTTAAATTTGGTATATCGGGCCGGTCGCCCCGCTTAATTTTTTTTATTGGCCCGGCCCGTTTTTTTTTGTATGTGTCTAGCCCGGTCCGTTAAAAAATTGTCTTTATTTTGCCGTCGAAAGTTTGTTTTCATTTTGCCGGCCCGAGCCCGTGCTGATCTCTAGATGACGTTAACTGACAATGATTTCGATTAACTGTTTATCGTTTCTTCGATTTTCTACAAGATAAGACCTTTAATTGCTATAGAAACTTTTTTTTTATCACCTTAAATATAGAGCAATTATGACAATAAAGGGTTTAAAAATATTGTCATAAGGATAAATATGCGTTTGTTTAGATACGGCTTTTTTTACTTGTTCTTTATGGAATTCTTTAATGTTAAAGTTGACTCTTAATAACTTTATGCTTTAACGTGTGGCTGCTTCGGGCCAGGCCTTGACCACTACAGGCCCCTGTTTTGTATAACTCATTTATTTTGAGAGTTGTTTCGATATGTTTTCCTAGTTTTGAGAAGCTTTATTGATTTAATGTAAATCAGACTAAATTAAACGAATTCATCCGATATTAATTTACTCATTCTTGTCGGCTCATTTGTCCTCTTATCGTGTTCATAAATGCCTGTCTGTATTGGGCTAACTACCGTAATTCGTGTGTAAATAAATCATGAAATGAAGTTATCAGTTTTTAGCTAGATACGCATTAGCATGTTTTCTCTATATAAAGGTTTGGTACATTTTGCTTGTTGTTATTACAAGAAAGAGAAAATAATTAAGTTCAAGGCATTGTAGGTAAAGCATGATTTTCCATTTTTTCGGTGGGGGATTTGTAGCAAAAATCCATCTTATCTTCCTTAATAAAAAGTATTCTTAATTTTGAATATTTTTTTCTAAAGTAATATTTCTGATAATTTGATTTTCCTTACAGGGCCAAATTTCGAAATGACGTTCGGCCGACCGCCCTTTGCGTTAAAAACTAAGGGAGTGAAAATACGCAAATACCTGGTTAAAACTTGATAATTTCTTAAGAAGATATTCTTAGGTGCGCTGAAAAAAGCCTTCTCCCATGGCGCCATAGCTACTAAAGCAGCTCCTGTGCTTACTCTTAATTCGCTGTTATAAAAATTTTCTTCCGACCTTGAATGCTACCAAACACATCTCGATTTTATTCACGTTGCTCTATCACTGCTTTCAATGATTTAAAGAAGTTTTTATATAGCAGTAAATCTTTCGCCGGTAATGATCCACATATATCTCTTGTAGTGAAGATATATATTATTTTTCTATATTGAAATGAGAATTCATATTTGCTGCTGTAGCTACGTGAACGATGGTGTGTTTTCTGTTTTTAATATAAAATCAGCTTGCATCTACTCTTTCATCTGTTAACTGTGGCGGAAGATGTGGCAGTGGCGTTGAGTGGAAATGAAATATCGATTTGTGCGCGTCTTGTGCTGCGCCCTCGTAAAATACGCCACTCACCCTCCTATCTCCTACCGAGAATCAGAGGTTTGACTGATAAATACGATCTATTTCTTCTCCTGATTAAGGAAAAGAAGGAATATTATTTACAGCAGAAGTTACACCGTAAGACATTGGTGTGTTTTGATAGAAGACTATTATAGACATTCACAATGTGTTTCATAGTTGTTATGAGGGGATTAGACATCTTAACTTGAGCCAGAGCAGAGTTAAACACAATGGAAGTATCCACCAGCTAATAACACAGTCAACTCAACTTGTAGTTTTTTCACATTTTTTATTTAAAAGCGAAAAATAGATATCTTTATTTAACAGTCTTAACTTAAACGTTGAATTCATATAAACGATACATCATTCACTATCATATTTTGTAAAAGTGACAACATTGTTTTAAACTGTCAAAACTTAAGGTTTAATATAAGTCATTAAAGTCATAGCAATACACCTTCCACCATATTATATTTCTACACAGTATATTTATAATATGTTTATCTATTGCGTTATGCCACACATTTGCCGAAAAATTTTAGATGTTGCAATGCAAGTTGCCGAAAATAAAACATCGCGGCAGCAGAAAGCCGTACTTTTAGAAGCGGCGCAAAATGCGAAGTGATTGAAAAACTAAGTAAAAGACCGGCAATGTGTGGACGCAGAGGTTTTTGCTCGCAACTCGAAAAGGTGTTGGCAGAATTCAAAACTAAGGTGATGGTACATGCGAAAACTTTATATCTGTCTAACAATTGTCTTACTGTTTATAAATATTTAGTATTATACAGTAATAATGACACTTATACATTATTCTTTAAAATAATTGTAGGGCCAAGGTGGAAAACGATGATTGTTACAGGTCAGGGGCCTGTTTATTTTTGTCTCTTGTAGTTCTCGCCTCTCAAGCTAACATACGGTACTGTCACCTTAAAACTCACAAAATTGGACTATGATTGTTTTTCTCTCTGACCCTTCAATTCTCGTGAATGGCTAAACATTAAATTCTTTTACAAGCTCTTCTCAGCGTTTATGAACAGCTTTGGCATGATTAAATACCAAAAAAATAATCTGAATTCAGGAATTAAAATTTGTAGTGTTCCAGAGGCAATAGTTCTTGCGTTACTTTTATTAAAGACTCGCTATGACATTTGGCTTAGTTCATGTAGTAGAAGAGCGGCTGAAGATACAACTACGAAAGAAAATGTTGCCCTGAGTCTAAAAGAACATTTAAAAATTCCCATTCTTTTAAAACAAAAACTTAGAGTTATGATATCTTGAATTTTGATGAATTTCCTGCGTTTTCCGGTTCTAAAAACGCACGTTTGTGTTTTTATTTTTAGAAAACGATGAAATTTCATAAAATTTCAAAAACTCATATCGTTAAGAAATATAGAAATGATTATAGAAATATTTATAGATATTTATAGAAATGATTCTTATTTTTTAAATATCCTTAGACGACTTGCAAATTTTTCTCAATATAATTTATAGGAAAAGATGGCCGTATAAAATAAATGAAATTTCGTATTTACATACATATCCCTTTGTAAAACAAACATCATATCTTAAAAGCTATTGTTGATTTGACATTTGACTACATTTTACAATTGGAAATATGTTTCTGTCATTTAAGAGATAAATACCGTAACCTTTATTTTGAATCACCCGGTATATAAATATTCTTTAACGTTTCACCGACTTCTATGCTGTTTTTTTTTAATCTTTAAATCGTGTTTCATGCATGGATAAAGGTTAATGTTGGTAAAAAATCAGAATTAAAAAAAAAAAAAAAAAAAAAAAAAACTTCCCGACTTACGTTATTATGTCGTGATTATTTTCTGGCTTTTATTATCTGTTATTGTTTACAAGAAGCATATTGTTATGCAAAATCTTAAAATGATGTGGAATTATTGAGTGGGTGAGTCCTTAATCAATTCTTATATTTAGTTTTAAGATAAGCTGTTTTTACATAGCGGTGTTTGTTATATTCCGAAGTGGATAATAGTAGTGGATAAAAGTGGTATTTAGCTGTTGTTATAGATTGTATAAACTTTTGAATTTGTACATTGATTTCATGTTAATAATTTAATTTTTCGTACTAGAATTTGGGTTATTAAAACTATTTTTAAACCCGAATTTGCTATTTTCTTCCATAATCACGAGGTTATGTTTATTTGTTCATACATAAAATTTCGAGATATTTTTATTCAGTTTACAATTAATTGAACAATTTCTTCAATTACTTTATCTTTTCTTTTATCTTTTCATAAAAGTAGAGATTTTTTTTTTTTTTACAAAATTAGTTTTTTTTCATACGTATTTTTGCGAAAAACGAATTATAAAATGATGTTATCCAGGAAGCAATCGACTCTAAAGAAGGATGTAGAAATAATCAAGTAAACGTCATTTGATGCTTTGGCATCTGAATCAGAATATCTGAATATTTTACGCATAAGGAAATGAATTGGGATTGTGTCCGAAAGAATCGCGTTGTCAAGCGGGCGAAAATGGAAGATTTCAGAAAACTGCCGGCGGAAATATTAATTTATTTGCCGTTTCCGCAGCAACAACTCTATCTTTGCAAGATAACACCATTTACAGGTGAAGTCGGATTGCAGCAGTCTGGGTTAACTTGGTGATCTGTTTGTCAAGTAGTTTGGAGATATTTCGCAAAACATATAGTAATAAAATCGATTAATCTGGTAATAAAAATTATTTATCTGAAAATAAGCAGTGCAATTTAGATGCAAAAAGTGTCAGAAAAAAAATAATAAAACGCCTTAAAATTGCATTGTATATTTCAGACCACATAACTGTCTGAATTTGAGAAATTTCAGTTTACAGTGTTGCAAAATAAACTACAGTATATATACATATATATATATATATATATATATATATATATATATATATATATATATATATTTTTTTTTTTTTTTCTGTGACATATATCTATATTTAATTCAAAATAATTTTGTACACACATTTATAAAATGTAATAGATAATGGCGCTAAATGCAATTAAAATATTAGCATTCTAAAAGAAAAAAAAAATTGTAGAGCTAAGGGTTGAAATTTATCTTGTATTAAAAAAAATATCAGATTAATTAATTAGATAGAAAATGGGTAAATGAGAACGAATATAATTTTAGTTTACTGAAGTTTGTATTGTTAAAATAGATGGTGAAACATACTCATATTGTCAATAATTTAAAACGTTTTATAACAGCCATTCAATAAGTGAAAAATTCCAGATTAATCTTGCAGTTTTTTTAATTGCTAACCCCCCCCCCCTTTTTTTTATGAATGTATTTAATTTAGAAAGAGTCAGCCAGATATCTGGACAGGATTTTAAAGGTTTTGCCCTCATACATCATGAAGTCCCATATTATCTTATATAGAAATTTCAAAGCTAAACAAAAATCCCCTTTAAATTTTAAGGATGTTTTAAATTTAATTTAAAGCCAATAAATTTATAAATTTTCACTTAAGTAAAATTTTCGTTTTTTAATTAAAGTATTTTCTTTTTTAATTAAAGTATTTTTTATAATTAAAGTATCTTTTTTTAAATGTTAATATATATTTTTTAATTTTAATATACATATTTTTAATTTTAATATATATTTTTTAATTTTAATACATATATATTTTTTATTTTAATATTTTCTTCTTTATTTTTAATTTTAATATCTTTTTAAATTTAATTTTTTTAAATTTAAATAATTAAGTAAAGAAAAAAATATCGCTTTTAAACTTTCAATTTAGAAAAAAAAAATTTAGAAACGTATTAGACACGTATAAAAATCAAATTTTGAATTAAGGGTATCAAGAATAGTGAGTAATTATATTTTGAAACTTTTCAAAAAGTTAGCAGGGAATATCCTGATCTACAAGTATGTTGAAAAAAAAAAAAAAAAAAAAAAAAAAAAAAATCTGTGTGTATTATAAATGCGTGTTATGCATTAAACGTGTTCTGACAAAACTCACAAAATACTGGATTAATTTTTATATTTTCTTTTTATATAAACCTATTTTCTTGGAAATTTTGCTTCGTGCTGCTTCAAAATAAATTTTAAAGCCTTTAATTTTATTTTTTAGATAAAATAATTAGATAAATAGACACGACACCCATTACATAAAAGATACAACCTTCAGAAAGTCTGAATATGTGTAAATTTTCTATCTTCATTTTAATTTTGGTTTTAGCTTTAAGTTTGAACTTTTATATAACTCAAAATTATTTAATATCAAGTATCTGTTCTACGCAGTAAAAATGAAACACAGCTATTTATTACCCGAAACTTTTTAAACAATTTTTTGTAGCAGAAAAATATTAAATTTCGATTTTTGCGTTCTCTCATGCATGAAACCTTAATATTTCTTATATTTCATCTTTTTCTTTTTTTTCAAGAAATGTTTTCTTCATCTCCAAGACCATTTAAATGCAGTATCATGGGCGCCGGCAGAACGAAATCCAGGGAGGGACGACATTTTTATACAGATGCGTGGCTGTTAGTTCGTTGAAAAGACCGTTCTTCGAAAAAAAAAAAAAAAAAAAAAAAAAAAAATTAGATAAAATAAATAATTCAATAAATAAATAGACACCCGTTACATAAAAGATACAACCTTCAGAAAGTCTGAAGGAAATTTTCTATCTTCATTTTAATTTTAATTTTATAGCTTAAAGTTTAAACTTTTACATAACTCAGATTTATTTAATATCAAGTATCTGTTCTACGCATTAAAAATGAAACACAGCGATTTATTACCCGAAACTCTTTAAACAATTTTTGTAACAGAAAAATATCCATTTTCTATTTTTGCGTTATCTTATGCATAAAGCTTTAATGTTTATTACATTTTACCGTTTTCTTTTTTTCAAGAACTTTTTTCTTCATTTCCAAGACTATTTTTAAGTGCAGTATCATGGGCGTTGGCAGAACAAAATCCAGGGAAGGACAAAATTTTTGTACGACACAGTTTTCAAAATTGATAATATAAACATCAGATAACCTAAACTAAGAATTTTCTGTTAAAGCAACCTGTTAAGACAATTTTTAAACATATCTACACAAAAAGATTTACAGAAACGTAACAAATAAGAAATATCGTAAAACTAAACTTTTACGAGCTTTTCTTCTAAAGATTTGAAACAGTATTTTTCTTTTTACGTGAGAGGGGTGGAGCCTCCTCGACACCTCCCCGTAGATAAAACAATTTATAAACATATGGATGTAAAAGCATAATTAAAAAGAGGTACAGAGGCCCCTGACGAAAAATAAAACATACTTCATTTTTTCATAGGGTTTAATTATTTTAAGCGCCTACTGCAGTCATACGAAGACACTCGCAAACGAATGTTAAACGTATGGAAGCGTTCTTTTCAAATTTCTGGCTTTCATTTTAATATTTTTAAATGACATTTTGTATAGGATATCAGAGAGATCAATGCCTAACTTTGTACGTTTTCGATTTTGATTGCAGTTTGTCTTTTATGAGGACAGCATCACTTTCGGAACCGGTTCCGAAAATAAAAAGCTTTATAAAAATATCCTTAAGAAAAAAAAAAAGAAAACACTTTAACTGAAGTAAAAAAAAAAAGACCCCGTTTAATGATCAACTTCAAATATCCTATGCAACCAGAATATATATATATATATATTGAAATGCTAACGAGAGATTTGAAAAGAACTCTCCCATAGGTTTAACATCAGCTTCCGAGCGTTTTCGTTTGACTGAAGTAGATTTATAAGTCCCTTGAGTTTAAAAAAAATTATTTTTTTCAAAATTATAGAAATATAAAATTTAGTTAATTAAATTCGGAAATCCAATAAGCAACAATTGCCTTTCCCTGCCTTTCCACCCACGGCTTAAGCTTGCCCATGTGCAGTATCCAGTATTCGACTAATTCTTCCTAATGCATGCAACTTTAAAAAATGCCTTCATTTGTTATTTATCCGCAGACATTTTATTGTGCTTTGGCAAAGCTCCAGGTATCACGAGATTTGATATTCGATACATCTCCCCGCATTTGCTTCTTTATGTCAAACCCTGTTTCAATCACATGTTTTATCCGTGTCTTTACTATTATTCTGAGGTATATGTTACATAAGGCGATGCTTCCTCGAAAGTGAAAATCGCACTGACCTTCTAGTCAAGGTTCCTTTTACTGCGAGGTGATGGTCTGGTATGCTGAGATCAATAAAAAAATATTTTGCATTTTTGTCCACCTCGACAGGTATTTGGAATTGTATCTCCTTTTTATCAATCCTGTGGCCAAAAATAGATGATAAAGCTGTTTATAATTAAAAGTTGGATGAATAATTAGAAAAAAAAATGTCTAGAAATCTAGAATTTTTATTATGTTGATGAGTATCTTATTTCATCCATTGTTTGATTTAGAAATTATTCAGTTTTGTTGCTTTGAAGCTGCTCGACTTACTGTGTTTACATTTTTGTTTAAATATTAACATTGTGTCTATTCCCAGCTAGTGGATTTTTTACTTTCTCCGCGTGGACAGGTATTTGGAATAATAATGCCACATCACTAGATTAATTTTAACACAATTATTCTAATTGTTAAAAAAAATAATATGAGTTGCAATTTTCCAACTAAGGAAAAAATGTCAGGGTTAGCTGAGTGAATTAAGTCCTCAAGGTTCTTCCGGGATAGCTCAGTTGGCAGAGGATTGGCAGCTTCAGCCAAAAGATCCCTGGTTCGAATCCTGGCTCGAACATTTTTTGCCCCGTTGGAAAATTACTGTGTGGCTGAGTTACGAAAGGCTGTGGAACCGGTCTCGGCCCGGTCCTGTGTAACTGCCAGGGTAACTGGTCAGTCGACTTTGTTTTAGGGAAGTCCGGCATTTTCTTTTCATACCAATTTTCTCCCGTTCAATCGGTCATTCCGAGAATTATCGCAGTCTTTTGTCGTTCCTCTCCTAAGGACGAAGTTACCTCCCTACAAGTTTTGAAACCTTTCGAAAACAGGAAACTGACTCTGGGTTTTTCTAATCAAAGCCACACAGTACAGCTCAATGTATTCTGTAGCTAGAAATAGAAAATAAAACTTTTAATATCAAAGGATGCGAATTTTCTATTGCTACGCAACGTACAACCAACATCGTGAAAAATGTCCAGACCGGGAATCGAACCCGGATCCTTGGTATAACGCAAAAATGTTCTACCATTTGAGTTATCCGGACGACATCCTGTCTGTCCAGTCTTGGAGTGAGAAATGCCAGACTGTATGTCGTCCGGATAACTAAAATGGTAGAGCGTTGATACGTTATACCAAGGATCCAGATTCGATTCCTGGTTTGGACATTTTTCACTCTGTTGGTTATACACTGCGTAGCAATTGAAAATTCGCAACCTTTGTTATATTCATTCATTTCCATAGCGTAATTTCAGCTATAATGAAAAAAAAAAAAAAAGAAAAGATATTTATAAAACTGTTTATTAATAAACGTTGGAAGAATTATTAGAGAGATATCGATAAATCATTTTTTTCTAATTACGCTCATGGGCAGGGCTCTAAACATTGGAAAAAAAAATCTGAAAGCCAGCAAAAATTTGTAGTCACCAATAAAAATAATGCCCCTTCCCATCGTCTTAAGTTTTTTTCTTATTTTTTAATTTTATCGCGTATTTTCAAAAATAATAAAAGTTTTTTATGAATTGATTGAAAAATAATAAGCATCATCATAGTTCTGGTCTTGATTATTATTGCCTTCACTCTTCCATTCAGTTTAATAAATTAATTTAGAAAAGCAATGTAAATTCTCAACGAAACTTATCAAAATTATAACTCTAAAAAAAATAGAAAAGAAAAGAAAAAAGAAATATACATCACAAAGTTTGAATAAATAAAGTATACAATATCATGAAAAAAAATGTTCTTTACCAACATCATTATTATTGGTTTTTTTCTTTTTTCAAGAAAGTTATTTTGAAATAAATTATTTCGATAAAACACTGGCCAGTATCTTTAAAGTATCGGTTTTAGGGCACTTTACCCTAGATAAGACGTTTACAAATACTTTTTCTCACATGGTTTTTAAGTTCTGCATTTTTGTACTTTTCGCTTTTTATTAACACTTTCCAACCTAGTTGAAAAGTGTTTATGACTTCGGTTTGTCTGGCCGTCTGCCGTCTGTCCGTGCTTTAACTCCCATAAATAGGCTCGGATTGCCCTGCAATTTTTATATGTTATTGTCGTTATCTATAGCATGTTCCCTATTTCAACTGAAGTGTGTAGCACTTATAGTTTTTTTTTTACAGGGACACTCAAAAGAATTACGTTACATGACGGTCTATGGGAAAAAATCATTTGCGGTTTATTTTAATGATGTTACACAATTTCAAATACATTGTAATTGATATATATCACTAAGGTGCATTACAAGAAGCTTAATATGGAATAGGGTGTGCTTAGCACTTATAGTTACTTTACAGGGACAGTCAAAAGAATTCCGTTACATTACGTCTATGGAGAAAAATCGTTTGCGGTTTAATTAAATAATGTTTCACTATTTTAAACTCATTGAAATTTATATATATATCACTAAGGTGCATTACAAAAGGCTTACTACAGAATATTGTGCATATAGCAGTCATCGTTCATTTACAGGGACACACAAAATAATTCGCTACTGTCTGTTAACAATAATTCCTGGAAGTGCGTTTTAAGTTACTGAACGCGATTTTAAATGTAACTCACTTTTTTGTCTATTACTTGGTGTGTATAAATTCTGTATTTCATATACAGGGCAGCACAAAAGTTCGCGAACACATTTCCGTTTATTGACAGAAACTCCAGAAGTAGAATTTTAAACTGTGCTACGCGTTTTCTAACTAAACTTAAATTTAGCATCCTATGTAGTATATATACAAATCTATAGATCATATACAGGGCTGAATAAAAGTATTCGGATAATTTTCCGAATATTGTATATGTTGGAAATTCCTGAAATTACGTTTTTAAGTATGTTATGCGTTTTCCAAATTGTTTACTTAGATGTTATCTTTCAGCTTATTAAACGGTAAGGGGGTAATGATTTGTAAAATTATTTTGGAAGCGTTGGAAAGTGTTACATAATCAATGCTTGGCGCATAATTTTTCGTTCTTGTTAGTTTCTGGCATGGGAGAGTAGGGATACTTGAGCCACCCCTATTTTCTCTACAGTAGGTTAATTTTTCTTTCGAAAATTGGCAACATGGTAACATATTTATAGTTATGCACAAAATATAGTGCTGTAAAAAAAAAAAAAAAAAAAAAAAAAAATCGCATACTTTGGTACCATTTTGAAAGTATAGTGACTAATAGTTGATTTTTCTCTAACTGAAGTAAATATTAAGTGAGTGTTTTATATATATTTTTTGTAATCAGAGTTTTGTTTTAAGCTGCAGCAATATAGATAGATTTAATAAGTGTAATTAAGTATAATTTCAGTTGTATTTTGAATCTAAAATAATTCAAATAGCTGCATGCATTACTTTGTGAAAGTCTGATAAACAAAAATGGTGGTAATGGGGATACTTGTGCCATTGAGATTGGGGATACATGAGCCATGGCTCAACCATCCCTACTAGGAAATTAGACATATGGGTAAAACAAAAAAATTACGCCCTTTTCATGTTCACAGATAGATTTTTTTTTTTTTTTTTTTTTTTTTTCCCGGGGAAGAACTCTTTTTATTTTTTTTTTCCATTAAAAAATAATCAATAAAGACTTAATTTGAAAACATATGTTTAAAAACGTATGTATTTTTGATGAAAATATCCAAATTTTTTTTCATTAAAATAGTCTGTCTAGATAAATGTAGACAGATTTCAATTTAACTTTTTAACTAATATTAAAGTCACTTCTTTAACTTGTTATACTGGTTATAATCTCTAATATTTGAACTAGTTAGGCCAAAAGTATTAAAGTATTTATTTTTTAATGTAATATTTTAAGATTAAATATTGTATACTGAAATTGTAACCTCTGTTACTGTAACTTTTTTTTTTTACCAAAGAAATGACTTCCATTGTCCCCAACAGAGGGTTGAAATGATCCTTGGACCCAGGGCTTAATTTCTAAGAAAAAAAGTCCCGGAGCCCCAATATTCTGCAGTACTAACACCCGTAGTGTACACCCATTTGAATTATATTATGTAATTGCATTTGAAATATGTTATGTTACTTTCATTTACTTTCCCGTCAGAAATATGAAAACATACTTTTTGCGAAATTCATGGCAAGATATTTTTTAATTTCTTAAACTTTTGCCCGCGCCTCCGCGCACGTAAAATGTAAGTTTTGTCTATTCAGAATGATAATTTTACATGTAATTAAAAGAAATAAATAATTTTTATAACTAATAGTGCAACTTTCATCGAAATCCATTCGGTAGAACTTTTTTAAAAAAGCTTAATCTTTCATAATCGGATTGACCTAATTATTAGAACTTTCTTCCATAGCTCTGTAACTAAGCAACGTAGAACGATGTGTTATACATTTAAAATCTTTCCCCAAAAGTTATCTAACTGAGAATTTATGTCCCATAAGAATCCCTTTTGAAAAAAAAAAAAGTTTCTGAGAAACATTTTTTTTTTTTCTCAAAATTTCTGATAGTAATTGAATAATAATAATAAAAAAAAAATTGATGTTTGACAGATATGCTTCTGCGCATGCCCGAATGATTCATTCGAATAATCAAAATAATCGTTATGCCCATCACTACTTTCTATATCCAAACCCGTTTATCTATAATGTAGATAACACAAAAACAAAAAGCAGCAGTTTTGGTCGATTTATGTCCACCGTTTAGGCTTCTTTTTTTTTTTTTATGTCATTTCTCTTATTTCTAATTCCGTCTCACCTTGTTTATTAGTGAGATAAGTATATCAGCATTGCTAATCATCGAGCAATGTTTACAAACACGCTTCTCAAGTTCAATCTTTTGTTTTGTCGTCTAGTGTGAATTTAACAGTCTCTTTCTCCAGTTTCTCCGGCCTTTTTTTTCTTTCTTATCTAATATCGTTTACTCACTTTCTCGCTATTATTTATTATTTAAACCTGATTTATCTGCACATGATCGGTAAACAATGCTTCTTTCTTCAAGCAGAAAAATTACATGAACAATTGAAACACAAAACTGCTTGCTCTTTCTCAATTTCTTTGCGCTGATTAAAAACTTCTAATTCCCGCAGAAAAAAATGCATTGTCCGACCATCACGTATGAAGCCATTTCTCTTCTGGGCTATTAGAACGAAATAATTGTTTTTAGGCGAGTTATGGCCATAAACATAAGACCTTTTCTTTTTCTTCCTTTTCAAATTATTTTTTTCATTTTTACATTTTTGTTACGCATTCTTGAAATTTTTGCAGTTTTGTTTCGATATTGTGTCCGTGTATTTTTCTTTTAAATACTTCTTTCTTCTCTGATAAATTGTGTTTCGAGAAAAATGTCACTCTGTTAATTGCTTTGGCATTTTAAACAACGATTAAACAAAGAAAACCTTTTTTTTCAGCCGCAAAAGTTTTGTAACTCATATTTACCATTTTCTTAATTGTCTTTTACTATTTTCTTAATTATCTTTATTTCTTTCTTAATTCATTTATATGTTTATCAGGTTAATGGTGTGTGTGCTTTTCTATTCCTATTCGGCGAAAAGTAAAAAAAAATATTTTCCACGTTGGAGAAAAATACCACAAAAAATATCTTTTTGAATAATAAATTGCATTGACGGATATAAAGTATTTTGATGTACTGTGCAAAGTTCTGGAGTTTCGTTGAAAAATGGATTTAGAATTGATGGAAGTAGAATTCTTCTTAAAAGGTTTTTTTCAACTTGTTTGTTAAAAAAAGAGAGTATATCACGTTCACGATTTTTATGTGTTAAGTGGTATTTTGGTAGAAGCTTTTCCAAATCTCGTCAAATGTACTTAAGTGGTTAAAAAACATAACAATATCGATACTAATAAAAGAAAGGTATGTATCTTTTGGAGGTGTGGCTAAGGAAATCTACCGCACGCAGAAGCCTGAAAATTTGAATGAGGCTAGACGAAGGCAGGTCCGAATGCACCTGAAGCTCAGATTTTTCATTTTTGATAATTAGTCGAGATATTAATTAAGAACAATAATGAGCATTGCAAAATAGAGCACTGTCGCAGTTGTCTGGCGCAAAACCACATTTCCGAATTTCTTCACGCATAGAGTAAGGAAGCGGGGAAAAAAATTCCTTTTCTTTTTTCGCATTTTGAAACTGCCGCATCCATTCTCCACGTCGAAAAAAGAAAAAAAAAACAAAAAATACCCACTTATTGCTGGCATTTTTACCGTTCTAACAATGCCTTTTATTTATTTATATTTTCCAAATTTTGATTTCGAGTTTTTCTCTTTCGCATATTTACAGATCCGCATTCGCTTTTCTGATCGAAATACTAAAAAACAAAAAATACCCACTTATTCATGATAGTCTTCGGTTTAAAAAAAAATATTAATATTTTCCGTTTCAATACATTTATTTTCTAAATGCGGATTTCATATATATATATATTTCTAATTTAAAATTTTGCGTTCGCTTTCCAAATTTTCCAAGATAGTGGGTCTCTCAATATTATGCTCGTTTGGAAATACTGCCGTTTAAAAATATAAAATCAAAACAGATCGCAGCGTGCGTAGCTATCTCGGTGTATGCTACCGAAAGCAGTAGGGCCCCTAAACTCTAGGTTCGTTCGGATAGATTTTCACTTAAAAATATAAAATCACATAAATACAAGGGTGAGCGCTGCCGAGGGCAGTGGAGCACTAACGTTAAGTTCGTATGGAAAGTTTTCGTTAAAAAATGTAAAATCTTTCAACACTGATTTTTGGTATACAAGGTTATTCTAAATGATAGACCCATTTTCAAAAAAATTTATTTATTAAAGTACAAATCCAAAATGAACAATCTTTATACCAATGAAAAGATGAAGTTTCAAAGTTTTTTTTAATATATTATAAATGTTCAATGTGTCCACTGTTTGCTGCACGGCAAACATCTAAGCGAAAGCCAAACTCGTCCCACACACGAGAAAGCGTATCAGCTGCTACTGAGTGCACGGCTTGTACGTCCTGTGTACATCCCGCCGCTACCAACAACTCTGAGCGATCTGCGGAACCGTATCACTGCTGCCGTGCACTCAGTAACAGCAGATACGCTTTCTCGTATGTGGGACGAGTTTGGCTATCGTGTAGATGTTTGCCGTGCAGCAAACGGTGGACACATTGAACATTTATAATGTCTTAAAAAAACTTTGAAACTTCCTCTTTTCATTGGTATAAAGATAGTTCATTTTGGATTTGTATTTTAATAAATACAATTTTTTGAAAATGGGTCCATAATTTAGAATAACCCTGTATTTAAGGTTATCACGGGCTCGAGCAGTCCCGGGCGGGCCAGCTAGTAAGGATATATAAACAAAACGCAAGGCTTTTTTAGTGGGCTCAGGTAAGCAAAAACAAACCCTATGTATATTTCGAATGTTACACAAATTTACTCTTCAATTTTCTCGTCAACCGGACTTCTTTTGAATCCTGCTCGAGAGTCCTGCGCATGCTACATACGAAGAAAACTCCAATTCTATCTCGCCTACTAAATATCATCTAAGGGGTTTTCTACATTATCGGACAAACATTGAAGAATACCTTGTTGGAGAAACAGGAGTCTGTCCTGTGTGGCCCCGGAATCGCTGATTGATGGGAAGTTTAACTAATTTAATGTTTTCTAATAAAAAAAAAGGAGGGAGAAAAAAACTTTGAACACGATTTTCTTGAAACATTTTTTTGTTACATCATCCTATGGCTTCTAAAAAAACTACTCGGTCGTAACTGAGTAAAATTTTTAGACATTGTTCTGTATGCATGCATGCATGCGGGCTATGGTTCGAATCTACTGTATGTAAGACTTTTCGATATAAACTATTTTTACTACCTATTTTTTTTTCAGATAAAAACATTTTCACAAAAAATTACAACTATTATTTTTGTCGATTCTAACCACAACTGTAAGACTACAGATTATAAAACTGTTCAATGAATTCAATTTCTGATTTATAGATCTGCTGAAAAGATTGGGATATTACAACTAAGTGCGGGCGCAACTTCGCCACCATTTTGTAATTAAAAAAATTCCTCTAAAAATTTCAAAAGATAGTAGCTTGAAATACAACTAATTCTAAAATAAAAACATCTACAGTAATATGTTTTGTTTATATTGAAAAAAAAAATCCCCAAAAATGCCTGCATATATAAGCAGTAAAATGCATAAAAACACCTTTTAATGTTTTGAGAGCAACATATCTATGTGCTGATCCAAAGGTCACATACAAATTCAATAATTCGAAAACTATAGGCAGTTGCACGATGCGATTTTCACATAAATAGTAAATACTCAAAAGACATTGAATTTTTTAAAGTAAAAATAAATAAATAAATGGCCATTTGAATAGCCGCATTTTTCTCCAATAATTAGTAGTGTAGTGGTCCCAAATCTGTTGCTTGTCGGTACTTAAGCTATCATGTGGCAGGAATTACAGCTGAAATATTTTTGAATGTACTGCAGAACATCTTGCCACGCAGAGCTGTAACCAGCCGGCAAAGTCAGATGATAGCACCCTTCTTGCTTCTCAGTGAAAAAAGGTGCCCTTACTTTTGTATGAAAAAATGTGCTTGCATAATAAAAACTGACTGCTTAGATGCTTTATTTATATTCATTAAGGAATGTGCTATCCAATGCAGCTTAAAAATAGTTTTATTTAAAAGGCATTAGATAACTAGTTCTGTTATTTAATTTATATGCCAACAGTAATTTACTGACATACAATGGACATGGACATAGAGCTCCATCATTAGATCACTTTAAGGCTTACTGGTTGTACAATATAAAAAATATAGTAATATTTAACTGTACTTAATCAATACGAATCGTTTGCCTCTTACTTACTGACGTCACCAACCAGCCAGAAGTCTTCTTACTCTTGGAGGCAATACTCCTGCCTTTATCTGGTTATGGCCTTGTTGCCACGTCTCACAGCTATTCTCGTGAGTGGCAACTGTTTAACTGAGTATTTGTGATCCCAGTTACGTTGCCAAACTATTTTAGCGACGCTGTACAGGCTGTTAAAAATTATTTGTTGGTGGCAAGTGTAATTACTCTGGCAATAAAAGTTTTAATATAAAATATATATCTCATGTCTTTCTGTACATTTCTGTGAAAACTGCATCGTGCTACTGCGTGTACTTTTCGAAATTATTGGATTTTTTTTCTCTTCTATACCTTTTGGATAACCGGGTATATCGGTTTGCGTAAAATGCGGTTACAAACTCATCTCTTGATGTGGTACAAGGTCCTGAATAAGCCCATTTTAGAGCTGGGTCATGTTAACATCGTCCGGTCCGATTTTAAAATGATGTTGGGAAAAGGGGGCATTTTCATATGTTTTCCACTTCATGATTCCGCATTATTTCTAACAAGATAAAGTTTCCGCTTTTTATTCCACTCGCTGCTTGCTTCAGTAAATACGAAGAAAGGGTTACTGGGTTTTCAATGTTTGTTTATCCAATTACATAGACCGAATTATATTTCACTATTTAATTTTAGCCACTTTACATAATCTGACTTGCATTTTATTTTATTTTAATTCTATCGCTAAGAGAAGAAGACTGGAGAAGTACATAAAAAAAAAATATGTATTATTGTCGCAAGAAAATTTTAATTTGAATACATTTAAACAGGAAATTTTGTTTAGGCAAATAATAAATTTCTGTTGAATCAACAACTAAATCTTGTTGAAAAACTAAATATTGTTGAACCAATAAAAAATTGCTTGGTTCAACAAATGTGTGTTTCAACATAGTCAAATGAGAATTTTGTTGAGAAAATGGCAGCCAACCTTGAAAACTCTGGAAATATCACAGACCTGGAGAAAGACAGAGAATTTTGTTTAAAGTCAGGGAATTTGAATGTGTTGCCAAAATCTGGGTACGCGATGTTATACTTTCACATTTACTTCTGTTACAAATATGCTTATGCATTCAAAAACTAATATTTTCAACTAATATTTCAAATTATATTTCTATTAAGCAGAATAACATACTTGAAATGTTCCGTACAAATGCTACTGATGTGTATAATTTTATTTAATTTTTCTACTTTAATTTCCATCAAGAACACTGATATCGGATTTTAGATTGGATAAAGTTGGGAATAATACGACGAAACAACTACAACTTATTGCAAAGTCTCTTATTTTTCTGCTGTTTACCAAGCAAAGCATTGCTGTGATGTTTGTGTATTACATGTATTGGTTATTTCTAAATTGAAATTAAAATATTTTTTGTTTTTAATAAATCGGAATTTTATATCCCGGGATAGTTCGAGCGGTTCAGACTTTGTAGCGATTATTTTCTCCGAAATGTTTTCTTTTCACCGCTCAACAACTTTCTGGCCTATTCACGAAGTTATTTTTGTTCATAAAATATGCAACTTGCACACATATTACTTGTAAGTGTCATGAAATTGAAAGAGGTTTTCCATTTTCTTATAAATTTCTTATAAGTTATTATCGAATGCTCCCTAATGGCGACCTTTGCTTGATTGTCATGTCTTGAAAATTAGTGTAAAACGCCAACTTTGACAACATTGAAAAATAAAAAAATCCGTTTCTTAAAAGACTTTATAAGAAACAAGTCCTTCCAGCTCAGTCGGAAGATTGGCTTGATTTCTTTTTTTTTCTGTCTTTTCTTTTCTTTCTTTTCTTTTCTTTTCTTTCTTTTTTTGAAGGTAGTACATACAGCATATTTAAAAAAAAAATAGAATACAATTTAATAATTGCAAAATTAATGCATTGTCGCAATTAAATTCGAACTGGTTCAGTATTCCGGACGTTACCATGAGGGCAAATCTTGCATGTTTTTTGCTTTTGTGTGTCCCTGTTATACAAACTATAAGAGGTTAACTTGGTTAATGAATCATCCATACTGACAAGATTGATACATGTTTCCAATTGGGTTCGTATTGATTCAGTATTTCGGAATTTATTGTGATAGAAAATTTTGCAAGTTTTTTAACTTTTGTGTGTCCCTGTAAACAAATTATAACAGCTACGTATACTTGATTAATGAACTAATCCATGATACTTGCAAGATCAATACGCTGTCCCAATTATAGATTCTAACTGGGTCAGTATTTCGGACGTTATCGTGAAGACATATTTTGCATGTTTTAGCTTTTGGCGTGTCCCTGTAAAACAGACGGTAAGAGATACATTGGTTAACGAATTATCCAAGGTACTGACATGATCAATACATGTTCACAATTAGGTTCGAATTGGTTCAGTATTTCGGAGTTATCATATGATGACAAGATTTGCATTATATACCTAGATAGATAGCTATATAACGGAGTGACTGCAATAGCTCGATTTCTAAAGAAATCAACTTAAGAGCCTACATCAGTCACGTGAAAAAACGCTCAAGCTAATGTTAAGTCTATGGGAAGGTTCTTGCGCGATTTCTCGCTCGCATTTTAATATTTTTAAATGATTTTTTTTGCATAGGATAACTGAAGCCGATCCCTAACGTTGTTAGTTTTTACTTTTTCGATTTTGGTTCCAGTTTTTTCATATAAGGGTACTTTCTCTTTCAGAACCGGTTCCAACCAGTTCCGAAATTAGAAATGTTTGCTTATAAAAAAAAAAAACTGTAACTAAAATCGAAAAAGTAAAAACTAACAACGTTAGGGATCGGCTTCAGTTATCCTATGCAAAAAAAAATCATTTAAAAATATTAAAATACGAGCGAGAAATCGCGCAAGAACCTTCCCATAGACTTAACATTAGTTCAAACGTTTCTTCGCGTTACTAGCGTAGGCTCTTAAAAGAGAAACTCTGTTCGATTTCTTAGTATCTAATTAAGAATTCGTACAAGTTTCGTTTAAAAAATATCTCAAAGTAGCAAGTTTGAATTTTGAACCAGTACAGTCTTAATCAGGAATAAATATCTACATGTATCTTTAATGGAACTTTTGGACATTAGTTAATAATATTGCATTTGGTTGACTGCTCTGGGGAAGTTCAATTAGGTCAATTTTTCACTCGGAAAAAAGGCTTCCTTTAATTATACAACACTGCAACGATATCATTCTTCATCACATGGATCTTGTCGTCGAAATTATACCTTTTCACAGTAGTTATTCCACGATTACCATTAGCCGAACATCTGAAATTTCTTATGAGCGATTGTTTCTGCATCGGAAATATGTTGCTGTAGGCTGTTGAACTTGGCATTGATTACCCACTTCTTATGACTTTCTATTTTTTTGCTTGAAGTGTTTTCATTATGCACTGAGCGTGGTTTTCCTGGAGTCGGAAAACTATCATTTGCACCAAAGGGAAAAACGTTGTGCTACAAATTCTTCTTTCCCTTTTCTCCCATCTTTTCTTTTTAATTGGGTCAAGTGTCAGGTAACATAATAATAGTCATTATAAGACTAAGGGATGCCCCATGGCTTCTGGATTTTGAGAGGTAAGAATGCATAAGTTCGACGCGATTTTCCCTGAATAAAAGCTGTTATTAAAAATTAATGCTTTCTCAGATGTCCATTTCCATGCAGTAGAATAATCACATCTGCACATTTAGAAAGTATATTAGAAAGTCGCCAAATTACATACGATATGTATGTAATTTGGCGATTCTATAATGTAGCTTCCTGAAAAAAAACTTTGTTATAAAAAATTATCGATACATCCAATTATGGAAGATTCTTCAATTTAGATGTATATTTATAAGTTTTAGTTGAAATGGGATTTTTTTAAGCACCAACTTTATCCACGAGTAACGAATTAATTTTTTGAAATTTTTGTTTCGTCTGAGATTACCAAAGGATCCAACCCGGCTTCCCGGGTTACAGAACATACTGCCCGATTACAGAACATACGTGAAAACCATTTCTTAAAAAAATTAAAAACTCTAATAGATATTTTAGATTGCCCACCAACAATACTAAACACATTTTTATATGAAAAATATAAATTATGTATTTAAATGAAGTTTCGTAATGTATTAGAAGCGATACTTTCGTTTTAGCCGCATTCCAGATCATGGGTGCAAGTCTTCAGTCTCAGGACTGATTTCAGGCCTGGAGAGATTTTTGATTAATAGTAAATTCTACTTTTATATACTTAATAATAGCAATTTTACTTTCAAGAACTTATTTAATCACTATCTCGTACTGCAAGATATGAATTTTTAGCCGTAATGCAAGACATAAAAATCTTCTAGTCCGTTTCCATTTGGTTATTCCTAATAGTCAGAAAAGTTTTCAGTCTTGGCTTGGATAAACTTCTTGCACCCATGTTCCAGATGTAAATTGCCGAAGACATCGCCAAAGATTTTGTTACTTACAACAGTCTTTTAGATTCTGATTATTTCAGTGTTTAAGCGGACAGTTTGATTACATATCTGTTAAATTTGTGTTCCATTTATATTATTTTATTTATTGAGGAAATTTTAAATTCGGTAGGGAATATTAGCCTAATACGACCGGTGAACTATTTATTTTGTTTTAAGTGCAACCGGCTGAATCTTCGGTAATCGAGCTGCACGCGATAGATAATTTTTTTTTTTTTTTTTAAATCATGCATGAATATTATTTTTAAACCACAAAAATCGTAAATTGAGATACAGTTTTCAAAATAATTGTATTTGAAAGTACATTTTCTCTCCTAATCGACAATGTAAAAATTAAAAAAAAATATGCGATATTTAGAAGTAATTAAATTTGCGAAAAAAAGTGAAAGGAATTCCTTACATCATTACCACCGTCGATATAACACTAGCGTTATTCACGGATATGTTTTTGTTTTACAATATAGATATCATATTTTTCTTGTAATTACACCATTAATATATTCTTTTTTTTTTTTTTTTTTTTTTTTTTTTTTTAAAAGATTTTAAACTGTCAAATCGATTTTTAGAAGTAGAATTTTGTTTTTATGAGTGTGTGGGATACAATGGACCTTATATGAAGAATACTAAATTTCAACACGAATATATATTTAAAGGGAAAAGTACTTTTTTAGAAATCTGTAACCACATTTTTCAATACATTCAATAGCATAGAAAACTGATTGATTTCAGATGCATAAAACACGTAAGAGAATTTTTGAAACATTGACTTTATATGCAAAATTATATTTAACAAAATTTTACTTAAATATTTTATTTAAAATTATTTAGCGTGTTTCAAACGATATGTAAATAAGATAATATATATGTTTTTTAAGTTGCTGTTGTTGACTTTAGTTACAGCACATTAAAAAAGCGCATAATTAGCCATAACTATTTATGCATTAAGTGGTATAATTGTTATGTTAAAAAAATCAAATAATTATTTGAGTTTTTTTTTTTTTTTTTTTTTTTTTTTTTTTTTACTTTAATATGAAGTGGTAGTCATATTCTTCAAGATATTGAGGTTATGCCGAACAAAAAAAGTAATTAATGAACTATTTTCTTTTTTCCAAACTGTACCAAAAAAGAACAAAATGTGTTAGGAAATTATCTTAACTGCAGATTTAAATTTAAATGAAAAAAATTGTAAATGTTTATTTTTTTTAGAGACAGTTTGACTATTAAATCCGTATTAAAAAGTGCCCTTATTGAGGTGGCCCAATGTACCCCATGTGGACATAAAATAAGAAAATGCTCTAAAATATTTTATCTGATATATATATAAAGACGAAATTTGCATTGATTTACCATAAAATGAGTGCCTTTTCTTTATTTTTTTTAACTTTAAATTTCTAATCTTTCTTAGCAAAAAAAAAAATCTAAAATTCTAAACAGGCAAAATTTTATATTTCGGTATCTAAAAGAACCAACTTTTTATATGAATTAATTCTGCTTCGAACATATGATTTAGAGTGCTGGAAATATTCATTACTATGCGACCCTTTATGAGTACACATATGAAATTATAACAATGTAAAATAAATAATTTTGAAAGGGTGGTCTACTGTACCCTTATGTCCATTGTGCACCATTTCCCCCTATATTATTTCAATCCAAACTGATTGAAAGTTATTTGGTGTGCGTGTACATTTTTTTTTTCTAAAATGGATATTTTTATCGCACAAATCCTGTATTCTAAAATTTTCATGTAATAGTCTGTTCCATTTTACTATTTTTTTTTCCGTTCTTCTAAGGTTTTTTAAGCAGTATTATTGTTATTAGGTTTTACTTTTCTATAATTAGAAAAAATGCTTGTTAATTATCAATGTTTGGTTTTCGTTATATCGTTTCAACCAAAACTCAGTGATTTTTTTTTTCTTATTTTGACATACGTACATGTTCTTAAATTAACATTTTTATCGCACAAATCCTTTATTTTAAAATATTCATTGACTCTTGTACAACAGTGTTTTCCAATTCTATTTTTTATTCTTCTAAGGTATTTATTTTAGCAGTATTTTTATTAATGTAGTTGGGCTTTATTTTACTGTAATTAGAAAAAAAAAAAAAGCTTGGTATTTATTAATTTTTGGCTTCCTTTATGTCCCTTCTTTCCAAGTTGAGTGAACGTGTCTTTTTGTTTTCTTTTGACATATGTACTTTTTTTTTTTCGCTTTGAAAGAACATTTTTATCGTACAATTGCTACATTCCGAAATTTCCATGGACTCTTCTACAATAGTATTTTCTAATCTATTTTTTATTCTTCTAAGGTTTTCAGTGTCATGTACAAGTTTTATAGTCTAATTGGCTTATTTTTCTTTTGTATCTTTTATCTACCGCTGTTAATTTCTATCTAATCAGAACAACATACTTTACCTCGGAGGGGGGGGGGAGGGGGAATGTCATTCGATCGATATTTTCTGCTAATTGGGTTAAGGAAATGACATTATAATTCTTACAATTAGAAGTCATTGTAATGGTGTTTAGCAACTAATGGAGCTCCTTGATGCCCTTAAGTAAGCTATATTATAACTCTGAACTAATACGGACTTTCGTCCAAGATGGTATTATTGCTATAATTTTTTTGGTCTTAAGCTAAATTCTGTATTGAAGTTTTCTTACCGAAATAAGTAAGTAATCATTAAAATATATTAACATAGTATTATAGTTTCTCAATCTGACAATTTTTGCGTTATTGAAATTTGTATTGAAATGCTGTAGTATGTTTGATTGTGTATAAGTGATCACAATTATAACTCCTAAAATACAAACGATATGTGATAAAAGAGGAAAATGATTCATACATCAAGTACATATTTCGTTTTATCCTATTGCACTTAAATAGCAAATTTTAGGCTAAAATAACACATTATTATTATTTTATTTGAAATATTGTACAATTAACTTTTTAAAACCGATTTTGTTTTCTTCCATGATTAGAAACGTAGCTATGGCTATTATGTCTCAGCTCTCAAACCGGAAGTCAGTATTTAAGGTACAAGAAATTGAGCTAAGCGCATCAAGGGGGAAAAAAAATTTCTAATATTGATATTAACCCTTAACTGCTGTGACAAAAATTGTCGCAAGGATAAATAAAACAAATAGATTAACTATATTTTCCGAACGTCACATTCACCTTGAAACTATATTAACGTTAAACTGTACAAAATCAAACAAATAAATTATTTTATTTTACTAAAAAAGTACTAAAAGTTACAAATAGATTTTAAAAACTTAAAACCATCGTAGATACGAAGTTAAAATGCTTTCAACTGTCAACTGCAGTCATCATCAGGTGAGATATCTCGAAATGTTCAAGAATTATCGTTGGTCTTCTATATATTTGTAACTTTTAGCACCTTTTTAGTAAAATAAAATCATTTATTGATTTGATTTTGTACAGTTTAACGTTGTCGCATAGATGCTGTGAGCGGTCTCTGAGACCGCTTGATCGAAGGAAGAATAAAAGGCTCTCTACTAACTTATAGATACTGTTTCTGTACTAAACTTTATGTACAGAACTATTATAATTCACCTATTCAGAATTATCTAGCAATTACCAGGGCTCTAAACTGAACAAAATTTCACTAGTAATTATAGATAAACTGAAGATTACAACTTAAACTGTGGAAAATTTAAAAAACAGCGGTCTGTGAGACCGCTAACAGCAGTTAACCCTTTATAAGGCAGTGGTAAGTATTTTACCACTTAATTTTAATTTTAAATTTGTACCAGATTTTTTTAATTAAATTGTGCGTTTATATTTTACGTAATAAATCTATTTAAAATCTTTTAAATTAATTTGTTCTTAAATTCTGGTGATATTCCATTATTTGACCATCCTATCAACATAAATAATTTGCCTTACTAAGGGTTAAGGTGCAAGGAAGGTACAACATAAATTTTGGAGAGCTTTAAGAACTTCAGGTGAATATTTTAAATAGATTTTCAGAAATAGTAATAAATAAACTTTAAAATGCGTTTTCTGAAAAACACAATCTTCATGATCAGTTACGAAAACGTTCTGCCTCCAAAAATTATGGTTATGTTCATATTTAACTAAACCCCTTACAGTTTATGTGACATTGTGAATGCAGTGGGCTATCGGTTTAGATATTTCTGAAAGTTTACGGCTATTTTTATAAACTAGTATTCATTAAATATATGAAAAATCCATCAAAGTGATAATATGAATGGGTGTATTCATGGAAGTTTTAATTTTATTTATGACTTAGATTGCAATTTATTTCCTTCTTAATAACTCAAGTTCTATATTTATTAAAAAAAAAAAAAAAAAAAAAAAAAAAAAGTAAATTATTATTTTTTATACAAAAACATTTTTGTTCCTTTATTTCTTTTTTTGTAAAAAAAAAAAAATGAAAAAAAAAAGCATCAAAATAATTTATTTGACAAATAAAATGATTTTTTTACATTTTAGTTTATTTGAAACAACCAATATTATACGTATTTGGTTTTTAACACTTTCCAACATTTGAAAAATGTTTAAGAATTTGGTTTGTCTGTTCGTGCACTAATTCACTTAAATATACTCGGATTGTAATTGATATTACTGAGGTTTACAACGGCATATTCGGTATTGAAAATGAAATGTGGTAATTTATAGGTCGTTTACAGGGGCACTCAAAAGAATTCGTACATTATAATTTACGGGGAAAATCGTTTGCAGTGTATTTTAATGCTGTTACACTATTTCAAACATATTGAAATTGATATACATAACTGAGGTGCATTACAAGATGTTTAGCATAAAATAGGGTGTGCATAGCATTTGTTGTTCATTTACAGGGACACACAAAAGAATTGGGCTATACAGTACTGTCTACGAGCAATAATTGCTAGAAGTGAGTTTTAAATCGTGGCATGTGTTTTTAAATTTAACTCATTTTTAGCATATTACTTGTGTATAAATTCTATAGATCATATACAGGACTGCATAAAAGAATTCGGGTGCATTTCTGCTTGTTGACGGAACCGTGTTTTGCGTTTCCTAACTCAACTAAATTTCTGCTTGCTATGTAGTAAATATAATACAAATCTATAGATCATATACAGGGCTGTACAAAAGAATTCTGATATTTTTCCAATTATAGATGGTCATTTTTGAAATAGTTTTCAAATGTGTCATGCTTTTTCCAAGTTGTTTACTTGGGTGGGGCTAGTTGAACTGAAGCTGAAAGGTAGACCTCTCCGCCTGGTTTGACCTTGACCTTGTTTACTTAGACATCATCTTTCACCTTATTAAACGGTGAAGTTTTGTTATAGTGTTCTGAATGTGGTGAAAAGTGTTTCGTAATATATGCTTGATGCATGATTTTTCTTTCTTGTTCTTTATTATTATTATTATTATTATTGGTGTCAAACGTAGTGGAATACTTTAATGTAATAGTCATGTTACATCAACAACTTAAATTTGCAAATCTATTCATAAGTATTAAAATTTTAAATGCAGTTAATGAAGGAAAAAGAAAGGAAAACAAATGGGTGTTTCGCGAATGATAAAATGAATAATTATACTAAAAGAGAAACATTTTTGATTAAAAATAAATTTATTACACCTTTAACTTAAATAAAAACCTAAATAGTTTCAAAAAGTTTTGATTAAATTTTGTAATTAGCATATTAAAAAAAAAATAATTTAAACGTTTTTGCACATTTTTCAAATGCAGTATTGTTTATTTCTAAATTCAGCACATTTTTTTGGTTTTAACACCTATACTGTCCAATAATGGGTATATAGGTAAATTTTATGAACCTATCTTAAACGGATTGATAGTTAAAGTGTGCGCAGATTTAAGATTTATCATTTAAAAAAAATCAAAAGTTTTAATTAGTAATTTTTTTAAATGCACAAGAACTCCGGTAATAGTACTAATTTTTAATAAGTTATAATAAAAGAATTACTGAAAATAGTTATTCACTAATTAAAAGTTTACGAACTTTTTTGGTTCAAAAGTTGTTTTTATTATTATAACACAGTTTACCAGCTATAAATACTCAACAATTATAAATTAAGTTTATTAATCATTGCTATTTGGTTAAATTCCTCAAATGTTTATTAATTAGTTTTAACTTGCTAAAACGTCTTTCGTTGGAGGCAACCTATTTCAGGCAATGTCAGAAATACTTTGAGACATGTATAGTAGTGATGGGTATAACGATTATTTTGATTATTCGAATGAATCATTCGGGCATGTGCAGAAGCATATCTGTCAAACTTCAAAATTTTTTTTATTCAATTACTACCAGAAATTTTGAAGAAGTTTCTGCAGAAACTTCTTTTTTTTTTCAAAATTTCTGGTAGTAATTGAATTAAAAAAAAATTGAAGTTTGACAGATATGCTTCTGCACATGCCCGAATGATTTATTCGAATAATCAAAATAATCGTTATGCTCATCACTAATGCACAGTAAGGTTTGGTGAAACATCTTTATGTCTATTACAAGCAATGGTGAGATTCAAATAACAACAGACTCTCTGCCCCAGTGATTTTCGATGTATAAAACTATGAAAGGAAAACGAAGCATTTGTTCATAAATTATAAAACACTTTCCATCATTATAAGAAAATTGTTAAAAAAAAACTTGTATTTTTTGGTATAGTGAAAAAGAATTGTTCTGCTAAAAGGACAATTTATTTAACAAATATTTGGCAATCTGTAACACTTATCAAAATTTCTGTAAGAAAGTTAATTAAAACATCATTCTAACAATAAGCAGAACACAAAAATAGCTGAAATTCAAGCTGAAGAATTATCTAAAGTTCCAATGGCATATTTAAAGGTATATATACATACATTCCTTATAGGATGCGTATGTTTTTTATTTTTTAGTACCAGAATATTTTAGTCACAGTTTTTGCCTTGTCTAATCGTAGAATTCTTGTATTTTATCTTAGGTGGGCAGTCTTACGGCTCTTCATCAGTGAAATTTCAAATCCCCCCCCCCCCCTAATGTTAAATCTAAGGGCGTGTGATGTATTCGTATTTTTTAAATATCTCCATAGGAAATTAATATTTTTACCTTCTTTTTTTTTCTGTGTACTCTTCTTAAAGGATATCTCTTTCTTTCTTAGTTGTCAAAATATTTCTAAAATATACTCTAAGTTTCTAATGTGTTCAAATCTTAGCGAAACTGGATAAGATTTTAACACTTCACATAAAATTGAGTATATATTTTAAAAATATTTTGACAACTGAAAAAAAAAAAGGAGACCTCTTTCAAGAAGAGTACGCAGAAAACAAAGTTAAGAGTATTAATTTACTGAGGAGATATTTTATAAATACGAATGCATTCTACGTCCATAGGTTTAACATTAGCAAGGGGAATTTGAAATCTCAATGATGAAGAGCTGTACAAGTCCGAAATTGCAGTTTTAGAGGAAAGTGAAAAAACTGCGTGCGCCTGTTTTTGGTTTAACTGGGTACAGGCCGTTTTGTTTAATATCAATGTATTTAACCGTCAAATGTGTTTTGATAGTGCAAGTAATAATTGTTACTGTTTAGTAATAATTGTTACTGTTTGGTTTCGTGCAGTGAGAATACTGTAATATATATAATAGCGAACATTTATTTCTTGTTCTCTTGTGACCACTAGCTAAAACAACTCGTTACCTTCCATCTAGACTCATAGACCTCGAGTATCGAAGGTCACGCTCATACAAGTGCAAATGGTGTTTTCAACTTTTATTGACTATATCGTTTTATAGATAAAGAATTTTTGCTTCTGTCAGTGACTTTTTTATTCCCACCCCATCCTCAGAAAAAATAATTTCTTAGCTTTATGTTTAAAAATGAATTTTTAAATATAGAACCAATAATCATGCGAGACAATATCCACTTAGAACAACCAATGAAGGATAAACTGTCTAATTTAAGCAAACATTTATTTACAGCTTTATTAGAAAGAATTTTTTGGGGTTTTCGTTTAGCTCAGTCTAAACTACACAACAGGTTAGGAAATAAAAATCACAGGAACACACGTTTATGTTCAAATTTTGAATTAAAAAAATATGTATGTATAATTTTTTTGTATAAAACATAAAATTTTCACAACACTTGATACTAAATTCTATATTTTGTTTTCCGATGAATCTAAAAAGAGTATTGTTTCTGCTTTCTGTTAGTTGATCTTCAGTTTTGTTGCAAGTGGGGAGGGAAAAAAGAAAACATTTAGAGTATTGTTTTATTAAGTTTGGATGTTAAGTGCAATGTATTACACTTTCTAATTTATATTAAGTCCGAAAACATTTATAATCAGCAGTAAGTTGACTATTTTGAAAATATCGGATATATATATAATTATAATATCTATGAATTTCAAAAAACATATCAAGTTCTATTATCATTCTACTTAAATCTCCAAAGAGATAATTTATTTATTTATAAATATCTTTATTTCTGATGTTTACGAAAATATGACATTTACGAACTCTGACGATGCCCGTCCAGAAGGAGTTAAATGTGCTAAAACGTATGCGAAAAATGAGAAGCTAGGGAAATTTGATACAAATGTTTCAATTCCATATATATATATATATATTAAACTGCCATAAATATATGTGTGTATTTAAGAATTCTGTACGACAGCTTAACGTGAAGCTAACAAGGTTTCTCCTCGATTATAAAACTCATGGGAATAAGATTGCTTGATACCTAATGCTTTTTTTTTTTTTTTTTCAAAAATCTGTCTTCACCATCAGAAAATGGACATCTGATACTGAGATATAAGCTTTTCACAAACTGTATTTTTAAATTTGAAGTATTTTTTTTTTTTAAGAAATGACTGTTGAAATTTTTACTAAAGTAAAATTTATTGCTTTTTAAAAAGTATTCAAAAGCTAGATAAAGCAATTTCTAAAATGCAGTACGGTACGTTTGTAACATACATCGACTTTCTGGTGAAAGAAACCGATTTTTGATAAGTATAATGCATTTCGTTGCCTCGAGGTATTTCTTTTTTTTTTTTCTTTTCTTTAATTTTCTTTCTTTATTTCGCCGTTTTCACAGTTCGTTAATATGGATTTCAGGATTTATGACGGAAAAATTCGTTTTCACTGGAATAGAACCTTCATTAGACATATATTTATTTAAAAGCAAAATTATATGTTTTTAAAATGTTATTTCTTCGTGAAAATTTATATAGTGACATAATATATATATATATATATATATATAATTTTTTAAGAAACGTTATTTTGGCACACTTCTATAACAGCTGCGTGAAATCCTCATTTCAAAAATTTGTTTGAAGATTGAAAACAATTTTTGTGATAGCAGGTTTTATTTTGTTTCTCTTTCGTAAAATGTATACAACAATATTAGATTTTATATTTTAAGAAATTGTGCCAAGCATTTGTAAAATTTTACGAAAGTATTATAAAGAATAAAATAAAAAAAGATTCACTAGATGCAGAATCTTATCAATTACATGCTGAATTTACAAACTGTTATTGATTTTTTTTTTTAATAATTTGTACAACAATAACACTTCTAAGAAATGTTATTGTAAAATTCTGCATAGTTCTAAAAGAATATAGTGTAATTTTAAGTAAGTGTAAAAGTATTTGACTAAACTTTCGTATATATTTCACGAAGATACAATCATATATAAAGAAAATAAGACCACTCAAATATTTCACCAGGGTTCGATCCAGGCAAATTTTGGGGCCTATTTAGGGCCCCTTCACAAAAATCCATTTAATAAAATATGACCCTTCACAAAATTCATTTTAATAAAACAGGACCCTTCACAAAATTCCATTCCATAAAAACATTCTTCATTAATTATTTTTATTTTATTATCTTTTAATTTGCAAACAAAACAGGTTCAACAGAAAAGAAAAGTTTAGCAGAAGCCCTTAGAGAAATTATTAAATAATAAATGCTTGATTCGAAGTTGAGTTACTGGATTTCATATTTTGTTACAAAATGTTATTTTTCACAAAAATATAATAAGTTCACAAAAATAACTTTTACTTATCATAAAATGGGCCGCAAGAGAAAAACCCTGCATCGACCCCTGCTCATTCAGATCGTCTTCCTTATAGAAGTTGTTTTAGTTCAAAGTCTTAAGGGCCATCTCTCATGAACTTTTAAATTTCCTTTCTCTGCCCCCCCCTTTTTTTCCCTTAAAAATAAATAAATAAATAAAATTAAAAAAAGAAAATATATTATTATATTTACACATAATATACACATAAAATTATAAATTAAGTATATATTTTAGAAATATTTTGACAACTAAAAAAAAAAAAAAAAAAAAGAGAGATCCTTTAAGAAGCAGTACACAGAAGAAAGAAGTAAAAAAAGAATCGAATATGAACGTTTGGATTCCAGTTGCATGTTAATTTTCTGGCGAGCTTTAAAAATACGAATGCATCATACGCCCTTGGGTTCAACATTAGCGAGTGGAATATGAGATCTCACTGACTAACTTCCTTAATCCTTTGTGACTCAAGAACTCCGATTTGAAAAATGTTTACTCATATGTTAGATTACATCATGTTAGATTACATCATATTAAACATGTAAAAAAAAAAAAAATATTGACTAAAAGGCATTTTTTTCAAATCTACAATAAACAGAAAATTACAAATTACTTCTGATAAATATTGTCAAATTTTTAATACAAAATTGTAAAATATACGAACTTATCTTTCTAAAAAATCTATTTTTGGACGTCTCCAGCCTTTTTAAATATGACAAAATTTGCGAAGTTGGTTTGCTCAAATGATAAAATAAAACTTTGTCATGAAAAATTAACTCAGTATCGCCGTCTGTTGAGAATTCTATGGACAGTTTATATTAACTGCTGTGCTGGAAGATAGCGGAAATAAATAAAAGCATCTTTTAAAGCCACCTGTATAAATAACAGCGGTGATACAAAGGGAATAACCGTAAAGACATCCAATCTACACTGCAAAAAATAATTGTTGATTTTACAGTATAAAACTGGCACCCCAGCTGCAGTATTATACCGTAAAATTAACAGTATTAAACAGTAAAATAAGCAGTAATACGCTACCGCGATACTGTAAAATCAACAATTATTTTTTGCAGTGTATTAACTATTAAATGACGTTATTGATCATCACGAGTGTTGTTATTCCTGTGAAATAATTGCATGTTTTTGTGAAATAATGAATTTCGCAAGTGTTTTATTTTAAGAAGTGTCACGCGGAGGTTATTTTAATGGAATATTTTTATTATAATGGATAGATTTGTCGTTTAACTACTTTTCTGTTGAATCTAGCATTGACATTGAAAATAGGATGACAGCAATCGCGGATAACAGCTGTTGTTGGCTGCTTTAAAAGCAATCAGAAGAAGAAAAATGAACTAAAAATAAACTTACAAGTATACAAGGTTTCAGCGATATTTCTTAATGAAGAATGTGTTCAGGGGTTATATCTAACATGCAAAGTCGAAAAAAAAAAGGTGTATTTGTGGGAGTTTTTTCAGGAAAATGAAACGAGATATTTGAAAAAATCTTTTTTTATTTTGTTTATTAAAGAAATTGATTTTTGTAATGACGAAATAAAGTTGGGTGTCCCCAGCAGACCGCTTCCCGGAGATGGTTTCGTTCTGGTAGCTGTCCACAGTGATCACCGTAACTTCTGTCAAATATTATCTGAAATTATAAAAAGCATAATGTCTTTATTCCGAACAATAAAACTAGGGAGTAAAAATTGATTGTAAACAAAATGGCGTCCGTTCGAAGTTAAGTTACCAATTTTCACAAAAAAAAAAAAAAAAAAATGAACTTTGATAGTTTATAAAAATTAGAAAACATCATCAGATCGCCATAAGAAACTATTATTCTCTAGGATAATATTGCTGTTAAAAATTGGTCAGAATTTGAAGCAGATTGGTTGAGATTTGTTCCAGTTATCGTGATCACTGACTTTAAAAACATATAGTTTTGAGATAAATCACGTTTAGATTCAAGTTATGATTTATGTATGATAAAACAAAATAAATTAAAGCGGCGTAACTTTCTTAATTCTTATCAGATTGACTAGAAAAGGTAACTGAATATTCCCTACTAATTGTACTTTCGGAAAATGCATTTTTTGAAAATTTGCAGGTAGATATAACGTTAATCCTAATGTGCTCTTAAACTACACAAAATTTTGCTTATATACAACTTACCGTTACGACAAAATTTTTTTTTTAATTATGCTTTTTTACCTTTTATAGCAAAACAACTTCCCTTATCCCTTAATTCCCGCTATGTTTTTTTGAAATTTATAAGAATAACGGAGTAACGTAACGTATGCTTAGCATATTTATTATCCACTTAGATTTTGTGCGTGTTCCGTCTAAGCAGTGAGTAATATAAAATCGCCAAGGTCGTGAGAAAGCCATTCACCCTGTTAGCATCTCCACCTTCCTCGTTCGCATCACCTCCACAATGGTTTACCAACCTCTCTCTTAACGATTTGATGCAAGCATTACGGTAAAAGTTATGATGAGGTAAATGCAGGCATTGTCCAAGTTTACGTAATAAACATCGCTGTGACCCATCCATTGTCAGAGCAGGAAGAATAAAGGGAGCATCTTTTTTGGTTTTTGTAACCGCAATTGTACTTAATCTAATCCAGCTAAATGCGTGCACTTTATTCTTAAAAATTCATTTGCATTATTTAATAATTCAGGATTCAGGTATGACATTAAAATAAAATTATAGAACATAATTCAATTTAAATATTGTTATTCTTTTGTTTGCCGAGACAGGGCTTAATTAAAGTGCAGGCCGATGGGGTCATGGCCCCGAGTCCCATATTTGGTATGTGTTTTGATTTTTGGTCACGCTATTAATGATGGTATATACGTATTTCATTTATTCACGACTATTTGATATTTTTTGCCAATAGTACCTGTGATTGACGATAACAAACAAAATTGTTAAATCCATAGCTACCAGGGTTGGCCAATTTTTGCCTAAGTGGGAAAAAACTGCAGAAAAAACCGTCCCGGAAAAAATACTTTTTGCCACAATTTTTGCCACTGGAAAAAATTACTAGGAAATTACAGGGTTTTAAGGATTTTATTTTAATTACATGATTAAAATCAGTGATTTAAATTACAATCTTGATCAACTGTTTCTTTTGTAAATCATTAAAAATACATTCTAAAATTTCTTTAAATGAAATTTTTAACATAAAAAATTAACGTAATTTTTTTGCACTTCTAAAAATAGTTCAACATTAGCAGATGCTTGTCATTTGTGGTGTTCTTTAGTACAGAATCTTGTTTTGCAAAGTCATATTGCCATAGTCAATAAACATTTCAACCAAGCAGTTCTACCATATCATTTACTCATATATTTATTACACCCAAAATACAGAGGGGAATTATTGATTATGAACAAAAGGAGAAAGCTCGAAAGTGGCTCAAGAAATAGATCCTAACCACGTACCTCTTGCTATAAAATTTGATATGGAAGAATCACCCCCAAAACATACTTTACTGCTAATGTTGTTGAATCAGTTACAGCTCACAAATGGTGAGGAAGTATTTCATCTGTTTGTGACATACCAAAGTTTTTTGTCAACTAATTACTCATTTACAAATTTCTTACCCAAGTTCTGCTGCTGTTGAAAGAACATTTTCAAGTTTTTCTTTTATTCATTCTGATATCAGAAACAAACTTTCTCTGGAAACTTCCACAAAACTTTTAATTTGATATGCAATGTTAAAAAAAGGACTAATGCAGTAATTTTGTGCTCTGTTTGACTTTGAAATATGTCTTTCTTTAGATGTTTTACTTTAATAAAATAAAAATGTAAATTTGTAGTTTTATTTTTATGGTTATGTCATTTATTATTAATTGATTAATTCTAAATACTTCTTAAGTTAAAAAATCTTCAAAAAAAATTTTTTTTTCATTAAGGTGCAAAATGTAACTGGTGAAAATTGAAATAGTGTTATTATAATTTTATTTTTCTGCTCTTCTTTATTTTTCCCATTTTTGCCACTTTTTCCATTTTTCCAATTTTTGCCTGTTTTTTTTTTTACTTTTTGCCGCTGTGCATTTTTTGCCGGCAAAAAGCCAACCCTGATAGCTACAAAAGTGAAATTGTGATGACTTATCCCATGTGTGCCTTATTGATAAGCCCCGTCGTAGCAGAAACCGTGCAGCATGACAGCGAGATCCCCCTTATATTAGACCGAATTAATTAATAAAACAAGAAAGAAAAATCATGCGTCAAGCATATATTATCAAACGCTTTCTAACACATTCAGAATGCAGTAAACATTTTCGCAGTTTAATATGGTGAGAGATGATGTAAATATGGAAATGATGTAAAAATGGTATGGAAAACGTATTACACATTTGAAAACCCAATTTCTGCAATTACCATCAATAGTCGGGAAAATATCCGAATTCTTTTTTGTTGCCCTGTATATGATCTATATTGCTAATTTTTACTTTAGTTTGGAAACGCATAGCACAGTTGAAAATTCCTCTTCAGAAATTTTTATCCATACACGGAAATGTACTCGAGATCTTTTGTGCAGCCCTGTATAGGATCTATAAGATTTATATAAACTAAGTAATATACAAAATATTAGTTAAATTTAAAAACGCGTACCACAACTGAAAACTCATTTCCAGCACTTATTGTTCACAGACAGTACTGTAACCGAATTATTTTGTGTTTCCCTGTAAAGAATTGATTGGTATGCAAACCATATTCTATAGTAAGCACCTCAGTGATAATATATCAATTTCAATATGCTTGAAATGGCGTAATATCATTAAAATACACCGCAATTGATTTTTCCCCATGGACTGTGATGAAATGGAATTCTTTGGAGTTTCCCTGTAAACGAACTATAAATGCTACGCACTCCATTTTCAATTCCGAACATGGCATAGTAAACGTCAATAACATATGTCAATTGCAGGGCAATCCGAACATATTTATGCGAGTTAGAGCACGGACAGACAGCAGACAGACAAACCAAATTCATAAACAGTTTTCAACTATGTTGGAAAGTGTTTAAAAGATCCTATTTTCAACATTTTAAGCATATTAGGTAGCTTTCAATACAAAAAAGTATAAAGCTACCTATTGCAGCCGTTCGGAGGAAAGCAGTTCCGGAAAATTTCGATATATTTTCACCGATCATGACCCCCAGACCCCAAAACCACCCTCCGTCCAAATGTTGATTTATATATATAGATATATCCATATATATATATATATATATATATATATATATATATATATCTGACCTATGTCATACGATAACGCCCGTAATATGAATCGATTTTGATGAAACTAATTGTGTGTATTAAGGTCACTAATGTCTCGACCGAGTTCGTTGGCCAGCTTGGTCCGCCATCTTGTTTCAAGATGGCGGCCATTTAAAGATGTAAAATAACTTAAAATCTAAAATAAATATACAAAAAATTTAAAAATTCAAATTTATTTTTTAATTACGTGTTAGGCCTTGATACAAGGATTCCAGAGCTTTTTTTGGTTTACCTCTATCTTAAAAAATGGCTGAGATACAGCAGTTTGAAATTCTAGGGTGGCTGACATTTTGAAACAAAACAGCACATTAACGCGATTACTCGCAAATTATTTTCTTTCATTGTTGTAATAATTTTCCCAATCATACGCATAAAACTATATATTCATATCCGTTAACGCCAAAATTGGCGACATTGGCGACAAAATTGGCAAAATTGGGCGACATTTGGCGAAATATCGCCAAATTTGGCGATCAAAATAAGTGTTCATAAATGAAGCCAATTTGGCTATTGCTCAATAATTTGGCGAATTTCTTATTCAAATTCAGTATTAACGAATCTTTTGTAAACGTTTCTTTGCATTTTAGCTTGCTGTTTTCGTGTAACATTAGCTAAAATTTTAAAACGAAGATATAGGAAAGCTACCTTTTCCTCCCGGTACAGGCCGGAAGGACTTTTTTTTATGTAATGTTTAAATACAGTAAAGCTGGTCAAGATGATGGTTTCCGTCTTAAAAAGTACACCGTCTGTTTTAACTATATTGTATTATTTTTACCAGAGCTATGAAATTTTTCCGAGAGAGGGAGTGGGCAAGAATCCACATAATTGAAGAATTTCCTCCTTTTATGAAGCTTAATGTTGTTCTAAAATCAAAACTGGTTATTTTGTGACACATTTCTGAATTAGTTTTTGTCTGGTAACGCTTGAGATTGGCAGGTGCTCTTATTCAGAAACTATGAAGTTGGATAGTTTTTTTTTTTTTCCATTTTTTTAAAAATTAAGATTCAAGAGGAATGAAGAAGATTTTCAAGAAAATGCTGTCACAGGTGGCGTTTAGAACCAAATTTCTGGCCACATCCTGATAAAGTCCGTTATGCTACAGCCATCGTTTATAACTCAAAATTTGATTCATTTATCGAAAAATGAAGAAAGTCATTCCATCCCAAATCACTTCAATAGTCATGCCTGCAAGTGACATGCTTTTACGTTTAAAATTAAATCCGTAAATGTGTCAGAAAATTTCGCGATGAAAAATATTTTTGTGAGAACACCATTAAAAGTAATTGTATGTAAATTTCTGTTCCACTGCATTATTTTATTATGGCGGATTAAATTTAAAGCGCATCGAAATAATTAAAAATTGACTCAGCTTCCAATTCACTGAGACTCAGCGAGTTCCAAAATCTTGTTATGCAACTTTTAATGTATTTATTTATTTATTTATTTATTTATTTTTTATTTATTTTTTTTTTCATAAAAATTTCAGCAGCCATGTTTTGTTTTACTTTTTGAGCTAATCAAACTTGTTTAAACAATTTTCTCTTCTTTTGCATTTTATTATACTAAATGCGTTCATATGAATAAACAGGTTAGAAAAATAAATATATTTGCGTTTATTCATTTTTCATATGAACTTTTTTTTTTTTTTAAAGAATTAGGCGATCCTTGAAATTGTAATAATCCATCATAAAGAATAATTAACTGCCGAGGTCGTGAGAAATCTTTAGTGTATTCGTAAGTTCGGCTTTATTATTCCTTTTTTTTTTTTTTTTTTTTTTTAACAGTTGCCCACTCCATTACTACCGATTCGCTACGGATATTGTAGTAAAAGTAAAAGAAAAAAAAAACATTTCAAATAAATAAAAAAAGGACCATTACCTGACTATCAAATAACTACTGACCTCACCTTTTCCAAAACAGGAAGAATGAATAAACGTACAGGACATCGCTTTACATTTTCTCTTGTGTTTCATGAAGGCAAGATTGTTACCCGTTATTTCTCCTGCGGCTGTTTTCACCTTTGAACTTGGTGCGTATTTTTACTGTCAAACCCGATGAGAGGTCGCGAGTTTTTCTTCCATGGCAACCGTTTTTTTTTTTTTTTTTTTTTTTTTTTTTTTAAAATTCAAATAACGGAATTTTAGATGTATTATTTAGATTTCAGGGTGAGATTTTCTTGAACGAAGTTCACCTCTGAACAACATGGGGAACTGCGTTGTATTTTGATATGTGTACAATTAGAATTTTTTCTTTATAAATTATGTCATGTATAATAATACTTTATCGTATTTGCTTGCATATATTTGTTTGCACTATTTTAGTCATTTCTTTTGTACGTACATAAATAAGGCGACGCTAATTTTTTCAAGAATTCCTTTTGTTGAGTTGATGAAAATATAGTTACAAAAGAAAATGACAATGCATTATTTCAATGAATAAACAAGTAATACAAAATGAAATATATTTCAGTTTAAAAATGATTCAGGTAATGATTTTAAAGTGGATGTAAACTCTGTTTTCCAGTTATTCAGGAGATATATATAATAATGAATTAAATTAGCTCGAAAAATAAAGTTTTAAAAATATATTAGAACTAAAGGGTTCTGCTCCGCGCCATTCGTGCGCCACAACCCCCAGACTTTTTTTGGTATGTGTGTCTCTGTAAGTCTGTCCGTCTGCTGTCTGTCTATCATCTCTCTGTTTGTCACTCTATCAGAATTATGGTAAAAACTGCGCATTTAAGAGCTTCATAAATTTATTTCATATATTCTAATTCATATATTAGTCGTTTCATAAAATCATTACACATACTTGTTACAAAAATCGTTTCATTAGGATTTTTTATATATAGGATAGATATGGATTTCTACAGAAAAAAAAAAAAAAGTAACTAATGCGGAGTTTTTTGCTAACTAGGAGGATATTATATTTTCAATAGCCCTTTTTTTTCCTGTCTTTGTGCATGTCTGTTACTATTTTTCTCTCTTTGAAACCCCCTGACTGTCCTGCAAAAGGGCTAAATTGTAATGTAGTTTTCTCTGAATTTTATTTTAAATGCTAGAAAATTATCCAAAATTATCTAAAAAACTTAATTATATGCATGAATGTAAACCTTGAGGGTATCAATCATTACTCAATGTATTAAAACTGTATTAGATACGTAGCATTATATTAATTTATTGCATTATATTAATTTACAAAATGCTTGTATTGCAGTGAAACCTGGAGCTTAGTGAACGTATTGCCACGGGTTTGTCAGTGAGAGGGTTAATTCCCTTCTCACCATGCATACGTATCGTGTAGGATGCGTACAGTCCTTAATTTTATTACCACTATTTCAGAAAAAAAATTTTTGGGGATCATTTATTCACAAAATTTCTGTGATTAAATAAGGGAAAGAACATTATTCGCAGTGAAAATTATAACAGTGCTGCTTAAAAATGAAAAATCGTGTGCGGAACGCTCATCGTAAAGGGGTTTAGCATGCAGATTGCTTCAAATTAAAAATCTGCCGTAAGACTGCCGTTTATTTATGTTTTAGCTATTTTGAGGAAATTTATTTTCTAGGATATGCATTTATTTTGGTTATTCGAATTCAAGTAAAATTTAATAATGTTCAACAAAAACATGCTAATAAATCATACGACCGTCTAAAACACCATCGGTTATTATCGCATTCGCGACATAACGTATACGTAACGTATTCGCGATTAACGCATCGTTCTTGAATCAGATGAAGAGAGAACAACGCTGGAAAGAAATAGATCTCTTTTCTATAGCTATTTGCTTTCTCGCTTTTCTGTTGTCTCTTTTCTATAGCTACCAAACCTTTTGAATATCGCTATTTCCAAATAGAAATGTTTGCCCTTTTTTATTGACAGGAATTGGCGATTAAATAAGGCCAATAACTATTCGGAAAATGGTGATAATCAAAAATCGGAAGGCTATTCTTTTCATTCAAATAGTTAAAATTGATTTGAAATTACCGAATTATCTCACGTTCTCGGTGTGAAAATTATTAGATGTGAATTAAAATATAATTTTATTTGATGCGTGTAAACGAACATAAAGAAAAGCTGAAACAACCTGAATAATTTTAGCATAAGTTATACTTCAAATCTTCATTAATGCGTTCCACTTGTACTTACAACAGTCTCCCACACACTGCAAAAAAAAGTGTTGATTTTACATTATAATACTGGCATCCCAGCTGCCAGTATTATACCGTAAAATTAACAGTAAACTGGTAGCTGGGATGCCAGTATTATACTGTAAAATTAACACTTTTTTTTTTTTTAATTTTTGCAGTGCACGGGATAGCACTTAAAGTGGTTCTCAAACGACCTGCTCAAACTTTCTGACTGAACAAACTTTCTGAAACTTTCTGACTCATTTTTAAACGCAAAGGCAACACACGTCGACTTTGAGAAACGTTGTTCGCAAATCCAAAGGAGCTACTTTTTGATACATTTTTTAATTCATTTTTTGTTCGGAAACTCAGGAAATTGGCATGCGTTCTTATCCAGAAACTATGTAATTGAAAAGAGTTTTCCATTTCTTGTTAAAGGCAGAAGTTCTTTCAGAAAATATTGCCAAAGTCTGCGTTTTGAACCGAATTCCCAACACGGCAGCGCGAGAAATGGGAAAAACTTGTCGTCACGTGACAAGAATCGTTTATAACTCGGTAAGTTAGTTTATTTATCAAACATGGAATACTCTATTCGATTCCAAATCGCTTCAATAATCAGGACTGCCAATTTTATGCCTTTACGCTTAAAAATGAGTTAGAAAATGTGTCAGGAAATTTCGAGTTGTTGAGCAGGAAATTTGAGAATCCACCTTCAACTCAAAAGCCGATGTTGCGATCTCGGAGTGATCATATTTGTACTTACAAAATGCACATATTATAAGCAGGGTTGTAAAAAACCCGTGTTTTAAAAAAAACCCAGCCCGGGCGGGTACCCGGGCAGCTACCCACAACAATCCTTATTGTTGTAAAAAACCCGGTTTAAAAAAACAGCCCGGGTGCTGGGCGATTACCCGGGCAGCTACCCACTACAACCCTGATTATAAGTGTTTTTGTTTGTGTTGTTTCTACGGTTTCACATTGTCTATTTTAAATTGTGCTCTGAAGGAGGTGAATTCAGATGAAATTAGAAAAATTATCTTACTATAGTAACTACTGACAAAAACTGACCTCATATTTTCTAAAACAAGAGCAACGAATTAAGCGTACAAGACGTCGCTTTATATTCTTTCCCTTGTGTTCCATCAAAACAAATTGTTACCAATTTTTATCTTGTGACTGTTTTCACCTTTGAACTTGATTCGTATTTTTATTGTCAAACTCGATGAGAGGTCGCGAGTTTTCTTCCAAGGCAGCGTCTCTTTGACTTAAAATAATGGGATCTTAGATGTATTATTTAGATTTCGGGATAAGATTTTAACGTACGAAATTCGGCCCTGAAAATATGATAAATTGCGTTGTTTTGCATAGAATTATACCTTTTTTTTTTAATTTGGATTATTTGACGTGATTATAAGATTATATGACTCGTAAAGATTTGCTTTGTAATTTTGAATTAGAATAAAAGAATGCACGATTTCACCATTTATATAAAAATACATACAGAAAATTACGTGTATAATATAAATTTCTGCAAGGGGATCGCCCCTGTTTAAGCTTTGCAAGTAGCGAAAACATGCTAATTAGCTTTGTTATAATGCTGGAAACTTAACAAGAGTTTAAATATAAATATTTTTAAAGAAATGGCTTTACTAAATGAAATAAGAGTTATAAGCGCTTTTAATTCAAATACAGGTGAAAACCTTTTTTTTTAAATTGAAAATTCTAAACGATTTTTGCATTCGATAGCTGAGATCGATCTCTACAATCGCCGTTTTTTTGCTTTTTCGATTTTCCTTGCGGATTTTTTTTTAAGAAGATACTTTTACTTTCGGAACCGGTTCGAAAATGAAAGTGTCTTCGAAAAAAAAAAAAAAAAAAAAAAAAAAAAATCCGCACGGAAAATCGAAAAAGTAAATAACAGCAGTTGTAGAGATCAATCTCAGCTATCCAATGCAAAAAAAAAAGAAAAAAAAATGTTAAAAAATATTGAAATGCAAACGAGATATTAGAAGATAACTGCCCCATAGGATTAGCATTAGCGAGCGGGTGTTTTCGCGTGAGAGGAGAGGACCTTTAAAACTCATCAATTAAAACTACTTATGGTCCAGGTCTTGTTTCAAAATATCAGCCGCACCCTAAAATTTCAAACTGCTGTATCTCAGCCATTTTTTAAGATAGAGGCAAAACAAAAATTGCTCCGGAATCCTTGTATCAAGGCCGAATATTTTAAGGGAAAAAACTTTTAGGATTTCTAATTTTTTCTGATTTTTTTTAAATTAAAAATCTTTAAGTGACTATCTCACGGCCGCCTTCCGGCGGAATATCCCAAAATTCAACTGGGACCTACAGGCCATGGTAAAAAACATATACATAAAATTTGGTTCAATTCTATGCATAACTTCATACACTTTCCGATGATACAATAATGAAAATGGAACGAAAATCTCTATCACAGCTCCCCCTTCCGTCGGAATATCCCCAAATACAACTGGGACCTGCTGGTGCTGACCATACCCAAAAACATATAAATGAAATTTGGTTCAATTCTATGCTTAATTTCATACTCTTTTCGATGATACAAAGAGGACACACATTACGGACATACACAGACATTCTGTAAAAAACTTGTTTTTTTTAATCTCTGACCCCTAAAACGTGTAAATCCGCAGAAAAAAATATTTCTATTACAATACTTTCTTCTATTATAGATAGAAGAAAGTAAAAAGGATTTTTATATGAAAAAATAGCAATAATGTATTCCAATAATGTTTTTAAATTGAATCGACGCGGCAATTGTTGAAGGGAGCTAAGTCCATATTTTGACATTTCTCATTTTAAGATGGTTTCAATGTTTTTTTCACGTTTATTGACCGTTTCGTGAAGAAATGAACTCACAAGGAGACCGCCAAACATGATGCGCACAGATTTTGATGATTTTAAAGTATGTTGTAGGGATCATACCCCTAACTATTCAGGTCAAAGGTTTTCTTCAAATGGGCTTTAGTTTTCGAGAAATTTCGGGTTAAAGTTCAGCATGCATTTCAAATGCCATTACTTCGCGATCCCTGACAAGAGGTCTCAGTGGTTCCGTGGTAGCGTTCGCGATTTGAGAGCCGCAGATGGATGTTCTGTCCTCTCCTGTGACTTTTACCTTTTTTAACAAATTTTATATATTTGTCGCGTTATAAGTTGTATGCAGAGTTATGAATTCTGCATCTTTGAACTTTTTGATATTTTCCTAATAAATTCCATTTACATTTTCGAATATTTCGTAAAAATTTACGTCTTTTTTTTTTTTTTTTTTTTTTTTTTCTTGTGCAGTTTTGAAATTAATATTTCTATTGACGAAATTCCAAAAACATATTTTGAAAGGAGTAATAAAATATTAAAGCAATAACGATTATATCCAAGTTTTAGCCAGTTATATATATATATTTTTTATGTTATTTAAATACATTTAACTGTAAAGTTCAAACTCACCGTCATTTTTGATTTGCACAAATAAAAAATAATGTATTACAATTATTTTTTTTTTTTCAGTCTAACAAGTCGATGCCATACAGAAAAATTCAACTAGAAATGAAAAATCGTTTGTAAATTACAATACATAAAAAAAATATCTGAAAAAAATCGTCTGCAACGACTTTCACGGTAATATCAGAATAAATAAAATTTTCTTTTTATCAATTTTGTTTCGCTTTCTTTGCAGACAAATACCACGTTTGAAATAATTTCTTTTTCAAATTTAATGCATTTTTAAATATATTTATCACAATTTAAGTATTTAAAGAATATATAATATGGTAATTTATACATTCTTCCAATATTGTTAAAACAATTATTTAAAGGCGATTTTTAATGCGAAATTTGTTTAGAATATTTTTGCGATAGGTATAACACAATTAGTTCCATATTTAATAAACTAAAAATGTCGATGTCGGTGATGATAAATATTTTAGTATTTCAGCAGTTAACATAATTCAATATATTTAGAACAAATCAAATATTAAAAGGATATATTATTTTGTTAATTTTTTCTTAATCATTTAATTTTTTTTAAATAGAAAATGTAAATTTAAAAAAAAAACGTATTATTTCATAAATACAATAAATAAATAAGTAAATATACATAAATGTAAACAAGAATCATTTTAAAAAGACGAGATATCAAGACATAAATTAGTTTGGATTTTCGTCAGCAGAAATATTCGAATAAAAATTGCGCAAAAACTATAAATTTTCACGCAATATTCGAAAATGTAAATGGAATTTATTAGAAAAAGGTCAAAAAGTTCAAAGATGCAGAATTCATAATTCTGCATACAACTTATAACGCGGCAAATACTATATAAAATTTGTTAAAAAAAGGTAAAAGTCACAGGAGAGGACAGAACACCCATCTGCGGCTCTCAAATCGCAAACGTTACCACGGCACCACGGAGACCATGCCCAGGATTGCGAAGTAATGGCATTTGAAATACATGCTGAACTTTAACCCGAAATTTCTCGAAAACTAAAGCCCATTTGAAGGAAACCTTTGACCTGAATAGTTAGGGGCATGGAGATAGAGAGATTATTTCTATCTCCATGGTTAGGGGTATGATCCCTACAACATACTTTAAAATCATCAAAATCTGTGCGCATCATGTTTGGCGGTCTCCTTGTCAGTCCAGGTACTGCTTGCGCTTGTTTTGGAGGAAGGAATTTAAAAGACATGAAAAAAACATTGAAAGAATCTTAAAGTCAGAAATGTCAAAATATGGACTTAGCTCCTTTCAACAACCATCGATTCAATTTATTAAAAAAGCGATACTTTCGTATTAACCGCATGCCAGAAGTACAGCACCTAGAATACACAGTGTGGAAACCGGCTATCCTTGTAATGCTTTAAAAAGTGCTAAAAAGTTGTAGCCTATAAATGTGCAACGGTGCTCCTAAGCTAAATAGGGATAGTTTACTGTTCTTGTATCGAGTATTGCAACCAGAGACAAAACAATGCGTGTCACGTTTTTTTGCCATGTTTTCATAATTTAAAAAGAACTTCTAAAAATCACCAAGTCAGATAAGATAATTTAAATATTTAAAATACTTACCACCAGCCGAAACAATTTTAATACAATGTTTACGTTGAAAAGAGCTAGGAGATGGCGCTGCGAACCCATCCTAATATTTTCAGCAACGTTGTACATTTATTGGATACAATTTTTTAGTACTATTTTGTAGCCGGTTTCCACACTATGTATTCTAGGCGCTGTACCAAAAGTAAATAGCCGAAGAAATCATCAAAGATTTCGCTACATCACAGCAGCCTTTTCGATTCTGAATATTTCAGTGATTTAAGCGGGTTAGTTCGATTACATGTACGTTAAATTTGTGTTTTATTTATATTATTTTATTTATTGATGACGTTTTAATTCCGTTATGAAATATCAGCGGGAAACATATGCTGAACTATTTATATTGTTTTAACTGCAAACGAGTTAACCTTTCGTAATCGAGCTGCACGAGATATAGAGAGAATTAAAAAAAAAATCATGCATGAAAATTAGTTTAAAAGCCATAAAAAAATTATTAAATTGAGATACAGTTTTCAATCATATCATTTAAAAATACATTTTTTCCATATTTGATGGTGTAAAAATTGAAATTGTGCGTTGGTTAAAGTTGCAGTAAAAACGAAATTTATTAGTCAGGTGTTGTCACCGTCAGTATGACGTCAGCGTTACTCACGGGCATGTTTTTGCTTTATAACATAGATATAATTTAATTAAATATTAAGTATTTTCATACCTTTAATTAAAGTTTATATAAATTTCCTTTTTCTTTTGTTGCCAATAGAAAGTGACGTTTTTACCCGACTGCCAATTAGGGTTATGTGTTTGACGCGTATCTGGCTATGTATGTGAATTTCTTTATACCCTCGAAACATCCCAACGGCTGGATGGATTTTAATGAATGAGGTCTCTATCGATTCGTCTTAACCGTCCAATGGTTATAGGTTAGGTTTTGTTTTCATAAATTCAAAATGACGGTAGAGACGAAAAAAGTTTTTACGCGCCATATTGAGTGGCATATTATTGGATAGGTCTTTCAAAATGAAGACGATGTGTCCTAGACTATTTTACAGTCAGAAGCTCCGTTTTTAGTTTGCATTTTACGCAGTCGGGTTTTTTTATGTTTTAAATTTAATTTGTTCTTGTTAAAATTATGTGTCATAACTTTGTTATCATTAAAATTGTATATTTTTAACAATTCCTGCTGTTTTAATTTATACATATTATATTTTTCTTTTCTTCTGTTTCTAGGTAAGGTTACTGAATTTTACATGTTTTTGTCCATCTGCATGTCTTTTCTGAGAATTCACAAGTAAGATTTTACATCTTTTGTTACGAATTTTTAATTCCTGCAGTATCAGAAAAATGAAATTGTAATTAATACATATGAGTTTTTAAACAAATATTTTATGTACCAATGTCAACCGCAAAATTATGAAAGACTTCATCTTTCTCCATAATTTTCATATATTTATTAATAGTTCGAATAAAATTTGAATGCCAGAGACCAGTCAAACAATAGTCTTTTATTTACAATACAATTCTTAACTACATTGCTTCATGAAACATGAAGCAGTCAGATCTGCATTTTTACCGCCGGCACAACTGAATTCAGGGAAGGGCAAGATTTTGGAGCAGATATGTTTGTTATTAACTTTTAACACAATTATTCCTATTGGTAAATAAATCATATGAGTTTAATTTTCCAACTGGTTGAAAAAGGTATCAATAAGGTTATCTGTGGGAATTATGTCCACCAAATTCGTCCAGGATAGCTCAGATGGCAGAGCATTGGCAACTTAAGCCAAGAGGTCCCTAGTTCGAATCCCGGCCTAGACACTTTTTCACTCAGTTGGAAGATATGTATGTGGTCCACAGTTTAGCTCACGTTTTATAAAATGGAGACAATAAACCTGAAATAAGCCAAACTAATATTTTTTTATAAGAACTTCCCCTAATTTTTAAAATATATTAAAATGAAAAGCAGCGTAGAGCTTTAACCATTAAAAATTTTCAAGTATTCAAAAATAAATGTCTACCGACAATTTCGAAAAAGTAGAAATGAAACAATTTCCTTTTTCGTCAGGGAGGGGAAGGGTGCTCCCTGAACCCACCGTTTTAATATAAATTTCAAAAACATGAACGTAAGAAGAAAAACATAACTATAAAAATGACTTTCACGGGGGTGGGGGTCAGAAGAGCAGAGCTTCCCGGAAATTCTTAGTTTCTGTTTATCAGTATTTAATTATTTTAACTCCCTTGTAAATAATAAATTTTACTGTTTTTTTTCTTTTTTTAAAATAATTAGAGAAAAATAAAATTTAGTTAATTAAATTTCAAAATTCAGTAAGGTACAACAACTCTTCCTTGTCCATACATACCCCCTTCTTGATGACGCCCATGCTATATTGTAAGGGTAAAGATCTGTATTCCTTCACTTTGACGATTTTGTTTCATGACGGGATATTGGCCTGATCATTAACATTGACCGTGGACGAGCCGGTGTAAACAACGGCTGTTGTGCACGCGGTCACGAATGCTTCCCGAGGACGTGAGGTGACTAACCAACAACCCGAAAAATACGAACCCATTTCTTCTTGTGTCTAATTTTCGGCTCAATCAGGAATCGAGGATTCCTCCGCCCAGTTTTAAAAAAAGAACCGTGGATGCATCTCCTCTCTCACTCTGATGTGGGGCAAGCATTGTAACAGCCATTATTTTGTTGAAGCTTAAAAGATTATGTCATTCTTTTTTTTTACTATACTGGCTTTTCATGTTAAATTTTAAAATTTCTGAGGTCATCCCGTGACTATTATTTATATAATTATTTCCATCGTGATTCATGTGAACGAGTTCTGTTCTTTTGTTACCTTTTCAGATGCAAAACATTTGGGATGAGATATAAATTTATATACCTTGGGTGTGGATGATTATTAAATAAATCTTATATTTTAGTTCTATTGAATATCTGGTAAAGCTTGGGGAGGATAAAGGAGAGGTCGAAGATATTTTGTTATTAAATTATTACAGACCGCGATTTAGCTTTTATTTCAGTTAAGATTGTTATTACATGAAAGGCAGTACTGGTTTATTTTTAAATGAACAATACACCTCCGATGCTTTGCAACAGTAATTTCTGCTAAGGCTATTCTGGAATCCAAACTCGCTACTTTCTGACGTATTCAAAAAAAAAAAAAAAATTCGCGAATGCATAAAATTAATTTATATTCTTATTCAGGTAGCAAGAAATAGAATAGCGTTTTCCTATAAAGGCAAAGGATCTTTGAGGAAGAGAGTTGTCAATGTTGGACTTTTTAATCGGTTTTAGGAACACAACAGTCCTGAAAAGGTCTTTATCAGTGTAACAATCAATTATAAATAAAATATGTCCTAATAAAATAGCTAAACATTTTTAACGTCTGATGAATAAATATTAAATAAATTATCACATTTAATCAGACATAAACATTACATAAATACACTAAAAACATTAAATTACTGCATGCAAACGTTTCGGGCTATAATTTAGCCCCTCCTCAGTGCAATTACATACGTTGACCGGAGAGTTTTCAACCATGTGTACAGTTAATAAAATAAACCAGTTAAAACTTGAAAATTATAAATCTGGTAGCCTTCAATCAAAATTAGTACAATATTCTTTGGATACAGATCATGTTCCGGATTTCGCAGGTATCGCAGTAATCAGATCCAGCTGCAATAATGTTAAGAGTAGAGTGTTTCTTGAGGGTTGGTTCACTCGTAAACAGACTTCGCCAATCAACGAATCTTGTGCTGTTCCACCTGAATACACGATTTTGCTTTAATGGAGGTTGTTCAAAAAATTTCTCAAGTTTTAACTGGTTTATTTTATTAACTGTACACATGGTTGAAAACTCTCCGGTCAACGTATGTAATTGCACTGAGGAGGGGCTAAATTATAACCCGAAACGTTTGCATGCAGTAATTTAATGTTTTTAGTGTATTTATGTAATGTTTATGTCTGATTAAATGTGATAATTTATTTAAAATATGTCCTATTTACAAGAAATTGAACATTATTCAATTGTGTGAGCAGGGCTGTAGTTAGAAGTGAATAATAGGGGGGGGGGGGGTCAAGAAAATGTAGGGGAGGCTCATTTTTTTCTCTCTCTCTCTCTCTCTGACACATGCACGCACAAACAAACGCACAGACCACAGATATATATATGACCAAACTATTATATAGAAAGATAAATTAGTGCCTATTCATATTGTAAGCACTATGTTTCTTATTAAACTGTTAATAATAACTTCATTTTATACTAAGAAAAGAAAATGCTGCAGAATAAAAATGTCCAGTGTATAACTAGTGTATAATTATACTGCTCAAATAATAATAAGTGATGATGTCAACAAGTCAAAGTAAGCTTACAGTTCACTAGTTTCATAAAGAGTTATAACCTTTAATTTTTTTCTAAATATTCCCTGCTCTTAAGGATTCTAAAGTTGTATTTTTATATGATAAAAATACATTAACAAAATCAAGGATGTATTTTGCATTTTAAAATTATTATTGTTTTTAAAACACTTATTTAAACTAATTTTAAACACTCATTTTCAGTTTTTATACATATATTACAATTTAGTATTTGTGCCAAACTGTAAAAGGTCCCCAAAACTAAGTTCGATTTTTGAACAGTTTCATTTGGAGACCTTGGAATCTTTTCCAAGGGAGGCTGACACCCCACCCCTAAAGAAGTCTTCCTATAGAAGCCTCTAGCCCCTAAAACCTATTAGTCCCTCCCTATAGAAGCCCCTATAGAAGCTTTCCCCTGTGAGCCATTTAAGAGTGTGTTTAAACGTGAGCTACTGGAATTATTTTCTTGTATCAGCTTATATTGCTAGGATCGCCTAAAGAGTGTGCGATAGATGCTATTTATCCAGTCCCCAGTGCTAATAAAGGTCCTTAACGAGAACCAAATAGCTCATTTTTTTAACGTTTGACAAAAAAAATCTCTCTTCTATTTTTCTTTTTTTTTTTTTTACTCGGGCCAGCACCCTTTTGCCATGCATAAAGAAGCTTCCAACGAGACAAAATCTCTCTCACTCACTCACTCAAACCTTTAAAAAAAAATAACAAGAACGAAAAATCATGCGTCAAGCATAGATTATGTAGCACTTTCCAACGCTTCTAAAATAATTTTACAAATCATTACCGTTTAATAAGCTGAAAGTTGACATCTAAGTAAGCAATTTGGAAAACGCATAACATATTTAAAAACGTAATTTCAGGAATTTTCAATATATGCAATATTCGGAAAAATATCCGAATACTTTTATGTAGCACTGTATATGATCTATAGATTTGTATATATACATAGGATGCTAAATTTTAGTTTAGTTAGGAAACGCGTAGCACAGTTTAAATTCTACTTCTGGAGTTTCTGTCAATAAACGGAAATGTGTTCGCGAACTTTTGTGCTGCCCTGTATAGGATCTACAGAATTTATACACACCACGTAATAGACAAAAAGCTAGTTAAGATTAAAATCGCGTTCAGTAACTTAAAACGCACTTCCAGGAATTATTGTTAACAGACAGTAGAGAATTCTTTTGTGTGTCCCTGTAAATGAACGATGACTGCTATACACACACTATTCTGTAGTAAGCCTCTTGTAATGCACCTTAGTAATATATATAAACTTCAATGCGTTTAAAATAGTGGAACATTATTTAAATAAGCCGCAGACGATTTTTCTCCATAGACGTAATGTAACGGAATTATTTTGACTGTCCCTGTAAAGTAACTCTAAGTGCTATACACCTACTATTCCATATTAAGCTTCTTCTAATGCATCTTAGTGATCTATATAAATTTCAATGCGTTTACAATAGTGAAACATTTTTAAAATAAACCGCAAATGATTTTTCCCCATAGACCGCAATGTAACGGAATTCTTTTGAGTGTCCCTGTAAGAAAACTATAAGTGCTACACACTTCAGTTGAAATAGGGAACGTGCCATAGATAACGACAATAACATATAAAAATTGCAGAGCAATCCGAGCATATTTACGGGAGTTAGAGCACGGCCAGACGGCCATCCGGCCAGACAAACCGAAGTCATAAGCACTTTTCAACTAGGTTGGAAAGTGCTAAAAAGTCCCCAAATTCTTTTGTGCATCCGAAAATATTGTTAACGTAATTGTATTTTCAGTATGAAATGTTTTATGAAGTTTGAAAACTTACACGTATTATTTTTAAAAAAATTAATAATTTTTCGTGAAACATTTTATTTTAACAAACATTTAAAGAAAAATTGGGAATTAGCCTTTAATATGTAGCTACCAAGAAAAAGGAAAAATAAACCTGATGACCAGACCGCTGGTTGATAGCCAAATTTTCTAGACATTCATCGATGAAAAAAAAAAAAAAATCACACAAACTGTCTACTTAAAACTTGTGTGCCTTCTAGAAAATTGCATAAAAATATAATTAAAATATTATTTATTTAAAGTAGAATGCTTATATGCTAAATCCTGTTATCCTATCAGTTCTATCTCTTGCCTTAATTATATATCTAATGTGGTTTTGTGATCTTCCGATAAGATTATTGGTTTTAATATCATATTTTATCGGTAATCCTCAATGTAAAGCATCCTCACGCACTGATAATCATTCATATCGAGACGTGCATAATTTACAGGTTCGCCCTTTTTTGTCCCTATTACCATCGATTTAAAATGGGAAGAAGGGTTGGGTAATCGGGAAAAAATAACTTTGACCTTTTGTGGCATAGTAGTAGCGTAGCAAGCTGCAATTTGTTGAATGCTCCTAAGTTGCACTTGGAAGTTTTTAAATATGTTATGCGCATGCAGAAGCATTGAAATTTTGTTATATTTATGTAGCAATATTATTTTTTTAATACTTACCAACATAGTTGAAAAGCATTTATGAATTCGGTTTGTCTGTCTGTCGTCTCTCCGTGATCTAACTCGCATAAATATCTGATTGCCATGTCGTTCATTTACAGGCACACACAAAACAATTCGGTTACAGCAGTGGAGTAGCCAGAGAGTGTGGGTCCAAATGCTCTGGATAATAATAATATTGTAACGTTTTCTTGGCCTTGAATGTTGCAGAAAGTTCTCCGATTAGGTAAAGCAAAGAAACCTTTAAAAAGTTAGGGGTATCCAGAGTATCTGGACCCCCATCTTGGCTACGCCACTGGGTTACAGTGCTGTCTGTCTATAACAATTGAATAACAATTACTGGAATACAGTTGAACTCCAGTTATACGTTTTGCTCGGGACCGGAAAACAAAACGTATAACTCAGTAAAACGTACAACTCAATTAATGGTCTACCGGAACCATTTTTTAAATATATCTTTAAAACTTTGTTCCGCTGAGGAGTTCCAGTTACCTTTTATATCGAAAACGGAAATTTCCTAAGTATTACTACATAAATTTTCGAAATGGAACAAAGTAGAAAAAAGGTACGTAAGAAAAGTATGCATGAAGTTATTTTATCATAAAAGCTTTGTTAAAAATATTTTTAATACACATCGTGTATTTAAAAGAAATTATTGGAATTGCCTTGGCATGTAAATCATTTATCAAAAGACATTTAAGTAGTTTACTGAATCTTGTAGAATTAATCACTAATATTCGATTGTTTCTTTTCGGCAGTGCCGACATTGAACAGCAGACTTTGCATTTCTGTAAATAATGCAGCCGCCTTACCGTTACTGTTTTTACTAGTGACGAACCGTTTTACAACGTCAAAAGCCCTTAGAGCAGCGCCGAAGTTAGATTGAGATCTTTCAAATCATACTCATCCGACGCGTCGTCAGTGTTTCTGGTTACAAAATGCATAAATGAGACAAAATTTTGGCCGGGGACGCAAAAACGTAACGTATAACTGAGGGAAATGTACAACTCAAAACGTATAACTCAGTTAATTTTTAATGGCAAGCGGCCGGGACCGTTGAGTTGAAACTAGTACTCGCGAATATACGTATAATACGTATAAAACGTATTGTAACCGGTAACGATTTTGAATAGGCAGTATATGGAAAAAAGGCTTAACTACGTATACGTTTAAACGTATATAAACGTATATTCGCGAGCACTAGTTGAAACGTATAACTGAGGGAAACGTACAACTCAGGTAACGTATATCTGGAGTTCCACTGTACTCTGATTGCCATGCAATTGATATGTTAGTGAGGTTTACTATGGCTTGTTCGGTATCGAAAAAGTAATGTATAGCATTTATAGTTCATTTACAGGGACACTCATTAGAATTACGTTACATTACGGTCTATGGGGGAAAGGGTTCGCGGTGTTTTTTAATAATGTTATACTATTTCAAACATATTGAAATTGATATAAGATAGGTGCCCCTATTTTGGGCATGTTCCTGATATGGCCATCCCCCTATTATACGTTAGCTAACCAAAAAATTCGCTCAATGGCATGAGCATACAGTGAAGGAGCATCATAGTGTATCATGTGATCACTTTCCATTCAGCTAGGTTGTGGAATTTGACGCCAATTTCCTATTTTATGTTTTTGGTGTAATCGCTTCTTGTTTTTATCTGATAAGTCTCCTTTTTTATACACTTTTTAAAAATAATTTTATTATGAATATCATCATACTCTGTTCCGTTTTTAATGCTCTATCAATTAGTGTTGTCGTTGATGGTGTATATTTTACGAGTTGTTCAAAATCAAATGATTTTCGTGTAAGCTGGCCTGCTCTTGATATGGCCATCCAGGTGACCATATCAAGTGCACCATGCAAGCCTAGGACAAAGACATTTTTATTTGTTCCAGTGCGATAAGAAATTTGTTTTAACAATTTTTTTAAACTCTAAAAGGATTTCACATTTTTTTTCGAAATAAAAACTTAAATTGTAAAGTCAATTTTTGATGAAAAATTCTGTTTCAAATCCCCTTTTGAATAACGAAAAGAATTATTGAGTATCATGTTTATTTATTTTACACCAAAATTATTTTAATTTTAGCAGAACAGCATTTTTAAATTGAAGAAAATCACGATTTGTGAAACATGGAACAACTGTGGTCATATTCAACTTTTTAACAACTTTTTAAGAATTGAAGATAATTTCATAGGATTCAGAATTCTGTTTATTATAATCGCCTACATGCTATGCTTGTTTTATTTTAAAATTATATTATTTTATAGTTACAATATAAAAAATATATGTAAGTTAACCAGATTCTTTAATTTTTGGTGCCTTTGAGTGAACCGGAATCTTTGATCCGAATCCTGTCGACCCACCTGTTTTAAAAGCAGTACTGGGTGATTGTTACATATTTTGAATAAATATGTTTTGTATAATTTTTCCTGGCTCAACCTGTGTAAACTATATGAAACTATAGCAGATGTGAAACGAAATTGGGAGCAGATTAGTGAAGAAAATTTCGCAATATTGGGCGCTTTTATTGTTTTCGATGTTTGAGAAAATGAACGGATGTTGACTCAGAACTATCGTTGTTCTCCACCTTCTTTAAACTGCACAAAAGTTCGCGGAACTCGTAGTCGTAGACCTTTTTTAGTTGACGTTATGAAGCACCCTGATATTAATTCACTGCCTGGAACACCTGGCGGAAAGGTGGGAGGTAATCACGGAATCTGTTGTCTCTGAAGTGGAGTTCCGGTGTGTGCTCTGTACCTTTTTTGCTAGAATTTCGCTGAAACTATAAGAATTGGCAAAAATAAGAAGGTTGAAATTAACGTTATGATTACGCAGTCGGAAATGGCTATACATGACATTTCCGTTAAGGATAGTTTCATGGCCAACAAAGTATAATATAGAATAAAAGTATCTCTTTTTGAAAAGAGATTGATGTGTAAATCAAACGCATCTGTAATGAGATTCCAGTGTATAATGCATATCTGAGGAGTATCGTCTTAAGGTTGTTCATCAGTGATTCGTATCGGGTTGTTCATCACCCGATTCCCCTCGCTAATGTTGAATCTATGGGCGTAAGGTGCATTCGTATATTTAAATTATCTCCTCAGGAAATTAAATTTTTTAAGCTTTTATTTTTCTTGTACTGGCCTTAAGAAGCTACTTCACTCAGACAAAAAACACCCGCTCGCTATAATGTTAATCCTATGGGGGAAATATTTTACAATATCTCGTTCGTGTTGTGGTGTTTTGGGGTTCTTTCTAAAACACAACTTACTTAAACTTAAAAAGCTCATTTATTACTCAATCTTCACTTGACAATTAAATATTTAGAAAAAAATAAGTATACCCTGATTAGCTCCACTGAAATCTGTTGCCATGGAAAAGGTAGCAAATTATATTAAACTAATCAAAATATCAAAACTTAAGAATCCGAATAGGTTAATACAACAATGATAATTTTGAACTCATCATTTTAAGACAATATTAAATGTAGTAAGGGGCAACAGATTTCTAAATCAAGTAGCATACTGGATTGCATAAAGAACACCCAACTCCACTCCAACCCGATCAAGCTCAAATCTCCATACACATTAAATTAACAAAAGTGTAATCATCATATAATTTGGAAAAATGCAGGCAACCTGAAATTCCTCCAATATGAGGACCAAAAGGGGAAAGAGTTAAATCCGTTAATAGAATAGGGATATGATGATGTACTAAAATTTTAGAACAACCATAGAGATTCTGAACAAGATCCGATCGGTTAACCAAGAATCGTATAGTGGTGTATAATGACTGGATATATATTTTTTTTTTTTTTTTTTTTTTTACTTTTTAAAATAAAACAATTTTGGTGTATATTTTAGAAAAACAATGTTTCTGAAAGAGGAGAGTTAAAGCTTAATTTAACATTTTATGAAATTAAATTTAATATTACTGTTTCACTTATTAATCTATCCATCCTTAAATCAAGATCAAAAATACGATTGTATAACATTGAGTGAACTTCAATTTATGTTCATTAAAACAGTCAGTTATGAATTTAAACTTAAGAAATTTTAAAGTCCTAATTTAATAAAGTTGAATTTTCTCTCCCTGTTTTTTTTTTTTTTTAATTAATCACAGAAAGGTTAGGCCATTCTTATAGGTCTACTGTGAATATAAAAAATTAATTATTTAGAGATTTATACAAAGAAAAACATACCAACTTTGATAATAAACAAAAAAAAAAAACACACAATTTATTTGAACATTTAAAATAATGAAGCAACTAAGTTATCAAAAATAATCTTAATAAAACAATATAACAGCTGATCTTTTAAGTTGAAACCACTCACTGGTTACTTTTAAATTACACATCATATTTTTAAAATTACCATCATATTACCATTTAATGGTCGTTCAAACATACAAACATTATATATTAACCTACAGACTATTTCTGTTCATAATGTTTATTCTTATTGAAATTATCCAAAGATATTCATTTCACTTTTAAACTCTGGTATAGCAAACATATTTTTTTTTTTTTTTTTTTTTAAAAGAGGTACAAATAAATAAAAAGAAAAACTATGCAAATAGTACTTACAACAGGTAGAGAGTTCTACAATTTTAGTCAATGGGCACTTAGGAGCATTTCCTCCTTTTTCAAAATCTGATGAAGCACTTAAGCTGGAGTATTCAGGCTGGGGAAAAATTCAGACGTGGTTTCAAGCTAACATTCATCAATCCTCTCATCTCACTGCATCACTTGCCATCAACTACTAGGTCCATCATCTAGTCCGGAGGGGAAAATCGTTCTACGGTCCAGAACTTCACCGTCGGAGTCAGTAATTTCACCTTCCTGAAGCATGTGTTTTATTCGAAGATAGCCATCACCGTAACTCAGAACACTACGACTTCTAACGACCGGTATAGTTCAATATCTATGATCACTTCTGATGGTTAAGAAGTCATAATCTTGGAGCGCCACTACGCCAAAAAAAAAAAGGCTACACATATCTTCTTCTTAATTTCTCGTTAACAGTTATAGATCCGCAATTCGAAAATGCCCTTATAGCCTCTTTTCATCATAACATCATGATTTAGGATGGTTAATGTAGGGCCATCAATGCCCCACTCTCAAAAAAAAAATCTTCCAGAAACCTGTCCGCCTTCAACAACTTCGCGATCCAGCCCACAGGCCAATCTTCGAGCCCCGTAATAAGTCGAATTTTTTTTTTTTTTTTTACGAGTCAAACGACAGGTCTCTTGGCCAAGCAACAAGTGTCGTAAACATTCATTCTCCCGCGCTGCTTGAAAAACGGGACCGATCCACTCTGCCAGGGGTACGGGAATGGAAACAAAAGGAAAAATGGACTCATCGTGAAGACTACAGCTTGCCGCTCCACTCTGCCGGCCGCTTCATGGGGGAAGGAAACCATGCATCACCCCCATGGCGTGTGCTGAAGGGGGGTCCTGTTAGCCTCTGTTTACATGGGCGCCAGCTATCCGCCTGATAGCAGAGCCAATTGAAGCCTGACGTAAACTTACAAAGCCTAATTGCGTGTATAGTACACTCATAAGATAACGTAATTCTTATACAGGGCGGTCGGTCATTCTTATATCAAAGTCAGACTAGATGACTCCAAATTTTCCACCTGTGCAGTCTACTGACAAAACATCCCTCCCTTGCTGTCTGCTTTTCGTATTTGAAAAACAGGAAGCTACGTTAGACTATAAACGTTGAAATTACTTTGCAAAAAGAAAAAGAAAGAAGAAAAAATAAAAACTGATTTTATTATAATTATTACAATTACTTTTATTTATTTAAATTTTTATTAGAAACAGAAAAAAAGAGTGCTTTTAAATAAATGTTGAGAAAGTGATTTAAATAATTAATGTAGATTAAAAAAAAAAAAATTTGTTGAAACCAACCGTAACATTCGCATTTCAATAATTTTATTTATTTATTTATTTATTTATTTATTTTTTGCCTTGGATAGCTGAGGTCAATCCCTATGCACGCTCCTTCGTATTTTTTTTTATATTTTGATGGCAATTTTTTTTTTATTATTATTAAGATACTTTCTCTTTCGGAACCGGTTTCAAAACTGAAAGTATCCTGAATAATAATAATAATAATAATAATAATAATAAACTACAACAAAAATCGAAAATGTACAAAGAAGCGTGCATAGAAATTGACCTCAGCTAACCAATGAAAAAAAAAATCATTTAAAAATATTGAAATGCGAACGATATATCGTAAATTATTTCTCCCATAGGATTAACATTAGCGAGCGGGTGTTTTCGCTTGAGTGAAGTAGCCTCTTAAAGGATGTCTGTTTTTTTCTTAGTTATCAAAATATTTCTAAAATATCGGCTTAATTTGTAATTTTATGTGTTAAAATCTTAGCGAAACTGAATAAGATTTTAATACTTGACATAAAATTAAGTATATATTGTAGAAAAAATATACAGAACCAGCTTCGAAAGTAAAAGTATCCTCATAAAAAAAAAAAAAAAAAAAAAAAAAAAATGATAAAATCCGCTAAGAAAATCGAAAAAGTAAAAAAGGAGGCGCTGTAGAGATCGATCTTAGTTATCCAATGCAAAAAAAAAAAAAAAAAAAAAAAAACATTTAAAACTATTGAAATGCAAACGAGATATTGTAAAATAACTGTCCCATAGTATTAACATAGCGAGCGGGGATTTTCGGTTGAGGGGAGAGGACCCTTAAGCTTTTCGAGTCTGTTCAGATTACGTTGCAAAGACATTTTGGTTTCTGTTAGGTAGATTTCGTAAGAAATACTACCTATTACATTCTCACCTAAGTTGGAATTTTTGAAAAATTTTTGCAGATCTACGCCGATCATGACTCCCAGAACCCAAAACCACACCTAGTTCAAAACTTTATATCTATCTATCTATCTATCTATGTCACTTTTTTATGACCACGATAACTGCAATAATTCTGCACAGATCTCTTCGAAACTGATACATAAAATCAAGGGGCATAAAATCTCGGGCGAAATCGAACGAAGGGGGGTGGGGGGGGTGGGGGGGGGCTTTTTGTGAAAACAGAAACCCCCCCATAATTTCTTAATTATGATACGTATCGAATCCGTTTAAAGTTATTATTACTTCTAGGAGAAGGGCCGAAAATGTATGTATGACAAATTTTTGACATAATTAAAAATGGCCCGAAGGGGGAGAAAAAGGGCGTGTTTTAGAAGAAAAAAATTCATAACGTTGTCAATTCACAAGATATCAAATCCGCTTAAATTTATTATAAATTCTCTTAATATTATCTAAAACTTTTATATTGACAAGTTTTTTATAGGACCAACCCTTATAGCAAAAAAAAAATTAAAAACAAAAAAATCCCTGCCGGCTCCACCTGTAAACAAGTTATTTTTCGAAGTAGGCGGTTCCAACTCCCGCATCTTTTCGAAACTGATACATAAAATCTCGGTCAAGTTCGTTAATGGGCAAAATCGAACCAGGAGGGGGGGGAGATGTTTTTTTTTTTTTGTGAAAACAGAAAAAAAAACCATAATTTCTAAATTATGATCCGTATCGAATCCGTTTAAAGTTATTATTACTTCTAGGAGAAGGGCCGAAAATTTATGTATGACATATTTGTGATATAAATAAAAATGGCCCCAAGGGGGGGGGGGGGAAGGGGGGTTTTAGAAGAAAAAAATTCATAACTTCGTCAATTCCCAAGATTTCAAATAAGCTTAAATTTATTATAAATCCTCTTAATATTGTTTAAAACTTTTATATTGATAAGTTTTTTATAGAACCAACTCTTATAGCAAAAAAAAAAAAAAAAAAAAAAAAAAAAAAAAAAAAAAATCCCTGCTGGCTCCGCCTGCAAACAAGTTAGGTTTCGAAGTAGGCGGTTCCAACTGCCGCAGTGGCAAAAAGGTCATTTCTTCCGCAATTCCCAACAAACAGGAGCCCCACGGTCTGCGTTTTCGAAATCTACCTGTGCCTGTAGGCCGAGCCGCCAGGGATTTTTTTAAAATTATTTATTTGTTGCTGAAGTTCTGGTTCATTACGCTGTTGATTGGTTTGGGTAATAGTGATGATCTGCTCCTTATTATTATTATTTTTATTATTATTTTTAATTCCTTCTGGAATTTTCTTGAAATACACATTGTTTCCCAAATGACTTTTTTTTTCGACTTTCACTCTATATACAGAACCTGATTTATAATAGCTGTGTTTATTTATAGAGACGTCTGGGCCTATTTTTGATAATAGGATCTCAATGCTTTGACATTATTTTCGATGTTAAAATATATATTTATTTAGCGGTATAAAATCACCATAAAATGCATAGCATATTAAGTATGTGCATCTTTCATTAATTGTAAATCCGATCAAATCGGCTGAAATTTAAATCGAGATTATTGTAGTTGTATTGCAGTAATGTAGATCTGAAGCAGTGGTCGGAAGAACTACTTTATTTTTGTAGCTAACTACAACTACTTTATCGATAATGTAGTTAACTACAACTACTTGTTTTAAAAAGTAGCGACTACAAACTACTTTTCAAAAGTAGTCGGTATTTCGCTATTTTCATATTTTATCAATGTACACTTGAAATTGAGTACACGGATTAAGTATAATACAATTTCCTTTCGTTCTATCGCATTGGAGGGGATACAATCAAATAAATGCCATAAAGCCGAGGGTAGTAAAATATTAAGAAAGATAACATACAAGAAAATGTTTTGGATTATTCTTTAAAATGTTACTTTAAGCGCACACTAATTATTATATGCTGAAGAGAACAATTCAATATTTATTTTCTGTCATGATGTCAAAAAATAATAAATTTGTAAATAAAGCAATTCCAAAACATGAAATGCAGCATTAAAACACGAAGATCTAAGAATGAGTAAGCAGACTAGCGTTTCCAATTAGAAAATTAATTTCTTTGCTTTGGATTTTGCGACTTGGTTTTACCAGCAAGTATCAATGGGAAAATCCATGACGTCACACGATGCATTTCTAAACGCTGCAGCTGAGTTGCTGACATTCGCGTATTGTTGCGCAGAATACATTTTTCACAAAATAAACAAGTTATCACGTGACTAGAATGTAGCTTATTATGTTACCCTGAAGTAGCGTCACTGTTCGCTACAAACTACTGATTTTTTGTATCGTGCCATTCTTTGCATTACATTTTTCAAAATGTAGCGCGCTACACACAAACTAAAAGTGTAACTGTAGTTTCACTACTTCCGGCCACTTATTTGAAGTATCTGGTAATATTAATATTATACATAACTGCATTCAGTCTCATTTTAAAAGTTTTTGTATGACATATTTTGATTTTAAACAAGTGTGTTGTTTATCTAGATTCTTTGTGAATATTTTTATTTTGCTAAATTTTTGTCAATGATGCTGATGTTTCCCAAGCATTGTCTGGACAATCTCTGTATTCAAATTAGCATGCCACTCTTTTGCAGCGCGGTCACCAAATGTCATAGTATTCTGTATGGAAAAGAGCATTTAGTTGAGCATGATGTAACCGTTACTCAAAAGGTTACATTATCCTTTTTATTGTTTGAGGCACCTGCACCCAAAAATATCGATAAGTTACTCAACAGTTGATAGTTTAATTCATAGTGATCATCATAATGCTTAAAGAGATAGCGTATCTGACGTTTGACGTCATTAGGAACGTACTTGGGTCATTCTGTTCTCTCAGTAATTCTTCGTCCTCAAGTCGAACAATACAATGTCTCCAAATCACTTTTTACCAATCTCTTCATTTCATTAAAAAAAAAAAAAACTACCATGGTATCAATTAACTCGTACTCTTACATCGGACGGGCCCATCAATTGTTATTCCTCGCGTGAGAGCTTCGACACTCTTCAAATAAATTTATTGTGAAAATTACGGGTCAAGGTATTGCGGAAGTGCACTGAAGACACCTTGTTGGGCTTCTGGCGCCGCAACAGCACCCACCGTCAGTGGATTCCTTTGCGTATGATTTTAGCAACCTTCGTATTTTTATATGTCGTTAACCTCAAATACCTTTAACAAAACTAAATACCTGTTTTATATTTCTATAGCGTATTTGATAAAACTTTTTTTAAGTGAATTCTCACGTTCACTTAACAATCGGGATGATCAATAAATCTTGACTTAAAAATATGCTTTTTTAAAATTTCTTTTGAAAAACGCCGGACTATAGTACATAAAATTCAAGTATAATTTTGTGTACTATTTTATTCGCTGTATTCTATACGTAAATGCTGAATTTAATTTTTTTTTTCCTTACGTTGTTCTAATAGTTCTTATGAAGAAAGCTTTCAATATTTTACGGAACTGTGACAATATAAAACTTTCTATTCTCAGATATGTATTTTATTTTTCTAGCTAGTAAATAAATAAATAAGTAAGTCTAACTTTTTTCAAATAATATAACTTATATTACTTTGAGATGCGTCAAGGAGGGAAAATAATCCTTTTTCGTCGATTTTTTTCTTCTTTTGATTTGAGAACGATTGTCGAGTTGAAGAATCTAAGTGGATAAATAATAAACATGATGATGATAAGATATTGCACCGAGTCGTAAAATATTAATAATTTTGTAAGGATACAATTGGAAATTTTTAAGTTTTACCTCGGGTCATATATCTTTAAGGTGTGTGTTTTTATTTGTTGCATATAACTTTTTTTTTTAAACTACACTGGGGGGAAAAAATGATTTTACGATGTTAATACTGGCAGCTGGGATGCCAGTATTGTACCGTAAAAACATTTTTTTTTTTTTTGAAGTGTACATATTGATATTTTGTGCGCTTACTTGCTTTGTCTTTTTCTAAAATAACTATTGCTAATATCTTTTAAACCACACACAATAATTACTCTTTTCCATTAATCGAAACTTAGTATATTGTATAGAATATGCGTGGGATTCGTTAAAAGGACGTATCTAGTAAACGAGCAATTGCCATGGCAGAGATAAATTGCCTTAGAAACAAAAGTGGTAATCAATAATTTGAATCTGAGACAAAAGAAACCGAAAACAAGGCTAGCGAAATCGGAACTCTTGATCTCCACCCATCCATCCATACGGCACGGCACACGGCTCTCATTTGAAATCTCATTATGCAGTCTTTCAGATAATGTAGATTTCTGGATGAAAAAGGAACTGCATTAATCAGCGTACATGCGCATATCATTTCAATGTATATTGTTTAAAATATTCCATTCTCATTTTATTACTTTTCGTTATCTTTTTTCTTCCAAGCTCGTGTACCCCCCCCCCCCCCCCCCCCTTCCCTACACACACACACACCTTTTTTGTAGGTTTCCGGGGTTTGTGATAGTTTTCTTCGAAGGGAATGCAAATATGCTCCAAATTCTCTTAAAACCGTTCTTAATTAAAACACGTTTTAATTTACTTTGATCTACAATCTCGAAATAATTTTCATCTATTAATGCAGATGTTTCTTCTTCCAATGCAGATAACACATATCTTTGTTTTTTTTATCCGTAAAAAGAACATGCCTTCAAGAATACATTTTGCGATTGCGTTATTCCTTCCCGTAAAATCGATTTAAATCTTAAATTTTGGCGAATTTCTGTTAATAATATTATTTTACCTAAATAAGGATTGGGCATGATTTTTTTAAAAAACTAATATTATTACTAAAATATCTGATATTTTTATATGCATACATGCAGGGGTCGCAGCGTCCCATATATTTTATATATTCGCCACTACTATTTTTTAAACATAAAAGCTTCGTATCCAAATCTAGTATGGAAAACCTATCCAAAATTCATGATTCCGCATCCTATTATATGTTTCCGCATCCCATTATATAAACACTTGAATTAAGTTATTCACCTTGCTTTCAGATAAACAAATTTAAAGTAAACGATGAAAAAGAATTGTCGTGAAAGCTCTTAAGTTCTCTTAAAACTCATCGTCTTTTTTGTTCTTTCAGGAAAATAAGATATGAGTTTACAGAAGTATCTTTATGATATTAAGATTGAATTTTAAAAAATCGTTTAAAATTTTTTAATGTGTATGTATTTTATTAGTAGTAGTATGTTACATCGCGATTAAAACAGCCTTAAAGAAAAAAATTCAACGGAATTAAGTAATTCTTGCATAAATTATCACGAAGAACTCAGCGGAATAAGAATTTTTCTTTCGTGAAATGACGGAGTTAATATTTCAGGCATGTATTTTCCACAAGGTTGTGCAACGCTCTTTGTGTTTTTTACTATATTTTCTTGCTGCATTATTATATACAGCATTTGGCTGATTTGCATTCTCAGAAATGCTGATGTCTGTTGGCCACAGAGATCATGCGATTTAACTACATTAAATCAACACTTTTTTTAAAGGAAAGGGAGGAAATGTAGCAAAAAATCCCGAAGATACTGGCATAAATAAATATAAATGCAAAAAAAACTTGTACCTGTGCCTTTCGGACTATCTTTGGGACTACTTTGTCATGAACCACACAATCATAATTATAAAACAAGTAAATTCGAAATATTTTGTTTTAAACATTTATTCAAATTTAACATTCTAAAAAAATAACCGACATGTAAGAAATTTGAGCAGATGTGGCGAAATGAGGGCGAACGACAAGTTAGGGATTAACTCTCTGAGGGCTTAACCTCTGACTTATTAAATCAGCAGACTCGTAATTAGAGATAAATTACAGTTCATAAAAGGTTATCACAAATGACGAATATAAGTCTGTTTTTTGTAGCGAGGTTGACAGTAATTATGATTGTAAACTATCGAACACAATGAGTGTGTTTTCTTATATAACCCTAAAATAAACGGGTATTTTTGTTTTTCTCATCAGTGATCCCAAATCGATTCTGCTCCGAATTATTACACATCTGGTTTCAACCGCTTTTGCAATTAATTTAGGAAACCTCGACCTTCTCCCTCTATTGTCCAGTTTGGGCGCCACTTGAACTAGGTGAAAGGTATAATCAAAAGCTGAACCAGTCTTTATAGGTACAAATCGGTCACTTTTCCTTATGAAATAGAAATTAGGTGGGAAACACTCGAATGCGGTCATTACTTTCACGTTCGAGGTCGTTCAATCTTTGAAAGACATGTGGTATATCGCTATGAGAACAGAAATAATGAAATTTGTATAATAGCTGTTACTACATCGTTTTAAAATGTCTTTTGTATATACTCATTAAAGGAAAGCAACTTTGTAGAGAACATAACAAAAATGAGTAATTTAGATTGAAAGTTTAGGCTTGAGCAATTTCTTGCTATAGTTTTTTCTTTTTCTTTTTCTTTTTTTTTTTTTTTTTAAATATGGATTGTAGAAATATGCGATTTTCAAAGCTTTAAATTTATTGCTTTCTTACTTATCTTTGGGAAACTGTTCTAAATATCTTAATTGATTTCAAAGGTATGCATTGTTTAAGTAATGTTAATATTATTTAGAAAATTATTCAGATATTTAAGGGTTTTTTAAGCGTTTACAAATTTTGTAAGACATTATAACAAATATGTAGTGAACATTCAATGCATTTCCAATTTTTTGAGTTCGCCTTTGGTGAAGTAACTAAATACAATTTCATCCTCACCTCACACATAAAGTCTTTATTATTATTAATATTCCTCCATAACCATGGAGGATCATATTAACTAATGTGCCCATAAAGGTCAAGTATACCATTACTGCCAACCAGAGCTCAAAAACTACTTGATCTTAGAGATTTTTTTCTTTCTTTACAAAACGATTCTGCGACTTTTTAAAGTTTTAGTTAATTTATATTTGTATTTTTAATTTCTTCTATCTATAATAGAACAAAGTATTGTAATTCAATTTAGTTTTTCCGGGATTCGACGAATGTACATGTTTTAGGGGTCACTGATCACGAAAAACACGTTTTTACAGAATGTCAGTCTGTCCGTGTGTCTGTGGGTCGTCTTTGTATCATCGAAAAGTGTATACCAGTTGAAATTGTGGATATCCCCCAGAAGGGGGTGATGTGATAGCGATTTTTGTGTAATTTTTCTTTTGTATCATCGGAAAATGCATGGCGTTATGGATAGAATTGAACGAAACTTCATATATACGTTTTTGATTATGGGCGTCGAGTCCCAGTTGAAAATGGAGATATTCTCTCAAAAAGGAGCACTGTGATAGCTATTTTTGTGCGATTTTCCCGATTTTTTTGCATTTAAAGTGAAGAATTTGTGAATATTTTTCGACGAAATTTTACATTTAGATGTAATTTTATATTTAGATGTAATGTCATATGTTTGTAATGAGAACGTAATTTCTAGAAGTAGCAGTGAAACTCTCGACACACTCAGATGACGTGGTTTCTTCTCCAAATAAATGCAAGTTTTTACGTGTCATTGCTTTCAAGTACTAAACCTAAAGTTCAACTCAGCTCACATCACAGTCTAACTCAACTCAACTCGGATCATTTAGCTATCAGAAGTGAAATTGTGATGAGTAGAGAATGTCATTTTTATTTAGAAAACGTAGATAAATAAATAATAAGCTAAAAATACTTCACAAATTTTTGTTTGCGTACATGCTACGAACGAAGCGCAAATAATATAAAATTATTCAGTATAACGTATAGTATGGTTAACAGAAATTTTCTGATTTTAAGTTAATAATTTTGAACATCTATTATACTTTTTTAACACTTTCCAACATAGTTGCAAATTTTTACGAATTTGGTTTGTCCGCTTGTCCGCACTCCTCGCGTAAATATACTCGTATTGCCATGTAATTGATATATGTTATTGAGGTTTACCATGTTCGGTGTTGAAAATGAAGTGTGTAGCATTTATAATTCGTTTACAGAGTACTCAAAAGGATCCGTTACATTATGATATATGGGGTAAATCATTTGCAGTGTATGTTAATGATATTACACAGTTTCCAACATATTTAAATTGATATATATCACTTAGGTGCACTACAAGATGCTTATTGTAGAATATGGTAGTCGTAGTATTTATCCTTTATTTACAGGGAGTCACAAAATAATTCGGTTACAAAATTTCTATGAGTGATAATTGTTGGAGGTGTGGTTTTAATTGTCTTCTGCTATTTTACTAATTAATTTAACTAAATTTTGCTTATTACTTGATGAGTATAAAATTCTACAGATCATAGAGAGGGCTGCACAAAAGAATTCGAGTATATTTCCGCTTATTGGTGGAAACTTCTAAAGGTTAACTTTCTTTATTTTGCGTTTCCTAACTGAACTAGATTTTTTAATACTATGATAGTATGCACACCGATTTATAGATCACTTATAGGGGTGCACAAAACAATTTATACAAGATATTTCTTTGTAATTGCTGAAATTAGGTTCTCAAATGTGTTTTTCTTTTTCCAAATTATTTACTTAGACAATCTATCACCTTATAAAACGGTGAAGTTTTGTTACAGTATTCTGGAAGTATCGGAAAGTGTTTCATAATCTATGCTTGACGCATGATTTTTCTTTTTTGTCTGACAAGCTGAAATTTAAAACAAATGTTATAGTCGTGTGTTCGATCATCTTGATTTTTTTTAATCCTTTAGAACCCTTGTTAGCGTTTGTTATATTAATACATGATAAAAAGAGAGTAATTCAGCAGCGTTTTATCTCACGGGCTGTTATCATGTATCACCAGCTGGGAAGACCGAGCTACGCTCGGTTAAAATTAGCTTTATGTTCAACTCGATATAACATGGACGTTTATTTGACAATTCTATTTCTTCAGCAGGTATGCGTTGTACAGAACAACGTCTGTGTTGCTCAAGAACATTCTATGTACTGTACTCTGATTAGTCGAACCATGCATATTGGTTCCTATTGAGAATTTCTGAAAAATTCCTTCAGATTCTAAAAGCCAATTTTTTTGCCAAAATTTGACGAAAACTCGCAAACTTGTCGACTTTCTTCCATTTGGCGACAAGCATGTATTTTGGTATTTGCAGAAAATCGATTTTCCCTCCCAAATCTCGCCAATACCACCAAAACTTCGCCAAATTCGGCGAGATGTTGCCAACTTTTCACTTCGCTTACTGCCCACTGTTCAACAATTTAATAACTGTTTCAACCTTCATTCCTATTGAAATGTCTTGACCCACATGGTGACCCAAAATAATCTACTAATCTAATTTTCTCGAACATGTGACTTAGTCCATTGGTCTTTTCATACGCTAAAACGGTAAGATACAAAATTTAGTCAAAACCGTTCGAGCCGTCTTTTAGATAAAATTAGCTTGACCCGTAGTGACACAAAAATGACGCACTAATTGAATTTTCTTGAACATGTGACCCAGCCCATTGGTCTTCTCGTACCCCAAAATGGTGAGATATAAATTTAGTCAAGATCATTAGAGCCGTTTATTAGATAAAATTAGCCTGACCCTTTAGTGACCCAAAAATGACCCACTAATCTAATTTTCTCGAACATGTGTCTTAGCCCAATGGTCTTCTCGTAACCAAAAACGGCACGATACAAAATGTCAAAACCGTTAGTGTCGACCTTTAGATAAAATTAGTTTGACCCGTAGTGATCCAAAAAGGATCCACTAATTGAATTTTATCGAACATGCAATCCAGCCCAATGGTCTTCTTGTAATCGAGAACGATAGGATACAAAATTTAGTCAAAATAGTTTGAGCCGTTTTTTTAGATAAAATTAGCATGACCCTGACCCGTAGTGACCCAAAATGACCCACTAATCAAATTTTCTCGAACATGTGATCTAGCCCAATGGTTTTCTCGTACCCGAAAACTGTAAGATAGAAAATTTAGTCAAAATCGTTAGACCCGTTTTTTTAGATAAAATTTGCATACACACACAAACAAGATTTGCTCGTATTATAATATATCATATAAATGTACTTATTATTCTTTATAGAGTTCTTTCCTAACAGAATTAGCTGAAGTAGCCCGCATCTCTGCTATTTGAGTTCCAGACTGCTTCGTTACATGTAATATAATGTTTAGGGTAGCATTACTGTAATGCATTTAATTTGAACTATCTGCTTCCACATTATAATTGTCTCCATTCATATTAATGAGCTAAATTATGATTGATCATTGTTCTTTTGTACGAAATCGACTTATACTATTAGTTATCATTTGATAATGACGATTGTCTGGAGAAAGTGTAATATATTAACATATTTTGTAGTTGTCATACACCAGCAGTCAGCTAATATTTATAACAGAAAGTTCCAGACGGGTAAGCCTGTCTCAGAATTTTATTGAGTCTGCAGATTTTATTTTATTTTATTTTTTGTGTATTATTATTCTTGGAAGGCTATTTTTTTAAGAAGCATAATTTTATAACAGTGCGTTTAGAACTAGGGTCTAAGTGTCTCTAGATGTGTATGATTCGTATAATACAAGCAAATTTCATTTCTTAATTTAACACAATTATTGTAATTGGTAAACAAATCATACGAGTTGTAATTTTCTAACTGAGTGAAAAAGTGTCCTACTTGAAATTTATTCCGTTGAGCTGTTTCAGATAACAGACTAGATGTCATTATCAAAAGGTTGTTTGTGGGAATTGTGTTCGCCAGATTTGTCCAGGATAGCTCAGTTGGTAGAGCGTTGGCAGCTTAAACCAAAGCTTCCTCATTAAAATTCTGGTCTAGACTCTTTTTCACTCAATTGGAAAGTTACCAACTCCTATAATTTATTTACCAATTAGAACAATTGTGTTAAATTAATAAAGTGCATTTACGTATCCAACTTTTATTTATTTATTTATTTATTTTTATTTATTTATTTTATTTTTATTTTTATTTTATTTTATTTTATTTTTTTTTTTGGGGGGGGGGGAGTTTCAGTACCTGCGATTTATTCTGTTGAGCTGTTTCAGATATAGACCAGATGTCATTATCAAAACGTTAACTAAGTGAATTGTGCCCGCCAGATTTGTCCAGGATAGCTCAGTTCGTAGAGCGTGGCAGCTTTAAATAAAAGGTTCCTGATTCAAATTATGGTGTGCACACTTTTTCATTCCGTTGGAAAGTTACAACTGGTAGAAGCAAATTTGTTTCATGTCGTTCACATAAATTGCGTTGAATGAACGAGATTAACCAATTACGAAAATTTTCTGTAACTGTGAGTTATAAAATTATGATCTTATTTCTGTTTCTCTGCATTCACTCACAATAATAGGCCATTTTACACCATGAAAATTGATTCTTCTGGCTTGGATACGACTTGCTGCTGATATTTATTTTTAGTCGAAAGTTTACGACAGAATTTGTAATGCTTTTAAAGTTATATAATGCATATTTTAGCAATAAGCTTTTAGAATTAAAGAATTATTAAAGTTTAAATCTTAATTATAATACGAAATGTTTATTGACGCTAGAACGTCTGCATTAGTAAATTTAACTCGAAGTCCTATAATCATATTTGTCACCAGAATTTTTATTTAATAATGTGTTGCTTTCTTAATTTTTTTTTCTATGTGTTTGATATTTGATTTCTTTTATTAAGAAAATTGTGGTTCGATATATGATTATTTGGCCGCGTCAAAATGATCGGTATGGCTATTCTTGTGTTAAATTGTATGTTACACATATGACCTACAATTAGATTGCTTTTCTTTAAAATTTATCTATTAAACATTTCGCGACAAGCGTGTATACGTGTATTATTAGGCGCGTAAAATTTTGAATTTTACCTACCAGTACTTTTGAATAGTAAATTTCCGCCTTATATAATTACAGAACTTCTGCGGTGAAATTGAGCAAAGAACTCTGTTTGGAATTATTGGTGCTAAGAGATAAAAATTATGTATTAGATGCTCATCGCGAATGAGTTAAAAGTGTGATACTACAAACTACACTGCAAAAAATAACTGGTAGCGTATTACTGCTTGCGCGGCAGCGTATTACTACTTATTTTACTATTTAATACTGTTACTGTTTTACGGTATAATACTGGCAGCTGGGGCGCCAGTTTTATACTGTAAAATCAACAGTTATTTTTTGCAGTGTAACAATTCATAACATTTCCAAAATAAGTCAACGACAGTCCATTAAATTAAATTTCGAGATATTTTAATAATAAAAGAAATAATGCGTGAAAAAAAATCATAGTTAACTGCATTTTTTTTTTATATATATAATCGATTAGCACATCTAAAAGTATGTTTAGGTTGTTATATAAGAGGGGAGGAGGGGAGGATAAAACGAGACTGTTTAATTCTGAAGTAATCATCTAGCGTTAAAAATATCGAAAAATGTGTGTGTGCAATAGCTAATTCAAAGATACAGAACTATGCCACCATTTTTCTTATTAAGGGTTATATATTCTAACACAGGGTCGGCAAATAATTTTAAGTAGGGTCCGAATACTTTTGAAAAATTTTATCGAGGTCCAGAGAAAAAACAATTAAGTAATATTAGTACTTATTAATTTTAAATTGTTATTTTTACACATACATACATACACTATAGAATAGAAAAATCAGGTATTTGTTATGAAAAATTACTATACACACAAGTATACGTTCTGAAAAATTATATGTACACATTATAAAATAAAAAAAGCAGATAATTGTTTAATAATTAGAGATAATTGAAGATAATAGTTGAGATAATTGTTTTAATAAACTAATTATTCAAATTGAAAATTTTTGGCGGTCCACGATTTGACCTTCCGCGATCCGGATGTGGACCGCGGTCTGCTAGTTGCCGGCCGTTGTCTAACACTTGCGAGAATCTTTACATTTGAAAAACTAGTTTTTCCTGCAATTTGAACATCTATGCTGGGAAAGGGTTTTTACAGTTGGGTGAAAGAATTCCGAATGTTGCAGCAAAGAAGACTTTAGTCTAAGAAAACTTTCAAAAGTCAGAACTTTCAAAATTAAAATAACTTCCGTTTGATATAAGATTTGAAAAATCGATTTTTTTAACACGTTTAACCCATTCGGGACCATGGGTGCATATTTGCACCCTCAAAAAGAGCATACAGAATTTGTTTTTGGCACCAGTAAAAAATAAAAGTAATATTTGCTTTCTCTAATTAGAGCATTTTTGTGATAGTTTAAGTAAAGGTAGCTTTTAAAAAAAAAGTGGTGCTAACTGAATAAAATTACTGTAAAAGCCGCCAGTCCCGAAGGAGTTAAAGCAGAATTGTAATTTTGACCGGTAAAAAATTAATTATTTCCAGGATAATGGTCACAACTGGTTTTAACTGTCTAAAACTGTTCAAAATCGTGTGTAACCATTCAAAAAGAGCCTAAACACTATTAAATAACTTTATCTTACATAAATTTCTCAAAGTGTATATTTATGCGATTATTAATATCATATAATATTATATATATAATAATGATAATAATTAAATTAATATAATTTAGATTTTAATAATTATTAAATACAGATGGAATTTTTTTGCCTTATGTAATGGCATTTCAAGCAGAAATATAGTATTTTCAAAATCTTATTTTTAACACTTTCCAATATAATTGAAAAGTGTTTATGAATTCGGTTTGTCTGTTTGTCTGTCTACGCTCTGACTCGCGTAAATACAGTCGGATTGCCATGTAATTGATATTGAGGTTAACCGTAGCATGTTCGGCATTGAAAATGAAGTGAACAGCATTTATGGTTTGGTTACAGGGGCAATCAAAAATATTCCGATACATTACGGTCAATGGGGAAAAATTGTTTTCAGTGCATTTTAACAATGTTGCACTGTTTCAACGTTGCACTATATCATAACAAAATTGATATGCGTCACCGAGGTAAACGACAATATGTTTACTATAGAGTATAGAATATTAATTATAATTTATTTACAAGGATACTCAAAAGTATTCTGTTACATTACGGTCAATGAGGAAAAATCGTTTGTAGTACATTTTAATGATGTTATTACACTTCATAAATTAAAACCATTAACAACGTTATAACGCACGATGAAAAAATGGCACGAAATATTAAAATGGGTTTACAGAACCCCTTGGTTATAGCCCCGAGTACTGACTTGTACAAGCCAGTACTCGGGGCTATAACCGAAGGGTTCTTTGAACCCATTTTAATATTTTTTTCACTGAGGAAGGGGATTCGAGAATCCTCGAATCGGCCTTACGTAATTTTTTGTGCCATTTTTTCATTTGTGCGTTATAACATTGTTAATGGTTTTAATTTATGAATTAAAATTCGCACAAAGTGTTTGATTTATGCTTATGTTATTACACTGTTTCAAACATATAGAAATTTATATGCGTCACTGAGGTAACTGGCAACACAATTTATATAGAGCATAGAGTAAGTAGTATTTATAATTCGTTTACAGGAATGCACAAAAGTATTCCATTGCATTAATATCTATGGGGAAAAATCGTTCACAATGTATTTTAATGAAATTGATATACATTTCTGAGGTGCACCACAGCATGTTTTCTGTAGATTTATTGAGTGCGTAGAATATTTCGTTTATTTACAGAGACACTCAAAAGATTGGTTGCATGATTTTTCGATTTTGTTTAAAAGTGTAACTAATACATTACGACATTTCCTGAGCAATAATGAAAAATTTAAAAATATTCATTTGGAATTTACTGATTTTATAATGCACTCGATGAATTGTTGTGCAAAATCTTTACATTTCTTCAATATACAGAAACATTTGTTACTTGCAGTCATTTTTTTGAGTTCTATGTAAAAAAAAATTAAATGTTTCTTTTGTTTAATGTGATTTAGTTTTCTTTACACTTCTTCAATACAGCAACATATGTTACTTGCAATTATTTTCTACATAAAAATTTTAAAATGTTTAAATAAATTAGATATGTAATCAAATTTTTCAAAATATTTTCGATCCTTACAATAATTGCTTACCTTTAGAAAATTTTGTGCTGTTAAATTACAACAATCTGAAAATGAAAGTATAGTATAATAGTATTGAGTAAAATATTTGCAAATTCTTTCAAATGCTCTATTAAATAAGGTTAAATGTTATTTTGAGAAACCCTTCTAAATGTTGTACTCTAAATTTATCATTTAAAAAATAATAATTTTTAATTTCTTTTAACGGTTAAAATGAGTTTTGACCTGAACGGTTAAAAAAGATTTTTTCCCTGGTTAAAATCAATACTATTCTGGTTTAAAGTGCACTCTACAATTAAATGATTAATCTATAAGAAAATACTAATATAAATATTCTCTTTGAATACCTCGGCATTCATGCCAAAAAAAAAGGAGTACGATTTACATTAATTTATATCAGCTTTCTCCCTTTTCTGTTTACATTGAAGATTAATTTTATTTTGTTTGAAATTATTTTTCCCATTTAATCTGAGATCTCATTTTTCTATTTTTCATTTGCATACTTTACTTTATTTATTTTTACCCTGTTTCTTCCCTTGTAACTAATAGATAGGTATTCATTAAAATGAAGAATTGGATATCTCATGTAAGGTCGTCGGTTGGCAATGGTTGTTGTTGCTTTAATTTTAATATCGGCAAAGGACCTTTAAAAAGTAATCAAGGTCATATGTTCGTGCTATTATTACGAAGGATTGTTCAAAGAATTATAATACCTCTTTCGATCTTTTAATGAATAAACATTTACGTAAATTAATTCAATATTTACAACCAGTGAATATAGGCAATCTTCCCTTGACTACTCTTTTTTTTTTTCTTAATTTTAAGATCTTGTTCCTGTTATGAATAATTCTTCGTTGAAGACATAATTACAGCATTTTATAATTTGGTTAAGCGGGAAAGGTCCGAACATTTTTCTAACTAGTAAATCTGCAGGTCAGGGACGCCAATTTCAGCTTTCTGACAGTGCTATTTTTATAATTTTTAACTCAATCATACACTGCAGAAAAAAATTGCTGATTTTATGGTATAATACTAGCATCCCAGCTACCAGTATTATACAGTAAAATTAACAGTAATAAACAGTAAAATAAGCAGTAATACGCTACTGCGCATACGTGGCTTTACTTATTTTACTGTTTATTACTGTTAAATTTTACGGTATAATACTGGCAGCTGGAATGCCAGTATTATACCGTAAAATCCGCAATTTTTTTTTTGCGTGCACTAATTGGTAAAATTATTATATGGTTTGACATTTTTCGAACTGACAAGGGACCCTATGCCCTAAAGTTACACCATGATTTCAATTCAACTTTTATCATAGAGATTACTTATGATATGATGAAGAATAATACCAATTTTATCGGCCATCGTCACGGTTAAGTATTAAATATTATTTTTAAGTATTATTTTGAAAGTTATTTATTTAGTTTGCATTGTTTAAATGTGGATATCGTGAAGAAAAGCCCACGACTTTCCAGAATCCAGTTGATTTTTGTTTCACAAGTAATGGAGCCGAATGTCATCAGTGTGAAAAGTTTCATTTTATAATCTGTGGAGGGTATAAAAATCCATTGTGTTTTGCTCATTTCTATACCAATTGTCCTTTATGTGACGCTTACGTTGTTTGAAATTATTGGAATATTTTTGAATAAAAGATTTAGCGATTTTCATTAGTTGCACCATAGATACTTTACAGATATTTTAAACATACTAAACCTTGACGATGGACTATAAAATTGGTACCATTCTTCATCATTTCATGAATACTTTCTATGATGAAAGTTCCATCGAAATCGGGATGTACCTTTTGGATAGGGTCCCTTGTGAGGGAAAAAGCCCAGGCTGGGAGTCGAATCCCAATACTTAAATTGCCATGCTCTGCCTATTGAGCTACCTGGACCGACAACTCGTCGACACAATTCACTCAGATTACCTATTTGGCAATAACATCTGTTCTGACATGTAGGCAGCTCCACAGAATATACCATAGGTAATAGAACATTAAACGATGGGATACGTCGATACACTTTATTATTTTTAATTCAATCGTATTGATTGGTAAAAATATCATGTGGTTTGACATATTTCCAACTGAGTGTCTCCAGATGCTATTGCCATTAAGGTTATCTAAGTGAAATGTGTCGGCCGGTTATCGATCCAGGTAGCGCAATAGGCAGAGCGTTGGCAATTTAAGCCAAATGTCTTGGGTCCTACTTCCGGCTTGGACACTTTTTCACTCAATTGGAAAAATGTCAGACAGTATTACTCCCGTTTTCTTATTCTGAACGTATTTTATTTAAAATTTGAAGCTTTCAATATGCAGTTTCACTTCTTATATTACTAAATAATAATAATAAAATAGATTGCAAATAAAGTTTCAAGTAGATTCTGGAGGTTTGACTCTTCCGAAATGTAATGCGAAATACGATTGTATCAAATACTTTTCCTTTAATGGAGGCTCTGTTCACTTGAACCCCCTGCTCTTTCTTTTCGGCGAATGATAAATTTTAATATCTTCTCAAAGCAAGCCCCAGAAGGACATTATGGCATAAAAAGCAATATTCTTTATTTTTGGAGCGAATAAGTCGACTTAAATAATTAATTTCATTTATCTCAAAAACATATGCACCAATTTTCGGGCTACTCGAAGGCTTTTTGCGACTGTTATCACGAGACAGATAAACACGCAAGCATACGTACACACACAAATAAAAAAATATATATATATACTTAGATAGACAAACATAAAAATCCGATCGCATCTTCACAATGGGACTTCATTGACATTTTGAAATTAAGAAGCGAATTTTTTATTATACTCTTTTATGCATATTTCGGTTACTTAAGTAAAAATTAAATATACTAATTTAATAATTATAGACTGTATATTTATTTTACAGTTTTCTCCCTGTAGTTATTAGACGGGTATTCATCATAAACGAAGGATTGCATATACGAGACCGTCGTCAGTAATTGATGTCACTGCCTTAAATTTAATATCGGGTTTGAACCTTTGAGGCAATCAAGGCCAAATTCTCACCTTATTATTATTATGAAGGATCGTTAAAAGAATAATGGTGTGCAATTCGATCTAAGAATCTTTTGAATTGTTTGGTTGACATGACAATTCAGTTCAATGCTTAGTTGTAATCAGTGCTCATGAGTAATAAAATGGTAATACTGGGCCCGTTTCATTCTAAGAATTATAATTGCTTATATGAGTCTAACGATGTTTTCTAGGACAGCCTTACGATCAAATTATAGAGTCTGATAAATAATGGTAATTTGAAATTACATCTTAAGATAGGGAATTATATTCGATTGCTAACCTCATATATATATTAAAGTTTATTGTTTCGCATTTTCAGTGTCATTGTGTCAGGTGTCTCATCATTAGTCGCATTGAATCATTATCTTGAGGTATCACGCATGCAACTTCAAACACACACAAAAAAAAAAAGTATACTATATGCAACAATAAAATACGGGTATAAGATCGCAACTGGCAATTCTACATACAGAATATGCATTTTTATCTAGTTCTCCGTTATGGCTATGAAACATTTCGTATGCGCACAGTTCGCGCTAGAACCCGGGAAAGAGTGATTCCCGTTATATTTCTAAAAATTCCACTAAAAAAATTCTACTTACCCACTTTTCCGGCGGTAGGTATCTACCGGTCAAAAAAATAGTGAATGTCGCGAAAAGGTCACGAAATTTTCAGATTTTCTCAGTCTGTTTACGAAATTCTCGAAACATTCACGAATATCGACAACACGATCAAATGGTGCCACGTATAGGGGTTAGTGGTGTACAACTTTTTCCGTCTACAACCTCAGTGTTAACATTTATGTTAAATGTATTCCGTTAAAACCTTAAAATCTTCAAAGGAATAAAACTGCATCCATATTTCTTACGCACCTTTTCTAATTTTATAACGTCTTTTTCCTCGTAATAAGTTAATGAATGTTTAAATCCATCACTGAACTGATTTCTGTCACGCGAAGACACTCCAAAACTAATGTTAAACCAATGGCAGCGTTCTTTTCATATTTCTCGTTTGAATTTCAATATTTGTAAATGATTTTTTTTTAATAGGATATCTGAGGTCGATGTCTAACCAGGTATCTTTGTACATTTTCGATGTTGGTTGCAGTTTTTTCTTCTGAGAATTGGATCCGAAATTGAAAGTATCCTCAGAAGAAAAAAAACTGCAATCAAAATTTTTAAAAAGTACGAAGATACCCGGTTAGACATCGATTTCAGACATCCTGTGAATAATAAATAAATAAGAATTAGAATATTCAAATGCAAACGAGAAATTTGAAAATAACGCTGACGTTGGTTTTACATCAGCTTGCGAGTGTCTCTGCGTGACTAGCGTACGCTGTCAAATTTAAATTTCACTTCAGAAAAATTGTGTCTCTGTACTAAAAGAACATAAGTATTCATACATGATGTACCAGTTCTGGGGGAAAAAACGCACCACCCTCTACTAGCTCTCTCGCAAATAATCGTATAAAAATGTGACTGGTGCCAGTCAATTATAGTAATAACGTCTACTAAGGAATGCTATACTTAAATTTTGCTTAGGGGGTCGTTTATATAGAAATATATATAGAAATTGTAGCAAACTTTAAAATTATCAATACCCAATTTGGCATTATACATATTTGGATTCGTCGATAAATTTTACCATCGGATAGCAAACGAGAAGTCATTCGCACAAGTAGCTTAGGAATTGTACAGATTTAAAGTTTGGAATTCCTATTTTTATAATCATTTGTACGTCCCAAAACAGATTGTAATGCGGGTAGTTTTTTAAGCATAACTCAAAAACTACTTGGCGGAATTAGCTATAATTTTTAAATCCCATATTTGAAGCTTCTAGAAATCTATTGCTGTTCAGAAAATCTATAGATACATACACTTAATTTTCTTTTAGAAAATTTATCTATTTTTAAAAAAATAATAATAATTTTTGAAAAAAATATGTGTTGTAACCTATGATTTTTTCAACAGATATTGATTTCCAGATGCTTTAAATATGTGAATCCAAAATTACTAGTCATTCCGCCAAGTAGTTTTTGAGTTATGCTTAAAAAACTACCCGCACTGTTTTAAGACGATTACAAATGAATTTAACATTAGGACTTACAAACTTTAAAATAATTCCTAAGCTACTTCTGCGAATGACTTCTCGTTATGTATCCGAAGGTTAAAATTTATCGAAGAATCCAAATATAACGTCAAAATTAGGTAATATTGGTAATTTTAAAGTTTGCTACAATTTCTATACATAGCAAACCTCCTAAGCAAAATTTAAGTATAGCATTCATTAGTAGACGTTATTACTGATCGATACGTACCAGTCACATTTTTATACGATGATTTGCGGGAGAGTTAGTAACTGGGTGGTGCTTTTTTTGTTGTTGTTCTTTTATATAGCCAATATAGCAAACGGTAGTTAAATACATACTGTGTATGTGTGTTTGAAGGCACATAGTAAAACGGTTTTTAATTCATAATTTGAGCATTTTAATTTAAAAAGGAATTTTTTTTTAATTTGTCTGATATAGAAAACATCTTAAATAGATCGATTTTACTTACCAGAATAATATATATATATATATATATATATATATATATATATATATATATATATATATATATATATATATATATATATATATATATATATATATATATATATATATATATATATATTGTTAGTTATGAATTTAAAGTTATTTGATAATTCACTCAAAACATCATTAGATTAAGTTGGAAAAGAGAATATATTGAAGAGAAGAAAAGTTAAATTTCGTATGTATAAATATTTCGGTAAATAATGCCGTATCATGAAATTCCTAGGGAGGAATCTTATTAAGAACATTACATAAACATACTTAATATAGTTAAATTCTTTTATAGTACACTGTAAACACCTCATATAGTTTCTATATGAACCTATATTTTCAAGAAATTTCATGGGCGCAGTTTTTATTCCCACGAGCCCCCAGTAGCAGAAACAGTGTAGTATACGGCAGCGGGCGCTGCGGATTTTTTTTTTTTTTTTTTTTTTTTTTTATATATATATCTTGCAGATCAATTTAACAGTTTTGAAAAAATTCTGGGCTAAGAAAAATTGCTGAAATTTAATTTTTGACTCTAGATTTAGTGTATTTTTTTCTTATATTTTCTTTCTAAATGCAAATTTTGTTTATTTTATGTGATACTATAACTTCTTAGTTGGTCCGGCATTCCTTACGTAAATTTTGCTATTGTGTCCACGCGATAGAAAAAGGCTGCATACTTTCTCATCACATTATTTTCTTTGGATTTTCGTACCAGTATAAGTGTTAAATTTTTTCAAAATGTCAAAATTCAGTGCGTGTAAACATTCAATAGATCATTGTAATCGCTGCTGTAAATTAAAAAAGAAAAAATAATCATTAAAGAGGAAAAAGACATGTTATTACCGCAACGCAAGATTTATTTATGACTGGCTTTGGGTGTCACTTTTTGAATCTCATTGTGTCACAGTTTCGTTGTATGTCTATATGAAACAGGTCTTTATGTCGCTTCACACAGATATCTTTTGTTTATTAATTATTTCCGTCATATCCCGTTACAGCATTATTTATTTTTCAGATGGGAAAATACGAAGCCCTTCCTATAACAGTCATTTCAAAATTGAAACTAAACGAGGCGTTGTCCTTACACCTCTTTGAATGTTATTTAAAATAAGGACATATCGTAGGCGTTCACTTGAAAGTGAATCAGTTACTCACAGCTAGTTAGTTGCTTATCACGGATCTTCACTGTTGGGATCGTTCAAAGGTGGTACAACTAAATCACAAAATGTCTCATTTTTAGTTGCTCATCTTCCTCTTGTTTCAAGTGTGACAAGTCTAGCGTCCAGTGCTCTTGGTGCCTTACTCTGTAGAAAAAGGCAAATCTTTTTTAATCTAAGAAAAAATACAGGGTGTCCCAAAAGTGCTTGACGCATTTTTAAATTCAATAAAAGATCAAGCAATTGGCGTACAAGAGTGTGGTCTAGACGAAAATGCTTCTTATGATCTGAACTTTTGTTTAAGCAAATAAAAAAAAATTGTTCAGAAAAATTCTCATAGATGGTGCTGCTTCTGGAAAGTTATCGAATAGGTAGAATGTCTTTATACATAACAATGGCGAATGCGCATGCACAGTTTTTCTCAAACTATGGCATCCCACATTCCAGAACTTAACAATACTTGCTCTCCCGAGTTCAATTAAACGAGTGAAGATGGACAGAGGGGTATTGTTAACTTCTAGAATGTGGGTTGCCATAGTTTGGACAAAAACTGTGCATGCGTATTTTGCGTCTTTCGCCATTGTTATGTATAAAAGAATTCTTATCAGTAGTAATTTTCCAACTGGACGAAAAATGTCCGGGCCAGGATTCGAACCTGGGATCTCTTGGCTGAAGCTGCCAGTGCTCTACCGACTCAGCCATCCCGGTCGAACCTGGAGTACCTAATTCATCCAGTCGGTGTAGTTATGTTTTGCACTTGATGTTCGTGCAGTGACGAACACTTCGGCATCTTGATTGTTTCTAAAATGCATAATTAAAAAAAATTGCGTTTTTTGAAGTAGAAGAGAGATAGAAGAAAGTTTTGGGATTGGCACATCCGAATAGTTTTGAAACAGGGAGATGCATTAATAAAACCATTTTCTGTCCGGTCAATGTAACAGAAACATATAATATATCTGTATTTTAAAGCTTAATTTTCTGTTTTCATCCCAGGAACTTGCGATAGTTTCCGCTCCTAGTTTTGACTTTGACAAATTTTGTAATTACTGGCGTTATGATCAAGGAAACTCCACTGGCCCTTTCTTTTCGTAAGTCAGTGAGTGAAATAGAAGTAGTAAGTGTAAACAAAAGTTTTTGCTTTTGCTGGCGCTTAAAATGGTAAATGAAGAAGTCTTTTTCTTCAGCTTCTTGTACTCTGTCATTAAAATAGGATTAGCTACTTGTTCTTTGAATTTTGAAAAGGATTAGAAGGATAGATAAGTTTTACTTCTTCTCCAAGCACAAGTGCTGCTGATTTTAACGAGCTAGAAATATGAAAAGAAATATACCTGTGCTGAATTTTGTAACTATGACGAATTTTAAAGAAATCAATCTTTATCGGTGTGGCAAATTTTGGAAACTTAGTCAAAACAGATACAAAAATAGACACAAAAAATAGAACTGAATGTCCGAAAAAAAAAATTACCTTAAACTGCGAATCATATGTTATTTCTGATGTCAACATCCCTTTTCACAATTGCAGATTTTTTTTCCTTTCCTACACTATCGCGTTCAGAAATTTGGTTCATAACGCCAACTTTGACAGAATTTTCTGAAAATCTTCTATACCTTTACTAAAAAACGGGAAAGACAGATTACAAAGATTTTTAATAAGAGGACTTGCAAATTGATACGTTTGCGGAGAAAAAAATGAATTAAATAATGTGTCAGAAAGTAGACAGTTTGAATTTGAGAGTAGCCTTAAGTTCCTCATGTCAAAAAGCGTAGAAATATCAATTCTCATCAATTTTAAATGATTAGTTATTAAGATGTAAATTATTAAAAAATAAACATTGAATGAATTTTTTATAGAGTAACGACATCTGTTATTTAAATAGAATTTAAAAAATACTTCGTTTTCATTACTTTTATTTTATATGATACTTTGTAAAAACCTAAATATAACGCGTATGGATATTTTGGATTAAAATGCTTCTTAAGTATTTATTAATAATGAGATTATTAAAAATGCATAAATAGAGCATATCCTTTTTTTCGTCACCATTAAAACCCGCTTAGTAGAAAGCACTTCAAAAGAAAATTGTGTTCACTTCTGATTATTAGTTGTTGCATAATTCCTCATAACTTTTACATCTTCAACTTTATAGGACCCTATTTTAGATTGAAGTTAAAAATCACTTTTCTATCATTTCATGTGCGTTAAAAATACAGCAAGTCAACGATATGTTTATGGATTTCCTGAGGAGTATTGTTACTCTCGTTAACAAATAATTGTTAGATCGTTATTTTAAAAGTTGTAACCTCAATGTCACTTTATTTTCTAAACGCGTTTATCAATATTATGCAATATATTGTGTAATAAGTATAAAAGTAAAAAAAATAGTTTTTTTAACTATATATGTGCTTTTTTTTTATATAATCATTCAATGTTTATATTAAAAATGACGCCTAATTTCATGACTTCAATTCATGATTTTTTCCAAAAGAATTCCGTTACAATACATTAATTTAAATAAAGGTATGGAGAACTAAATAATTTACCACTAAAATTGTGTACCATGTTTGGTACAACTTTTGGTTCCAAAATGAACTTTATTAAGAACCGGTGCAGAGAGAAATGAGCTGCACCAACTGGACCCCAAATTTCAGACAGGTTGTGCAAAATATGCAATTTTTTCCTTTGTACATTAATCACAATCAGCTTTAGTGAGTGGTCAGTTGAATTTGTATGTACTTTGTATGGATTTTCTTGTATTCTAAAAATCATACTAAAAAACTACTGATTTGGTATTTACAAAGTATCCCCCAGGTTTAAAAAGGGGCAGGGAACTGCTGGTGGGAAAAGGGCGCTTTTCAGATTCTTAAGGGCATTTTTTTTTACTGATAAAGGCACTCTTTTGGTTTTTAGAGCCACTTTTGATATTTAAAAGACAGGGACTTTTCAAGATAACATTGAGTCAATTTTTACTATGAAAGCAATTTTTTCAATGCAAAAAGAAGAAAGGACACTTTTTTTACTGAGGGGCAAGAAGGATGCTAATTATTTGAATGGGGGGAGGGGGTCAAGAAGGGTGCTATATTGTAAACCAAAAGGCATGCAGGGTGGAGCAACTTTCTGAAACTGTCTGGGGGAAACACTGGTATTTATGCTCTTGATTTCACTGGTATCCATTGTGTTTTGCAAGTGAGACTAATTTCAAAGAAAAGTTTACTAAGCAAAGCAGCTTAGATTAGTAGAGTAAGCTAGCGGGATGGAGGGACCGAAGTTTGACAATGTTTTGAAACGGACCTAGCGGAAAAATAATTGTTGACCACTGGTGTTGAGTATCGTTCGAAAGATCTCGTAACACCGAACTCAAAAATATATTTGTTTTAATTTTAGGTATTATATTTTCAGATATATCGTCAAAACTATACTGCAAAAATATGTCCCCCCCCCCTCCTATTTTTGAATCTACTGAAACTAAAATATGAAAAAATTAGGGATAGTAAGAGTTTGTTAATTTTTAAATAGTAATTAATAAATTTAATGTGCAATTCTTTTGAGCGCGAGTTATACTCGCACTTGACCGATTTATTTGTATTTAAAATTTATTTTGAATAATTCTTCATATTTTTCTAATATTTTTTATTATAAATTGAAAATTCCGATTTTTTTAATGCGTATATACAAATTAATTTTAATGTTATTTACTGATTTTCAAATATTCAGTAGCTTGTGATATGAATATCCCTATGAATTTTTCATTAATTTTTTTCGCAGCATTAATTAATTAATAATGCGTATATTCTGTTCTGCATCGACAACTGAAGAGGTTCTTTTCCTATTCACTCGAAAGTGAAGCGAATAAAAATAAGGCCATAATGTAGGCGTTATTGGTAGAAATATGAATATAATACCTGTTATAGTTTCACAGACATCGTTGTTCACTAAGACCTTGTAATTTTTTTTTCTTTTCCTTTTGTTTATTTATCTTTTTTTCCCCCTTCGTGAGATGTCTGTCTCACTCTTCGCTTTTACTCTTTCAAGGCATGCGGTTAGGTATTTGAATATCATGTAAAAGTTGTGACACTTGTCCGCCCATCTTTATTCAGTAGCTGAAAAAAAAAAAATAATAATAAAGGTATGATAATGCTGGAATATGTTAAGATGAAAACTATTCGAGATCGTCTGGCAAAAACGCGAATGTTGCTACAATTTTCGCAAGTTTTTGAAAGAAATAAATTAACACCATTTGGCATTCAAATATTTTTCAGATAGTACTGAATATAAGTGTTTTTTTTTACTTTCTTTTTAAACGACAGAGTAGCAATTGTTTCAAATCGCCTAGAAAATGATAAATTTATGACAAAAGCACGCCAATCATGCCAAAAAATCCTCTTTCTGTTTCGATCTTTTTTTAGCGACAAAGTAACTATTTTAGTTTGTTAAAAAGGCATTGTTACCAAAATTTATAGTGTACTCCGATTATGATAGGTTTCTCTATTTAAATGTATATTTATTAAGTTTTAGTAGAAATGAGAATACGTATGATCAATGTATCATTTAAAATTATTACAAAATGAAAATTATATTTAATATATGCTAAGGTCATTACCCTCTCCTTCGCAGCCTACTGAACATTTTGAGTTATAAATAATTGTTATGAAGGCAGTTTTTTTCCTTTCCCGTACAATAACGTCCGGAAATTCTGTTAAAAATGCAAATTTGACAGCTTTTTCTGAAAGATATTGTGCCTTTTATCGAAAAAAAAGAGGAAAAACTGCTCGATTACATAGTTTTTGAATAAAAGCACCTGCGAATTTCATGCGTTTGCGAACAAAAAATAAATTCAGAAATATGCCAGAAACTAGCCAGTTTGGATGTGCCTTATAAAACCTTTTTTCATTTAATCCGAAGTTTGTTTTTTTCCCCGCAACGTTTTATTAATGAACATTTTTGAAATTTCCAAAAATATTGAACTTTACCCCAACTCTCATTTCAATGCTAGCAGTTTTAATAGAGCGATCGAGTGCATACCGAAACAATTTATTTATCGAACGATAGATAAAGTTATTCAAATACTTTCACGCATAAAATGCACATACAAACGATTACTATCACGCCAAAACGCTTGAGAGTAATGTAACAGCCATCATATTAATAGCGGAAGAGGACCTACGTGCTTTTGACACTGTGTATGGATAACAATGGCGTATCTATTTTATTGTGCCGCCTACTAATTATGTATTATCTTAATGTGGCTGTATCGTTCAGAATCTTCATAAATGCAGTGGGCAGTCAAAGTCCATCCACCGCTGAATGGACCAACGAACTCTGTTCCGGAAATAAACAGTCTCGCGCTTTGCTGTTTCATTATCCTGTGGGCTGATTTTTACCTGTGGGGTGCGTTTAACTTGCACCAGATAATTCGGATGATAAGAGACTTCATATTAAGTGGATTTGAGATGTAAACGGTTTCGGAAATGATAAGTGTAAGAGGATGATTCTGAAGCATTGTTTTGCACACATGAGAGATTAGAGTAATGACATGTCTTAAAGGTGAAGATGCCTTGGAAATTTTGCAAAAATTTTTTGAAGTTGGCCGAAATGAATGTTACTTTTGGAGTTTTTGAGGCCTTTTTTTCCCCCTTGCTCCATATTTTAAGGTAGGGCAATTTTTTTTCCAATTATATAATTTTATAACTTCCCCTCACCCTCCCCACAAAAAAAAAAAAAAAAAAAAAAAAAAAAAGAAAGAAAGAAAGAAAAGAAGAGAACTTGCCTTGACTAATTTTATTTACTCGTGAGAGTGGCTATAACAATAAAAAAAACTTTTTAATTTTTATTTTAATAGAGATATTTTGCCCGCTGGTGGATAAATAACATCCATATTTGACCAGAATTGCTAATATTTCCAATCAATATTTACCTCCTTTACGATAATCGTTTTGCTTGTTTCCTTTTTCCAAGATCGGGTTCGTTCCTGTCGAGATATATCTTTTAAAATAAATATTTAAAGAAAACCATTAAGATGTAATTGTAAGAATATCTGAATCGCACATTTTTTTCAAAATTTTTAATTCATTGCTCGTGTATTTGGTTGTATTTAAAAAATCCTAATTTAACCAACCTATGTTACCTACAATTTTTGGTAGTAATGCTTTTTCAGGAAACGTAAATAAGAGTTATGCTGCAGGAAGATAGAGTTGCTTTTATGGTACGCTAACGGACTTTTTCCAGTGATGGCGAGAGCAGCTAGTATGTCGCTAAAAAGAAAACAAAACTGGTTCAGTTAAATATATTAAGAACTTCGTGAAAACATCATAAAATTAATAATAAAATAACTGCAATCGTTTCGGATAAAATAAAATAAAAACTGTTTCTTATTTGGTTGGCAAAGCACGTGGCGGCACTGATCGCGTATCATGATAAATGTCACCTTCTGTTTTCAGCCTGATGAAATACTGGAATATTTTTTGGCTTGAGATGTTCACAGCTATGGCGTTCTAAGAAATTCCGTACATTATTTTATGTCTGGGTGATTATTTTACGTCTGGGTCATTATTTTATGTCTGCTTATTTAGTGACGAAATTTGTGGAAAAATTAACGAGTCAAATTTGGTAAAATGTGATTTTAGCTTTTTCATTTGGAAAAAAAATAATAAAAAAAAAATAAATAAATAATGCAGATTGACAAATAGACAGATCAAAATGCTGTACGAGTATGCTTCTTAGTCTAGACTTAAAGGGAACACAGTTTTCATCTATCACATATTACATTTATGATTATATCAACGAGTATCTATCTTATAAAGTGAAAGCAGGTCCGTGAGTAACGCTGACGTCATATTGACGGTGGCAACACCTGACTCACGAATTTCTCTTTTACTGCAGTTTTTTTTTTTTTTTTTTTTTTTAACTTCTAAACATAGCACAATTTCAATTTTTATACCGTCAAAGAGAGACCATAAGTATTTTCCGTTTAAGTCAGGATTCCGTTATAGAAAGATACCGCTTTCATAGGATGTACTGTATTTTTGTCCCGATTTAAAAGCCGCTGTCCCGCTTTTTTGGGACAATGTACCTTGGAACACTAAGCACCATCAGTTCGCAGTCCCTAGCATTAGTACGTAAGGAAATTTAAAAGTATTTATGCATAATGAAAATCGTGACGTTTGGCGTCCCGCTCAATAAACACCTGGGACGGGTCTCGGGACACCTGACAATGACGAAAATAGGGAAACCTGACAACTCTAAAACATAGATAAAATGCTTAAGTGATACAAAGAGGAACACAAAAGGCTTATAAAAACCTTTTAATCATCGACATATGTTTCAGCGCTCATGTAGGGCGCCATTTTCAACCATTTTAAAGCCTTTTTGTGTTCCTCTTTGTATCACTTAAGCATTTTATCTATGTTTTAATAGTAATTAGTGATCTTTTATGTGATTATGTAACATTTAATCGATGCTGGATTGAAAAAGCCTTTTGTGTTCCTCTTTGTATATCACTTTAGCATTTTATCTATATTTTAATTGTAATTAGTGATTTTTTATGTGGTTATCTAACAACTCTAGCTTAAACTCACCTTAAAACGACTTTCTGGTAAATTCTTAATGTGAAAACTTGCTTTGCATAAACTTTTTCTGCGATTCTGGTTTTGCTGTGAAGTGTATAAGAGGAGAATTTTGTTTGACGGCTCTTACCTTGACCTTGCAGTGTCTTGAAGAGTTCAAATTTCATAACTTTTTCCGTTAGTAGAATTTTTATACATATATTTAAGTTTTCTTTAAAAAAAAATAACACGTTTGTAATAGATAGCTTCACATATATATCAGTTGTCATTATTCTTGATCTAGTTTCACAGAAGCCGACTTCAAGCGAGATATTGAAAGTATTTTCTAAGAAATTTCACATATTGTTTTACCGCTTATGTGAACCAATATGGATGCTGAAGTAACTTTTAGGCTCACGTGTCTGAAAGTGCGTAATTAACACCGTTGAAATTCGAAACTGTTTTTGCGTGTCTTTATCTATTACAACACACTTGTTATATCTTTGTGACATGAAGAATTTTATATTAAAAGACACAAAAAACACACACACAACTTTTGAAAATACCATAAAAGCATTTAAAAAAAAAAAATCAAGCGGTATAATCAGTACAAGAGCAGAAACATTGTTTTTGTTGGGATTGCATGTGTTTAAGCCTGAAGATGAAGTTATTCATTTGAAATGCGCGGCATATTTTATTTATTTATTTATTTATTTATTTGAAAAAGTTTTATATTTAACAAGTGTGTTTTGTACCAGTATTTGTTTAACTTTTTAGCTAAAACATTTTGTAAACGATCTTCAGAAAATAACTTCTTTGAAATAGTTAATATTCACTTTTTTATAACTCTATCTGGGCCCCGGCGATTGCGTTTTTAAATAGTAAACATTCCGGGGTTTTTTATGACATTTCTTTTGGTACCACGAAAGTACTGTATAAACGTATAGGTATTTTTGGTTTTTTTATAATTTCGTCCGAGTCCCTACAATTGCGGTTTTAAAATACACAACACACGGAAAAAATAAAAGACTATCAGAATTAAAATAATAACAATAATAAATATTCCTATTTTTTTTTTTAATGTAAAGTACCATCGGTACCAAGAAGGTAGAGTCTGGACCCTATACTCCTGGGTAGAAGGGAGGGGGGGGGGGGGTCTGGAGAAAAGAGCATTACAGACAGGCGGACATGCACGTATTTTAATAGTATAGAAGTAGAATAGACTAGCAGGCTTGGCCCGCTACGCTGGTCAGTTTTTCCAGACGAGCTTCAAATCAAACGAACCTAGGGTTGCGGGCCGCATAGACTGGGCCTGCTAAATTTGTTGCTGGTTTCCGTTCTAGCGGTTGAAGATTTAATTTCTGACGTGTAGATACGACACTTCAATTTCTGAACAATATTTCTGTTGAAAAATGTAAATAATTAACAAAAAACAAAAAACGATTCTAATTTAAAAGATAACGTTGGAAGTCTGGAATATTTCTTTTAATCTAGTCTTTCTTGTTATGTTTAACTTGGGTAACAAATACTTTTGACATACAATTACTAGAGGGGGGGGGGGGTAATATTTTTATACTATGTTAGTGGAATTGTTGTTTTCAGTTTTAATAACTTAGAATATAATTTACAAAAAAATAAAAATAAATAAATAAATAAGATTAAAACCATTCATAGATTAAACTGAGAAAGTTGAAATTGGCAGGAAAGTGTTTTACTCATACCTGTCTGTTATTATTTTCGCGCTATATTTCCTAAGATTTATGCGTTATCGCCTTTATTTATTTATTTTTACAAAAAACTAAAGGGCTCTGCCCCCTACGAGCTACGCTCGCCAACCCTCCTTCTGACACCGCAAACTCTAAAAACACTCTAATTTGATCGGTTCTGAAACGATTGCGGAAGATTTAATTATAATTAAACGATCAGTGGCGATCTCCTGTAATCGGGTTTTCATTCATTTTCCTTAGCCTGAGGAATTTTAAGGCCGAATCAACTGCTGTCAAAACAGCTAATAACTATTTTCGTGTGTGATTAAATACGATCAATTAAACATTAAAAATAAACTTGTGATGGCTAAGTAAACAATGTCTCCTCTGCATCAGGAAATTTTATAATGATGGTACAAGACAATTGTTTTCAGTAAGACTTTTTAAATGTATCGTTTCCAATATGACGTAATTTTCACCATAGTTTTCTTCCTGTTATTAAACGTAAAAATATAGTTTTTAACTGACAGGAAAAATTATTTACGCTGTATTAAAATTTGCAGCAATAGGTAAAGATTTTGTCGAAATAAATGAATCTGTCATGTATGGTTGGTTGGGGGTAAGTAGATCCCCTTTTAGGAATACTTCATTTTTGAAGCCTTATACAAAAATTTTGAAACAGTTTAATTTAAATTTATTTTATTTCAGACTAAATTAATAAACAAAAGTTTATCATTTGTTTCTAAATTAATGCTTTAAATATTTTTAACTGCTTTTCTTTTAAAAAATCAGGTGGGTATCCCACTTACACGATTTAATTTCTGACGTGTAGATATATTACACTTCAATTTCTGAACAGTATTTCTTTTGAAAAACGTAAATAATTTTTAAAAAAATTCTAATTTAAAATATAAGATTGGAAGTCTGAATATTTCTTTTAATGTAGTCAATAATGGGTAAGTGGGCCTACCGCTCTTTATTTAAATTTAAAGCAAGCATAAATAAAGATGAGGTAAGTGGGTGTTACTTGATAAAGTATAGAAATTTGCAATATGAAATACTTTATTGTAAATGTATCCATGTACGAGATATCTTCTCACATTAAGATCAGTATGACAGGTAATTATAGAATGAAAAACAAAACAAGTACATCTATGAAATTTTTTGAAAGCATATGTTTTACTTTAACGTATAAAAAAGTGCTGAAGAAACATAATAAGGTTGATTAAGATTAATTTTGGCACATTAGCAAACACTGTAAGTTGAAAAAGAAATTGGAAACACTAAATGGTATCGTATATTTAAAGTTGGCTGAGAGATAATCATTATTACTTCATACTAAGTAATAATTCCAACATCTTCTGCATCCGGCCAATAAAAAGTCTTACTATTTCTATTCTTTCTTGCAAATTTAGCAGTTATTTTTCCATTTGTATCATCAACTTCTAAAATTAGAGCTATATAATATATATATTTTTTTTATTATTCAAGTTTCACAAATACATAGTCACCAGCTTTAGAAGTATTCTTAGCTAAACTATTAATTTCTTCTAGCTCTTCATAGTCTTTAAATTCATCCATAGAAATCTCTTATCAGAGTTACTTTTCACTTCAACATCGTCACTGCCTCCTACATATTCACTTTTCTTTTTTCTTTTTCTTTTTTTTTTTTTTTTTTAATTTTATTTTTTTACTTTGAGTTTATTTTATTCTTTATATTTCCATCACTTTTTTCTCTTAATTGTTGCATGTATTCTTCATTCCTAATGATTTGAACACCTGAAGATACTTGAGATCTCTTTGATGGAATTGCGTGTTTTCACGTGGAGATGTACAAGTAAAGGTGACACACCCTCTATATTCAATTTGAAAAACTAAACATAATCATAAATTAACCATAAATTACATTAGCAATTTAAGGCAACTTGTTTAAACTATAATGCAGAAATTTATTTAAATGTACTTAGTGGTGTAAGTGGTCCCACTTACCCCATAATGAGGAGCCCCACTTACCCGTAGGCTAAAATTACGGGGTAAGTGGGAACCACTTACCTTAACACTTCTTAAACACTTCTTAATAACAGTTTTTGTAAAAATTAAAATTACAGTATGTACTTTAAGTTAACTTTGCACAACAGTTTAATAAACATTAAAAGAATAATGAAGACTAACCTGGAAACACCTCTTGGGATAATGTAGCTTGAACTCTTTAAACAAACTATTCTGGAAATCTATTTTACATTAGTTCTATGACATGGAAAATAAATGAAACAAAGTTCAAATATATGCAAAACCCAGCAGTATGACGAAATGTGACATAATCAATGCAAATAAGTGTGAAATACCCTGTACATATTTTAGTTTGACCCACTTACCCTAGTTGCCCACTTATCCCAACCAATCCTAAATATATTGTTATGAATTTTGTATATATCTGTAAATATTCCATTTGTTTAAATTTATTTTATTTTATTATTGTGAAAATTGCAGTATTATTAATGTATTTCCTATTGAGCATCATGTAACTCAATGCTAAAGGCCTCAGATGCTTTGCAAGAAAAACAACCTTACACCCTCATCTTTATAAGAAGTCTATGGAAAAATCGCCAAGGAATGGGTTTATCGCCAAGTTGGCGGTGGTTTTGGCGACATATCGCCAAATGTCGCCAAGTTGGCGACGGATTTGGCGACTTTTTGTGCAAACACCCCCCCCCCCCCTTTATACCTGTACATTGGGATCCTTTCTCGCTTAGGTTCTCTATCAAAAGTTAAAGCACTTTCTGGTAATTTCTAGCATCCGAAAGCTCTGGAATAATCTGGAAAGATCTCTGAAACCTATATAAGGACCTCCATCAGTTCAGTTTAGTTAGTTGTCTGTCAACTGCGATTGAATTCATACGAGAGGCTTTGCATTGAGAACTGTGTTTCTCGGATCGATTTTGTCGATGATAAGTCGTATTGAACGCATTGTTTCTGTGTGAAATTTTGCTGTGCTTTTATTGGATTTGAAGATTACTAAATATCTTGTAATTTTCAGAAGATATTGGTGTTCGTATTGCACTGTTTATAGTGAATAAAGCCTTTTGATTGTTCTTATATATTGGCATCAGTCCTTTTGAACCCCGAGCTCACAACAATATTTTTTAATTAAAACTGTTTGGAATTTTTGTTATTTGAGCAGTTTAAATATAACGTAAGTTTTCCCATTTTTAATGCTTTGAACGCGTAATAATTTAATTATTATTTTCAAGTTTTATTTATCTTTTTAATATCTAGGGGCAAGTACATTTTTATGACGTAATTTTCTCCATTTACTGCTTTTAACACGTGATCATTTAACTATTTTAAAGTTTTTAATATCCAGGCGCTAGTACATTTTTATGACGTAATTTTCTCCATTTACTGCTTTTAACACGTGATCATTTAACTGTTTTAAAGTTTTATTTCAGTTTTTAGTAGTCACGTGTAAATACATTTTTTTAATTGAAAGGGAATATTATTATGTGCGCTATTTTACAAATTGGAAACGATTTAAATGATGACTTTTTCGAAATATGAAATAAATCTAAATTAAAATGATGAAATTTTGAATAAAAAATTTAAAAAAAAATCCTCAAAAAATTAGTCAAATTAAAAAAATAATTACACACTGCACACCGCAAGCTTATCAACTATATATATCCTTTCAAAATATGATTAAATTCCTATGCATAGTTTTTGTTCCCATAAAACTTTTTTAAGAGAACTATTTTGGCCGACTATAACATTAAATATCTCTTAAAATAATTCTTCGAATTAAAAACTATCTGTTTCAGCGTGTTTATCGAACATTTCTCTATAAAACTACCAATTTTCATATTTTTATATGCAATAGTTTTCTGAATATTAGCCCAGGAAGACCTCAAGGCACAAAAAATTGACGACGGCGGCGACGGTTACCTTTTTTTTAAAAAAAAATATAGAGAGATATTCACGTATAAATATTTTTTTTAAATTAAATTATGAGAGATTCTTGATCTAACGTATTTCCTCGCATAATTTACGCCGTCGCACATTTGTCGCACCCATTACTTTTAAAAGAAATTTTGAGAAAAGAAAGATTTTTAGGAGTTTTCCGTATTTAAATAAATAAATAAATAAATAAATGAGAACTTGAATTGGTGAAATGGAGTGTTGTATCAAGAATTTAACGCCGAGTCTGGACAATAGATTTTAAGGTCTGTATTGTAGTTTAAGTTTAATTTTAGAATACGTGAAATGAAATAATTTCACTATTTTCTTTAATACGGAAGAAATTCACAGTTGTTTTCTGTACAAAAGGAATTCATTATTGTTATATATCATCAGTAGTGTATTAGTTTCTGTTAATTCTAATAAGTCGAACAAATACATACATGTTCGAAATTATTAAAATTGTTTAAAATGGTAAGAAAATAAAGTTTCACTAAATATTTTTAGTGTAACGTTATTAGAATTGAGGAAAAATTATTGCAGGCAGATAATTAGCGTAAACCAAAGTATCTAGTTCAGTAGTTCCCAATATGGGCCGCACGCCCCACTGGGGGCAATTCCAAATTTGTTACTCACCCATTCTGAGTAATGCTGTAGTTTTAAAATAATACATGAAATTTTTTAAAATAAAATGAAAAAAAAAAAAGTTTTTTTGTTGAATTACAAAGACATTTCCAATAAAATTTTCAAAATAGAATCTAAACCAGAAGAATAATTATATGAAAAATCTTTTAACTATAATTTCAACCCCCCCCCTTTTTTTTTTAAATAATCATTTAAAATTTATGTATTTTTTCCTGGTTAAATATTTTGTAGTAAAATAATAGCAAGTTTAGTTATACTAATATTCCTACTGTTTATGTAATGGCTAGACAGCATAACTACACTGTAAAAAAAATCTGTAATTTTGACAGAAAAATATTGTATTTTTTACAGAAAAAAACTGTTTTAAAGAAAAACAGTTTTTTCCTGTAAAATAATGTGAATTTTGTAATTTTTACAGAAAATATTTGTATTTTTTACAGAAAAAACTGTTTTAATGAAAATATACAGATATTTTCTGTAAATTAAACGGTTTTCCACTGGCGCCAAAATGGAAAGTATTTTTCTGTCAATTTGAGAGATTTTTTTTTACAGTGTACTATCTAAAACGGATTTTTTTTCCAGTACCTTGCGATTCCGTCTCAAGGTATTTTACTGCATTTAGTCATTTATTAAAAATTTTGTGTTTCATTTAAATGTTGTTCTTTTTAATCGTTTTTCAGAGTTTATATGAAGAAGAATGAAAACCGATCAATATGCGACAAAGAAAAAGAACAAATATTCCCTAGCTTTTTGTAACCAAAAAAAGTGGTAAAAACACGCGAGTAATATGATGTACCCTTTTTGTTTTGTTTTATAACACTTTAATGAAGGTAACTAATTTTTGCACTCTTTTATTTAACACAACTTTATTTTTGTATTTAAAGATGTAATTTTGTAATCCATTCTTGATATACTAGAATGATAAAAATTATTTCCGATGACAATACAACATTTAAATATTTTTAGAACTTTATTATAAATTAATAACTTAATTTTTAAGGTATTTTTCCGTTAGCCTGCCACGGGTGATAAATCGCCGACTACTCCGTATTGTATGGTTGCAATTGTATACGAGTTAAAACAACAGCCAAAAAAGGCTAATTGGCGATGAAGCTGCATCTACGAAATATTTGAAACATTAAAAAGTAGAAAATAAAAATAAAAAGTGCAGTATATATTGTTTTAAAAATACATTTTAATCAATAATAATTTCATATTAATTAAATTATGATTAAGCGATGAGAAATCAATTTAGAAATCGTAAAAGGATAGTTTAAATAATGATTTTTTTTTTTCTTTCCTGTTGCTATATCTAGAAAAAGAAACAGGGCAAAAGTACAATTTTTAAAAATAATTCCAACCGCTTGCGCTTTCTACAAAGCGTAAAATAAAAACTGTGAATTTTCCATAGTCGGAATTGCACTGATGAAATTAGGCTTGATTTTCAAGATAAACATTTAAACATTTAATTCTTATAAAATAGTGTATTTAAAAAAAAAAAAAAAAAAAAAAAAAAAAACTATTTTTTACTTTTATATTTATTAAGTTTTTATCTTATACATATATAACTTTAATCACTTTCACCAATCTTAATACCACTTTCACCAATCTTGATACGACAATGAAAGGATACAATTTTCTTTTCAGCATGTCGGTTAACCAATATTCGCTGAATCAAATTGTTTATTTACTCATCACTTGTCACTGTATTAAAAGATGTTTGTTATTTTTATGATTAATATTTTCGTAATGTTGGAAAGTACTTCATATTCTATGCAGGTTGCGTGCTTTTACTTACCTGTTTATTAAAACGATGCGTACCGGCTCTTTGCTTTATTCTTACGAGATTCTAGATGCATAGTATCTTCTTCAGTCATGAGACTTATTTGACTCCTGCATAAAATATCACTTTGGCTAATCTTGATACGTTAGCGAAAGGATACAATTTTCATTTCAGCATGTCAATTAACCAATATTCGCTGAACTAAGTTGTTTATTTACTGATCTCTTGTCGCTGTATTAAAAGATTTTTATTATTATGATGATTACTATTTTTGTAATGTTAAAAAAGGCTTCATAATCTATACACGATGCATGATTTTTTCTTTCTGGTTTATTAAAACGTAGGCGCACAGGCTCTTTGCTTTAATCTAAGAGATTCTAGATGTATATCTTCTTCAATCGTGAGACTTATTTGGCTCCTGCATAAAATACCACTTTGGCCAATCTTGATTCGTCCATGAAAGGTTACTCCTGATCATATATCATCCAAGTCTGTCAACCGTAATTATTCTCAATCTCTGCTCATGTTTATTCTTTGATTGATCGAGCATTGAAGGTTGCGCATATGATTATCGATCCCAGAATTACTCAGACGGAGTGTTTGCTATCGAGCTACAGTCTCTTTTTAATTGCAACGGGAAGAAAGTATATTAGGTTTCCCGATCCGAGCCTTGTTTATCCCTATCAAATGAACTACAGTTCTCTACAAATAATAAAAATAAAGAAAGGTCATCTTGATGACATCAAATAAGATGGACTTTCGCGGAATATTTATAATGGTAATTAGTACCCGAGTGTTGTTGTTGTGAGTGTATATATATATAAACTATTGTTAGTAATAATCTAAATGTTAATGGGATATTGATACTAATTGATATGATGAGCATGACTTTTTAAATTTCAGAATAAGATAAGAGTGTCAGAAGTCAGAAGCTCTTGAACTATTCTCGAAGATTTAATGCTCCTTATCAATCAGATTCCAAATTTTCCTCTCCATTAGTAAACGTATGACCATGGAATGCTTTCACATTTTTCAAATTTCTTTTACAGAAAATTTAAATTTTTCTTTCATTTTTGTGTATACTCTTCTTACATGATATTCCTTTTTCATCTGATCATCAAATTTCAGAATAAGATGATAAGGGTGTTAGAAACTCTTGAATTATTCTCGCAGATTTAACACTCGTTATCAATCGGATTCCAAATTATCTCTCCAATGTTAAACTTTTGACCATGGAATGCTTTCGCATTTTCCAAATTTATTCATCGGTAAATTTGAATTTTTTCTTTCATATTTATGTATACTCTTCTTACAGGATATTCCATTTGTCATCTAATCATCAAATTTCAGAAACAGCAAATAGATTGGCAGTAATTCACCTGGCAGCTCGTCATATTATCTAAGATTTTAACACTTAAGACTATTAGTATGTATTTTAAAAATATTTTATCAATTAAACAACATAGTAACATCTAACATAATTTAAGAAGAGCATACAGGAAAAAAAAATCATAGGGAAAATAATTTTATGATGAGAAACTTTAAATACACGAATGCATTGTATAGCTGTAGGCAATACATTGGAGAGAAGCATATGAGATCTCATTGAAGATAAGCTTTCAGAATTTTAAAAAGTGATGTAAAAAAATAAAATCATGTGTCATATATTAATAATAGACACTTTACTATGGCAAACTATTGTGATAAATATTGTAGCCAAAATAAATGACGAGTAAAGCTTCATTTTTTTTCTATTTCTTTTGTATGTAAAACAGCATAGGATGTCCGAGTGTTTATCAATGTATGGAAATGTAGTTTGTCACAGAGTGTTTATCAATGTATGGCATGTATGGAAATATTTTTACATGAAAACAGTCGTTCTACATTCATTAATTATAACATTTCTTAAGATGAATGAATGTGTGACAAATGTTTGGGACTGTATGCATATGTTTGCGAAGAATATAACAGAAAAGACAGTAAAAGTCAATCGTTGCTTATTGATTATTTTTCTGCACTTTTTCATAATGCAGATTCAATGCATTTGTGTGTGTGTGTGTGTGTGTGTGTGTGTATACTCATAGTTCCTGTGTGTTCATGACTCTCAAAAACTAATTAATTAATTGCAAAATCGATCTATGAAGCTGTACAGTAGACTCTTCTAAAAATATTTAAACAAATCAGTACTTATTTATTGAATAATTGAAGGAGAAGAAAATATTTTAAAATCGTTGATTTAAAAAAAAATTGTAATTTAACAAATTACAACAACCATTGGTAATTTTTTTTTCAAATTAATTAAAAATATTAATTATTCAAAAATATTCATCGAAACCATCTACAAACAAACGCATTTTACATTACTACAGTTGAAGAGATCCTGGCATTCTCTGCCCTCGCAAAAATATTCATCAGAACCATCTACACAATCAATCTCTTCATCGCACCGCTGACAGCGTTGAATGCATTCGTCATTCGATTGTAAGCAATGCGCCTTGCCATCATCACATGTCGATGTCGTAGATGTTTCAACCAGCAAACGATAAACGTTGCGCGATACATAATAATATTTAACAACATACTGTCTGGAAGAATTGTTTAAATAATTAGGTTGATAAGAGAAGCAACTGAACGCTATTGAGTAACATTAAGTCGTGCAAATAAAGGGAAAGTGGTAACCAATATACCTTAATATTTAGTCGGGTCCTTCCTGCAATAACTTTAACTCTTGTTTAGATTGATGTCTGAGCTAAAGGTATTTAGAGGAAATTACAGTTGAAGACTACGTTTTTTGTTTTATAAGACGATTTCTCATCCGATGTCAATTTTTGGATTCGGCCTTTTTTCATATCTGATAGTTTGCATCTATTCTTTTTGTAACTTTAACATTTTTGTAACGATTTTATGCATTTCTATTGCTTATTCAAAGAAAAATTCTTCTAAAGGTAAATAATTTCGTTAAAAACGCTTAAAAAATAAAGTGACGACACCAAGAGGTCCATTCTCGACCGAAAACAACAACCATTTTCCCAATGGTTAAAAAATTAAAATTTTACCAACAAAATTATTTTTTTACCAGTTTAAATGAGTTTATCTGAGCAATAACTTCTAACAATATGCATAAGAAGGAATCCCCTTAAGCCAGGACAAATATTTTTTGATAACCATAAGAATATCCACAAACACATGTATATCACAGCGACCAGTTTAACTGTTATAGAAATATGTGAGATATTATAAACTTAGTTTCTAACATTTTCCAACATAGTTGAAAAGTGTTTGAATTTGGTTTGTCAGTCTGTTTGCCGTCTGTCCATGCTCTAACTCGCGTCAGTATACTCGGATTGCCATGAAATTGATATATGTTATTGGAGTTTACTATGGCATGTTTGGTATTGAAAATTGAGTGATATCTTTCTATATATCAATGTTGCCAGGTGAGCAGGAATTTTTCTGTTGTCTTCAGAATGCTATCACTTTCTGAAGACAAAGATTCTCCTTATTTAATGACATAATAAATACTTTAGATCTATGTTCATAGCTACTAGTCTACTGAATTCCGTGCAGTAGTTCTTGAGATAGAGCGCCATAAAATTTTTGTCACATGCAGACAGACAGACATTTTCTAAAAAACAGTCATATATCATGTTCAGGAGCTTCTAAAACTTATAAAATCGTCGAAAATCGGAAGTCAAATTTTTTTATGAATTCATTTTCTTTTTCTTGTAAAGATAGAAGAAAGTTATAAACTATGTACCATAAATTGGGATTACTTGAACCGACAAAAAAAGTTTTAAATCAATCCTGGGTAAACTGTGTTCAGAAGTACTGACTTGGTTCACTGACTACTGTTGAATAATTGCACTCTTATTTTTAACTAAACTTGATCTATTTATGTAAAGGAATTTTACAATCGATTTTTCACTCACTTCCTGATAGGCTAGAATTATAAGAAATATGTGCAAAGGTGTGCTTCCGATAACAATACAACATTTTAATATTTTTAGAACTAAATTATAAATTAATAACTTAATTATGAGGCATTTTTCCGTTAGCCGACCACCGCAGCTGATAAATTGCCCACTCTTCTTGAGGGTTACAATTGCATACCAGATACAACAACAATGGATTTAATGTTATGCCAAATCACGTACGCCCAAATAGGCTAATAGGCTGCGAAACTGCAACAACGAAATATTGTAAAAGTAGAAAATATAAACAAAAAATAAAGAGTGCTATATATATTTTAAAAAAATGATAGTTTGATATTAATTAAATTATGATTATACGTTGAGAAATCAATTAAGAAATCCTAAAAAGATAGTTTAATTAATGCTTTTTTTTTCCTTTTCTGTTGCTATATTTAAAAAAAGAAACAGGGCAAAAATTATATATTTTAAATAAATTCACTACCTTGCGAATTTTTCATAATCAGGTGCGGTTCCCACGCCAATTCAATGCATTGTAACAAAATTTCTTTGGAAAAATCATGAATTGAAATTATGAAATGAGACGTGATTTTCAAGGTAAAACACTGAATGCTTATAAATGAGTATTTTATTGGGAGAAAAAAAAACTATTTTTACTTACATATTTTTCTGATTCGTCAACACAGTAGAACCAGGACGGGTTTAAAACTCTTTTAGTGGGTCCATGTAATCGCAGTTTAGAGTCTTATTTTGCCAAAAATATATTAGTTAATAATTAAAATGAACTAATTAATGTGACGAAATTCACTAATGACATCGATAAGAAAAGTATGCTGCAATCTTTACTTCGTGTAAAACAAAACAAGCATCGACAACCGGTGTACCAGTCAAAAAATAGAAAGTGATCTACGGCTTAGCTTTCAGGTAATAAAAAGCACATGAAAATATCCTTGAAACAATCAGACATGTGATAAACCTTGCTATGAATAACAATTAGGTATCAAGGTCACACTTTGAAAAAAATATATATATTACTAGACTTGAATCATGAATGGTCATTCCACAGACACAGACATTTAAATTGCAAATAGCTTAAGACGTCTAAACTCGACAAAATCTATCTATATTATGAAGCTGAAAACATCTTCGCTGGCGTTACATTGACGGTGGCAACACCTGAACAATTAATTTCGCTTTTACTTTAATCTTTTTAACTTCTAAACATAGCACATTTTTAATTTTTACACTGTCGAATAGAACAAATATTCTTCCAAATGCAATTTGTTAAAAAAGTGTACTTCAAATGACTGATTTTTTTTCTTTTCTTTTTTATATTCATTTTCAGGTGTGGTTTTTATTCACTTTTTTAATCTACGTCTATTGCGTGCACCCCGATTACGGAAATTAACTCGTTTGCACTTAAAACAATATAAATAGTTCAGCATTTATTTCCGACCAATATCCCACAACGGATTTAAAACGTCATCAATATATAAAATAATACAAATAAAACAGAAATACGAACTACGCCCTTAAACTACTGAAATGATCAGATAGAATCAAAAAGGCTGCTGTAAGTAGTGAAATATATGGCGATTTCTTCGTCTGTTAACCTCTGGCATGCGGCTGATATGAAAGTATCGCTTTGAATGACTTTCAAAACTCTATTTGACTACATAAATGACTTTCAAAACTCTATTTGACTACATAAATGACACTTTTCATATGAAAATGCTTTTTGGTGGTGTTCGTTTACAATCTAAAAATACATATTAAATGTAAAAAATCTATTAAAATTTTCAATAAAAAAAAGTTTTTTACCTATATTGTGTACCCCGGGAAGAACGGGTTGGATCTCTTAGTTCTGATAAAAGAACACATGCACACCATTATTATATTATAAAAAAATATATATGACTACGTGGGGAACAATTTCTAGAACATTTTATAGCACTTTTATTACCATACAATGATACATTATAGAATTTCTATAACAAAAGGAAATATAGTTGGGAAAAATTTTATTTCCGATTCTAACAAAATTTTTACACGCGAAACAACTCATATAACCACAAACATAGTAACAAGAACGAAAAATCATTCGTCAAGCATAAATTATGAAATACTTTCCAACACATTCAGAATACTGTAACTAAACTTCACAGTTTACAAAGTAAAAAATTTAGCAAACTCATAACACATTTGAAAACCCAATTTCAGAAATTACTACCAAAGTACAAAATATCCGAATTATTTTGTGTAGCCCTGTATATAATCTATAGATTTGTATCTATACAACACAGTATGCTAAAATTTACTTCAGTTGGGAAAGACAGAGCACAATTTAAAATACCCCTTCAGCAATTTCGTCAATAAACGGAAATGTGCGTCTGATCATCTATGGAATTTATATACACCAATTAATAAGCAAACAATTAGTTACATTTAAAAACGTGTACCGCAACTGAAAATGGGCTACCAGCAATTATTGTTCTTAGACAGTACTGTAACCGAATTCTTTTGAGTGTCCCTGTATATCAGGCATGTCAAACACGTGGTCCGCGGGCCAAAACTGGCTTGCCGATAACTTATGTGGGGCCCGCGAAGCCTTTGGCAATTTACCTGTGTTTAATTTAGTTGTTAGAACTCGGATGCTGAAAATGCACTTTGCACGAACACACCTGCACAAATCGTGGTCTCAGAGATAGCAACATAAAGATATGTATATCAGTGTTACAAGTTTGGAAGGCTTTTTTATTATTCAGAATTCTACCACTATTTTTGAATAGTAATATTTGTCTTATTTATTATGTCATTAAATAAGGGGAATATTTATCTTCAGAATGTGGTAGCATTCTGAAGACTACAGAAAAATTTCTGCTCATCTGGCAAAAGTGATGTATAGACAGATATAGCTCAATTTTACATTTTAGCACAAAAAAATTGTGGATACAAAGATTACCAATTGGAACGTAGCAAAGTGTGAATCTGAAAATTCAAATATTTGTAAAATTTTTAAAGTATTTTACTTATAATTTGTATTTGTTTATGTTGAAAACTAATACTTTATTTTACTACTCTCCTAGACTTTACACCACTTTACAAAATAATATACTGTATTTATTAAATACTAAGAAATGTATTATAAAATTAATAAAATTAAGAGCTAATTAAGACCAGTTAAAAAAAAAATCAAAATATAAAATTAAATAGCTTTAAATGAGTTGTTTTGAAAGTGGCACAAATTATCACTTTAGTTCTATGTTCATGCTAGTAGCTGTAGTTTAAACGTTTATACCCCCCTCCCCTGTCCCCGAAATCCATATCCCACCCCCACTGGAGCTGCAGAAATACCTCCCGTGGGAAAACGCCAAACTTAAACGCTGGCTCATTCTTAGTATTTTAAAGGTTATTTTTTAAGTGAAAGCTTTGCTACTGGGTTACTTGAATGTGACCCCCACCACCTTATTATTTTGAGAGAGAATTTAAAAAATAATTAGTCGTGAAATGTAGTTATTTTAATTAAATCACTGAAAGTACATCATTATAGTATTAAATTACCTTTAAGGTGGTTCTCAAATTATCTGCTCAACAACGCGAAACTTCCTGACTCATTTTTAAACGTAAAGGCATACGATTGGCAGGCCCGACTATTAAAGAGATTTGAAATCGAATGATGTTTTCCATTTTCTTTTAAAATAAATTATTTACCGAGTTAAAAGTTATTGTTGTTATGTAGCGGCAGGTTTTTCCTCCTTTCCCGCGCCGTCCCGTCCGAAAATTTGGTTCAAAACGCCAAATGTGACAGTATTTTCTGATTGATCTTCTGCCTCTCACCCCCCCAAAAAAAGGGGGGAAACTCCATTCAATTACATAAGTTTCTAAATGAGAGCTCCTGCCAATTTCATGTCTTTCTGAACAAAGTGAACCACAGATGTGTCAGAAAGAAGCTCTTTTGGTTTTGAGAGCAGCCCTAATATTTGTTTTTTTCTCTCTTTCACCTTTATGAATCTAGAATAACCGAATGCAAAAAAATACAGCTGAAGATATTATTCGAGACTATATCTAAGAATTTTAAAATTTTCCATTAAAAAAAATTATATATGTGAGAAATTATAATTAATGTAAGTGTACTAATGGGTCTCATTTACACTCGACATTCATGTAGTTCTAGGTTTTTAGGTCTTGATAAACTTTTAACATCATTAAAAGAATGATATTTGTTAAACCGACAAATTAGGCTCTTCACTTATTTTATAAATATCGGCTGCATTGTTTTTTATCGTTTGGGACTGATTAGAAGGTCCCAAATCTTAATTGGCTGCAGCGTTCGAACAATCTAAAAATAACCGGACGTCGTTTTCTGTTCCAATTTTCAATTCCACTTCTATAAAAGATATGCAGATTGGGTATGTCTTCCACTGTCGTGTTAATTGACCAACCATTGTCCAAATCATTGCATGGTTCCATGATTCTTGTTTGCTTTTAATACTGTAACATTAAATTATGCCCCTTCTTTCGGTCTAATTCTTCATCTTTTGTATAAGGGGAATTTATGATGCAGATATATAGTATCTTTTGTTTCTGTAAATTTAGATATCTTTGTTTCTGTTTTCATCTGATGTATAATTCGTTACACTAGAAGAAAGATGGCATCATTCCTTGATGAAAAAAATAATATCCATGATACAATGTATATTTATTCCCCGAAACAAGTTTGAAATATTTGGTTTTTAATTTAAGAAATATCTACTTTTATTTTCGGGTGAATTTAGTAACCAAACAACCATCAGATTGAAACAGAAAATGTTATGGCAGTTAAGTTTTACATATTATTTTGGAAGCTTTTGATGAATGGGAACTTGGAAGCTTGTATTTTATTGATATGTGTTAAAATTTTAATGAGATTATTTTTCCGCAAGAATAAAAAATTATTCATCAGGCATAGATTGTGAAACACATTCCAATAGTAACAGAGTATTATTAAGAAATTTAATTTTTTTTTTCATACAATGAAATCAGATTTCTAAATAAGCAATGAAAAAAAAAATAATAATAACTCAGTAAAAATTCACTTTCAGCAGTTCTTCATATGTATTAATGAGTGCGAATTCTGTCATGTAGTTCGATATATGATCTATAGAATTTATACACACAAAGATGCTTACTATAGAATAGGGTGTGCATAGCGTTCATCGTTCTTTTACAAGGACACACAAAATAATTTGGTTGCAGTACTATATATGAGCAATAACTGATGAAAGTGCATTTTCAGTTGTATTACGCGTTTTTAAATTTAACAAATTTTTTGCATATTATTTGGTGTATATAAATTCTATAGATCAATATACAGGGCTGCACGATAGATCTCGAGGACATTTCCGTTTATTGACGAAAATTGCTGAAGGGTAATTTTCAACTGTGCTATGCGTTTCCTAACTGAACTAAATTTTACCATACTATATAGTGTATATACAAATCTATAAATTATGTACAGAGCTGCACAAAAGAGTTCGGATATTTTTCCGACTATTGATGGTAATTCCTGAAATTGGATTTTAAAGTGTGTTGTGTTTTCCAATTTGCTATCATCTTTCACCTTATTAAACGGTGAAATTTTGTTAATATATTCTGAACGTATTGAAAGGTGTTTCATAATCTATGCTTGATGCGGGATTTTTCGTTCTTGTTTATTTTCTGGACGCGTAGCTCGGATGGTGTCACTCCATCCCCCCCACCCACCCACCCCCTTCTCAATTTCTTCTGTTAAAATGTTCAATATGTTGATTATGTTTTAATTCTTCTTTTAAATGTTTTATGAATGTGATTTAGTTTAAACATATGTAACTCTATACATTCTAAATACAATTATTTAATTACATCAGTTCATAATATATTTTCTCTTTAGATTTAAAACTCTTGGTAAACCGGAGGCTTTGTGTGAATCATGATTACTTCTTTAACTTATCCAAGTTTCTGCATAAATATATATATATATATATATATATACTTTTTATTTTACTACCGTAACATGCTTCATTTTCCATATTTATAATTCACAAATGCTCTTTATTACACTGCAAAAAAGAATTGTTGATTTTACAGTATAAAACTGGCACCCCAGCTGCCAGTATTATACCGTAAAATTAACAGTATTAAACAGTAAAATAAGCAGTAATACGCTGCCGCGCAAGCAGTAATACGCTACCGGGCATGCGCGGCAGCGTATTACTGCTTGCACGGCAGCGTATTACTGCTTATTTTACTGTTTAATACTGTTAATTTTACGGTATAATACTGGCAGCTGGGGTGCCAGTTTTATACTGTAAAATCAACAATTATTTTTTGCAGTGTAGGTTTTTAAAAATATATTACTGTATCCGATGTTTTTAAAGTTACTTTTGTTACTTACTGTTAATTTTTCCTACCGATAATTTCCTATATAAGTCAAAATTGACCCTCAAACACTTTTCCCCTTGAATGAATCCGTTTAATTTGCGTGTCCTTTATATATATATGTATATATGTTCATATTTTACACTGAATGCCTTAAGTTTCTAATTATCTTCTTTTCTTCTTTTACAGGTAAGAAATTTTAATTTTGTGAAATAATCTTTCAATGAAATGATAACTGCAGAAGATAGGAAGTTGTAAGTTTCTATAATTTTCTCTGTTAAATGGAAAAATATTTTCTTATGTAAAAACATTAGCTGATCCGCCCGGCGTTGACCGGGCCCGTGATAATAACCTTAAATAAACCTCAAACCCGATTTTGTAAGAATGTATACTTTTAAACGAAAATCTTTCCAAGCGATCGTCGTATCGGGCGTCCCGCAATATTCATTTTTTTTTATATATATAACCGAATGCATCGTTTTAAAATGAAATGCACGCTCTTTAAGTTTGTGTTATGGGCGATTCCACCGTTACGTGTGTGACTTTTATAGAGTGTTTTTTTGCAAATTGAGACAAATTTAGAAGTGAAATTATTTAGATAACGTTTTACTTTTTTTATTGCTATTACAGGACACATACAGAATCTTTTTTGTAGTGACACCTTTAGTCTAAAGTAATAATATATATATATATATATATACTAGCTGTTACCCGTGACTTCGTTCACGCAACATTAAAAGAAGAATAAATACATTAATTAAGCAAAATATTTCACTCCCGATAATTAAAAACGTTCATAATTAACTAACTATTTATCACACTTCATAGGAGACAATACGGTATTTTTTGTTATAGGGACCTTGACATAACTCAGCTTTAAAAAAGTGAAATTTTGTGCCAAATAATCGCGAAAATGAAATTGCAACCAATGCAAAAAGGAGGGTCAAATAAAATCGTGGAAATAGACGAATTGGGTAAAAACAAATGTCAATTTTACCTGATAAACAATTTTACTTTTAACGCCTTTGTGAAACGTTTTAACAGCCATCCTTCAAAAAAACATTAATTGGAAATAGTATATGCTTTTTCTTTAAATTCAATTCATGCTCCTTGGTTTAATGTATAACTGAAACAAATTCTGTGTTCTAAATGACAATATGTTAACAGACAATTTTCGTTCTCCAGAATAAATTGATTCATGAAGTTTGAATATGTGAAAATATGTTTTTATTTTTTGGATAATTTACTGAAATTATGATTTTGTTTTCACCCTCTATTCAAAATGAAAATAAATTCTGTTTTTCAGTTTTAATGAAAAAATGGTGTAAAAAATATACTGATCTGTTTTATTTTTCCTTTTTTATACACAAATATGGAGTAATTTACTTTCCGTTTTTAGATAAACTTCGTTAAAATTTACAAAAAATAAAAAATAAAAAATCTTGGCATCTAATTTAATTTTTTTAATTCTGAGAATCTGTGGGACATCCTCGGATCAATGATAACCGGTATTAAATAAATTGCGTTGCGTTCGATAGTCTAGGAGTAGTTGCGAAATACAAACACACGGTCAGATTTTAATATAATAGATTCGTGTTCATTTTCCTTTTCTTAAAATTAGGATGTGATTTTTAGCAGAAAACTCTCTTCTGTATATAACGGAAACTCATGCTGAATAATCAGTATAGATAGCAAAACATTTAATTTTTTCGTTACAAGTATGGCGTGAAACTCATCTACTTTCTATAATTACTGATCATTGTATTATTAATGTAAGGAATTGATTCACACTCATTTTAAAACATATTGGAAATTTCCCGTTTTATTTCAAGTATGACGTCTCTTTTTCCCCAGAGAAATCCCTTTTTAATGACAAAATTCTTGTTAATTTTCTTTTCTACGCAATTAATTTCAATACTGGCATAGGGGAAATTGTGTTACTTTAACGAAATAATATTAATTCTTTAGGTTTTATCAACAAAAATGGAACACTTAACATTCGTCATTTTATTTAGGTAATCGAGTTATTTCTTTTAGTTTTAAGAATGTAAATAACTATTTCCCGCTATCCATGACGTCATTTTCGACATGGATAATTTTGCGGAGCATATTATTGACATTTTCTAACCATTTATTTTTGAAACTTCTTTTTACTTTTTTTAAAATTTAAATAAAAAGTACGGTATAGTTATATTAGCCGTGCGCAGACGGTAAAACACTAAGTGATGGTGAGAAATACCACCATCTAGATCTAAACTAGCACACACTATAAAAAAAAAAGTATTTGGTTTTTTTTCTGCATATTAGCAGAGTATTTGGTATCATTTTAATCAGTGAACAGTGAACAATACAAATTAATGATCCATTTTAGGATCAGCGCATACAGATAGATAATTGTGGAACAAAGTGAACCACGGCAGTCAAGGAAATATTTGGTTTTCCGTTCCCACGAATGATTTAACTACACCTAATAAAAATGTCATGGAGAAAATTGTCAGAACAATAATATGACACATTTATTTATGAGAGCTTAAATAGGCACGAAGACCTCACAAGTCAAAGCATCTTTACCTCCCAGACACAGCACGGCGTCAAGAGGAATCGCTATTGTACCGACGGACCTATAAAACACTCAAGGGGAGTACCAAATTTCTCCCGCATGCCAATGGTCATCTCTCTAAAATCAGAGGTATGGCCGAAACATGCAAATTTTCAAGAAGTTAAAACGTATAAGGCCTTAATTTTATGTGAAAAGGGAAAAATGGTTCCATCCCTTTTTTTTTGCTCCACGAAAAGAATGTGATTTTTTTTTGAGAGTTCAGATTCAAAAAAGATGGAAAAGTAGAAGGTTGACTGCTCTCTAACTAAAAAAACAGATTTTGAGTGTGTGTGCCAATAGATGAAAATGTACGCGCTAAGAAAAAGCGAAAACGCGTCAGCCATTACCTCCTGCTGTCAACGTTATCTAGTAATATAAGGTAACAAACAATCTTCCTTCACCATTGTTCCATTTTATTTAATTAAGCTATATTCTTTTAATAATACGAATTTAAGTGTGTATGAAGATCCTACCCCGATCTAAACATAAAAAGGCTAATCAAATAAATACTTCTAGGGTATGGAACTCTGCCTTTCAAAATCGAATTTTTTTAATTCAGTAAGATAAACTGTAATTCTCAGAAAATAAATGTTGAGAATACAGTTCTCAACTAGGATTGAATATTTTTATTTTTTTTTTAAACATTTATGTTTGTTTTTAATCATATGCTTATAATTACCTTGTAAATAAACTCAATTTTATATTCAATTAATTTTAGTCAGTTTTCCTTTTGTTTACTTAATTTATTGAATTAATATTAAGTCTTTTATTTTAGGAAATGTTTTCTTTAATATTACAATCTAGGTTTTAAAATACGCCATTATATATTTAATGTTACATAACTCTCTGCAGGTAACCTTTGATGATTGTAATTGGCTCAAAGAGGATCCGAACTTCAAAAATAATTCACAACGCAACTTTTTCTTTTCTATAATTAATTGATAATTTGTCTAATAAAATTTCTAAGTATAAATTATCATATCAGATCCTTAGAGTCATAGGTGCAAAATAAATACTATACGTCTCGGATAATTTAAAATACTCATATTAATCAATTAACAGCAATATAGTGGTAAATCCTATGCAGTCAGACTTAAATTCAAATAATTTAATTGATCACTCTGTAGCATTCCATCATAGGGTTTACCGAATTAGAAGTGGTACCGTTACCTCTTTCTAAATTATTTTAATATATTAATTTAATTTTAGAAATAGAACTTTAGGTTATTGTATAATTTTTTAAATATAAAAATATATATGCAATATTAAGACTAAAAAATTTTTTTTTTGCTAACATAAATGTTCTTAATTCTAATTCTTTTGAAAAAATTTTTTCTCCTCTTTTCAACAACTAATTAAAAAAAAAAAAAAAAAAAAATTAAGCATTCATTGGGGAATCTTCATACACTCTGTAACATGCATATACCTGGCAATTCTTTTTGGGTACCTCACTAAATATATAATGATATATTAAATAATAATAAGTGTTATTGGATTGATTTGTATTAACAAAGAATTGAAAATATGACTTGTGTTACATATACTGCAACAGCAGCAAATATAAAATAAATACATAATAATGCTCAAATATTGAAATGATATATGTTATATATAAATAATTTCTCGAACAGTGCATAACAATTCACCATTGGGTATCTTTTATTTTATGTTAAAGAATTTTTTTTTTTTTGCTCTCTCTCTATTTTATGATTTTTGTACTTTAATTGGATGAATAAGCGTAAAAGTCAAAGAATTAGTAGAATAGATACTGGTGTCAAAACTAGACAACAATTACGCGAATTAAATAATCAAACTGTAGACACTAATATTATTTGTAATAATAGTAATTATAATAATAAGAAAAAAAAGAAAGAGAAGAAAATTATAAATTCTGAAAAAGCTACTCCTAAAATTACTACAATGGACACCCCAAATGCAGATAGCCTAATTAATCTGATTCCATACTATGATGGAAAAAAGGAAGCAAATATTAACCATTTTTTCTTACAATTTGACAATCTCATCAATAAAACTGAATTGAATAATGATTCTAAATTAACTATATTAAAGGCGAAAATTGTAGGACCTGCTAAAGATAAATTGATGAGGGATCAAAATTTGTTCGTGGAACAGAACTTAGAAACCTTTAAAACAAAGTTAAAACAATTATTCGAACCCAAAACCACATTTCTAGAAGCGCAAAAGAAATTTTGCAATCTCAAACAAAAACCGGAACAAAACATGAACGAATTTATATTAGAATTTAATGCGGCAGCAGACCTTTATAAAAAAAAAAGTGGGCAAGATATAGGAGCTAACAACAGCTCTACATTCATGGAAATGATCAAATTATCTCAGTTTTTGGAATCAATTCGTAGTGATTTAAGTCTGGAAGTAAGAAAAAACTCTCCGCCGGACTTTAAAACAGCGTGCAACATAGCCTTAAAATTAGAGGAGGCTTATTCACATGTCAATTTAAAGGACATCAACAACATTTCCAAAACTAAAGATTCTGATTTGTTAAATGAACTGCTTAAACTCAATGTAGAAAGTGCAGAGAATATAAAATTATTAACCGCGGAATTAAATAACATAAAATTAAAGGTAAATGCCACTAACAATGATACAACTAGGTTTTGCAAGTACTGTAAATCCACATCCCATACGAACCCACATTGTTGGTTTTACAAGGGCAACGAACAAAACAGCAGTAATTACGTGGACGAAAATAAAAAAATTCCTGAGAATATTCAAATCGAAAAACCAAATTTTTATCAAGGGGGAAACCAACAAGCTCAGGGAAACTTTCAGCAAACCCCAAATTACACGCACCAAAACTTCAACCCTATGCAATATTCTGCTCCTCAGTACATGTACTATGCACCACCCCCACCCCACCAACAATTTATGCCGATATCATATCCCAGTTTCGGAAATTATGGAGGCAATTTCAACGAACAGAGATCATATGACCAGCGAAGAAATTATAGAGGGCATAGAGGGGGCTACAAGCAAAATAATTATAAAAAACATGATTATACAAAAAAAAATAATTCACAGCAGAAATTTGAAAACAATAAACAAGATAAAGATCATGATCAGAATTCTAGTAACAATAAGGGAAACTAAAGTCGGGACTTACATTCTCAAATACAAGGCACCCGCGTAAGTCTCACTGCGGGTCTAAAAAAAATAACAAAATTATTGCTAGTGTCAAAAGTAATGACAATTCTCAACTTCCGATTATTACTTTTGAAATTAATGGTGTTAAGATTAATGCTTTGACAGACAGTGGGGCGGCAGTAACTTTGGCATCACCTATATTGTTCGAACAATTAAAGAATGCACACGTAAAATATAAAAATCTCTGTAACCAGGTAAAAATTCAAACATTAACAAATTCGACAATCTCTTTTAAGCAATGCATTAAATTAACTTTCAAATTGGAAAACGTTTTTGTATCGGGGGCATTCTATGTTACAACTCAAGATTTTGGTCGGAACTACAATATGCTATTGGGATTCGATTTCCTCAAAACAAATAATATTATCCTAGATTTTGAAGATAAAACCATGAAATTAAAAAACAAAAACATTGCACTTCAATTTCTAGAAAATGAACCTCAAAGTCTGATAAGTAACTTAACTGCTAACTCTAATGAGAATCAAAATAAAGAAACAATACGCAAAAAGAAAAAAAAACGTATCTCGCACAAAAATTTTGTTACAGCAAAACTAACACAGACAACGGAGTTACTACCAGGCGAAAAAAAAATTGTTGCATTACTATTAGATCCAGATAAATTCGCAACTACAAATACAATACTCTTGGAACCGATTACACATAATATGAAAATTTATTATAAAACATCTATTCACTCGGCGACACAAATATAAATAATAATAATACAACATTTTATATTGACCAATATTTATAATAATTCATCCTTTGCTTAAAGCCACGGATTGACGAATCCACTTGAATTATTATAACAAAAAAAAAATCTGTCAGATTTTACAAAATTATTTTAGTTTAATATTTGATATAATCTATAACTTGGTTAGAACAACGCGTTTCAATTTTAATTTTAGAATAATCGTACGATTTCATATTATAAAACAAACAAGTAAAAAAAAAAAAAAAAAAAAAAATTTATTAGTTGTCCCTAAGGATTAACATTTCAGATAATTTAATTACAAAAACAAATAATAAATAAAAAAAAATACCATTGAACGTTTCAATTATTACAAAACATAAATTGGATGTTTAATTTATACCTTAAATATTTAGGTAAATTATTTCATACTTAAAAAATAATAATGATAAAAAGGTGTTGGATACATGTCAATGATCATTTCAGCAATTTATTGGATGTTAAAGTCTCGTTTTTGCAGGCGAAATTGAGACTATCTGCGCAGAGCATCTAATAATGCATTTAGCTGAGATATTTCTAATTAACTAAATTTCCAAACTTTACAAAAAAAAAAAGAATTTGTTTAATTTTTTTTTTTTTCTAACTATATGTAATATTTTATAAAACAAAAAATAATAAGAGAAAAGAAAAGCGAACGCTCGCTTTCGATTCCTTAAATATGTATATTTACACGTTAATATATTTTAAAATAATAATAATAAGAAGAATAAATAATTAAATAAATATTTTACAATTGCATGCACATTTTCGTTTGTGCAAAGCAACGCTCGCTTGTTCTCGCTAACTTAAATTGTAACTAGAAAATCAATATTATATTAAAAAAATATATATATTATAATACATTACGTTTTTATACACAATATAAATAAATAAGTAAATATATAAATTGACGAGAAGATAGTGCGATGCAAACGGATTTGACCACGTTACACGTGTACTGATTTTTTTTTTTATAGAAAATATTAAGTAGATATACAGATTTAAACATACCTCATTTTTTTTTTTTAAATCCAAGCCGGGTATACACGACTTTTTTTTATTTTAATCACACCTGTAATCTTATTTCAACAATAAAATACAGATAGCTGAATTTTGGCGAGTAATCCAAAATCTGCACAGACACACGTGCAATCAAATCGTTTCACTGATTTTTTTTTTTTTTCCCACTGTCAGTAATACAGGAGTTTAGTAAACGTCAACCACAGGTGAGGAAAGATACCTAATACACGGCTTATCATTTCGCAAATCGTCCCCTGGATACAACTGAATCCGAAGGTAGGGAGATGAGTCATTGTCCACAGGTACGGTCATCTAGCTGTCATTCTCTATCCTTCCGCTTAGCGGTGATGGATTAGAGGGAGAAAAGATTACTGTTTTTTTTCTTTTTCTTCTTCTGCCTTGTTTTTTTTTTTTCCAACCCCGTCCATTCCAAGGCAGGCAGTTTAAAAGGGTATTGTGTTTGACTTTATAGATGGATATTTAAATTTTTGGTATCGAAAGAAGAAAACAAATTTTCATTTTTTCGATCTGTTTCTTTTATGAAAATATATTATTATTGAGAATATCTTTCATTCAGAAAAGTAGCCTTTTCACATATTCCAAAACAATTGTTTTAGTAAGAATGATAAGATTTTTTTTTTTTAACATAACATTTTCTTTATATATATATAAAAAAAATAAAGAAGTTTTCCTTTCTGCTCAAGAGAAAATAATTCATGTGAGAATTAGATTATAATGTTTATAATACAGATTGTAGTACAACAGACATGTGATTATATAGATGTGTTTTCTCTCAATGTTTTTCATATATTATATAATTTTTTTTTAATTGTATGGTATTCATTATCAATGCATACAGCTTACTGATTATATTGAGTATTTGTTTTAAATGATTCTGTATATTGTGTTTCAACGTATGGGTACCTAATTAGCCTGTAATAATTAAAATAAAAGATTTGCCAATTTATATGTATGTAATAACTAAAAATATAAGAGTGGAAAAGAAAATTAATTTTTTTTTCTTTCTTCTCTCGGGCATTTTATTTTATTATTTGGCTTATTCAAATTTTCCTGCTTTATTTGGATTTGGACCTATTAAAACTCAAAATTTTAATAAATGTTTTTGGAACAATGGAAATTGAAACCAACTACACATGATAACTTGCTGAAGAAGTCATGTCTTTCATCAGATTTTTCAACAGTGAACTTTTGATTACGCTTTATTTCACCAATGTGTAAAACTTTTTTCTGGTGTTGCAAACCTACTTACACTCCAAACCTAGTGACACCCCAGCTTATCCCAAGTTCCTAGACTTTTCCATGTGAACATTTTCAGTTTTGATCTTCAATATAATACGACGATGGACTTTCATCGAGAACTTTGTGGCTATATATATATATAAAAAAAAAAGATACTGTGGACCTTTTTTTTTCTAATGTCGGGGGAAGAGATGATGGTGAGAAATACCACCATCTAGATCTAAACTAGCACACACTATAAAAAAAAAAGTATTTGGTTTTTTTTCTGCATATTAGCAGAGTATTTGGTATCATTTTAATCAGTGAACAGTGAACAATACAAATTAATGATCCATTTTAGGATCAGCGCATACAGATAGATAATTGTGGAACAAAGTGAACCACGGCAGTCAAGGAAATATTTGGTTTTCCGTTCCCACGAATGATTTAACTACACCTAATAAAAATGTCATGGAGAAAATTGTCAGAACAATAATATGACACATTTATTTATGAGAGCTTAAATAGGCACGAAGACCTCACAAGTCAAAGCATCTTTACCTCCCAGACACAGCACGGCGTCAAGAGGAATCGCTATTGTACCGACGGACCTATAAAACACTCAAGGGGAGTACCAAATTTCTCCCGCATGCCAATGGTCATCTCTCTAAAATCAGAGGTATGGCCGAAACATGCAAATTTTCAAGAAGTTAAAACGTATAAGGCCTTAATTTTATGTGAAAAGGGAAAAATGGTTCCATCCCTTTTTTTTTGCTCCACGAAAAGAATGTGATTTTTTTTTGAGAGTTCAGATTCAAAAAAGATGGAAAAGTAGAAGGTTGACTGCTCTCTAACTAAAAAAACAGATTTTGAGTGTGTGTGCCAATAGATGGAAATGTACGCGCTAAGAAAAAGCGAAAACGCGTCAGCCATTACCTCCTGCTGTCAACGTTATCTAGTAATATAAGGTAACAAACAATCTTCCTTCACCATTGTTCCATTTTATTTAATTAAGCTATATTCTTTTAATAATACGAATTTAAGTGTGTATGAAGATCCTACCCCGATCTAAACATAAAAAGGCTAATCAAATAAATACTTCTAGGGTATGGAACTCTGCCTTTCAAAATCGAATTTTTTTAATTCAGTAAGATAAACTGTAATTCTCAGAAAATAAATGTTGAGAATACAGTTCTCAACTAGGATTGAATATTTTTATTTTTTTTTTAAACATTTATGTTTGTTTTTAATCATATGCTTATAATTACCTTGTAAATAAACTCAATTTTATATTCAATTAATTTTAGTCAGTTTTCCTTTTGTTTACTTAATTTATTGAATTAATATTAAGTCTTTTATTTTAGGAAATGTTTTCTTTAATATTACAATCTAGGTTTTAAAATACGCCATTATATATTTAATGTTACATAACTCTCTGCAGGTAACCTTTGATGATTGTAATTGGCTCAAAGAGGATCCGAACTTCAAAAATAATTCACAACGCAACTTTTTCTTTTCTATAATTAATTGATAATTTGTCTAATAAAATTTCTAAGTATAAATTATCATATCAGATCCTTAGAGTCATAGGTGCAAAATAAATACTATACGTCTCGGATAATTTAAAATACTCATATTAATCAATTAACAGCAATATAGTGGTAAATCCTATGCAGTACCATACAAAAGAAAAAAAAAAAGAAAAGTGAAGAAAAAAACCAAGATCATTTTATTTCACCAATCAAAGCATATCCGCTTTATTTTCGATGAATGACGTCATATTCTCCTGTTTCTTATGGATACGCATATTCAAACCTTGTATTACTACCAAAAACTAAAAAAAGTACGTTTTATTTCTAATAATATTATTTAATCTTCTTTTTAATTATTTAATTTTTTTAATTTCACGTGATTTTTCACAATTTTCATTTTTTACGTGCAAATTTTTCAATTGAAACTAAATTGTTGAGTTAAAATTATTATTCCAGGATTTGAATTAGTTTTGGCAACGATAAAGTATTAGCAACGGTAAAGTAAATTTAACCATTTTAAAATATTATACGAAAAATTGTCCATTTATTCACTATGAAAATAACGAAATTTTGAATTAAGAAAAATATTTGAATAAAATAAACAAACACCAGTCTATGTTCATTTGAGGGTTATAATTAACCTATATGCAAAGATACAGGATCATTAAATGCTCCATTTTGACGCTGGCTTCAGCCTAACATATGCACACAATCAGATTTATAATATTATTAGGATATCTTTTAAATAGTAAAGTCGTTGTTACGTGTGTGATTTTTGTGCGTCACACACGTAACAACGACTTTACTTTTTTTTAAAAATAATAATTAGTAATAGTGTCCTATTACTAATGAAGATATTAAAGTTTATGTGAAAAATACAAATGTTTTTTGCTTATAGCATACAGAGTTTTCAATTAAACTTAGCAGCACTTTCCTAAAGCTTGACAAAAAACAGTAGAAACAGTATACTGCACTTAAAAAATGAATATATTGAATATTTGATGAGAAATGGTCATTTGTGTGAAATAATTTTATAACTGCGCTTGCGTGAAAAATTCCAATATATATATATATTTTTTTTTCATAATTTGGTAGTCAGCTATTTAGGGCAACGTAAAAAAAAAAATCCAGTCAAATATATCACGAAAATCCAGAAAGATTGTGGCTATATAGTGAGTTGCTTTCTAAGAGTAGCTGGATGATAAGTGATTTTCCATATTTTGTCAATCAGCTCATTGTATCGCCAATATTTGTCTGAGTTTTCACGATATTTGACTGAACTATTTATATAAGCTGCCCTAAATAGCTGACTACCAAAGTATAAAATGAAAATTTTCGTACCTTTCACGCATGCGCAGTTAAAAATTATTTCATACAAATGCCCAAATCTCATCAAATATTCAACATATTCATTTTTTAGTTTCAGTATATTGTTTCTACTGTTTTTTGTCAAGTTTTCGGAAAGTGGTGTTAAAGGGTATAACCTAATTTCCTATTAAAATATGCCCTTGAGTCGACCAGGTCGAGTCCTATATGAATCGATAGCCCTTCAATAGAGATGCGTTTCTGCCAAGTTTGAAGCATATATCTCAAGCACATGGGTGGTTATGACCCTTAATGTGCGTTTTGGAAAAAAGCGCATTGTGACGAAACTAGTGATCGAATTTGACCGAAACAAAAATCAGGGATGTGTAATATTACCATTCAAATAGTGGATATGTTTTCAGAATTATTTCAGCAAAATAGCAAGTTTTATTACTATTTTCTTGTTTTGAATTGAACTTTTTAATTAAGAATAAATGGAAATATTTAAGTGACCACCTTCATATTTTTACCAAAAATACTACGAGGTAGGATGTACATTTGGTACGAGTTTCAACTCTCTACGCAGGGTGCATCATACAAAAAAAAATTATAAACTTATTATGGGGGGGGGGGGGGTGCGGGTTGCGTGTGTTATTGCAAGTACATAAGCAGTATTATGTACAGTTTGTGTTGTATGGTCGAATTTCGAACCATACAACTGTGGATTTAACAAACTTAAACAAAACAGAGCTCACGACTCTGGCCGTGATTACTGTAATTGGAAACTTCGTTGGTGACTTGAACTGAAATGCGTTGTAGCAATATAAATACTATAGAAATGTAATGAAAACGTCAGAAAAAAACACAAAGTCATTTAAAAAGGGAACTGTGAAAAGTTTATTTTCAAAGTAAGAGATCAGCAAGCAGTTAATTGAAATAGTTAACCCATTCGGGACCATGGGTACATATATGCAAACCCAAAAAGAGCATACAGAATATTTTGTAGGCACCAGTAAAAAATAAAAGTAATATTTGCTTTCTCTAATTAGAGAATTTTTGTGATAGTTTAAGTAAAGGTAGCTTTTTTTTTAAAAAGTGGTGTCAACCGAATAAAATTTGTGTAAAAGACGCCGGTCCCGAAGGGGTTAAAGTCACAGCTGGATATTGGTCGATAAGAAAATAACGGGCTAACAAGGCTAATGAAAAGTGGCGATTTTTGTTTCGTAGATCGTGGATTCAGGGACGCAAAACAATTTTTAGAAGAAAAAGGCTTTACTGTGTTAATGCCTGCACTGAAAGGTAAACATAAACAGCTAACTGCAAATGAAGCGAATGACTCGCGCCGTGTAACAAAAATTCGCTGGGTAGTAGAGGCCATTCATGGCATAATATGTCAAAAATTCCACTGGCTGCAACACCAGATGGATAATAAAGTTCTTCCAAAAGTTCGTTTATTATGCCGAATAGCCTGCTTTTTAGTTAACAGATTTGGAAAACGCTTGAATTCAGATGATCTTGACGGAAGAAATTATTGCGCAAATCGAACAACAGCAATACACTGTAAACACACTTGCTTTTCAAGTCCAAGAATCGGGATGGAACAGGCGTAAGCTGCCATTTGCAAACTTTAAATCGACGGACATTCTTGATTTTCCAGAAATGACAGAAAATGATTTAAAAATTCTTTTTACTGGCTCTTACCAGCTGTCGCAAGCTGTCTCTTATCTAGCCGAAATGATGGATGATGACAACACAATTAATCTGAAGTATCTAAAAGAAAATGATAGTATTATAAAGTTCAAAGTAAGATCGCGATACGTACGCAGCAAATCGTATCGGTGCTACATTGATTACACACCAAACTCGATCGGATATTCGGGCATTAAAGGCCATTACTGCGAATGTGCAAACGGCAATAGGACGGTCCGGTTGTTGTTCCTACGTTGCTGCTATAGTGTTCTATCTTTCGCATACTCGGTATCTATCAAAAATTGTCCGTCCTGCCCAGATTTTAAGCAGGCTTTTTGATGTTGAAAACACAAATCCTGTTATCAACGAAGACAGCAATGAAGATTAATTGTTAATTTTTCCTTCAAAACAATCTAAACAATTAACTTTATTGCTTTTTCTTATTAAGATATTTTTTCAGTTAACAATAACAATTGGTTAGGTATTACATTATTAATATTTTTTGTGATTATCTATGCACTCTGCGTTGATTTCATACTTGTACCAAATGCACGTGATTAATAAATAAATGTGAGATAAGTGGGAGACTTCTCACCCCCCCCCCCCCCCATAATAAGTTTATAATTTTTTTTGTATGATGCACCCTGCGTAGAGAGTTGAAACTCGCACCAAATGTACATCATACCTCGTAGTATTTTTGGTAAAAATATGAAGGTGGTCACTTAAATATTTCCATTTATTCTTAATTAAAAAGTTCAATTCAAAACAAGAAAAATGTAATAAAACTTGCTATTTTGCTGAAATAATTCTGAAAATATATCCACTATTTGAATGGTAATATTACACATCCCTGATTTTTGTTTCGGTCAAATTCGATCTCTAGTTTCGTCACAATGCGCTTTTTTCCAAAACGCACATTAAGGGTCATAACCACCCATGTGCTTGAGATATATGCTTCAAACTTGGCAGAAACGCATCTCTATTAAAGGGCTATCGATTCATATAGGACTTGACCTGGTCGACTCAAGGGCATATTTTAATAGGAAACTAGGTTATACCCTTTGGTTGAAAACTCTGTATGCTATAAACAAAAAGACATTTGAATTTTTCACAGAAGAGTTAACATCTTCCCTCAATAATAATAAAAAAAATAAATAAAATAAAATAAAATTGATAATTATTTGCTACAGTGCCAGACCATTTCGAGCATTTTCTGTTACTTGGGTGATCGCAAGTATTATTTTATTATTAAATTTATTATTGGCCCCCTAAATGTCCTCATGACTAAATCTTCACTGACAAATATGATGTCAAACATTTTATGAATATGCGCAGTAGTTAATGGATGGAAGTGTTTATAATTCTAATATTTTTCACTATATAAATGCAGGTAAGAAAAATATTTGCTTACCTTTTAAATCTCTGTATCCATCTTCTGTATATTTCACGTTTTATTCGCTGATATCTTGATATATCTACAGGGTGCTCGGGCTTAATTGGATAGATAAATATGAAAAATATTAATTAATATGTTAATACTTTGACACTGTGTGAATGCGTTTTTTTCTTATTGAGAGACTCCAGTTGGGTATAGCTTGGAATTCAATTTTTAATCATCTTGATTATGAGTATTATATAAATACAAAAAATATTATTATTAGCGGCAACGGAACGGCCCGCACATTTAGACACAACTACATATCAGAACACCAACATATAGACTGAATTAAAAGGAGTAGTACACATACATGAAACCGCAGACAAGTGCGAGAATCACTAACGCAGCAAAACTGGTCACAAATGTCAGGAAAGAAAAATAAGAGTCAATAGTTTTTATCTAATAGAAGTAGTGAACATTTTTTCGTATCAGGGTTTGTACTGTTCAATAAAACATGTTCTTTACATCCTCGAAGTTCAAAGACAATTCGTTAAGAATATCAGTAGATATTCGACAAACCGTGTAAAATTATCACCGTCCGGTCACTCCTCCTTAATTTTTGGACATCAGTGTATATAGAACCATTCTTACAGAAAATAACCATAGCACACGCACACAAACACAAAAAAAATAATCACCTAAATATAGTTATACTATTCTAAAATTATAACTTTCGTTTTTATTAATTTTAATCTTAAATTACTTTTAAAATCTAAAAAAAAATACGTTTGAGAGAACAGGCTGAAGCAATTAAGAAGGGGGAAAAAAAAAGGAGAATAATTTGAGTAGTGATTAGAAATGTAAAAAACATGAATAACTTTCGATAAGAAAAGTGCGTAACTGTTTTAATAAGTTGCGTACTTCACAAGACTTAATGAGTAGATATGAGCTACCGTACATTTTCTTCCCCTTCTTGCCCCCATTAGCAAAGTGAATATGTTTTACCTAGTTTAAATGTTGTTCTACCAGAATTTCCATGACGAAAATAGCATGTTTCAATTGTATTTCATATAGCAATTATATTGAAAAAAATGTTTAACTTATATTTACGCTTGTGTATTATCGTTTATAATATCAATTTGTACGGCTTAAAACTGTAAATTGGGGTATTAGCCTGATATGCTTTATACGTTTCAACTTGTAATACCACTTTTTCCTTGTTAGATTTACATTTGAAAAGGATCTACTGCTTTAATTAATCCCTTTTCTGTACATTCTAAATACAATGCGTAAGTAACATGTAAGTTTTAATATAGAGTTAAAAGAAAAATATTCCTTTTAGGAATTTTTATCTCCATTGTTCTAGATGTTACTTTAAGGCGTATAACAGTAAGATAAAAAATATTCTGACACACTGCAAAAAATAATTGTTGATTTTACAGTATAAAACTGGCATCCCAGCTGCCAGTATTATACCGTAAATTTAACAGTATTAAACAGTAAAATAAGCAGTAATACGCTGCCGCGCAAGCAGTAATACGCTACCGCGCATGCCCGGTAGCGTATTACTGCTTGCGCGGCAGCGTATTACTGCTTATTTTACTGTTTAATACTGTTAATTTTACGGTATAATACTGGCAGCTGGAGTGCCAGTTTTATACTGTAAAACCAACAATTATTTTTTGCAGTGCACTGTTAAATTAAAGTAAAAACATGGCAGAGTTTCACATAAAAAAATCATTTTACCTTTTAAAAGGTGTGAACATGATCGTTTGAAAATGCTTCTTCCTGCTTCTCTCATTAAAAAGAAATTTGTGTCTATAAATGCCAGGTAACAGTTAATTTTGTTCCACTTCTTTATCCAAATCTTTTTCCAGTTTTTTTATTTTGTTTGTTCGTTTAATTGTTTAAGGTAAAATTAATATTTCAAAGAATAAATAGTTTAAGGTAAGAACGGACGATACTATTTCCATTAAATTTTAATAATTATTGTATAATAAAAATATTTTTATAGTAAAAACTGTGAATAATAAGTGAATAAATTCAGTTTTGTGTTACTTTATTCTTTCTGTGGGAAAAAAAATGCATGCAATCCTATTATAGAAAATGTTTTGTTGAATTTTAATAAGAATTTCAATAAATAAATAAATAATAAAAATCAGCTGTCACCAAGTTCGCTTCATTTATGGCGACTTATTCATGTCACCAAATTCGGCGATGTTTTGCCATTTCTCAAACTCAGCGAATTTGACGCTGGCGGATATGACTATGTAGTTTTAAGCGTATGAGAGGGGAAACACACAATGGTTACAACAATGAAAGAAAATTTTAAACCATGCTCAATAAAACTCAAAAATTAAACCTATTTATTCCCTTATTTTTAATATATTGTCTTGTTTTAAAATGTCAGACACCATAGTATTTCAAACTTCAATATCTCAGATTTTTTTTTTTTTTTTTTTTTTTTTTTTGTAAGATAGAAGAGAAACAAAAAATGCTGCGTATCAAAGGCACCAACACTTAAGGGGAAAAGAAAGTTTTTAATTTTAAACTTTTTTTTGTACTTTTTTTAAAATTTTAAAATCTTTAAGTAACCGCCATTTTGAAACAAGATGGGTTATGAAGATGGCCGACGAACTAGGTCGAGATCTTAGTAAGTACTGTACAACACATGCTCAGTCACATCCAAATCGGTTCATAAATACAAGTGTTGTCTCATGACAAAAAAAAAAAAAAAAAATAATTAAATAAATCGAAGGGGGATCTGGGGAGTTCGGTGAAAGTATGCATACAAATTTTCCGGAATTGCTATCTTGCAGACGACTGCAATAGGTAGCTTCTTACTTTTTGTACTGGAATCTACCTAATAATAATTCTTATTTTGTGCAGAATTACTTCTTGAATCATTATAGTTTGTTATTCGTCAAATCCTAATTAACTGATACGTTTAAAAATTTTATTAATCGAAACACAATATTTCATCTTCTAAAAGATAAACAAAGTAAATGATATGCGCTGTATGCACAAGGCCGATATCGTGTACGCCGATCATTTACTTCATTCTGTTAATTTAATTGCTGATTAATATTTATGACTAAAATTAATTTTTCCCTGGCGATGTGCCAAGCGCTTGAAACATTACTGACCTGCATCGTCCGATGCATTATGAAAATTTGTTTTATTTATTGCATTCCATGTTCTGAATATAAAATAATTACGGTAATGTGATCGTCGTCTGCGCTGGTATAATTCTGCTTCATTTATGATTCGAGCTTGAATAAATTTTATGACACGGTACTTTATGAAATCGAATTGGCATGCATTTTACGGATAATGTTTCTTATATAATGTTTATGAGATAGAAGATATTTATGCAGCCGAACTCGCTTAATACGAGAAGAAGGGGAATAACAAAAGTCCTCGTGTTAACCGTGTTAGTCGTAATAACCGTGAAGATTAAAATTAAAAAAAAATAAAAACACGCATAGAATTAAACTAATTGCTACTGTTCATTTCTCTAATTATCTTAATACTAAATTTAGCTTAATATCGTAAAGTTCGTATAAAATATTCCGTCTTATTTTTGTAAATTTCATTTTCTTTAGACAAAATCGCAGAACGACGTACATTAATGCAACTTTTCACTTCCCTTTTCCCGGGAAAAGTCAACTAATACATATTTCATTGGTCATTGCAATTTTCGAGAAATTGATTTCACATACAGTGTCTCACAAAAGTGATGGGACACTTGTGCTTTATAAAAAGAAACTGCAATAAAATAAATAAACAAACATGTGCAAAAATTTTTTGGGTGTGTTTCATATTTAAAGTTAGTAACAATTATTACATAACATACATTTTGTCAAAATATTAAAATATTAATTTAGTAAAAATACAATTGTTCAGAACGGAGCAAAAAATGGCTCACATAAGTGATGGGACACTTACTTTTCCATCAAATATTTATCCACAAATTTTACTTTTTAAAAGGTTTTAATATTTTGTTGGATTTCCTTTTACTTTTAAAACATGATTTAATCTTTTTGGGATGGATTCGACTATTTTTTTTGTGATTTCTGGAGTGATTTTACCCCATTCTTCTTGAAGCACCGATTTTAGTTGTTGTTTTGAAGAAATGGTGTGTTTGCGAATTCTTGATTCCAATTCTTGCCAAATATTCTCTATGGGATTTAAGTCTGGAGATTGTGGTGGTGTTTTTATTATTTCAGGACAGTTATATAGCAGCCAGAGTCTAACGTTCAGAGCAGTGTGCTTGGGGTCATTGTCCTGGTAGAATTTAAAATCGTTATGAAGGTTCAATTTTCGTGCTGAAGATTTCAAATTTTGCTTTAAAATATCAATATACTTGTACTGATCCATTATACTGTCAATAAAAACAAAATTACCAACTCCAGCGGACGACATACACCCCCATACCATAACTCCTCCTCCACCATGTTTTACTGTTGGTACCAAGTTCTGTTTGCGAAGTTCTTCCCTGGGTTTTCTCCACACCAAGATTCTACCGTCAGAACCAAATATATTAAATTTACTCTCATCAGCAAATATAACTGTATTCCAGTAATCAGAATTCTTATTTATGTTGGATTTTGCGAAAGCTAGTCTGAGTTTTCTATTCTTTTCACTTACGAAGAATTTTTTCCTGGCTACTCTACCGTGATATCCAGCAGATCGAATTACCCTTCTAATAGTTTCAGGATTAACAATTATTCCATATAATGCTTGTAAATCAGCAGCAACTTTTGAAGCACTAATTCTTGGATTTTTTTTAATATTTCGAACGATAATTCGCTTTATTCCATTGGATAGCTTTGATGGTCAGCCAGGTCTTCTTTTATCCTGAATCATATGATTCTTTTTATATCGTTTAATGATATTGAAAACTGTTGAACGACTCAAGTTAACTGTTTCAGCAGTTTTTCTAATAGATTTTCCACGTTCAATATGCAAATTAATAACTAATTTTCGAATTTCAGGCGAAGTTTCTTTTCGTTTAGCATTCATGACTACACAGAGCTAAAAAACACAAAAATTCCAAAACAAACTGGAGAGAAATACTGCAGACGATTTTATAAATTATTGCCAATTGCTTTTAAGTAAAAATAAAACCCCAAAAAATATTTTTATTGCTTATTTCAGGCGATTTTTGTTGCATATATAATGGTGTCCCATCACTTATGTGAGCTATTTTTTGCTCCGTTCTAAACATTTGTATTTTTATTAAATTAATATTTTAATATTTTGACAAAATGTATGTTATGTAATAATCTTTACTAAATTTAAGTATGAAACACACCCACAAAAAAAATGTGTACATGTTTTTTTAATTTATTTGATTAGTTTCCTTTTGTAAAGCACAAGTGTCCCATCACTTATGTGAGACACTGTATATTTTTATTTTAACAGTGCAATAAGATACATAAAAAGGCTGTTTATGTTTAATATAGCCCAGTGTCCGGATTAAAAGAAAAAGAACAAATAAAGGTTTTCTTCTATGCTCCTTCCTCTCTATGACTCAGATGCAAATCTTACAATCTCGCGGTATTTCAGAAATTCTTATGTCTCCATTCTTTCATATTCCCGGAAATTCCTTTCAATTTTCTTCGTAGAGGGTGGGGGGGGGGGATGACGTTTGATTTTGTTCTCTCTCTCTCTCTCTCTCTCTCTCTCTCTCTATATATATATATATATATATATATATATATATATATATATATATATAATATACTATTCTAAAATTTGCTATAGTTAGGAGACGCATAGCAAAGTTGAAAATTCCCCTTCAGCTAATTCCACCAATAAATGGAAATGTATTCGAGATCTTTTATGCAGCCCTGTGTAGGATCTATAGAATTTATATACACCAAAAGTTATATGCAAAAAATGAGTTAAGTTTAAAAACGCGTACCAGAACTGAAAACGCACTTCCACCAATTGTTATTCAATTATTAATGATAGATAGTACTGTAGCCTAATTGTTTTGTGTGTCCCTGTAAATGAACGATAAATCCTGTGAGCACACAGAAAAAATAGGTTAAAAATATCAATTTTCTGAAGAGATATTTTAAATATACGAGTGCATTCTACGCCTATAGGTTTAACATTAGCAAGGGAAATTGGGACAATCTACGCTAGTAACGCGAAGACACTCGTAAGCTAATGTTAAATCAATGGGAGCGTTCTTTTCAAATTCCGCGTTCACATTTCAATATTTTTAAATGATTTTTAATTTAAAGGATGTGAATAATCACTTTACTAAACAGCGTACAGAGTGAAAAAAATGTCCAGACCGGGAATCGATCCCAGATCCCTTGGTATAGCTCACCAAGTGAGAAAGAAAGAGGATGCTATACTGGATACTGGATGTCGTCCGGTTGGCTTAAATGGTAAAGCACTTGTTGTGCTATACCAAGATATCCGGGATCTATTCCCGGTCTGGACATTTTTTCATTCTATCGGCTGTACGCTGTTTAGTAAAGTGAATATTCACATCATTTGTATATCATTAATTTACAGCGTATTTTCAGATGTCAATGATTTTTTACGAGAGCACATGCAAAAAAAAATATTTAAAAATATTCAAATGCGAAAACCAAACTCGCTGTAATCTATAATAGTCATTCTTTGGAAACGCGCAGCTTTTCTTAATTTCTATGGTAGTTTTAAGAATTTTGGTACTTTTACACTTCTGTTTCGCACCAGTTTTAAAATTATTTTGTTGGAATTGACAATATTAAGTTATTTTGTGATTATTTTCATTTTTTTTTTTTTTAATCCTTACCTTGTTGCATTAGATTTTCTAAAAAATACAGAGTACTTTAATGAGAAGTAAACACTTAGTCAGGTGGCTACTTTATAAGAGTCACGATCCTGTGCTTTTCAAAATAATGTAGTTATCGCGTGCGTAGTTATTAAAAATATTTCCGACTACTTTATCTAACTTTATCTATATAGATTTTGATGCAGATGGTCATGGTCTATTGTTTTTCAGATCGGTTAGTGACCTCTTTTAAGATACCTCGGAGCTCTCTTAATTACACTAGAAGTGTCATCATTTCGCGCAGTTGTAATTGGTAATTAAAAGAGAAAATTACATCAATTTGAAGTCATTTTTGTCGTACAAAATAAATTACTCCTCTTTTATAATGTGAAAGTCGTGCTATAATAAACATATAGCAGAATTATTTAATTATGCACAAAAAAGTTCATCGATGGAAAGTAACTAATTTAGTTTCTTGAAATTTCATTTCAGTTTTTTTCTTATATAGTGCGTACATAAAATAAGTTAGTTGCCTTTTTCGCATGTCAGTTATAGAGTTAGTTCTTTTCTTTAAAACTTTGTTTTTAAAATACATTCTTTTGATTTAAAAAACAAAATAAAACTAAACAAAAAAAATCTGTAAAGACAGTTAAAAATATCTTTAGAATTAATTTTATTTTCATTGAAGTTATATTATAGTGATGTTATTTTGATTTTAGCAAGAAGAAAAAATCTTCAAATTTTTAGTTATTAACCATTTTATTTGTTCAAATTTTGACTACCGTTAATATATATATATATATATATATATATATAAACTTTGAAAACAAATATGAATGTTTATTTATTATCTGATCATCTTAAAATATTATAACGTTAGTCAAGCAGTAATAAATTCTTCTGAGAAATAATATATTTAAAAAGTTTAATCTTTCCTTAAAAAATTTATCTTCAAGGCTATAGCAACCAAATTTAAAAGGAAACGTCTACTGAAAAACAACGTACTATTCTTTCTGGAAGCGTGATGTTATTTTAACAATACAATTGTCACACCCTTTTTTTTAAATATCATAGAGATTTTAAAGAATCACAAGAACGTATGAAAGTCACTAGTACTTATGAAACTATTAGCCTACATCATATATAATTTACATAAGACCATACGGAAGATGTAGCATTTCAAGTAAAAAATTATCAAAATCGGCGCTCGCATGTCAAAAATTACGCATAAAGTTACACAAGCACGGCTCAATTATCACAGGGTCACACGGGGCATGTGCGCCGGACCCACATTTTCAGGGGGCCCCAAAATACATTTTATCCATTCTCTGAAAATACAAGTTGATGCAAATTACTATTTATAGTGTATATAAAAAGTGATTTTTTTCCCATTTATGTAAACTAAACTATCTCAATAATCTTCACTAATAATAATGAAATGTAATGGTAAACTTCGAAATTTCGATAAGAATGCATATTACGAGGGAAAGTCATGAAGTATGTCCCCAAAGATAATTAAATAATAACTTACAATGATATTAACTTCAAAACTATTTTTATTTCTCAACTTATTCTCCACCAATATTTATGCACTTACATCACCGTTTTATCAGTGCCCCAACACCAGCTGCATAACATTCTTTGGGTTGCTGTCTCAGTCACATTAGGACTTCAATTTGTACCTTTTCATCATCTGTGAACATCATCTTGCAGCTTCTTCAACATCCACCATACAGCTTCGACTTAGCCCCAAGCGATTTTCATCTGTTTAGTCCACTAAAAAACCATCTTGTAAGCAAGATGATGAAAAGGTTCAACTTGGAGTCCTAATGTGACTGAGACAGCAACCCAAAGAATGTTATGCAGCTGTTTCTGGCAGGGCTGTGGAGTCGGAGTCAGACCTATTTTTGGACAAAAGAGTCGGAGTCGGAGTCACTAAAAAACAGGCCGACTCCGACTCCAGCTTGTTTTTTAGACAGTTTGAAGTGAAATTAAACTAATTCTATGTAATTTTAAATTTCTAAACTGAATTATTATTTTTATATTAGGACTATATATACAAGGAAACCCAGTTTAAACAGGTCCAATTTACAGTGTATATGAAAACTGCTTTTAATTGAAATCTCTAGTTTATATTTTATATTAGTATGCAGTACTTTCTCTCCGTTTTTGGGGTTTGCAGAAACCGAGGTAATGCAAAATTGGAAGTTTCTGCTCTTTTTGGAGTCCGCAGAATCCGAAATATCATTGTAATAGAAAAAAAAATTCCCTTTTGTTTTCTTGTTTCCCTCAGATTCTTCAGGTCTGTAGGACCAAGAGTAATGCTGAAATTATAGTAATTTTCCCCCTTTTTTTTCGTGTGCATAGAACCCCCTCCCCCCCTTAATTATAGTAGTGAAATTATAATTTTTTTCCTGAGTCTGCAGTACTCAAAATAATGATGAAATAGTGAAATTTCAGTCATCTTTCTCCTTTCGATATTCAGATTTTGCAGACCCGAAATAAAGCCAAAATTATAAAGTTAATGCAGGAAATACAAAATTTTCCTCTTTATTTTTCTTCCCTTACATTGGAATTTTTCGGGTCTGACAGTCACAATAACTCCAAAGTTACAACATTTTGCATTTTCTTTTCCGAGTCCGCGGGATCTGAAATAGTGAAATTTCCATTTTATTTACTTCTTTAGATTTCAATATTTGGATTTTTCGGGTCTGCAGGGCCCAAAATTGTACAATTAATAACGCTAAAAAATATAAAATTTCTGCCCCTTTTTTATGAAGCCGTGAGAACAGAATTAATGCTCAAATAGTAAAATTTTTATTTTTCTTGCATTCCCCCGTAATTTTTCGGATTCTGGAGACCCCAAATAATGCTTAAATTGTAAAATTTTTGCCTCCTATTTTTGGGGTCTGCAGGAATAGGTATAAAACCAAAATTAAACATCCTTTCACCCATATTTTGGTGAAAAAAGGTGAAACTTTTTATACTAAAATACTGTCAGAAGTTTGCCGCTGCAGTAAATGAGTCCTAGTCTTGACTACCTAACACAGCTTATACCCATAATTAATCCAAAAATATACACATCATATACTTCAAGGTCAAACAGGAATGTAACAGCAGGTTGCAGTGTTGCCAGTTGAGTTTTTTTTAATTCTGATTGCTTGATTGCTTGCCATTTTTTTAAAATAGTAATATTTCCTTTATTTAATGACAAATTTAATAAAACAACTATTACTATTTCAAAACAAATGACAGCAATAAAGCAATCTAAATAATAGAATTAACAGGCAGTACTAGTACTTTAGACGTCCCAGAGTCGGAGTCGGAGCCTTTAAAATTTCAGGAGTCGGAGTCGGTCATTTTTCCCACCGACTCCGCAGCCCTGGTTTCTGGTGTTGGGGCACTGATAAAACGGTGATATAAGTGCATAAATATTGGTAGAGAATATGTTGAGAAATAAAAATAGTTTTGAAGTGAATATCATTGTAAGTTATTATTTAATTATCTTTGGTGACTTACATAATAACGCTCGTACATCAAACATGTTTCATTCAATTCCTTAGTTTTAGAGTTTTACTAACTCTAAATGGCATATAGTGCAAAAAATTTTACCATTCTATAATTTTATTGCATTTTTACATGTGTCTATAATATATTCTTTTATCATAAAACTACGGTTTAAATTTTAAATTGCACATAAAACTGTTTGTCACGTTTATAATGCAGTTTTCTTATGAAATAGGGGCCCCTGCATGACCTGTGTGCCCCGGCGTTAGTATAAAGTTGATCAGGTCCTGTACATAAGTACAGTATAGATTCGATTGAAAACTTATATTGTGTTTTAAATATCTTTTTAAAAAGAATGAAATCGTGCACTGCTATTGATCTTAGGTCATCGCCAATTTTGGTTTTGTTTTTATCCATAATGATAAGCTAGTATGTTAATGCGATATCACTTAGACTAGGATTTAAAAAATCCCCGTCGCCATGACGACTAACATTTCAGACTACTGTTTTTCTACCAAGTTAAAAGTAATCGCTGCATTTTTTTTTTCTGTTAATGAAACATTTTGCTATTACGTTGTAACTGCAATGGTTTCGGAAAACGAAAAGTCTTGATAGCAAAATTAGGCTCTATAAAAGGCGTGGAATATTTAAATTCAAATCGTTATATTGCTCATAGACTGAATTTAGCTCAATTACACTGCAAAAAATAATTGTTGATTTCACAGTATAAAACTGGCACCCCAGCTGCCAGTATTATATCAGCCCAGCTGACAGTAATACGCTACCGCGCATGCGCGGTAGCGTATTACTGCTTGCACGGCAGCATATTACTGCTTATTTTACTGTTTAATACTGTTAATTTTACGGTATAATACTGGCAGCTGTGGTGCCAGTTTTATACTGTGAAATCAACAATTATTTTTTGCAGTGTAGAGATACAATATAGCTTTCAAAAATTGACGGTATAATTAACCAGCTGGATACATTTTATGAGAATCGAAGTAAATTTTAAGTGACAAGGGCTGTAAGAAACTAAAAAAAAACTAAATTCCAGTATCTTCATTATGTTAGATGGATTGTAAGGGTTCTCTGGCTGCACTGATTTAAAGTAAAAAAAATATATAGTGCTGAATTTCATTTAAAAGAATTACCAAATGGCTTTATAGAAGATTCTAAATTTCACAAAATATTTATTGAAGCATAAAAAATTATTTCGTGTTGTAATATTTGAGAACCTTTTGTCGAATTTCTTAAAAATATTTAATAATTCATTATCACTTCTATTTTTGAAAATGCAACCAACTGCTACTGTAAGTAATACACAAATAAAGAAAGGTCAGTTTAGAAATTCTAACACAACAACAACTCTAATAATAGTAAAACCCCCAAGCCTTAAAAGTCCATTTCCATATTTAAAAGTAAACTTATTTGAGACCATAGCTATTATGCCAGTTTTCACAGCCAGTGTGACAGGATTCTCTCGCATGAACCTGATGAGAAATAAATTAGGAAAGCAATTAGAAACAGACAGTTTAGAAAATTTAATAATGATTAATCGGAATGGGTGTCATTCAAAGAATTTTAACCCCGAGAGAGCTGTTAATAATTGGTATTTAAAAACAAAATAAATTAGGCATATAAATTGCCTTAATATTAATTAATACAACGAGCGATGTTTTTTAACCCATTTAACGTAATTTATTATTATTATTATTATTATTATTATTATTATTATTATTATTATTTTCAATTCAAATGCGTAGTTTTTTTGCTGGCGCCTAAGTTTTCTAGTGTGGCTTCTAACATTTCAAGAGATTTTTCAGTCCCTGAGTTAAACTTCTGAAAAATGTTTAAGGAATAATGGTGACGGGTATTGCACCGGTCTTTAGGGTGGGAACACACTTTTCGTTTTCATTTGTGATAACGTATATTACATGTCCATACTAGCCCAAATGTTTATTCACGATTAATAAATATTTGTGTAAAAGCAAAGGTGAAAATTAATAGGAAATATTTGAAGGGTTTGTAAAAAAGAAAGAAAGTCATTGTATTAAGTTCTTCAAATAATATAACACACAACCCCAAAAAAATTTTTATAAATGTGTGCGTTTTCACATCAGCTAGCATTTTTTCAAGGATTATTGAAGAATTTCCAAAACAATTACGAAAGAGCTTTTAAAATGTTATTGTTGAATAATTGCAAAATACGATTATCGGGCGAAATAAGACACTCAACTGCGCATTTAAATTCTTAGAGAGTTTTAAATTTTTTCTTTTTGCTGTCCATCTTGAAATTGATGTTCGATTGTTTCCTTAGTTTTTGTATTAAACAAACTCTTTTTATTGAACTTAGAGATAAATTTTCACTTTCTTTGTGTATTTTTTTAAAAACGAAAAAGCAATAAGGGTTTCACCACACTGACTGAAAATATTTTTTATGAAAACGTATTAGACAAATTTCGCAATTAAAAAAGACAAATTATTCCTTAGAAGCACTAAGTTACCATACAAAAATATTTTAATATTAAAAAAGTAATTTAAAAAGAAATCTTGATTTTTAAGGAATCATTTCAGATTTTAACTTAAATTTTAAGAAGGGGGGGGGGAGGTATTGAAGTATTCATATGCACATGTAATATCTAGATAATGGTGTATTCTGCTTATATTACGTATAATGCAGGGAAATACATTTAGGTATGATTTCTTCAATAATATTTAGGCTTGAGAATTAAAAAATATATGTATCTGGATTTATAGCGCACAATATTTACAACTTAAAATAAACACGATATGAACCTATAATGAACTGTATTGAAACATCTGAATGTCAATACGTGTCTATGACGTAAAATAATGTAGTTACTAATGAAGACGACAAGTTACAAAAGAATGTTTATTCTTTTAACGATTTTGACTTGCTACTGTGTTACATTGTAGTATTCTTTACACCTACTCTACACTCCCTCATAAAATTTAATAAAACTGTTTTAAATCTGTTAGTTGTAGTTTTTATTTATCCGAAGAATAGCTGGAAAATTGATCTATGATTTAGCAGGGCAGAATTTTTATACAATTGTTAATGTCTTTGTTTTTTCAAGCTAACGCAGCATACATAGGTAGTGATGAAGCGAAAGATGATCTTACAAATAAATAAGAATGAAAAAATCATGCGTCGAGCATAGGTTATGAAACACTTTCTAAAATATTCAGAATATTGTAACGAAACTTTGCCGTTTTATAAGGAGAAAGGTAATTCTAAGTAAACAATTTGGAAAACGCATAACACATTTGAAAACCCAATTTCAGGAATTACCATCTACAATCAAAAAAGTATCCAAATACTCTTCTTCAGCCCTCTATATGATCTATATATTTGTATATATACTAAATAATATGCAAAAATTTAGTTCAGTTAGGAAATGCATCACACAGTAGAAAATTCCATTCAACAATTTTTGTCTATATAAACGGAAATAAACTCGAATTCTTTTATGCAGCTCTATGATTTGTAGAATTTATACACATGTAGTAATATGCAAATAATTAATTAAATTTAAAAATGCATACCGCAAGTGAAACGCACTTCCAGAAATTATTGCTCATACACAACACTGTACAGCCGAATTCTTTTGTGTGTCTCTGTAAATGAACAATGCTATGCACATCCTATTCTATCTGCATCCTATTCTTGTAGTGCACCTCAGTGATGTATATGAATTGTAATATGTTTGAAATAGCTAACATCATTAAAACACACTGCAATCTCACCCCTCCCCAATAGACCAGAATATAACGCAAGTATTTTGAGTGAATATAACGCAAAACTAACATGTATATTGTATATGGTACATAGAATATATGATTGACCTATATAGTTGCTAATTACAAATATGAAAGAAAAAATTCACTAGACTCTGCTTAAATGACCCGTATTCATGATAAATAATCTCAAATGTCGTGCTCAACAACGCGAAATTTTCTGACTCGTTTTTAAATGCAAAGACATAACATTGGCAGGCCTGACTGCTGAAGCGATTTCAAATCGAAATGAGTTTTCCATTTTTTGATAAATCGATTACTTATCGAGTGAAGGATTCGTGACACGTGACGACATGTTTTTACCCTTTCTGGCGATACAGCGTCGGGAATTTGGTGCAAAACGCCGATTTTGACAGTATTTTCTCAAATATCTTCTGCTTTTACCAAAAAATAGAAAACGTATTTCGATTACATATAATTTATGATTAAGAAAACCTGGCAATGTCGTGCGTTTCCGAACAAAAATTAATTCAGAATTGTCTCAGAAAATAGCTCTTTTGGATTTGAGAGCTTTAACAATCATTGTAACAAAAAGTGAAAAAAAAAAAATAGCATACATAACTAGATGTTCTAAGGCTATTTAAATATTTTTTTTTTTTTAAAGCTCGAAAATTGCAAATCTATGTAATTTTTTTCTATATGATATATTAAAAAATATTTACTCAAACTGTTGGCAGATATCAATAGCATGAAACTCGGGATGCATTATCCTCGCTGTATTTTATTAGATGAAACTTAAACCTTTTTGGTGATCCGAAATAATATTAGAAAATAATAATTATTATTTTAAAAAGGAAAAAAAAGAGAGAGAGAGAGATAATTATATTGTCGTTTGTATGTATGCTGCTTTAATTTTTTTTTAAATACATTTATCCGATGACATTTAAAGTGCTGTATTATTTTCCTGGAAAGGTAGATACAGTATATATGTTGGTCATCCTCACGAAAAGGTACTTTTTACGGTTCCAAAGGGATAAATATTAGGAATTTCCTAATGTTGTCATTTATATGTGTATTTAAGTCTTAAGTAGCTATTAAATACATTTCTGACAAAATGTTTTTAATATTTAACTGTTATATTTTAATGAATATCAGTCGAAAGTCTCCTCCGTGGACGTACCTACATCTAAAACACAGCGTTCATTTCACTGATGTTTAAACAATTTATTTATTTTATTTTCATTTTTTTTTTACCTTTTTTCTTTTCAATAATAACTAGTTAAAAGTTTGTGTTAAGTTCTAACTTAATATATATTTTTTAAATGGTTTTATTTTTACAAAGGAATTAACCTATAAACTTTGTCCCTAGCCAAAATAGTCTTCGTCCATGGACACTGAAAATAAATTAACAAAAGTGACATAGATGTACATGCCAAATCATCATTAGGTAGTGTGAGAGAAAAAAAGCCATTTTGTTTTTTAGATATAACTCTTTGTTATGTTGTGAAGTTATAGAAACTTTTCCAATTTATTAGTTGGAGTTTGGCAAAGTTCTCAGTGCTTCGTGGTCATCATAAATAAGGCAAGATAAAGCTAATTTGTAATTATAATACAAATTTTAGACAGCTTTAACATTGCTAAAATGATGCATTTCTCTTTATTAAATGCAATCTGTAAACCAAAATACTTAAAAATTCAAAACATAATTGTTGTCCCCTCCGTGGACTTGGCATATCCATTTTTACTAATATTGTCTAGTTATCGGTCATTTATCAAACATTGTGTGCAGTATAAGGAGGTCTGAAATACAAAGAGAAGTTTGATAACTAATGAAATCCTGATGCGCATTGTTTTTTAGAAAATTACATTCTATAAATTCAACAGTTTAAAACGATTTTTTTAGCCAATTTTGCCATTTCTGTGAGACAGTTTAACCACTTAACAGTTTTGCCCGAACGCCGCTCGGGCACGGAGAGTTTGCTTGCTTCGTTACTATAAAAGGTTTTGGAGACCACTAATTTTTAATTGTAATCTTCGCTTAATTAATTGGCTGACATTTTTCAATTATATAAGTCAAATATTTTAGCACGGAAAAAGTGGTGTTTTGTCTCAATTTTAGTTTATTGTGCCAAAAAAAAAAAACTAAAACTTTTAAGGGGTTAATTGAGGGGCTATTTTTCTAGAGCTTTGTTGCAGAAATTTGTTTTTGTTCATAAACACTTTTTGGGGGTTCGTGTAATATTATAACACTGTTCCAGAAAATTAACATTTGTAACAACTCAAAAGTCAAGTATTATATTGTTTTATTATAATACTGTATTAATCGCGTGAATTTGTCTTTTAAGATAAAATCTCGCCGTTAAATTCTTTTTTTTTTTTCCTCGCAATCTTTCCTGTTTAGTCTGCTTTACTTTATTTATTTCTTAAAAACTTGAATTCGACTTATTTCGAGATTGTATCAAATTCTACGATTGTCCTATTTATTTATTATGTAAAAATAATAATATATAGCAACTACATCCAATAATTGCTTAATTGTGTCTTCATTCAAATTTTTGAAATGTAAATATCCCTTCCCATGTCCTCCGATGTCATGTCATAATTAAAAAAAAATCAAAAACTTGTAAAAAATAAAATAATAAACTTGACCACTAATATAAGGTTATTTATTAAGCATAAATGAAAACATCCATGCAATTTTAAAGATTTTTACATACTTTTATAAAATATTTTTTTATGATATTTTTTTTACATTTTCGTGAGAATGACCCATGTTATCTATTTGGGAAATGAGCTTTATACTTTGAATCTACTTTGATTTTTGAACCGTTGCTCCATATTTTCTACATTTTACTGGAATGCCTCATTCATCTGTTGTATAGATAAAAGCACCGTAATGTAAAAAAATAAATAAATAAAATAAAATACATTTTGTCTGTATTATGATCTTGTTATATAACAGTTAACGGGTAAATAAAGTAGGATTAGAGGTGTGTTAACGGAAATAAAGTTATGAGGGTTTTTCTGACACTTCTGATTGTCGGTCATCAGTCTGTTGCATTATCGGTCGCTGACCCTTGTCTAACGGTGGTAGAGAGTTATTTCCACGTTGTATAGAGAAAATTTTGTTTTCTGTTTTCACTGTTGTTCCTTTTACTAGTCAGGTAATCCTTTTCTTAATGCAAAATATCACGCAATGTAAAAATTTCATAGCATTTCAAATCATTATGAATTTGCTGAATTCCGTTGCATGATTGTATTCGAAAATCTATTAAGTCTGTTATAATTGCGCTATTTTTCTAGAGCTTTGTTGCAGAGCTTTGTTTTTGTTCTTAAACACTTTTCGGCGGTTCGTGTAATAATATATCACTATTCCAGAAAATTAACATTTGTAACAACTGAAAAGTCAAGTATTACAATATATTGTTTTATTATAATACTATATTAATCGCGTGAATTTGTCTTTTAACATAAAATCTCGCCATTAAATTGTCATTTCTTTTTCTCATAATATTTCCTGTTTAGTCTGCTTTACTTTATTTATTTTTTAACAACTTGAATTGGACTTATTTCGAGATTGTATCAAATTCTACGATCGTCCTATTTATTTATTTTTCAAATTTGTCGCCTGTATAATGCCGGAAAATTTGTCTTTTAGCGTTAAGCCGTGCTCTCTTTTGCTGAGCATAGTTATACTTCCCTGCAGAGTTTGATCTACATTTTGAAAAATTCCTCCTAACATTTCCATTTTCTTTATTTAATAAAACGTAAAACGTTTTACCTTAGTAAATGCATTTTCGCAGACGTATGAGAGAGGACCAGAGCCGCAAAGACAGGTTACCAGCCCCTGTAGGAGTTCGAATGCGGACCCTTAAATATATAAAAAATAAACTTGATGAATAACTTTTTATAAAGGAATACACTTGTTAGAGGTCTGCACAGACCGAAATTTCCAGGCACAGTATAAAAGCTAAAAGTTTGGCCCGTTCCTGACCCAGCCCGGCCCCAAAAAAAATTTGGCCCCGCCTGACTCAATTTCTACAAAATATGCCGGCCCAGTGTAAAATCTACAAGTTTGGAAAAACTTAATTGTCACTGCACGGCCCGACGAAATTTCTACAAAATATGTCGATATTTCTGAAGCAACAATATCTTAAAATTAAAATTATTCAAAAAGCACATTTACTTATGCATAGATTTTATTTTCAGATTACGTTCGAAATGCATGGAATACAAAATATCAAGAATATTATGAATCGCTTAGAACATTACGTACATAAACATTGGTTTAAAAAAATGGACTAAGCCAATTACATTCAAGTAAGAAAATCAACTTAGTTTATAATGAAAGAAAAATTATGGTAAAAGAAAATCACAATTTTAACGCTCCACAAAAATAATAATAATAAAAATAATAATAATAAGAGTAAATATATATATATATATATATATATATATCTGTAATTTATTAAACGAAATTAAATTTCTAAATATATCACTAAACAAATGTACAGTACAGCATCACTATAATTTTTACAAAAATAAATAAATAAAATGCCAGTACAGCATAAGCTCGGGGGTAAGAATTTAGAGGTATCTACACCTCCGGGGCCGGGACAATAATGGCTTTCATAAGAGCTATGTCGATTCGGGCTGAACTTATAGTTTTTATACCGGGACGGGCATGGAAATTTCGGATTGTGCAGAAGTCTAGGAACGATGATGTTCAGGTCCGGCTCGATCCGGAAAAAATAAATCTGTACCGACCCGAGTTTGCAGAAAAAGCTCCGGCCCAGCCTTTAATGTGTGAGGATCAGGATCGGCCCGTGTAGGCCTCAAATGCACATTTGCTGGAAATTAAAACATCACTAAATTAACAAAATATCCAATAAATAAATAAATGTTGGCAAAAACCTCGGGGACGTATGTCGATTTTCGGCAGTCACGGAACCTTATGAAATTTGGGACTTCTGACATTTTGGCAGCTTAGGCACTCTGTAGTCGTACTACTGCTTATGATTTATTACTCGATGGATTTTTTTTTTTTAATTGCTTTTTCTTGACACTGTGTTTATAACATTACCGCAATTCCCGGCGTATAATCCACGGATCAAATAAACATGTTCAGAACAAGAAATTTTATTTAATAAAATGTTACTTATCCCTGTGTGGCGCATTTTTTATTTCATCTTTTAAGTAAAAATTCTGGTTCAAAACATGTTCTTTCGATCCACGGATTGTACGCTTTAAATTACGGTAATATGCATGCAGCGACTTTATTTATTTACCTTGTTAGTTATTTTAACTCAAAAATTTTACTCGTGGGCTCTATATAGTCAATTTCTTTGCTAATTTCATTTGAAAAACAGGACGATAGGAGCTTTAAAAGAGCCGGTTCCCGGTCATCCCGGCCGGCGTCATCTCCCTCCCTGCATACCTGGTAAGGACTTTTTTTATTAACAAATTTCTTTTCACAGTTATTTTAAAGAATTATTTGATTATGGTTTGTTTTCTGTTTGTCTATCCATCTGTATGAAGTACATGATAGCACACATGCTTACGAATCCAACAATGTCAATTCTGCTTCTGTAATTAGTGCTACCACTTTTTTTACTCTCTTTTTTTCCAAATTGATTCACATTTTAAGCTTTTAAGTAGTTTTATGTTATTTGTATGTTATGCTACGTCTTTTGACGTTGGTTTTTATATGACCAAACGCCCCAAATTTCGCCGAAATTTTGTATGGAAGTCACGTGTAGTTCACGCAGTTTTTGATTAAAACCAATTATTGAAATTTTAAAAGTTGTTTAAAAAATATATAAAGCTTAAAAAGTATTTTTTTAATTTGAAAGGTTTATGTATGAGTCTGGTTATAAATTTTAATCACTTTATTTTTACATCACATATTCACGGAGTGTGTGTCTATTTTAATTGAAACGCCTTTCCTGAAGACGCTAACGTTTTAAATTTTGTTTGTTTTCCATAAAATATCGTTACATAAATTTCTTTTTATAAATAGCACTGCAGAATCTTGAGATAATGTGTGAATCTGTTGAGCTATTGAACTGTTAAGATAAATACTCGTAAAGGCTTATTTATTAGCCTTTTGTTTAGATATTGCTACCATTTAAGAGGCTAATTCACTCAGGCGAAAACATCCTATGGGGGGAAATAATTTACGATATCTCGTTCGCATTTCAATATTTTTAAATGATTTTTGCATTGGATAGCTGAGGTCAATCGGAACCGGTTTCGAAAGTGAAAGTATCCTCACTAAAAAAAGAAAAACTGCAACAAACATCGAAAAAGTACAAAGGAGCGTGCATAGAGATTGACCTCAACTATCCAATGCAAAAAGAAAAAAAAAAATCATTTAAAAATATGGAAATGTGAACGAGATATCGTAAATTATTTCCCCTATAGGATTAACATTCATAGGTGTTTTTCCCTGAGTGAAGTAGCTTCTTTGAAACTTCTGTTCCAAAAACTTTCCAACATAGTTGAAAAGTGTTTATGAATTCGGCTTCTCTGTCTCTCTGTCTGAGCTCTAACTCGCGTAAATACACTTGGATTGCCAAGTAATTGATATATGTCATTGAGATTTATTATGGAATTTTCGGTATTGAAAATGAAGTGTGTAGCATTAATGAATAGTTACAGGGGCACTCAAAAGAATTCAGTTACATTGTTGTCTGTGGGGGGGAAATCGTTTGCAGCGTATTTTAACGAAGTTGCGTTAATTTAAACATATTGAAATTGATATACATCAATGAGGTGCACTACAATAGGCTTGCTGTAGAATATGATGTGCATAGCATTTATCGTTCATTTACAAGGGCACACAAAATAATTCGTTAAATAATTCCAGTACTGTTTATGAACAATAATTGTTGGGAAGTGCGTTATCATTTGTGGTATGCATTTTTTAATTTAACTAAATTTTTTGCGTATTACTTGGTGTATATAAATTCTATAATACAAGGCTGTACAAAAGAATATTACAGTACATTTTCGTTTATATTAGACAAAAATTCCTGAAAGGGAATTTTTCAGCTCTGCTATGCGTTTCCTAACGAAAATAAATTTTAGCATACTATGCAGTATATATACAAATCTACATTGAAAAAAAAAATGTTGATTTTACAGTATAATACTGGCATCCCAGCTACCAGTATTATACTGTAAAATTAACAGTAATAAACAGTAAAATAAGCAGTAATACGCTGCCGCGCATGCCAGTATTATACTGTAAATTCAACACTTTGTTTCAGTGTATAGATCCGATACAGGTCTTCCCAAAAAAATTTAATACTTTTCCAAATATGGAAAGTAATTGCCGAAATTAGGTTTTCACATGTGTTATCCGTTTTTCAAATTTTTTATTAGATATCATTTTTCACCTTATTAAACTAGGAAGTTTTGTTACAGTATTCTGAAAATGTTGAAGTGTTACGTAATCTACACTGCAACAAAAAATTGTTGATGCATGCGCGGTAGCGTATTACTGCTTATTTTACTGTTTATTAATGTTAATTTTACGGTTTAATACTGGCAGCTGGGATGCCAGTATTATACTGTAAAACCAACGATTTTTTTTTTCAGTGTATGCTTGATGCATGATTTTCTTTCTTGTTAACTTTTTATTTTGATCACGCGTCTATACTGTACAGGAAACAGCCGTAAACAAAGTTTATTTTATTGCACTTGATATTGTTCTTATAATAACATCTTTTTTTGTTTATATACTTTTTCGCATTCATTCTTGACTATTACTGAATTATGCCAGTAATTCGTTTCTTTCTTTTGCGATGATTTTTCTTTTCTTCCTCCTTCGGACTTTAACTAGGCTACCCAAACTAAAAAGGTTCATTTTATCAGATTAAAGTAACCATAAACCTCCTTTATCTATGTGAAAATTTTATTAGGCGAACATGAGGTCGAGAATTAACTGCTGAACATCCACTTTTCTCCACGCATGTTACAAAGAATCGATCCTTCAAAAAACTAAACAATACATCGTAAAAAGAAAGAAGAAGAGAGGGAAAAATACGCTCTCTCACTATATCTTAATTCAAAAATAACGGGAATTTGTCGCTGAAGTTAGTGTACCTAAAATTATAAATAGCTTTTTTCTGTTGGCCAATGACATTTCATGCTAAACACAACATAAATTTTAAATTGATATATAATTTCTGGGTTCTTAATTTTTCAAACGCTCGCTAAAATGACGTTAGATGCGAAGTACCGAATTATTTCGCACTACACACTGCAATAAATAATTGTTGATTTTACAGTATAATACTGGATCCCCAGTTGTCAGTATTATACCGTAGAATTAACAGTATTAAACAGTAAAATAAGCAGTAATACGCTGCCGGGCATGCGCGGCATGTATTTTTTGCAGTGTACGGGGGGGGGGGGGGGCTGGAACTTAATTTATTGCTTATATTTGCATTTTGAAACATTAGAAAATTATCAATTGTAAATATTGTAAATATCAAACATTGTAACCAGTATATATATATATTTTTTAAATATATATTAACTTCCAATGCTGATATCTCCATATGGATAGGGGGGAAAAACTGAATAAATAAAAAAATAGCCATAATTTCAAAGAAATGTTGGATTATTTTGATAATATCTCTGTATGTTGTGTACTTAATGTTGATTGCGTTTATAATAATATTTTTTGGTTATTTATACACTGTTAAAAATTTGTGAACCAACTTTTGGTGCTTGTAGTAGCTGCAACCATAAGATGGTGAATTCTCGTTCCACATATATGGAGCTCTGGTTAAACCATAGCTCCAAATGTTGGAACAAGATTTCACAATCAGTTTGTTAATACAGTTTGTAATATAAATGTAAGAGTTTTAAAAAAATCATTATTTCTGTTCCTAATAATTCATTTTAAACCTATTTAGAAAATATTTTCAAACTATTTAAAGATAATCCATTGATCGTATAATAATTTGTTTAATTGTTTATGCAGGGTGTTCGGATACCACTGCACAATCTTTGCAGAAGGAGAATCCTTGTTCAAAGTTCATGAAAAGTGTTCAAAGAACCATGCCTCCAAAACGTACAGTTTTCGGGGAAAATGCGGGGGAGTATGACGGCACACCCACAGCGCCAAGAATCAGCTTTATTGAGCATCGTGAATTTAGAAAACGGTTGAGAAACAAGATTTAAAAAAATAATAACAATTTTTAAAAGATAAAAATTATACGCGTGTGAAAGGAGAAAATTTTGAAAAGAAATGGACAGTAGACGTGTGTCAAATACACAAATAGCCATCTGTCTAATATGCCGTCGTCGTTCAGCTAGCTTTAAAAGGAGGCAGCTTGAAGCTATCGGCAATTTTCGCATAAGTGATAATGTATTCCGGTAGTGAGTATTGCCATATGTACTTTACTGTTGGTCAGGGTAATGGTAATGCAGTGCAAACTGCTAGAAAAAATTCTGACATCATATTTTTTTTTTGCATTTTTCTCGAAAACTGTGCTTCGTCGTGGGCCTCTGGATCATTTCTCTTTTTGCATTGATTTTTTTTTTTTTTATCCTACAATTTTTTAGTAGATTGTGGGTCATTCGATTAAATTAAAATAATCATAAACATTTCATCTGTGTGAAAATTGTATTAAAAGAACATGATGTCGAGTATTAACTGCTGACATCAACGGTCAGCGTTTTTGGGTTTTTTTCCGCGCATCTTACGAACAATCGATCCTAAAAAAAAACCCTAAACAATACATCATAAAAAGAGAAAAAGAAGCGAGCGAGAAAAGAAACTCTCTCTCACTCACTCACTATAATAAGATACTTAATCCGGAAATAACGTGAGCTTTACAGTTTGTCGCTGAAATTAGTGTATCTGAAAGTAAAATTATAAACAGCTTTCTCAGTCTCGCTCTACTGAACAAAGCAGATTTCAGTCTCTTTACCTTTTTCAGTTACCTTTTTTTCTCCTTATACCCTTTCAGAATTTTTATTATTACAGTGGGGCACCGTTTATACATTTCTTACTTATACGTCTCCTTTCATATGTGTTTGAGTTGAGGTTCCCATATTTTCCCATACGTTTCCTTAACCACTAAAGTTTTTTTTTTTTTTTTTTTTTTTTTTTTTTTTTTTTTTGGACGCAACAAACTAAAAATAGGGACAAAACACCACCTTTTCCGTACTAAAATATTTGCCTTATATAATCGGAAAATGTCTGTCCATTAATAAAACGAAGATTCCAGTTAAAAATTAGTGGTATCCGAAAGTGTTTAGTAACGAATAAAGTAAATTATCCTTGCAAAACTGTTAAGTGGTTAATACGGTTAAATAAATTCAAGTTTCACATTTTGAGTCTCTCTATAGTATTAAGTTTTATTCTTTCAAAGATTCTACATGTACACATGGTAGTTACACTGCCTACACTGAAAAAAAAAATGTTGATTTCACAGTATAATACTGACATCCCAGTTGCTTGTATTATACCGTAAAATTAACGGTAATAAACAGTAAAATAAGAGGTAATACACTGCAGCGCATGCGCGGCAGTGTATTACTGCTTATTTTACTGTTAATTACGGTATAATACTGGCAGCTGAGATGCCCAGTATCATACTGCAAAATCAACATTTTTTTTTTTTTTTTTTTTTTTTTTTTTTAGTGTAGAAAAGTTGGGAAATTAGGAAATTGGTCTAATAAGTCAAAAAATTCCATCATTTTATCAAAAAATCTGAAAAAGTCGGGGAATTTCATAAAATTTATTTGTGATCTGACATTTTCACCACCACCCCCCTCGCTGTCATAAATAAATAATGTATATAATATTGTAATGGAATAAATATAACAGTTACTTGTGATGTTGCAAAGGAATTATAATATTAAATTAATTTGTATTCTTGTGAAGATTATTTTGTAACTGTGTAAACATTTCAAAAAGAAATTTCAATTCTTAACCCAGGTATATACTGCAAAAAAAGTGTTGATTTTACAGTATAATACTGACATCCCAGCTGCCAGTATTATAATGTAAAATCAGCACTTTTTTTTTGCAGTGTAAAATTTCAGAATAGTTTGCTTTTTGTAAACATAAAAATATTTTTTTATTCCTTAAAGAAATCATGCTTATTATCTGCTTCAACAATGAAAAAAATACTTTTATAATATATAATTTTTAAAAAAATGACTTATTTTAAAAAATAATAAGAAATGAGACATTACTTTAACACAAGAATGAGGCATAATTGAATACAAAAATGTTTATTAATATATGCAATGACAACGATAAGACTATTCTTCCTTTAAAAGGTTCTCAGTAAAATTGACAAGGTATGTTCCAGCTCTTTAAAGAATCAAATAATTCATGTACTTTTAAATATAACCAAGAAATTTTTAATAAGTAAAATTCTTATCGTAGGAGTTAGAATTGCAATATCGTGGACATTTATTTCGCAGAAAGAACCAAATAAACCCGATCTGCAAGTCATTTGGTGTATGAATCTTCCACGCTTTGGTAGATTCGTCCTCCTCCGCCCCCCTTCCCTTCCTTTTAGGGATTTTTTTAAACAATTTCTGAAATGCTCAATATACAAACATTGTATAAAAAATTTTTACAGTTTAGATCAAATTTCATTTGAAAGTTAGTAACTGTTATAAATTATTAAAGAGAGCAATTCCTATTATAATCCTAAGAGCAAGTTTTTTGGAGGATTCAGAAGTGGAGATTTTAATGAATGTCATTATTATTTGAAAACGTTTAGTGTTTTCGAATGATACAATATTTATTTTACTCTCAACACTACACCGCTAAACTATCGTTTTTTTAAAACACGGGAACAATTGCACCTACCCAAGTTGCGTACAATTTACATTTTATCTCCAATATTTACAAATAATAACCCTCGCCTTATTTAACCGCAGACAATTGTTTCAAAATCTGCGATAAAATAAAAAGTATTTATGAACATTTGTCTCAATATTTTAATATAGTGAGATAAATGTTTAAAAAAAAAAAAAAAAAAAAAAAAAAAAAAAAGTACGCAACCAGGATATGTCATATCCTGCGCGAGCATCATAAATCAGGAATTTCATTTTTTGTGTACAGTACGAAAAAAAAAAATCCGAACTCTGGATATAGCTTTCGTTTTATCGATGCTAACAAAAAAGAAATGTATCGTTTTAATTCATAGAAAGTATTTTATTTGTCATAAAATGCTATTTAGATAGTATTAAAATTAAACCCAATTTTTTAAATTCCATCAGCAACATTCTAATTTTTTATTAATATTTGATTTCAATACGCCAAAACACGGGGAAAATTTTTTTTGAATGATTAGTTAGCGAGATATGAATTACTGAAAAATGAGCCGATCATTGCTAAAAAGAAATATCAGTTATTTATATGTAACTCGAACGATAATTTATCTTTTTTCATTGCTTTTTATGTTAATGTGATAATATTTTGTAAAAGCCTAAACAAAACGCGTACACTGCCAAAAATAAATACATAAATCTATATATATAAAAGCCGTTCTTGGTATGTATGTTCCTTATACAAATCTACAGTTTTTGTACGATTTGAACGAAACTTGATGTACATATACTTTAGAACACGAGTAAAATTACTGGCTACTGTAAAAATTTCTCACACCATTCTTTACCACTTTTTTCAAACATTTCCCATAGTTTATCATTAAAGAAATATATTTTTTTCCCTCAATTTTTAATTCAATTTCTTTCCCGTTGCCATTCAAAAGAACTGCGTATGGACAATATTTTTATAAACAAATTTCAGATTAACTCACTATAATTTGAAATCTGAAAGTGACGTCAATTTTGTCAGTTGTAATTTTTTTCGCATATTACAAAGATTACTTACTATAAGTGCTTTGAACGACATAGTTACTTATATTTAAATGAGTTTGGAGAAAAATAAATAACTTAGCTCCTAATTTTAAAATAGCAAATTGTTTCCACTGGTATGTTAATATTAAAGTAAATTTTGTAAGAAATAAAAACATATTTTTGCGCATTCAAACTTCATGATTCAATTTATTCTACATAATCAAAAATCGTCTGTCAAATATTGACACATTTAGCAATCATTACATTGTAATTTTTTTCAGCTTGAGCCTCAACCAAGGAGGCATATTTAAATTCCTTGGATGCAGGTGGACATCAGTAGATGGTATACTAATAAAAATAGGATTTAAAGAAAACAATACAGTGTTTTCCATTATTTTTTTATTTATAAAATGTGTGTTAAAACTAATGGGATTAAAAGTAAAATGGTTTATCAGAAAAAAAATTAAATTCATTTTTTTTTAAATATAAAACATTTTAATTTAAAAAATTAATACGTTCTACAACGTGGCGACATTTTCATTTCACCAGCTTCGAAATTATTATCCAATAAGAATTGGATACTATATTTAGAACACTATATTTTTGAAAAATAATGTTTTGCATAAAAAATCTCATAATTTCAAAACGCAATTTCAGCCAATTCTATTTAAATTACATTGTATAAACATAATTTCGGAGTTAAATTTAGTATAATATTGTTTAAAATTTTTCTATGAGTACAGTAGTATTGGATTTCTTTAATCGCTTTCATGTTTTAAATACAAATGTGCATGTGACGTCACGCACTTAAGTAAAGTCGTTTTTCTCAATTAACTGTAGACGAAAAGTAACAATTCTTGCGGAGTTAGTAATTCATAATGTATTGTTTCCTACACATAATATAATGCATTTTAACTATTTGAAAATTACGAGAAACTTGGCGAAACTTCAGGCGATTTAGCTAACGTTTTGCCTACGTTAAGTTGACAAACATGCACATTATCTATAAATATAAATGCATATTTGTACATGATTCATGAAGTGAAAGAATTTGTTTTAACTAGACACGTATCGGTTCAGAGAAAAATCTACCCGGTGAAAGTGTCGTCATATTTTAAATCATGTGCCTGTTTTCATTCACAAAATATTAGTATTTTATAGCAATTACACAAAGTAGCGTAATTTCCCCCAGAATGTATTGGTTGCCAAAGTATAAGTTTAACATCCTTTTACAGCACAATTTTCCAGAATATTAAATTACTTTAAAATCCATAAAACATCAGTAAATTGAGATACGCTTTTCAAACGAATAACATTGAGAGTACATTTATTTTATTAGACCGCGTAAACATTGAATGTGCTATGTTTAGAAATAAATGTATTTACTTTATAAAGATCAAATAAATTAATCTTTCGTAATTGGTTTGGATACAAATTTAAAGATAAACATGCTTTAAAATTACTTTAAAATCCATAAAAAAAATCTGTAAATTGAGATAAACTTTTCAAACTACATTTGAAAGTGCCTTTTTTTCGAATTGATAGTTTAAAAAATTAAATTATGCGATATTTAGTAGTTACAAATATGCAGTACAAGCAAAATTTAATGGTTAGGTCGTTGCTACCGTCCATATGATGTCGACACTACTCACGGATATGTTTTTGTTTTATAATATAGATAGATGACATATGAAAGCGAATTTCGCAAAATATTACGACATTTGGTTTTTTTTTTTTTTTTTTTTACTGTCAGGAAAATCGTATATTTTTCTATTGTATGCGCAAAGAAAACGCGCATTCTCCTTTGTACAGCTGAGAAATTTTACTATGGTTGATTTAAAGTAACGCTTTTTTTTCAAATTGTCTTTTTTTATCGATTTATGTTTGAGTATGCACAAATCATACTGTCGTCCTTTTTATTGTCGTATTATTGTATTTTAATTTATGTTAACCCGGGCAAAGCCGGGTAATTCTGCTAGTAAATAAATAAAATTGTTGCTTTTACGGTATAATACTGGCACCCCAGCTGCTAGTATTATATCGTAAAATTAACAGTAAAAAAAGCAGTAATACGCGTATTACTGCTTATTTTACGTTTATTACTGTTAATTTTAAAGTATAATACTAGAAGCTGGGGTGCCAGTATTAAACCGTAAAATCAACTTTTTTTCTTTTTTTTTTTTTTTTTTCCAGTGTAGATTTGAAATTTGATTAACTAAATTTTCTTTATCTCTGATTATTATTTTTCTAAGCGTAAATTTATTTTTCTTAAGTAATTTAATAAAATGAAACTGTAAGAGAAAGATGAACGAAATGAATCCCCCCCCCCTCCCCACACACACACACACACACACCTAAACCCCAGTGCAATACACGTTTTAATTCTTAAAACTATCTTAAATAGGTGGGATGTCAGGGACGCTTTTCTTCCCTGTCGAAAAAAAGATATGTAATAAGATTTATCTTCCCTAATTGTTGGATCTCTATTACTGTTTTTTTATATTTATATATTTAAAAACTAACTTGCACAAGTATTTCTGAAAAAAAAAATCCTAGTTAGCCAATTTCATGTTTATCTTTTCCAGTTTTAAAAACGACAGTTTTGAAAGTGATCGCCATTTAGAAAATGGGTTTTACGGTACTTCTTCCTTAATGATCATTTTTACGAAGATCATTTTGGCGCGGTTTCGAAAAAAATCCCTCAACCTATAGGCTGCGAACCATAAGCTCACTTGTTCCAATAACTCTCATTGTATGCATTAAAATTAATTGCTTCGAATTGATACTTACTTTTTCCAAATATTTTCATCAAAAAATTACAAATTTGATAAGTAACATTAATTTCCACATAATGAAATATGTCTCTTATTACAAACTTCGGACTTAATTCAACAAATGTTGCTTACTTTGGCCTATTATTGAAGGATTACAAATATCTTTGCAAACAGGATTACTTTTTATCTAAATTATTTACTTCATCTGTTAATCTTTATTTTGTTTATTTATTTGTATACTATATTTTCGGATAGGGGAAAAGTAATTTATAAATCTGACAATTATCAGATGTTATAAATTATGTTTTATTCCCAAATTATTATAAATAATGTAAGTTAAAATACTTTTTCCCCTCTTGAATCATAAAGGATGTTCTAAAATGAAAAAAGAAAAAAAAAAACATGCAATAACGTGAGTTTTTCTGACACATTCACATTTTCATACCCATTTGCGTTAAAATTTCAGATATTGACATTCAGATGCCTAAGAATCAAATAGCTTTCATTATTTTTTTTCTATAAATTTGATATGTTGTGAGTTAAGCCTACTGCTATATGTTGATCGCTAAGCTGTCACCCTCATGTTGCTAAAATTGGTACAAAAACGTCAACTTTGAGACCATTTTTTAAGAGATTCGTTGCCTTTATAACAAAAAACGCTGATTTCTTAATACCAGAATTAGTATGCAATAAAAATGACGCCATGAGTGTACAGATAGTAGTCAGTTTTGATATGAGTATACTATAATATAATTAATATAATTAAAAATAATATAATACTTAATAATACTAAATAATATAATAATATCATCATAATAATAATATAATTAAAAATAATATAATACTTAATAATACTAAATAATATAATAATATCATCATAATAATAATATACTAAAAATATAATACTTAATGTAACTAAAAATTTCAATATGACTATTCTGCAGATTCACAATGTGTATTTATTGCCGCATTCCCTATCAAAGATTGAGAGACAAATCCACTTTCAGAGAAACAGATCTGCAGTTCTGATAAGACATCAATTTTAGTAGGTGTATTTATAATATTTTGATTAAATTAATAAACATGGCACATGTATGATATTGCGGGCTATGGATTAAAAATATTTTAGCAGTCTTGTGTTGTGTTGCACATGTACGCCACATTTAGGAAACAATATCTGTATTCTGTGGAAAGCCATGCATTAAAGTAAGATTTTGTGTTACAAGCATAAGCTATTAAGGGTCCTCTCCCCTCTCGCGAAAACACACGCTCGCTAATGTTAATCCTATGGGGCATTATTTTTTCTAATATCTCGTTTGCATTTCAATATTTTTAAACTTTTGATAACTGGCATCAATCTTTATTTCCGCCGTACCGGTTCCAAAAGTGAAAGTATCTTCGTAAAAAATATCCGCAAAGAAAATCGAAAAAGTAATCAACGGCGGAAATAGAGATTGATCGCAGCTATCCAATGCAAAAAAAAAAAAAAAAATCGTTTAAAAATATTGAAATGCAAACGAGATATTAGAAAAATAATGCCCCATAGGATTAACATTAGCGAGCGGGTCTTTTCGAGCAAGGGGAGAGGACCCTGAGGGTAAATGAAATTTTGATTTTCCTTTAACAAACTATAATTTATAATACATGTGGTATACAGGCGACAGGGAAATAAGCTTACATCAAACCTGTTTATTATTACAAGCGCAGAACTAGAAACGATAACAATTTGTAAAAACTCAAATAATTAAGAGATTTCACAGCAAAACCCTTTTAATAATTATAATTTCAATACGAATTCTTAAAAAGATGTTCGCCTTTAGTCCAAGGTATCAAACTTCTGTTTTGTATTATTTCCTATAACTAACCTCAAATCCTACAATTACAGTCAAGAACTGTAATTACACAGAATTATATGCATTCCTTCAAATCTTGCTCCACCGAACTGACCAGTTCAGCTTTTTTCTCTTTTTTTTCAAAACAAAATATGTATGTTTTTCCTCAGAACAAGAACTTCTTGCATCTATTTTAAATTCGGCAAAGCTGTATTTTGCACGATTTGATGCAACCCCTTTTCATGTAGTGGTAAATTACACGTATCGCATATTAGACATTAGACCAAACTTAGAAAATACAGACAAACGCGGCAAACATCCTTTAACCCCTTCGGCCCTGATTTTTTTTTTTCAATTTTGGGAAAAAATTACTGTTATGCTAACAAAATTAAAAACAGCTATCGGAATAACAGAAGTTAGGGTTTAATGAAAGTTAACGAATGCGTTCTTTACCAAAACCTCACAAATGTAGTTATTTTGCGTGTTTTTCATATAACAATAGTCTAAGGAAGAAATTTTGAAGACGTTTGGAAAATGTCGTATTACAACTAAATTAAACAAGCATAAAAATTTAGTAATATTTTTTATCTTTTATCACAAATTACCAATTCGGAAAAGGATTCCCAAATTTTAATTTAAAGAGTGAAACGTATGTTTTAATTAAAAGAAATGCCATCGGCTTGCTAATAATTATGAAAATTATTATTATTTTTATTATTATTACTAAATGCTAAACATAAGTGAAGTCATAATAGGAAATGTAGAGATTCATATTATCACTATTAGGTGCTGGAATTAATAAAAATAATGTTTAAGACAAAATAATACTCAATAAAAGATATGTCCTATTAGTAGGACATCAGGGCCGAAGGGGTTAAAAAAAATCCGAATTTGCAAAAATTATAGAGAAGTAAAAAATCTTTTTCATTTACTGGAATGAACTTTGAAAGTATTATTAGTAGATAAGTCATAAAATCATAAAATTAATATTTTCGTAAGCTAATTGATAGACATTTTCTTGAAGGGATAACTTTAAGGATTTTGTTAATTCTCGATCATTCAACAAGCTGATAAATAAAAATTAATTTCTTCCATTAGTGGATTTGGTAGATTTTTTTTTTTTTTAAACAAATATTTTTTTCATTCCATTATAAACGATTCATGAACAAGTTAATAAAATAAACTTCATATATAGAAATGCAATTACATCCATGCTATAAAATAATATATTTATGCATGTGCGTTGACACATGATTTTGCCATTTTTGGCTAAAAATTTTTGGACAGATAGTTGAACTCGAAGAAAGTTTACAATTTTATGTTTGTAACACTACCTTCAAATGAGATAAGAATGTCATGTATGTGTAACGCTGACAGTAAACGTATTAGCACTCTTGAAAATATTAGAATTTTTATGTGTTCAGCATTTCATGAATATAAAACAAATGGAAAAAGAAAAGGGGGTTGTTCATCTTTTCTTTGTCTTAGCTTCGAAGCAATTTTAAAATATGTGAAACGTCCTTATCACTCCGTTCTATATTTGTGCTAGTGATAATCTCTTTCTGTCATCAGTTCTTTCATTTGAATTTTATCAAAATTCTTAGAGACTTCAATCGTAAAATCGTGCCCAAAATCTACTATTTAATATCAGCAAAGTACACGGGAAGAATAAGAGTACAATTCAAGAAGAATTTCTCTTCCAGTCTCACTCCAGTTGCCTGTATGGATGCTCTGGCATTTCGCTTTTGTTGAAAGCCGTTCTTTTTTTGTCCTTACATTTGTAATCTCTTAATACACTTCGCCTTCACGGCTGAGAAGACTCATTGAGCATTCATTCACTTTGTCTTTCTTTTTTTTCATAAGCCTTTCGTTCACCTACCAACCCACATCGCGTGGATTTTTCCTTTCTTTTATTAAGATGAAAGGTTGATCATCTTCCCTTTTTATATATCGTCATAAAGCTGGTTTTTTAGGTCTCTCCGACACCCCCCCCCCCTCCCACACACACATACACACTTTTTTTTTTCTTTTATTACTCGATGGCATTCCGCACTTTTGTGTTGTCGAATTATGTCTTTCAAAAATAGCCACATCTGTTAGGGAATCTCTAATTTATTTTAGAAATGCAGTTTCACATCAGAATTAAAGATTGTATTAGATTGCGTATTTTGATGATTTTTTTGCGTGTTTGGCTTTTTTTTCTTTCAGTGTTATTGTTGTCGATCTGAAAGAGGTTTATTGAAGTAATTCTATTGGGTTTAAAAGTTAGCCAACAAATTTTCGTATGAAATTCAAAATAATTTTAAATGTTAAAAGACCTCTTGTTTGTTAAGTCTTAACTTTGTTATTGATCAATAAAATTTCGCCAGAGCCGAAGTACCTTGTTCAAGAACGCGCCTTCGCGCAATTATAATTTTGATAATTTCATCTATGTTTAATTTGTTTAAGTTATGTATTTGGCAACAAATGAATTTAATTTATGTAACTTTTGTAACTTTGTAAAACGAAAGAGTTTATTTTTTGTGTGCGAAATAAAATGAGTTTTTTTGTAGCATCGAAGATATTTTTATTATGTTAAATAACATTCAACATAACCTAATTATTTCAAGTTATACTTTAGAAAATAATTACATTTTTATTATTTATATTTACATTTACAGAATCAGAAAAAAATATATATATTTGAAACATTGTGAATGCTAAGCATAATTATAATAATAATGTCTTTTTTACGTTAATAATTGGTTACACTTATGTTTTTGCATTAATATGAACAATCAGTAAACTATCCGTTCATCTATCGCAGAATTTCCAGCTTTTTTAATTACGGCTTCGGTTCCTGATAGCATTTTTAACCTGTATTAAATCAGTGCTACAATTTTCATCTATCTTGAAATCTCTGTTTTGTTTAAATAAAATATAGCCACAATTAATAAAAAAAAATTATTTATATTATCTTGATAATGGTAATAATGGTAATGTGAAATAAGTTCGGCTTACAAATTTTTCAAGTAATATACTTTTATTGTTAGATAATCTCTACTTGTATAAGTATTCTATATACTTTTTCACAAAATATTAAATTGCATGATATTAAGTTCAGAATATAATATTTGGGTGCATGTAACTTTTTTATTATCATTTAATAGACGAACGAAGGGCACTCCCCCCGGGCCTGTATCCCAAGTGTAGATAATTGACCGTCAATAATCAACCCAACCCAACCTCTTCAAAGATTGGAAAAAGTTAGAATCAAGTTATTGACTATTTGTCTTTTCCCTTTTTTCATACTATAATTATTGTTGTTCGTATGTTTTCAATGTCATTTAATTCTTGTGAATGTGAACAAAGTGAACACTGCTTTTAAAACTTAAAAGGCACGTGCTGCGTTGGATATTATTACCAGAAAGCGATGAAAATCACGTGTTTCATCCAAAATTTTAAAAGATGTCCCTAATCGACAAAAGACTGAAAGACATATTTAGGCTAATTTATCTGTAGAAAAATAAGTTCCGTGAAAAGGATTTTAAACTGCTTTTTATTTAATGTATCAGCTCTGAATAACTGAACTTCAATCAGTGTTACTATGTAACTAATCATTTCGACTCTCAACGTCTTACAAACGAAGTGAGACAAATTAAGATATTTAGTAGGGATTCAAAGGCTTATTAAGGCAATATTGACCGGACAAAGATTAAGGCAATGAAAAATGTATTTCGTTTACGAAACACATTTTTCATTTTTATCTGGAGTCTAATTTAATTCTAATTAAAATCAGAAACTTCTTTTTTTTTTTCAAAATTTATGGTAGTAACTGAATACAAAAAAAAAAGTTTGGCATATATGCTTCTGCGGATGCCCGAATGATTCATTCGAATAATCAAAATAATCGTTATGCCCATCACTAAACATGAGCACTTCGTATAAATTACCTGTAGTCAATATTCTCCAGCTTGGAATTATAAATGTTTCTTTATGACATGCAAATCTTCTCTGGATGAAAGTAATTCCTCTCATTATCTCCAGTTCTTTTCCTTTTCATTATTTTAAGACTATCTTTCCAGTAAGTAAGGTAACAAGACCTTTCATCTGTGCCTTTTCTTTTCTTCCTTTTTTTCTTTTTTGTGCAAGAATGGAACGGAATATCTAGTATGCCAAAGTGGCTCTTTGAAATTACTATTATATTCAAATTAAGATAAGTAAAATTTCATCTGAGCTACCAAGCTGAGATTTCTAAGCTTGTTCCGAGTATGTAATTGATCGTGGTTTCTTTGACAACGAGAGCAACAGTAGTATATAGATTTTTTTTTTTTTTTTTTTTATGTTTTGTACCGATTTTTTATTCTAACGAAATTTCTGCGTTAATTCGACAGCTAAATCTATCTTAACGAATAAGCTAATGTTAGATAATTACCATTTGTGTCAGATATATTTTCTCTTAACCCATTAACGACGACTTATTTTACACTTCTTTTAATACTTCGATACCAGTTGACACCAGTTTTCCCATACTGTTATTTTAACTTATTGAATCTCTGATAGTTTCACATTAGATAATAAGATTTTATTTTTTTTTTTTACTAAGATACTGGGGTTTATATTTAAAAGTTTCGTATCACTTAAATGGTAACTTTTCGTACCTACCGGCATTAATGAGTTAAAAAATATTTTCTTCGCCTTTATTTTTTGCATTTATTTTCTATCTACTTCCACTGTTAGTGTATCTGTTAGTGCAAGATTCTCCAACACGGCACCCCATGGAGGTTTTCTTGGCGCCCTTTTGAAATTTCCCGGTACCATCCTTTTTAAAAAATAAAATTCCATTTTAAATGATGTTTTCTTTAAAATCTATACTAATAAAAGAAAGTTTCACGCTGTGTGTGTTTGTATGTGGTCTGTTCTACAGCGCGCAGAGGTCTGAAAATTTGTATGAGGATAGTCCAAAGCAGATCCTGATGCATCTGAGGCTCACATTTTTCTTCTTTTTTTGATAATTAGTCAAGATATTAACTAAAAACTCATACAAAAGCGATTTTTTTTTTTAATCTGTGTAAGCGCGCTCGCGCATGCTCACTCCCTGGTAACAAAAAATATACTTTAAAAATTTAATCATGCGTGTTTTCACAGTTTGTAGTTTATTCTTTATTTATTTATTTATTTATTTAATGTATAGTGTAATTATGATGGTTGAAATTGGTAATAATTGGCAGTAACTTTTTTAATATGTTAAGAAATAAAATTTAGAATAATAAGCATCCCCATCCCCTCCTCCGTGCATGAAAGTTCTGATCTTTCTTTTTGTTTGTTACACTGGCCTCTTGGCTGTTTTATAAAATAGGTAAAAGGGGGGTAATTGTTTTCCTAAATCTTTGGAAATTTCGGTAATTTTACTCAGAAAAATCTCTAAAACCATGCGAAATTATTTCCGTCAATGAAAGCTCTTCCATGCTGTCTCTTTGTAACCACCCATTGATTGATCATTATCATGTCTGTGTTTGTTTTACGCTAAATTCAGGCCTCCAAATTAAGTCAATTTTTTTTTCAAATCCTACAAAACCCTAGCAGTATCTTTTGATTTCCATGTGTTTATTATTATTATATTATAGGTGACATTAAAGTTTCTAGCACCTTCAAGAAATTTTTGAGATAAGCGTCTCACAGAGAAATGTATAATTCGAAATTACTAGTTTTTATTTTATTTTTATTTATTTATTTTTTACTTGAAAGTTTTTTACATGGAGTTGCTGTAACATAAGGACCTTATGCCTACCACTGTGAGATACATTTCTCTCGTTTAAGATGTATATGTATCACTAGTAATACTGTAAGTTAATATTGTCGTATGTTTTGAGTCATGTGAATGGCGCCCTTCATTGTTTGCCAAGAGCTGAGGTTACGTCCCTGCTTGCTGAAAGGTTGGACAAGCCTGTATTAGAGTATACTTCTGAAAATTTGGGTTTTAGAAGCTGCATACTCTCCCTGACATATGATGTTGTTGCTGTTTTAAACGATATTTATAGTATTTAAAAATTCAAGTAACTGTTTCTGCTTTCTAAATTAGTATAGGGGCACCAGAAAGGCAATAGGAGGGCAGGGGATATGCAGGGGAGGCTGTGGTCATCCATGGGTTTTGAAATTTCAAGTAAATGTTCTTCATTTTTGTTGAATTTGAAAATAAAATTGTAGATATATTTTTTACATGTGACTTAAAGTAATCAGTAAGGGGGAAAAGTATGATTAAGAGAAAAACTATTAACTTATTCAAATGTATATTTACTAGCTAACCCGCCCGGCGTTGCCCGGGCCTGAGATAATTACAATCTCAGAGAAAGGCGTAAACCCCCTCCCTCCCCGTACCCGCAAATATAATGAATACTTTGTTCAAGAAAACCACCGTCACATACATTAACGCGATCATTAAAAAAAGAATTACATTTTTCTGATAATTAGAACATAACGAAGACGCTACGCTAAAATAGCCGGCGGATGACACCCCTTCCCGACCTCAATTTCAAATCTATATCTTAATTAGTTACCTAAATTTTTGTTCATTAGTAAAAATTGGCAATTATTTCCTTTCATTTTCGCAAACTAAATGGAGGGATCGGCCAGAGAAACAGATCTCTTTGTAGTTCAGTTTTTAATGAAAGCAGATCCCTGTCTGAAACTTTCTCGGATTGTTTTCACTGGCGCCGGCAGATTTTTAGCATAAATTAAGAAAAATTACCGACCGATTTTTTTCAAAAATCACATAGTCAGATGCAGAATTTTTTTTTTTAAATATGCTCAGAAATTTTCAAATTGATATCTCAATTAGTTTTCTTAAAATTCGCTAATTAGTAAAATAATTTCGAATTCGTTCATTTCCACTTGCAAATCCAATGCGCCTGTTCGTTTCTTTAGCTATTTTGATTTAAAAGATATCATTTTAGAAGCGATGGTGAATGAGAATCTAATTAATATCTTGGACATCAAAATATTAAAATTCTGAGACTCAGGTGCACATGGCCAGACCTTGGACTAGCCACACCTAAATTTTCAGACTTCTAGGTGGGCTAGATTTTGTTAGACATCTCAGACAGACAAACACACACACACACACACACACACACACACACACTGAGTGAAACTTTCTTTTATTAATATAGATAAGACAATCAGCTTATCACAAAACTCCCTTCAAATGATTTTTCACCCCTTACCGACGCCGCGCAGGCTGTTAACCTTTTTATCCACTTGAATTTATTCGCTTAATATATGACATAAAAACTCTCTGTTTTTTATTTAGTACATTGACTCACTTTTTTTTATATTGATTCTTTTTTTTTTATCCTACTGATTTCTTTTGGAATCTGCGAATTACGTACGGGCTCGTAATTTCGACCTTCATTGTACGAGAAGTTGAGGAAACGGGTTCCTGACTACTTTCAGCGAGAGGTCATGGTTGGATAGCTTTGAAAGTGCTGTTAATGTGCATAGTTTTCGATTTTCTTCTTTGAATCTATTGTTTACTCTATTTTTATTTATTTATTTTCATAACAGATACATACTTTTTTTTTTTTTTTCAAGAAAAGAAGTTGACATTATTATGCTAACTTTTATTTTTATTTATTTATTTTATTTTATTTTTTGATAATTTGTGCTGACTGTTAAAGTTTTAAATATTTGAGTAATGCTTCGATTTTTTTTCTTTTCGATTTTCTTTACTCGTTATAGCACGGAGAAAGTTTTAAATGTAACTTATAGGACCCAGGGAACATATAAAAAATATAATGTCGAAACTTTTAAGTAAAACAATTATTTTGACGCAAATGGATTTACATATGTTAAAGAGCAACTTTTGAAACATTTTTGAAATCAGAACTGTGCCTCTAAAACTAACAGTTTAGGAATTAGCTATTGGTCAACGATAAAAAGGGACACCCTGTATAGTTTTTGAAACTTTTTTAGTAAGCGAAAAATTAATTGTAAGAAGAGCATCCAATCACCTGGATTTATTCCGATCCAGCTGAAAGTGGTTTATTTTTATGACAAAGAGCTAATAGATTACATGACTGTTTAAATCATTACGTTTGCCGTAGCAACACCCGCATACGTTCTTTTTGCAGAGAAAGATAAATGGGGGGGGGGGGGGGGAGCTAATTATTTCTTTTGTTTTGTATAATCAAACTTTATTTGTTTTTATGCGGATTTTAATATAAAAATCTGCTGGTCAAATAAGAGTATGTTAGTATGAAATATTTATTTCACCAACCCAAATAAAGTTACGTAATTTTTATTTTATTTTATTTATTTATTTGAAAATTCCTTTCAAAAACAGGAGTTTTGAAAGGTACGCTTGGATAAAATTGTGTGAGTAAATTTAAATATCCACATTGAATTCATAAAACAGTATTTTAATCTTATTGTATATGCTTCTAGTTTGTGTTGATTGCGCTACCTACTTTAGATAACATGTAAAATATGAATTGAATAAATTTCTTCTGTGTGGGTGTGTGTGGAGGGGAATGAGGGGGGAGGTAGTTTTTCTCTGAAATTTGTTTTAATTTGTTTATTGATTTTATTTTTCTTATTTATTTATTCATTGTGTTTTTTATCTGTGTAGCAGCTGAAATTCTTATTTATTCTCAATATTTCTTCATTCATAGTCGTAAGAAATGTAAGTAGATCCCTTTCTGATTATTAACTTTGCTAAAGTAATCCATGCTTGATAACATAAAAAAAAATGTTTTCACAGTTATTTTGTTCGCTTTTGAGAAATGAAAGAAAAAAAAATGAAATTTTATTTATTAAACCAATTGATTCAACAAGTATTATATTTTAAGCAATTTTTCATCACAGTGGCAGATATGTCTTCGTAGTAATAATAATGAAGAAAAAGGAGAGACCATTCAGTTAATATTTTATAGAAAATAACTTGATAATTTTAGGGGAAAACTTGATAATAACTTTATAAGATTCAATAAGCTTTTAATGATTTGTTCTCAAAATATCTCTCTAAAAATATCTTGCATTGATTGTCGATTAAACTATCTTTCTGCCAAAATAGTACATTAGTACGACAAGGAATTGTTACGAAAAACAACTGTGTTAAACGTTTTTCCTCCAGAAAAGACTCTCTGGGGGGAAATTGTTTTACAGGCGAATTCGATGTTGCCGGCGAACATCGAATGGGGAGTTGCGACGAAGGGAATGATGGTGGGAGAAAAGACAGCTATGGCGTCTTTTCTCTCATCATACGTCTATGAGAGAGTTTCAAGTAAACATTTTCAAATAAATTGTGTAATTAGGATTATCAATTATTGAAGAACCTTGGGTGTAACGTAACGTAGCTAGCAAAATGCAAGTTTCCAGATATTTAAGATTCAATTAGAGGTTTAAGGCCCGTACTCGGCCCGGCCGGCAAAATGAAGGAATATATTCTAACGGACCGGACCCCTATAGCAGAATAAAGACTTTTTTTTTTTTAATGGGCCGGGCCGATATAAGACATAAAAGGATCTAGCTTAGTTGATAAAATATGAACGATTTTCAATTGACGTGACTGGGACGAGAATAAGTATAAATGTGCTGCACGAGCCCATGCTAGCTCAACATCAGTTTAGAAATATTACATGCCCAGTGTAGAAATCGGCATCGGACAGTTAATGGTGTCTAAGCTCGGGCCTTTTTTTTTTTTTTTTTTTTTCAGCAGGCCGGGATCAGGCTTACATTTTATTCTACATACTCGGGACGGGCCGGGACTGAACTTAATTTTTCTCAGGACGTTTCGAGCAAGCAATTTGTTTTGTAAAAATAGAGTAATAGTGATAATGAACTTCTGTTAACGGAATCTTTGGAAGTACACTTTAATAAATTATATAAAAACATTTTCAAAAGTCTACTTTTTTTAATATTCCGCAACAAAAGCTATGATGTCTTAACATTATTTTTTCTTTTTTTCTAAACTACATTAATTTTTTTAATGTCTTTGTTTGAATGTAAGAGTCTAAGTGATCATTAAGGCTGCTATACATTATTCTATGGCTTATGAACATATAGTAATCTAAAATACTGTAAAATTTTCCCATAAATATGTCTGCAGTATTCATTAAAAGAATGTTAAGAAAAAATCGGAATATTTTGTTGAAATTGAATCGGGTCGGATCGTGTCAGGCCTGATTTAATTGATTTTTGCAAAAGTCCGAGCCTGTTTTTACTGATTTTTGAACGGGCCGTGAACTGCAAAATCATAAACTGCCGGGTCCGAGCCTGGAGATTCCGGCCCGTGCAGACTTCTAGATTCAATGCAAATGAAACCATTTTGATTGCTTTTCCTAAAACAGATGATTTGTTAGAACTGAATTTTCAGTTAACTACGCGAAACATTTTTTTTTCCCTAGAGATTTAATTTATTAGATTTTCATAACAAAAACTCGTTAAGATTTGCCGTTTTAATTAAGATTTGCCGTCTTATCTAAAATTTATCTTTGATTATGATGACATCTATTGAGTAATACATAATATTTTTGAACGGGCCGGACCGGGCTGTGAACTGCAAAATCATAAACGGGCCGGACTCGGAGCTGGAAATTCCGGCAAGATTCAATACAACTGAAACCAATCTGATTTTTAATGATATTATTACAAAATCAATATCTTAATCATTTTAGATAGACATGATTTAAGATACTGAATTCTAGAGGGGAAATCTTATTAAATTAATGAGACAAGGGGGGGGGGGGGCAGTTTTCCACAAATTAACTGAAATACATTAATTGTCAAAAATGATTGGGAGGATATAGTTTTTTAATTTTTGATTTATTATTAGTAATTTTATTGTACAAATGTATGAACTCAGTGTTGTACCTCAAATATTGGTAATATTTTCTTTATAAATTATTAATATCTATTGTTATTGATATTTCAATTATAAATTTTAAACGTTTATTTGTGATATTTTACTTTTTTTAATTTATTTATATCAATACATTAAAAAAAAATCTAAATCATTATATATATTTATTTTATTTTTCAGGATTTTTACTTGTTTCTTTATTTTGTAAATGTAATTTGCGTTCTGGAAAAAAATAAACATTTCAAGATAATTACATGCGTAAAATCTTGCGTAATTATAAGCAGTCTAGTCGGTATTTCTCGTTAAATAAGAGCATTTACGAGTAAAATTCTGAAATTGACACCTACCAAAGTTTAAGTTGTACTAATTATAAAAGTAAATACAAAAACCTTGGTTTATTACTTGTTATTTATTTATTATTGTAATAATTTACTTCGTTCTTTAAGTAATTTTTTTTAAAGTTGCGTTTAAATCTTTTTTAATGAATTATGGATTATTAAAACGACTATTTTTTACGAAATATTAAAGGATTTGCTAGGATTAGGGAATACAGCATTATTGGCATTTCGTTCTTTCCGCCCGTAGTCGTTACAAAGAAATTTTGCTACCCCTTCCACTTGGTATCTAATCACCAAATTGCGTCAGAGACAAACGAAAACAGCCATTCGATTGGGAACTATGTCTTCTTTCAATTTATGTTGAAAAAAAAAAAACTTGAAAAGACGTCTTCAGATAGAAATTGTATCAAACTGAACAATGTAAAATGTTCAATATGAATGCCTAATTTTTACATCATATTTGGATTTTTAAATTTTTTTTATACCTTTGTATACGAAATGGGAAGTATTGTGATGAAGTAGTTTCGGAATTATGCCGATGCAAAATTTTGAGTTCCTAATGTTAAAATCATTTTTTAATAGATGCAAAACAAACTGCAGTGCACGTAGAGTTTTAATCTTAACTCAAAAACTACTGGACGGAATGAACTGAAATTTTGGATTAGCATATTTGAAGTTTCTAGAAATCGATTTCTGTTAAAAATTTTATAGGTTACAACAAGTATATATATTTTTTAATATTAATTTTATAATTTATACATAAAAAATTTAACACTCGAAAAAAAAACATATATTGTAACCTATAAACATTGTAACTGAAATCGATTTATAGAAGCTTCAAATATGCGAATCCAATATTTCAGTTCATTACGCCCATTAGTTTTGAGTTGTGTTTAAAATTATTATTTAAAATGTTTCGATTTGTGACATCGAAAAATCCATGTGTTATGTTATTCAACGAAATATTGTGTTATTTGTATAGAATATACATTCGTGAAAAGGCTTATTAGTGGGAGGGCAGTGAATTTCCAAAATAAACGTCTATCATTATCATTGCTTTAAAATGAAACACTATCTAATTGTCTTTTCAATCTATATTATGATTGTGTTGCTTTTATAAATAGAAGGTGAAAGGTTTTTGCCATTCTCTAGCAAAATTAAAGCTTTCTTTCAAGTTCTATTTCGGAATCGGGAATGGAAATTTATTTTCGATGGTTTCCCAAACTCTTTTTAATGGCAGCCTCGCTCTAGAAAATCTAGAAATGATTTAAAATGTTTCGATTTGTGACATCAAAATATCCATGTGTTATAATTATTCAACGAAATATTGTGTTATCTGTATGGAATATACAATATTTGAATATATGAAGAATGAAGGCTTATTAGTGGGAGGGGAGTGGATTTCCAAAATAAACATCCATCGTTATCATTGCTTTAAAATGAAACACTATCTAATTGTCTTTTCAATCTATTATGATTGCGATGCTTTTATAAATAGAAGATGAAAGGTTTTTGCCATTCTCTAGCAAAATTAAAGCTTTCTTTCAAGTTCTATTTCGGAATCGGGAATGGAAACTTATTTTCGATGGTTTCCCAAACTGTTTTTAATGGCACCCTCTCCTTCACCAATGACATACTTTGGGATTGATGTTCGGGGTCAATCGAATGTTTTGTGTATTGGGTAGGAATGTGGGACGCCGATTTACCATCTTGGAAGGTAAAAACTATTTAGAACAACACCTCGCGGTCAACAAGCGACGCCGTTATGTCCCCGCTCCCCGAGGAGCATCATCAAGTGTTTAGAGGGTTAAGAGTAAAAGTCTCTCTCTCTCTCTGAACCTAGTTTTTGCTCTGGAGAGACTTTAATCATCTACCCAAAAATAGTCTTGCATTTGTAAGATGATAGATTTTTGTGTCACATGCTCAATCTGTAAATGTTGTTGATGTCTTCCTCTTTCGTTTCTCAATTGATGTCTTGTTCAGTGTGGTTCTGATGAGTTTTTTGTTTCGGAGTTTAAAAATAAATAGAAAACAAAAAACTTGTTAAAGTACTTAAAATAACTGTGTGAGATATATTGCATTCAAGTGGAAATCGGAAAAGGCATGCTGAAAAGTAAAATGTCTTGTTTAGTATGGTTCAGATGAGTTTTCGTTTTAAAGTTAAAATGTTAACAATAATAATTTTAAAAGAAAATGGTGAAAAAAGTTATTCAAAATATCTGGGAGATTTATTGCCGTCGAAAGTTAATCGGAGAAAGCATGCGGAAGAGTAAAAAATAAATAAAGAATGTCTGAAGCTTTTTTAAATAGAAGTTACTAGGTTATGATATGCTTTTTGAACTTAAAATAAACTGAAATTTAAACTTAATTTAATCTGAAACCTGTTTTCAACTTGTAAATAAACACTATGTTATAATAGATTTAAGTCTCAACAACTTTTTTAAGGGGGAGGCTCAGCTTTTGTTCTTACACTATGGTAATTTCCCCCTTGTGTGATAGGAAAATCTTTAATATACATTAATTTTAGAGAATAAGTTTGTGTGAAATCTTAAAAAAAGTTTTTTTTTTTTTTTTTTTTTTTTTTTTAGCAACCTCGTAGGAGAAATTTTTTCATTATATACTTTTCAGTTCCGCATATTATTAATTTTAACCTAGTTTTTTATGAAACATTCAATTTACGTAAGAAATCATAAAAATGACGCAATTTACTAATGTAAACTGCTGGCTGTCAACGGCGACCTTTCTTGTACCCTCTCATTACCAACACATCCTACAAGAATCCTTTTAATAGAATCCTAGAATTTGCTAGATTTTTTTTTAAATATCTCGTTTGCATTTCGATATTTTTAAATGATTTCTTTTTTTGCATTGGATAGCTGAGGTCGATTTCTACAAAGGCAGTTTTGTAATTTTTGAATTTTTTTTTACAGATTTTTTAATCAGGATCTTTTACTTTCGGTTCAAAAATGAAAGTATCCTCATAAAAATAAAACAAAACAGCAAACAACATCGAAAAAGTAAACAAAGGCCTTTGTAGAGATCAACCTTTGCTATCCAATGAAAAAAAATCATTTAAAAATATTGAAATGCAAACTAGATAATATATATATATATATATATATATATATATATATATATATATCCCATAGAATTAACGCTTGCGAGCGGGTGTTTTCTCTTGAGTGAAGCGTTGTCTGTCTGTCTGAACATATCATAGTTTTCGATCAAAGGAGACGATCATTTACCAAATATAGCCCCACTTCCGTAAGATGATAGATTTTAGTGTTATGTGCTCAATTTGGAAATTGTGGTGATGCCGCCTTCTTTTGCTTCTAAGTTGATCTCTTGTCCAGTGTGGCTCTGGTTAGTTTTTCTTCTAAAGATTTTTTTTATTATTCTAAAGAAAAGAAAAAAAGGCTGAAAGAGATGCTTAAAATATCCATGTGGAATTTATTGCAGTCAACAGCAAATCAAAAAAAGGTATGTTGAAAAATAAAATAATGTCTTGTTTAGTATGATTTTGGTTTCAAAGGTTTAGAGTGGTTCTCAAAAATAATATTTTTCCTACGCGAAACTCTCTGATATATTTACGGACTCATTTTTAAACGTCAAAGCGTGGCACTTGTAGGCTTGACTATTAAAGTGATTTGGAATCGAATGGTGTTTTCTATTTTTTGATTAATGAATTACTTATCGAGTTATAAGCAATTGTTGTCACGTGAAGACATCTTTTCCTTCTTTCACGCCCTGTCACGTCCGGAAATTTGGTTAAAAACGCCAACTTTGACAGTGTTTTCTGAAAGATCTTCTGCCTTTACCAAAAAATAGAAATTACCATTCGATTAGTATGTCTTTGAATAAGAACACTTGCCAATTTCTTGCGTTTTCAAACAAAAGTTAATTCAGAAATGTGTCAAAAAATAGCTCCTTTGAAATTGAGAAACAGCCTTAACAAAAAAGTAAAAGAAAGAAGAAAAGAAAAAAATAAATGGTAAAACGGTGCCTAAAATATCCATGAGGGATTTATTATAGTTGGAAAGAAATTGGAAAACACATGCGAAAAAATATATATCTGAAGCTATTTGAAATGAAAACCGCCAGCTTATGAAATATTTATTTAAGCTTTTTGAACTTAAAATGTTATTTAGTTTCATAAGCGTCAAACACGTTTGAAATTTAGCTAGTAAAATTCTTGATTGCCTTATGTAATTCGTGTAGTTTTTAGTTTAATCGGATAAATTGCTGGATTAAATAAATGAAGAGTTGTTCTCTTAGATTATTCCATTTTACAATTTAGAGCATTTAATTACTATCATATTTTTCATAATTTCATATTTTGGAAATCTAGGTATTATAATTCGGCTTTTTTCTTTTTCTTTTCTTTTTTTTTTTTTTTTTTTTTTTTTTTTGTTTGTTTGTTTATTAAGATGAAGTTGGTGTTTCGCCTTAAATTAAACTACAATATATAAAATCTGATTGCAAATTATAGGTTTTAGTGAGATAAAAACAAAGAACTGGGAAGTAAAATTAAATAATGCCTTCCCCAGTTTTATTATTATTATTATTATTCAAATCTTTTGATATACACATCCACTAGAGTAATTACCTTTTTCCTTCTTTTTTCTCTTCTAACAAGGAAAATTGTGATCAAGTAGAGCCGATGTATTTTCCAGATTTAAAACACTCCTGCATAAATTTGAAAGTTATTGAACCTTTTATAAATTTCAGGAAAAAGGTTAGCGCATGGTTATTTCAATTGAGGGTGCTTTTTATGTAGAGGAATGGATAAATTCATATTTTAATCCTAAGAGAAAACAGTCTTATAAGCCGTATTGAGATAAAATATGTTGGATACATGAACGAGGAATGTATTAACGTCAATCATTGTGTGAATATGATATGCGTTAGGGAGAATTTGGCCGACTCTTTTATCTAAATCTCCCGCTTCTTTGAATTAGATGATGTCACTGTATTGGCTAGAGTCTCAAAAAATACTTTCATAGCCTTGTGATGTGATATTTCTTCAGTTTGTGAAACAACTGTAGCTTTTTATTGAGCAGCGTTAAAATGCTTTTTAAAAAATAATCCGTGAAATTTATGACAAAAATTTCAAATTCATATATATTTCTGCCATAAATACAGATTATCAAAACTAAAATTCTCTTATCGCCATTCAGATTTAGATTCTTAAAAGAAAAAAAAAAAAAAAAAAAAAAAAAAAAAATACTTATATATATATATATATATATATATATATATATATATATATATTTATATTCGTAAGAATATCGATCACTTGCAGCCCAATTAGATATTCATCTAATTACAGCCCAAATTTTGGCAAAATATATATTTTTTCATAATTATTAAATACATTATTTTAATGCTGCTTATGCGCAAAATTTGATGTATTTCTTGTAGTTCAAATTAATTTTACCTTGCTGCATTATAACTTTTTGTAATGTTGCTATTGAAATAACATATTAATTTGGCCGTTTGCATTGTTTTTGTTTGTGTCCTACTGATATGGTCATCTTGCATTTTGAATACTATGTTTTATAATGTGTAATTTGACATAGCTATTTGGGGTAATAATTTCATTGCATTTGGTCAGTTACTTCTGTTTCAATGGTTAATTTTTGCAATAAGTTTTTATATATTGAACTTCCATAATGACATGCTGCATTTGCGCAATCATTTGTGGATAGTTTTACTTATTTACTTTTTTTACTATTAATTTTATATTCGTAAGAATATCGATCACTTGCAGCCCAATTAGATATTCATCTAATTACAGCCCAAATTTTGGCAAAATATATATTTTTTCATAATTATTAAATACATTATTTTAATGCTGCTTATGCGCAAAATTTGATGTATTTCTTGTAGTTCAAATTAATTTTACCTTGCTGCATTATAACTTTTTGTAATGTTGCTATTGAAATAACATATTAATTTGGCCGTTTGCATTGTTTTTGTTTGTGTCCTACTGATATGGTCATCTTGCATTTTGAATACTATGTTTTATAATGTGTAATTTGACATAGCTATTTGGGGTAATAATTTCATTGCATTTGGTCAGTTACTTCTGTTTCAATGGTTAATTTTTGCAATAAGTTTATATATATATATATATATATATATATATATATACTTCACTGCTGTAAGGAATATTAAGTGGAATAGGTTGTGAAGTAGCAATTATTAGCAATTTTTTAATATATTGTAAAATGTCCTCCCCCCCCCCCCTCCCCCTAAAACTGTAAAATTGGAAACTAAACAAAGCCTGTACAGACAGTCGACCAATGTCGAAATAACCAGTATTTCAAACTGTGATATTGACGTTTACATTTTAGGTACGTAATAAAAATTGTAACGATATGCTCCTTACAAATTCCAGTTTAAAGTTATCTATTAAAAATCTTTTGTTCTAAAATTGGCCTATAAATACAGTCGGCCGATATCGGGAAAAAAAAAATTCTCCATTTTTTATTTTGATGTCGGTTCTTATATTTTAGGTACGTAATAAAAATTATAACAATATGCTTCTTACAAATTCCTTTTTAAAGTTATCTATTAAAAATGTTTTGTTCTAAAGTCGGCTTATACATATAGTCGGTCGATATCGGGGGAAAAAAATCTCCATTTTTAATTTTGATGTCTGTTCTTATATTTTATGTACGTAAAATGTATGTACAATTTACAAATTTTTACAAATTCTTATTTGTTATCTATTTAAAATATTCTCTTTTTTAGAATTTTAATACCTAATATATGTACATCTGCGTGCGCGGCCGCTAGGCTGCATGCATGAACTGACGTACACACCAACACAGCAATACAATTAGTTAGGTCATACAGTTTTAACTATTTCTGCATAGTAATCTTGACAGCGTTCTTTTTGAAGAAATGACCACATTTATTTATATCGCTTATAAGTTTTGAAACATTTTTTTCCCCCTTAAATAACATATGCAATCAACAGTGAGAATAAATACTGTTCTCAGATAGTCGTGAAATCGAGTATGATTACATTGAATTCAGTAATAAATAATCCTATGCTGCAATTTAAAATACCATAGGAAATATTTTTCTTTAGTTAATGCATATTAAATATAAAACGCAATCTTTCATTTTCAATTTGGTATGGTTGACTGATAAATTTGATAAATATTCTGCAGTTATGTGTGCAATTTCATTTAAATCTTGAAACGGTGCCTTTAAATTAATGCTTATAACATACTAACTAAAACTTTTTTTTTTCTGTTTGTATTAAAATAGATGAAAGCCTTCTAACATTATATTTTATGCTATAATCACAGTTAATTAGTTTCGATACAAACTGGTTTCAGTTTTACATTTCACACTATCTCGTCTTTTTAAAGGTCAACGACACACCAGGTTCAGAAAGAACACCCCTCAACTCTCAAAGCATTCTCTTTGATGTCTGTGTCCCATTTGTCTAATAGATATTGCGAACATAATAACCGATAATGATGTAACCATTTTGTAATTCGTAAAAGTTGTGGAAAGAAAGCTGCACTTTTCTTCAACTCAATCTATCTAGAATATGATCCATGTCGTAAAAAAAAGAGAACTTTTATTTTCCTCTCTGCGAAAATGGCAACATCCGTGATTGAAAGGAAAATTTTGGCAACTGGCGTTAATAGATTTCTGGTAATTTTGAAACGGAAGTAATTTTTTTATTATTATTATAATAGATTTCTGATCATTTTGAAGCGGAAGTAATTTTTTTATTATTTTATGTTGAACCGCGATATTTGTGTGAATTGGAAATACAATTTTGTTTGAGTCCCGTTAGAAGTTAGGGCTGTCATTTTCTGTTCTCTATATAATCAAATTTCGTTTTAATAGCCTTTACAAATTTTTGCTTTAAAAAAATACTGTATTTAATTGAATACAAATTGCTTCTAATTTAACATATAAAGTAGGGGAAGGTGGCCTAAAATGATCCTAACGGGCAAAACGATTCACATCCACATATGTTTTCTTTCAAACAGGTCGCGCTATCTACAGGGCAACACATAAACTAGTTGTGATAAGTGAAGAAGAAGAAATGGGGGTATTTAAGCGATCGCAATATTGCGTGTCTGAATAGAATTTTTTGAAAAATTGGGTTTTATAACATCTGTTATAAGGTAAGCACTGACTTTCATATTTATTTAGATATACAGTGTTTCATGTACAGAAATATGACTTGGTTTACTTAATGGAGTATGTTTTTAGATGTTAATTACACCTATGTATCGTCGTAATTACTTTTATATCTTTTATTTTGCCGATAAAAAACAATTTACAATTATTTTTAAATGAAGGATCATTTTGCCCTTTGGTGAGGCTAAAATGATCCTTTGGACACTTTTTAAAAAATCTATTATTTTCATTACTCAATTTGGGTTTAAAATATTATTAAAATATGTTTATAATACAAAATAAGTGTAAAACATACTAGCAAAGGGCCAAAGTTTTATTTAAACAGTTATGTTATTTTACACACTTTTTTCCGTTAAGGGGATCATTTTAGGCCACCTTCCCTAAATATCGACTCTAATGTAATTAGTTACACACATTTTATTAAGTTTTGACCATTCTTTTTTCAGTAGGTTTCTTCTTTGTTATGGATTTTTAAAAATGTAGATTTTGCTGTGAATTGCCGAAAGTTTCGTGCAATGGGTATTTCGTTCTTCCGGATTTCGCTGTATGGAATTCGACTATATTGCATTTGCAAATCAGTGGAAATAGAGATTCTGAAACTGTGTGCCACCATTTTCTGTGCTCTCACCATTTACAGGAGTGTCAGGATAAATTTTAGTCGCTCAAAACGAATGCAACCAGCTAGTACTATTATTGGAACCAATGCATTTATAATAGGACTCGTAGCATGATGTATCAGTCCCGATACTGTAACTTGTTGTTTTACACTAACAAGTACGGCTTAATTTGTTTTCCTGTTCAATTGTGTCAGGTCTAAATTAGTTTGATCCTGCTGTAGGTACTATTTATTTATTAATGTATTAAAATATGTGAAAACAGATTTTGAAAGAGCCTGCCTGAAATTGAAAAACTAAACGAAATAACAAATGAATTTAAAAACAAGTTGGAAATTGTACGTCAAACGTGACAAATGAGGTGCGTTCCTACTATAGCTAGTTATATAAATATTCAGATCTTGGGGATTTTTAATTCTGCAAAATGAATTATATCGTCTTCAGATTAATTTCTGTAATAAAATAAGTATCTCGGTCGTTTGACGGTTAAACCACGGAAGCTCCTATAACAAGAAAGCACCGATTTCTTTTTAAAAAATTCAAATTTCTTAATAAATATTTTTATTAATATCTTCTAAAGTTTTGATTCGATTTTCATAAAATTTGAAATATCTCGGCAAAATTTTGCAAAGATAATATATCTTAAATTTCTAACCATTCGATTGCGTAGTTTTTGCGTTGTTATATGCGGACGGACGGACGGACCAGACGACGACAATAGGTGATGCTACGTATTTATTTAATTACGAACGCACCTAAAAACGGATGTCAGACTTAGTCTTAACAATTCCCTTAATTCAAATTCATATGAAGATGATTCCGCAGTCACGCATTAGAGTGTGTGTGATCTCCTAAAATGACTAATGAAATAATATTAATTTAGTGGCAAATCAACGATCATTGCAATGTTGCGGAGATTATATGGAAAATATATTTGTTTATTTATATACATTTCCTATCAGGTAAAGGTCAAATTCAATTCTTAATATCTCTTGAATGCATTTTGTAAAAATAGAGAAGTACTTTTATTTTACTCCCTGTAAAAATGGAAATATCCGTGACTGATTGAAAGGAAAGTTTTAACGATGATCGTTAATGGATTTCTGTCAGTTGTGATCAAGTGTGAAAATTTAAAAAAAAAATTACATTCAAAATATGTTGGAATAAAGATTTACAAACTGCGGGCCGCCATTTTCTATGTGCGTATAGAGTAGTTATTGTTTTCAGTCACTAAAAGAAAATGACATTACATTTAGGATTACCGATCATGAAAACTCTGATCATGACCAGGTCTTGTCAAATGCGGTCGCAAGGTCGCCACTGGCCATCAAATTATTTAAACTTGCAGTTTTTTTCCCCCTTTGTTACAAAAATTGAGCCAAGAAGTGAGCACAAACGGCATTTTTTTTCTCTCTCCCATCCCTACTCGTGCACGGCAGTAATCTTCTTCATCTCTCGTACTTTTGATGGAGCAATCAAGTTTAAAAGGCATTTTCTATCCAGGACCGAAACTAAGGGGGTGGGGGACGAGAGAGAGATATGACGCGAGCGCAAGAGTAGAAAAGGGCACCAAAAGAAGATTTGGTTCGTCGTTCTGTACAAAAATAAATAAATAACGAAATTTAGGCAAAAATGTCATTCATTAATTTTATTTATATTCTTGGCTTTGAACATGGCCGATTTTTCAATTAGGTGACAGTCTAGGGGCGCCAGAACAACACTTGATTAACGAATTTATTCCAGGTTCTTGCAATATCAATACATTGTCTCATCCCAGTTATGTTTGAATTTGTTCAATATTTCAGGCATTATCGTGATAACAAGGATTGCATGTTCTGTTTTTGTTTGTCCCTGTAAACAAACTATAAGATCACTTAGTCAATGAACTCATCGAAGATACTTGCAAAATCAATACACTTTCCCAATTAGGTTCTAATTGGCTCAGTATTTCGGACTTTAAAGTGATGACGAGATTTGCTTTATACATAGACATATGTACTATGTGTGTGTGTGTGTGTGTGTGTGTGTGTGTGTGTGTAAACGAAGTGATTACAATAGGTCGATTTCTAAGGAAAGCAATTTAAAAACCTTAAGATTAATATACTTCCTAACAATCATTTCATATTTAAAATAAAAATTACGGAAATGGAATTAAAATTTCTCTTTAGAAAATAATTTTAGAAAGGATGGGGGCGAAGGTGCCAAAATTAATGCATGCCTCGAGTGAAAAAAGAAAAATTTCGGCCTTGTTTCCATCTCATGCACAGAAAATTCCATCCTTTTCCAAAATATTTTTTTGGTGAATAAAATTTTTGTTAGCTGCCAGATTTTATCAAATTTGTAAAGATTTTACCAAATTTCATGACTGTATCTTTTAATATTAAAATTAAAATGTATTTATTAATTTCGAATATTCTGACATGTAAATAAAATTTCTTTATCTCTGTCTCTCTCTCACTCACTCGCACTTTCTTACTCACTCGCATCGCCGACCATTTTGCCTTCGCCTTTCTCCTTATTCAGCACTTTGACATAATCTTTAAAAGTAAATTCAAAATCTTCGGAATGGATAAAATTTGATGGATGATCCTGGCAGTATTTCTTAACGGTGTCCCATTCCTTAACGTGTCTAAAAGCTATTTGGTGAAAGTTACATCGCAACGATGTTTTGTGGGAACTCTCATTTTCAATGCTCCGCTGACTTTTTAAGAAACTGGTGTTTTATTTTTGTGCTAGAAAGCACTCATGGATAATCTTTTTCATTCCTTAGTGTGTAAAATATTTATTAAAAAGGGGCTGCGGTACAAGCAAAAAAACTGTGCTTTTTTTTTTTTTTTTTAAGTTTAAAATTTTATGTGTAGTTTTATTTTTTTTATGCGTGCAGTTTGATTGGTAAAGATAACCTTTGAAGATTTACTTAGAATAGCGACGTTTGAAGTTTTGTATTAGGAGATTTCAAATTGAATTTAAATTTTAATTGAAATTTTAAATTGAATTTTATTCGTTGTTAAAGAAAATAATGAAGTTTTTCAGGAAGTTCTCGAATTTAAACTGACTAATTTCTAACACGATGCTATTTTCATGCATAATTGCATAAAATTTGCAGGTATTCTTCTTCACGTGCCAAGGAATCAATCAGGGTTCTCATTTTCTTATGAAACTAACAAATCTTTCAAAAAGGGTGGCCAAAGTTTGCATTTTGAACCGTTTTTGGAATATAACAATGAGGGAATGACGGACATCGAATGGCAATTAGCTATAATTTCAATATGCAACGGTTTTATAGTGCGGGGGGAGGAGGAACGCTGTTTGATCCTCCATCCCTTCAATAGTAGTGGCTGGAAATTTCACACATTTACATATAAAAATGGCTTCTTGTATATTTTAGGAAGATTCAAAAATTTTGTTGTTGTTGTTCTAGGAAAAGAAAAGAACGCGAGAACAGCTTTAAAGCTTCTTAATATTAATCTATTAATTAGCATATGTTGTTTTGACAAGATATTTTTAATATTTTATTAACTTTTTTATTTTTACATGTTTTCACGTAAATCCACCTGGACATTAAAATCTCGGTCTCAGTTAAATAAATAATAATAATAATAAATCCGAATTAATATATGTTTAAAAATGAAAAAATATATATATAACTCCTTTTATGTTCTGCATGATCTAAATTTACTTTTACAACTCATATATTTATCCATTCAGATTCAGAATATCGAAATCCGATTTGCAAATAGCCCGATTCAAGTATGGACTGAATCACGATATTTTGACATATAGCAAAGGATATTTTTCTTTTTAAATGCAGCGATTATGCATATATGTTTAAGAAAACATTTCTCAAAAGATTTATTTACATTTTAAGTTGTACTGTGGTTCTTTATAATTTTCTTATTATTATTGTTAGCTGACCGGGCCCGTGATAATAACCTTAAATATACCTAAAATCAGTGTTGAAAGATTTTTTGAGGCGTCATAAGCAGTGCCGACGGGAAGGGGGGGGGGCGGGAATTTACTCACAAACCAAGTTGGAACATACTAACACAAACAGAAAATAACTACACAAACATGCACACTTCTACTTATTCACGTGAACAGAGGGTGAAAGAATACATTACTAAGATGGCAAAAAAGAGGGAAAATAATAAAATAATTTGTAGAAATCTTAGTAGAATATAGCCTCTGAGTAAATATGACCTAAGCCATTAACGCACTAGACCTACATAAAGAAATTCATATGAAAAGAAAGACAAATCAAATCGCCCCACCACTGTGCCTCTATTTCTATTAAATACTGAAGGAAAATGAACGACTCCCTTTAAGACTAATGTTAAACCGCCGAGTAAAACTGACTTACGCCATGAGCTCTCTAATCCCCACTCAAATCGATGAAATGCATTCTGGGAAAATTTTTCTTTTCACAGAGAAAAAAGAATTTCTGTCGAAATCGCAAAGTGAGTTCCAGAAGAAAAAAATAGATTTAAAGGTTAACATTTTTTTTTTTTTTTTTTTTTTAACCAAATACGTTATTTTAAAGGTAAACGTACAATGTATATTCAGTATGCCCACTAAAGTCCCTTGCCACCCTCTTAACTTCGGAATGGCTGCTGCTATATTCATAAAAGTGGTATCTAGGTATAGTAAAGTAGCCATGCGCTACTGAATGAAACCGCCTATGGCGCCATCTGGTGGAAAACTGCAAAGTTAGCATTCCTATCTCGAAAACGGAAAGAGATAGGGAAAAAAAGTGATTTACAAAGTTGTAGAGCATCATCGATTTAGTACGAAAAGACACCTTGTGAACATTAATGCAAAGAATAGAATGGTTAAAACGTGCATTTGATTTTTCGTGATTTCCTACTTTGTGACGTCACGAAACTTGAACGGAAGGAGAAATGTTTATCTTTCGGCCAAAACACGACACTGCAATGTGGCACAGTGGTATCGCTTGTGATTCCCAATCAAAACGACGCATTACGGACGCTTGTGCCAACGTGTCACCCTCTATGCTGCAACGTGTGCAACGTGAAATTCAAACAAGAATCCAAATGTGCATTGCAGCTGACGGTGAGAAGTTTGAACATCTCAAATAAAGGTATATTGCTTCAACTAGTTGTTTTTTTCTTTCTAAGATCGTTTTGTCACGTCACAGAGTAGGAAATCACGAAAAAACAAATGCGAGTTTTAACCGTTCTGTTCTTCGCATTAATATCCACAAGGTGTCTTTTCGTACTAAATAGATCATGCTCTACAGCATTGTAAATCACTTTTTTTCCCTATCTCTTTCCGTTTTCGTGATAGGAATTCTAACTTCACAGTTTTCCACCATGTGGCGCCGTAGGCGATTTCATTCAGTATCGCATGGCTACTTTACTATACATAGACATCACTTTTATGAATATAGCAGCAGCTGTTCCGAAGTTAAGTGGGTGGCAAGGCACTTTAGTGGGCATACTGTATATATATATATATATATATATATATATATATATATATATATATATATATAATGTAAGATAATTTAATTAAAGTGACATAGGTAAATATAAGTTTTACCATTTCCTCTGGTTTCAAATAGATTTATTATATTTAATCTTATCCTGTTTTATTCTTTACATTTTAATTATAATTTTAAGTAAGAATTATTATACATAAAGTTCTACTATTATAAAAGTTACTTGCATTTTAATTACTTACTTTTTGTATAGATGACGGTAGCAGTTAAAAAAAGGTTTTAAATGTATCAAAACTCCCTATCTGAATCGATTTGTACTATCGTATCGTTTAATGAAATAATATGTATTTGTAATCATTTTAATTTCACTATTTATTGCTGTAATTATCTTTAGTTTTTAAGTAAATTTATTAATATTATTACCATTATCTTTAGTTTTTAAATACAATAATTTTATTTTTCAATTTGTTAAAATCGTTGATCTATATATATTACTTTTTAACTATAACTTTCAACTGACACAGTAGATACGTGTGCTATTTACAACGTTTTGTTAACACGTTGAAAAATGTTATTGAAAGATTACGTTTCGATTATTTATATTTCGTTTTGTTTCATCACTTTTCAATAATTCTCTTCGTGTATATTCATAATGATCCTTTATAATTGTGTTTACATCTATTATCCTTAGATATTTAATATCTGTTCATTTTTATCCAATTTTCTTTAATGGTTGGATCGTAATTGATCGGGCAATTTGAATCAATAAAATTTGACTTTTATTCATTCAAACAGAAATCCATTACGTTTTACTTATATTTGTGGAATATTGCCCTTGACAAAGTGTTCCACGATATAAATTTCAATTTGCTTCTTGTCATTTTTTCACCGTATGCATATTGGATTTTTTCTTCATATAACATTATTTTTTCTATTTATTTCTTTTTGAGAATCTCACATTTTTTTATATATTTCTTTGTATTTTATTATAATTATTGGCTCTTATATTTTCGATTGTTTATGTGATTTGATGGTTATTATTGACAAAAGTTATATATATATATATTCGTTTTCCGAAAGATAAAGAGGAGACGATTGTAGAGAAGATTAAATTTTTGGAAAGGTTAATATTTTTTTTTAAATAGTAGTTAAGAAGAAATAGTTAAAGAGGTAAAGATACCCAGATTAATTGTAGTTTTTTTCGTATTTTGAACGGGAGGGCGGAGGAGGATTTGTCTTTTCTTTTTCTTTCGTGTTTTTCGTTTTATTTATTTATTTATTTATTTTTTTATTGTTATTACCTTTTTTTTTAAAGGGTAAATATTTATATTTTTTAACAGATTACTCCGTTAGAAAGATTAAAGTACGAAAATTAAGTGTGTATTTTTTGTTTTTGCGCATTTCGTTAAGAATTTCGTTATATAGGCTTAATATCTCGAGTAATTATCAAAAAATCAAAAATCGGAGCCTCTGATGCATTCGGACCTGCCTTGGACTATCCTCATCCAATTTTTCAGACGTCTACGTGCTGTAGATTTCCAGCCATCACAGATACCCCGACAGGCGTATTTCTATTGTTAATTTCGATTATTTAATTTTTCTAATTTTAGTAGCTGCTGGGTATGTGTTTCGTTCAATTTCTAATAACCTTAATGAGTCTTTGCACATTCTGTATTGCAATGAAGCTCTCATCCATATAAGATCTAGAATATGATAATAAAATTTTCAGTATTTCAGTCAGTTTGAAATAAGGGCTATAACGTTTCTGAAGCAACTCGTTTTAACTTAGAGAAAATGGTGTTTCTTTTTGCGTAGCAACTAGGCACAAAGAAATATTTCTGAAAAGCGTCATTTCATTGTTTGCATACGTCAATTCTGATTCAGTAACTTATTATTATGATATAATTTTTCTTATTCTTTGCGTCGACTGGCCATCCTCTCTCCCAACTTCCTTTTCTTTCATTCCCAGAAATGCAAAATAGCTGCTGTCATATAATGATTATTCCCGATTGTTCTGCATTATTCTGGTGTCTTTGTCATATGAAATTGTCTGATTTTCTAATCCAGTCTTTTTTATTTTTTCATATACTTAATGTCGTCTGGAGATTTTTTTCAAATAATCTTAATCAATCTCAACACAATTTAGCTTGTTTTTATGCGTTGCAGATTCTTTTCAGTACGAAATATCAGAGTCAGATTTTCCAATATCAACTTTGGTGTCTGGCTGGACGAGCAGGCTGGACGAGGTGGGGTGACAAACATGTCATTTGTTATTCTTTTCATTTTAGTCCGTTTTCTTTATAAAAAAATAGATAAATAAATAAAATTATAAGATTTATTAAGCTTTTTCTTCTCAATTTGCTTTTTTAAATAGATTTTTAATTTGCTTATTAAGAATGATATAGATTTAGCGCTAAAATTATTTTGTCAATGTTTTGTTACAAACTAATAAAATATGCTTGGATTGGGCAAAAAAAGGGGGGGGGGATTTTTTTTTCATTCTGGATTTAAATTTGTAAGTGTTTTGGAAAATTTTCTAATTTCAAAACAGAAAGATATTTTTAAAATAATTTAACTTTATCTTTGTATAAAATTTCCATGGTTCCAGCGAAAACAATTCATTTAAATTGTTACTGTTGCTTTATAGTAAGGGACAAAATATCTGATAAGGAAAAAAAAACTGTCTGAAACTGTTTTTTCTGGTCTCTTTCGATTCTGTGTTAGCAGATTTCACTGTTGGTAACTGGAAAATTTCATCTAAAATATGAAGTTGTTGAAAAGAGATCTTGCCCGCAGTTGGGCAAAGGCACATTTTGAGATAAATCTATTTTTTTAATTCATTATTTACAGAGAACATCAGCTACGTTTTTAGTCATAATTAGTGTAATTATATAAATATTTTTATGTTTTTTAATGCTTATCAAAGATTGCTGGCGCGGGAATATTTTTTTTTTCTACGTGAACTTATTTATGATCGGTTTTAATACAATGTGGTGTGATTTGTAGGAAATTTTAAAATGTTCGTTTTAACTGCATTCTACTGTCATATATATTTTAAAAAATCGAGTTTAAAAAAAAAAAAAAAAAAAAAAAAAAAAGATTTAACAGTTGTACTTCTTTAAGATTATATAGCAAAAGCATAATTTTATTGTTTGTATTTTTATCTTTATACGGAGTGTTTGTTAGTAATATGTGAGCCGTGTATACGTGGGGCAAGTCCATTTTTGTTATTGCTAGATATTAAATGTTTTTGCATTTGAATGTTTTTTAAATCGTAAAAATATTTTACAAATATTTTTAAATACATCAGACTTATTTTATGTTTTTTTTTCGGTCTTATTTGATGCAAATTTATTATGGAACTAGCAATCCGCTCCGGCTTCGCACGGGTGCCAGGATGTTTTAAATATACTTCTAAATACATGTATCTGTAAACTTCAAACTCAACGTCACTTTTAATGTGCAAAAATAAAAAATTACAGATTACATTTGATTTTATTTTATTATTCTATCAAGTAAAAACACTCCGACGTCACACATAAGAATTCAACTGGAAATGCAAAAATCGTCTGTAAATGAGAGATAAAATTTACGATATATATAGAAAATGTTTTTTAAAAAATCGACTGTCACGACTTTCATACGTATCATAAAGCAAGAGGACCGAAAAGTATGTTTTTTTTTCCTTATCCAAATGCCAAATGTAGGCAACAAAGGTGATAAATTGCCAAATATCGTTCATTTCAATGACCGTCTTTAAGGATGGGCATAACGATTATTTTGATTATTCGAATGAATCATTCGGGCATGTGCAGAAGCATATCTGTCAAACTTAAAAAAAAAAAAAAATATATTCAATTACTTCCAGAAATTTTAAAAAAAGTTTCTGCAGAAACTTTTTTTTTTCAAAATTTCTGGTAGTAATTGAATAAAAAAAACATTTGAAGTTTGACAGATATGCTTCTGCGCATGCCTGAATGATTCATTCGAATAATCAAAATAATCGTTATGCCCATCACTAGCCGTCTTTGACATTGAATACTTCTTTTAAGCCATACAAACGTTCCTTTCATATTTAAATTAAATATCTTCGTTTTATAATATTAATTCTCATTAAAACTTTTTTTCTTTGTAGTTTAAGTAAAATAAGTAATAGTTTATTTTATTTTATTTTTCCAGGTGCTTGTATTTATTTATTATTTATTTGTAAATGTCTCGTTGATACAGCTGTTTCCGAAAGACCGTTAATCAAACGATAGCATAAAGCACTGTCGACAAGATGAAAAAAATATACCAATGGCAACCTCTTCGTCCAAAATAAGGATAAAATACCAAATTTTATTATCAAAAATCATGGTTATATCGGTATATTATACATCATAATGACCGCGGGAATTTTCTCTATCCGATGGTGCAAACCGCAAAAAAGAAAATCCATCGGGTATTTTTTAAAATTATCCCTGACATACACTTTTAGGGCTTCTTGCTTTATAATATAATGATATGATGATGATAATGATTATCCATGTTAGCAGGGAAAAATCATGGTTTTGGTATGCGCCAATGGATTTGCCTCACTTTCAAAAGCAGTGATTTGTTGAAAACGTCTATTTTCTTTGAATGGACTTTAATTATAATACAGTGGTGGAAAACTGGCGCAGAGGTGGAGCCTGCTGGCACCACTAAATTTTAATAGAGTTTTTCGAATTATTGAATGACAGAATTTCAGAGATTTGTTAAACTGAAAAATACTATAAAATATTTGCGGTATCAATAGGCTCCACCTCTGCGCCAGTTTTCCAGCACTGTATAATAACATGAAATTGAACATTTTATTTTATTTACTTATTTGTTTTATTTGAATATTTCATTCTTCTTTAGAAAAGTTACAGCAAAACAAAGAATACATTTGATTTTATAGGAAAATTGGGGGAAAAAAATATATATTCAGTAGTAAGTTTTATGAAAATAATTATAAATTATGATAAAACATTGTTTTACCAATGTTGTCAATTCACCACAGTTGTAGTTAGAACTGCTGAATTCTGACTGTTGTGTTTAATATTATGCAACATAAAAAATAATTATATTTAAATCTGACTTGCTTCACTTTCAAAATCAACGGTTCATATTAACATTTATTTTTATGATTATAATATCTGCTGGTCTGATATTTTAATTGAGGGGGGTCGGGCAAGAGAGTGCTAAGCCACATTTTTGAACTTCTGAGATATTTTAATTTGAAAACTTTATCCAATACTTAAATCAAGATAAATAACATAAAGTTTTTTCGCCAATGTCTTAGTAACATTTGAGATATTCTGAATTACAATATGGCATTACTTTAATGATATTACTATTACGTTCTTTCTAAATTGGGGGCATAAACGAAGCCTAGGACATATGGTGCCACCAAGTGACATTGGATAAAAATTACATGTAGGATATTTTAATTTACAATATTAAGCAACATATTACAGTGTTAGATTTATTTCACCGAAAATGTGGCTTGACACTTTCTTGCCCCGACCCCCTCAATTCATTTCTCTGTTATTTCTAGAAGTGCAAAATTACTGCCATCGCAAGATGAACATTCCCGATAGTTATATCTTACTCTGGTAATGATTTCATCTCTTCGCACGAAAACTTTTCTCTAATCCTATTTTATTTATTCTTTATGATCCACGTCTGATGATCTTTAGAAAAATCTTAATGAATCGCCGCACGATTTAGCTTGGCTTTTCTGCAACGCAGATTCTCTTTCCGTCTGGAAAATGCTTTACTTTCTGTTTTGATGCTTACTCAAGCGTAAATGGTCAACTGAAATATTGGAAAATTACCATTCATTCTCTAAAAAAAAAAAAAAAAAAGTCTATTGTCATCGGGGTCATTCTTTTGTGTCTGCTCGGAAGATGTTAATTTCGTTTTATATTGTTTTAAGAAAAGAATGAGCAAACAAGAGAATCTTTCTTGAAGTTCTTATCTTGAAGTTCATTTTTCTGGTGGAATGTGTGATAGAAGAAAAATACCAAATCGCTCATCTTTATTTTTATCTGTCATCTTTTGCGTTGCACGTGTTGAGATTGACCAAACATTGAATATTAAAAGTGTGTATTGGTATTTATACATTAAGATATATTAATTATGTATAATCCCTCCTTGTTACTTTCTTCTATCTACAAGAAGAAAGTATTAGATTCGTGAAAATTTTCGACTTCAGTTTTTGACGGATTTATACGTTCTAGAAGGGCTGTTTTTTAGGAAATGTCTGTTTGTGTGTGACACTAATTTCGTAGGCTTTGTATCTCAAGAGCTAATTCACAGAATTTAATCAAATGCAGATTTTAATCAAACTTTAAATTCAGTTGCACCTTTGCCATAAATTAGTGTTGATTAGGTTTTGTGGTAAATCGCCCAACAGGTGGCTCTGCTATGTTACATTTTTCCCGATTTCCGTGATAGCTGTAGTACTAATGCAAGGGATTTCACCAAACTTCATATTCTGTTAGAGCTTGACATAATTAGATCCTTATTACGTTTGTGTGTATACCGCCAAACGGGTGTCGCTGCTATGCTCTGTTTTTCACGATTTCCGCGATAGCTATATATCTCAAGAACGAATAAATTGTCATTTAATTTTGATTGCAGACGATTTGATTTATAAAGAAGAAAGTTTCGTGGTAGCCACAACATACTAATGTTTACTAAAGATTTAAATATGCAGAAAGTGTCTAAAATGTTAAAATGTTTTCGTTTCCCTATTGTGATATGTCATATTAATTTAGAAAGTTACCTTAAAGATTCAAGACCTTTATTTATTGAATTACAAACTTCATCTGCTAAATTTATTTTATTGCCCCTTCCATCTGCATACGTGTAGTTTTACAGCTAAAGTAAAGCAAAAAACTTAAATTCATTTTTTCATTAAATGTAGATTTCAAATTTTGCTTCAAAAACAATATTAAGTTTTTTTGTTCTTAAATGTTCTTATATGAAAAATACATTAGGTTGAAGTACTTTTCGGAATCAAGTTTAGAGAAAATGTTAGATTTCTGCATACTCTATCATTTAAATTGATAACGTGATAATTTCATAATAATTTTGTTTCTCAGTATCTTGAATTTTATTTTTTAATCGTATTTTTTTTTAGTGCCAAGCGCATTAAAAATTTGATGGCATGCGTGTCTATGTAGATCTATCACCAATGTTTATACTTTAGTAGAGATCATTAACCCTAGAATGACACACTGGGATTTCACAAACCCCACAATTTCTGACGGCCACTCACACTTTGAGTATAAAGGCACCCTTATTGTTCCAGTGGATTGACAGCTATTCGACACCAACTTCGATGAATCTCTGCGAATTTTCGGATAGATGGATACGGAGTATTGAAGATATTCAAGAACTTGCTAATTAATGCCGTTTTTTTACTTCGTGTTTTCTTATCGTTTAGTCTATATAAAACTAACACAATAAACATTTTTGGTTTTGTAGGCCCCCAGTATGTCAGATTTGTTCGAAAAATATATGTGTTATTCTAGGACTAATAACACTTTTTTTGTTAAATATACTTTTTTGCCTTTTTCACCTTTTTTCTAATCGTTTAGTCTGTAAAAAACCAACACAATTATGTTTTTATCATTTAAAACAAAAAAAAAAAAAAATAGCCAAAAAACCTTTTGCAGTTTTGTTAACCCCAGTGTGTCAGATTTGTTCGAAAAATGTATGTGTGTCACTCTAGGGTTAATCATTATTATATGCGTATAACTGATAATCTTTCATGCATTTTAAAATGACCAAATTATCCAAATTCGACTGTTTTTGTTTTTGCATGATAGAATAAGTCCCCTTTTCTTCATACGCAGATCGTGCTTTATTCTCTCTATCAATCTTCATTCGTCATTAGTATTTTATTTTTATCTTAAACGCCCGTGATTTTTTATTCCGCTAATGCCTTTCAAATAGCCATTTCTAATTTAATTTTGTGACACTTAAGTATTGCCGCATAAAATTATTATTGATGAGTTTTTGCAGCTTGAATATTCATTTATTGCATAAAGTGTAGTAGAATCGCATGCACAGTGATATATCATGCATAGAATCTAACATTTTATGCTTTTTACATCCCTCTTTTTTTTGTGACGCCTGATCAATCACATACTATTCTTTGATTCTGATACCATCGTGACGAACCGTTCTTCCTTACAGGTCAGTCGTGATTCATTCCTCTTTCGAACTGTGAATCACGGAAGAAAAAAAATGGTTGAAAACATGCTTTCTGTTTCATATATATAAAGAAAAGCGTGAAATTTATTGAGTTAAGGAAGTGTTTGCAGACATTTAGTTATTTGTTATTCGTCTGAAAATTCCCTTATGTTTCTCACATTTTTACCCAATTGAACATGTTTTTGAATTAGTGATAAAAATCTGAAGGAAGAAAAACTATTTAAAATGGTAATTAAACTACCTTTAATAATATATCCATTTTCAATGAGCTTCAAAAGATGAAATATACAGGATTTAATACTTCATTTATAACTGAGCTTGCCATAGTTACTGTAAGATTATGCATAGTCGTTCATATTGCTTTTCTTCGAGCATAACTTATCGTAGAATAGCAGAAAGATATCCAGGACTTATTTAGCTCAATAGTTAGTATGCTGGCCACAAAATGGTGAGCTCGGAATATCGACTTTCCGAGGTTCGATACCTGAACGATGTGATTATGGAAGACTTTCGATGTTTTTTTTTCTTGCACGAGACCGAAAATTTGGATCAATGTTCTTTCATAATTTTTCCTTAAAAGCAATATACTTTTTGGTAGTATTGACAAAATTGCCGATACACAAAGAAAAAGTCTAGGAAAAAAAAGTCTTAAACCCAATGTCATCAAAAGCACAATTAATGATTGTTTTAATAATGATTTTGTCTAAGGAAGACTGGTATGATTAAAAAAAAATTTGTGGATGACTTTCTTTAAAATAGGTCTTTCTTTTCCCCTTTTCTCTCTCTGCCTTTTACATTGTTTTGTTTGTGGTATCGATTGTAATTTTGCAAGAAAGATTGCTGAGTTAAAATTGATGACTTCCATTAAATTTTAATTTCAAAGTGCTTGTGCTCGCTTGCGTGTGTATGTGTAACGTATGTAGAAACATATGTACTCCATAGAATTCTTTGTTTATGAGATTCAGTAGTTCTATTTTTTAAAATACAAATATAGAATTTTACACATTTATTGAAAGAATAGTCAGTGAACTGACAAAATAAAAAGCTTCATTGTTGTAAAACTAAACTTAACATGATATATTATTTACAGAAAACTGGCGTTTTTTATTACTTTTTCCTTAAAAAGAAAAGTCGTGTAATCACTAGTTCCATGAGAAGCAGAAATGATAGATTTTTAAAAAATTAAACATATCTGTTCTTAAAAAAATATATTCCTTTTCAAACAAATGAGATTTTTAACACGTGGATAATTCTTCAGAATAAATCAATCTGAGGTTTAAATATTCTTTATCATCCGTCGAAAACAATAGCAGTAACATTTTATGCAGTCACACGTCAATTAATTATCTTTTTCTTTAATATTTAACATAAAAAGTTACGTAATTTCAAGCACTGTATTTCATTAACCTGAATTATATGCGCATCCAAAGAGTTTTTGTCTTAATTTGTGGACTTAATGTATTAAATAAACTACTCTGGCAACATTACAAAAATTTTCTGTCTTTCCATTGTTGTACAAGAGCCAAAATATTGGTGAAAGAATGGCGTTTGGGCTTCTTAGCTATGTTTGAACTACTATGAGATTACAATGTGTTTTTTTTTTGTTTTTTTTTTAAAGAAAAAAAGTTTTTTGATTTTAATTGCATAGAAACAAAAGTTAGCGCCCAGGTATATCAAGCTTGTTCCTTTCAAAGCCCCTCGCTCACTTTCTCTTTTTCTAACGCGTTCGAAAATAATATGGATCAAAAAAGTATTTAAAGTATTTATGAAATCTTGGCATTTCGATGTTATGAAAAGAAATTTTTAAGTAAGTACTCGAGGAATGCTTTTATTAAGCGATTATTCCAGCGTCACGATGTTCAATTCCTACACTGCAAAAAATAACTGTTGATTTTACAGTATAAAACTGGCACCCCAGCTGCCAGTATTATACCGTAAAATTAACAGTATTAAACAGTAAAATAAGCAGTAATACGCTGCCGCGCAAGCAGTAATATGCTACCGCGCATAATACGCTACCGCGCATGCGCGGTAGCGTATTATTGCTTGCGCGGCAGCGTATTACTGCTTATTTTACTGTTTAATACTGTTAATTTTACGGTATAATACTGGCAGCTGGGGTGCCAGTTTTATACTGTAAAATCAACAATTATTTTTTGCAGTGTACCGCATATACTAAGAAAACAACTTAATACAGCAAATTAGAAAGAGAGTATCGCAGAAACTTAGAAGACAATATCTAAAAAAAATCTTAGCCCCACTGAGACTTAAAGTGGCTCGGCTCGCAGGCAGTTTACTGTCCGACTTCCATTGACTCATTTATTGTCAAACGGAACATTGATTAGGAAATTTTGTGACGTCATCCTAAGTTATCTCGAACATTCTTAATATTTCAGCATATATTCTCATACACAAACTTAACCCTTTGTATCTACGCGTTGCATATCTGCAACATACCTAAAAATCAATGTTATTTTCAAAGTGAGCTTTAAAAAGGCGATTTTATTGGTTGCGTCTATCTGCCAAAACTACAGTTCCAACCCCACCACCCCCCAAAAAATTCCGGCTTTTATTTTGTTTTATGAAATATTTTTAAATTCCCGCTTTACGAACCATATTAAGATGTTTTGGTTTTCTTTTGGGTTATTTTCTTGTTTTATTCTCTTACATTTATACAGTAAGATTATTTTAATTGCATATTCAGTGAACTATATTTCCAAGTGTATTCTTTTAATGATTATAACTCGATTAGTTTCATCATTATTACAAAATATGAGCAAACATTACTATGTTCGTTTTAGTTGTTTATATTTAATATTTTCCCCTTGAATGTCATGATATAGACATGACAAATGACAAATATTTTCCGCTTTGTGATCCTGAAAGTATTTTTTCAATTTGTTTCGTCTTTTCCCCCATGAATAAAAGGCTAGGCTTTCTTTCTTTCTTTCTTTTTTTCTTGTGACTGAATGAGAATTCTGCGTTTTGTTGTATTTCGAATAAAAATCACTATCACTTGGCTTTTTCCCAAGATTTTCCAAGTGTTAAAATTCTGAAATGACAAGGCCCGCGTTGCATATTTTGCCAGGCAGTGAAAATTAATTTCCACAGTAGCTTTTGCCGCGTTTTCTGACTGAAAAGTTTTTGTTAGAAACTGGTTTATGTATCATCTATAACAAATCTGAATGGGCAGAGAGTTTTCGAAATTTCTCCTATGTTGCTGTTTTTTTTTTTTTTTTTTTTTCAAATACAAATTGCGTGGCAACCCGCTGTGTTGCTTTTAAGGCTGTTCACAAATCTGAATTCATTTTTGTTCGGAAACGCATAAAATTATCAGGCGTTCTTTATTCAGAAACTGTGTAATCAAAATACGTTTTCCATTTTCTGGTAAAGGCAGAAGATCCGTCAGAAAATACTATCAAAGTCTGCGTTTTGAACCGAATTCCCGATGCAGCAGTGCGAGAAAGGGAAAAAATCTTGTCGCCACGTGACATGAATCGCTTATCACTCGATAAGTAATCTATTTATCAAAAAATAGAAAACTCATTTCGATTCCAAATCGCTTCCATAGTCAACCCTGCCAATTTTATGAGTCTGCGTTTAAAAATGAGTTAGAAAAGTTGTCAGAAAGTTTTGATAACCACCTTAACTTGATAGAAAAAGAAAGGTCTTTCGTTTGTTTTCACTCGCTATAGCGCTGTTTTGACGATTTTTAAGGCGCATCTAGATGCTATTTTTTTTAATTATTTATTTACTAGCAGGTTAAGCCCGCTACGCAGGTCCATTTCCCAAATGAACCTTGAATTAAACAAAATGGTGAATTCGACCTTGTATTTTAAAGTAATATGGATTTTCACCTGGAAAGTCCTTCCGCGTTGCTAAATACCATGCGAACGCCATTGCGCTATTATATTATCTTATGCGTTAGACAATATTCGGACTATTAAGAGGAAACTCTTTTAGTTAATTTAGAAGTCGTTTAGTTACTCTTTTAGTAATTAGAACTAGTAGTAATCTTTTAGTTCCTTAATCATTTATAGTAGAATTTTTTAGGGAAATGTGTCCGTTTTCATAAACAGAAATTAAAAGATTCTCTAGTCACTACACTAACTTAAAAAAGAAAGCATATTACAATTATTTCAGTGATTGACCATTGAACTTGAATAATGTTCGGGTTATTCATTTTCGTTTATTATTTGTTGAACTCCTGGCCTCTTAGCTTGGTACTAAGTGCGGTTCTGGTAGCTTAAATATATTCTCACTCTACACTTAAGACCAATTAAAAAGAATATCGAAAATTTATTTCAGCAAGCAATTTTTATTGTAAAATCTTTTCTTTTGTGATAGTAATAACGCATAATTGTATAAATTTTCTTAAAAATAATCTTTAGTTTTTCACATTGGAAGCAGTGAATATTTCTATAAGGGAAATTGGCGACATGTTAAAAAAATGAAGTATAATTACAGTAAAATTTAAGTATTTGACTCCCCTTTTTATAATATTAACTGCTATTTATATAATTTATATTTGAATATAATAATAACTCCAAAAATGCTGTCCTTCACTTGAAAAAACACCATTACTGTGAACATCGCTCTTGCCGATGTCACGCTTATACTTTTTTGGCTTAAAATCAAATTGTTTGACGACAAAAGTAAAATCAAAATCGTAAATAAATAAGTAACATGTAACTCACAAGTTCAGTCATTGTTATAATTACATCTGAAAGTTTCTTCTGTAAGTCACATGATGGAGGAGTTAGATAAAAATTAAATTTTAATTTAAAAAAAATCTAAAACAAAATTGTTACTCAGATTTTATCTAATCAAATTTTTAGATAAAGTTTTCTTAATATGACAGAAAAGATCAATCGCCAAATATTGTTTGAATTGCAATCTTTCACATTGGATAATTTTTTTAAGTATTACGAAAATTCCCTCGCATGCTTAAATTAAATATATTCGTTTTATAATAATATCTCTCATCAACACTGTTTTTCTTTCCTTTTTTTTTTCTTTCTAAATAAAATTAGCAAGTTTTTTTTTAGGTGTATAGCCGTTTTAATTCTTTCAACAACGATAATAGTCGCCAAAATATGACCAATGGTAACCTTTTCGTCCAAAATGACAGAACTTTCCATTATAATTCTATAACTAATCCACGTAGAACAATATGTTAGATAATTTTTCAGGGAAGGTTTTAGTATATATCTAGCAGTGCAAGTTCCATCAAAATCCATTCAGCAGAACTCAAGTTATAAGCAGTCGGAACGAAATTTCCAATTGTATTTTATATAGTAGGGTTTTTTTTATGTGTGTGTGCATTTGGTGCTTTTTATACTTATGTATATTTTTGTAGGACAGAAGGCGGGTGTTCTTATTCAACTACCGGGAGATGGAACAGCGTTTTTTATTTACCTATAAAAGTAGCCAATCTTTCTGAAAATTCCGTCAAGTTGGCGTTTTGAACTGATCTCCAAGGCATGACAATAACAGAAAGGTGGTCATCGAGCGGCAATCTATTATAACTCGAGGTGCATCAAATTTATATTTAAAAAAATTTAAATGCTGTTCAATTCCTAAGCACCTGAACGTAAACATCTGAAATTTTCAGACAAATAAGATTGTAAATAAGTTTGTGTACGTGTCAGAAACAAAGAATAATACCCTTAAGGCTGTTCTCAAATCTAACTTAATACTTTGTGACACATTTTCTAATTCATTTTTGTTTGGAAACTCATGAAATTGGCAGGTGTTCTTATTCAGAAACTTTGTAATCGAAAGACGTTTTCCATTTTCTGGTAAAGGCAGAAGGTCTTTCAGAAAATACTGTCAAAGTTAGCGTTGTGAACCGAATTTCCGACGCCGCAACACCAGAAAGAAGAAAAACGTATCGTCACGTGATACGAATCGTTTATAACGCTATTAATTTATTTATTTAAAAAAAAAAAATGGAAAGCTTATTTCGATTTCAAATCGCTTCAGTAGTCAGGCCTGGCAAATTTATGTCTTTGATTTTTAAAATGAGTCAGAAAATGTGTCGGAAAGTTTCGCGTAGTTGAGCAGGTCATTTGAGAACCACCTTAACAGATTGTTATCAGTATATATTGCTATAATAGATCATACACCCAATATTCGGGCTCATTTCCCATGAAATAATGATACCTCTATAAACAAAATTTGATGAGAGGAAAAAGCTTTCTGCTTTTGAATTTTATCAATTGACATCTTTTCCGTTAATTTTTGTTCTCGTCCTTGAAAAAATACGTTTCGTTTAACCAAAGATGCATGAAGCCGGTGTTCGGAATGTTTATCTTTATTTTGAAACCCGTTCAGTGATAACATGTTCCACTTCAAGTGTACCCATAGACACAGAAATAGGTGATCAAGGTAGCACCGTTCTGTTCATTATTTTTCGAATATCACAAAAAGAGCTGTTGCATGATTCCCAGCGATCTGAAGTGCGAGTGAGAACCAGAAAATAGAAAAGACATAGAAAATGCAAAATACTTAATGTACATTTTATTTAAAACGTAAAATATTCTGTATAAGAAAGGGAAATATAAAATATATGAAAGTCGGGAGAAATATAGAATATAAGAAATGAAAGGGGGGGGGGTAAATATTTAAATGGCTTCAGAAAATTATCTTTCCCTATGGCGCCTCTGGAAAATCGAGAAAATGCAGTGATAGTATTTTGTATACCTCTGCAATGTCACAACATTACAAAATACCTAGCTACTCACAAATTTTTAATAAAAAAATTTAATACATTAGTGAAAAGCTAAAATCCTATATTGAAATGGTGAACCTATGCAGAGAAACTCCTTTTCAAGCAACAAAGAAGTATAGAATTTCAAACAGTCATAAATTTCTTTAAATTTATACTCATATTTTTTGGAAGACAATGTTTTGAGCCAAATCCTTTTATACTGTGCAAACTGTCTGTAATAAGTCTTAAGTGTTAACACCACTTAGACGCCTTGAAATTTAAGGCTTTTTAAAGATTTCTTTTTTTTAAGTGTTTTTGAAAAATTATTTGCATTAAATTATTATACATGTATTGGAATTTAAAAAAAAAACTTTTTTTGAAGTTTCCATATTAAAATATCGTATCTTGACAGTTGATTGGCGGGAGCGCTATGAAAAAAATAGGTGGAGCAGTGGACACGATAACTCATTGTAGACGTAACATTGAGCAATGAGACAAAAAAAAATTATATTTTTTTAGTGAAAAAACTACTGGGACACGTAGTTGTTTAAAAAATATATGCATATGAAGCGGCATCAAATTAAATTAAAATGTAAATTTTCAACCAAAAATTTCGTTAATTGACACAGAAGAGGGAGGTAGCAATATTTCGCCAAAATTTTATGTATTTCTCTAGGAAATTATCTGATGATTAATTTTTAAAAGATCAAGTTGATTGATTTAAAATTGGTGGAGCTAGAATATCTACCGATTTTTAAAATGATGCTCTAATGATGCTGATGTTCTATGAAATTAACCAATTTTTAAAGTATATAACCGAATGATTAAAAATTTTTACTATATTTTAACATCAAGTGTTATAATACCAATATCACAATACTAAAAAAGTTTATCTTTCTCTCTCTTTATTGTTTAATATATATAGTATACTGTATATATGTATATAAATATTAAGTAATTTTTAAAATATTATTTTGAAATCGCCTTTTGTTGATAGATAAATGTATTTTGTTGCATCGATTACTAATAAATTGTAACATTTTTGTCAAAATTCTTGCCGCTATTCTTATTGATAACGAATTTAAAGCAATGTGGCGTTTTGAAATTTCAGTGTATTTTTCTTTATTTAAAAAAATAAAAATAAATAAATATCGAGACTTTGCGTGAATTACTATAAATTAACAAAATCCTGTATCCGGTAGGTTTTTTTATTTTAACTTTTTAATCATAACTGTATTTTTATTATTATTATTTACTTTTTCTTAGCAAAAAAAACATTTTACGTTTTAAAAGTGCTTAAAAATAGGTAGTTTGTTTCATCCTCACATATTTGAATTGATATCATTTCCCTAGTAAATTTCATTACATGTTAATTTTTCGTATTATATTCAATTGGCTATTATGTAATACATTTTACTAATTTTTGCGTATTCCTGTTTTCATATTTGTAATTCTTATTTATTCATTTCGCACATCATTTTTTCTTTTTGTCAAAATATTTGATATTTACATATTTTTTCTTATTTACGAAATCCAGCATTATACTGGAAAACAAAAATATACAAGGTTCATAGTAAATTCTTTAAACAACAAAATAGCCTTTGATCGCGCTAGAGTTATGGCCTACCTATAATAAAGGTATCTTATGATTCTTTATTTACTGAAGCGTTGGCACTTTTCAAGAAATCATCAGTATTAAATCATCGTTTTTTCTGTCAAAACGCTTAATCGTAATGTGGAACATGAAAGATAATTTGAAGGCATGTCCGTATCAATATTAATAGGCGAAATATCAAACAACATTTTATATTGTTTAAAATCATAAGAGTAGCATAAAAATATACTTAATGTTACTGCTAATCACTAAAAATAAGTTACTGCATATCTTTTGAAAAACATTTATTATTATTATTGGCGTTGTTTATATATATATATATATATATATATATATATATATATATATATATATATATACTTTTTCCTGTGTACTTCCAAATTCTAATATAATTAAGTTTCTTTGAACAAAGTAACAGTAACACCGATAATAAAATTGATTTAAAAAAATAAACTCACTTTTCCGGCTTATTAATTTTTAAAAAAACACGAGACATTTTTTATGAACGCAATATTGTTGATAATAATCAGTGTAACAGTCAAAATTTGTTTTGTTAAAAATTACCAGCGTAGCATAAACACGCGCTTAATATTGTACGGTAATTAAACGAGACAAATTAAAAAAATTAGTTTCTTTTAAATTGGCACTTAAAGGAGCGTATTTTTGAAAAATACTTTTTCCGATGTAATCATATTCCTGCTCATAATATGTCAGTAGAACAAGTAATAAAAGATAATTCACTTTGCATGTTTATTAATTAAAAACAAAATTTTGCCAAAACAAAATTCATTATATTGTCTAAACAGTTAAAGTAAATATCGATCTAGGAAGGCTTCAAGCATACATTTTTCTATGTATAAGATTCTAACCGTTAAAATATTTGGAAAATGGCCAAGCTCTGCTCAGTATTTAATTTATTTTTCAGTTTTCAGGCATTCATTTTTCTTTCACTTTGTTTGCCTAATGTTTTCACCAAAGGTCGTCAACCTTTTTACTGTCACGGGTGCATTTGAATTTTCTGACTCTTTAGTACTCCTAATGTATTTATATGTGTTTTGTATATGTAGGGTTCACATGCGTAAACAATCACAGTTCAACGTATAACGATATTGTGGATGAATACAGTTTGTATAGTTACTAAAAATGCATGTGATAAATATGAGCATAAAATAAAAAAGAAAGGGGAAAAAAGATAAAGATATCGATATTACTTATTCGAAATACGAGGGATAACAAACCTTTTTATATAGCACAAAAAACGAAAAATCCTGGGTTTTTTTTTTTTTTTTTTTTTTTTTACATATTTTATATTATAAGAAAAGCGTACAGATTGAAATTTTTTCCCGTCAAAACCAGTAGTTATTATACTTTTCCATATTGACTTAGCATAATGACTTTCGTGATCCATGGAAATTTCAAAATTGTATATTCACTACTACTGTATGCCAATGTGGAACATCAAACAGTAGCTTTCTTTTGTTAAATAGAATCAAATTTTGCTTTATATCTTTGCGCTGTTGTGTGTGTGTGTATGCGCGCACGCGTGTGAGTGTGTACATGCGTGAGATAGAGAGTAAAAAATGAAATAAAATAAAAGGCAGTGAACATTTCTAAAGAAGGTTAATTTGTGAAATACCAATTAACATGCAGCATTTAAAAAAAGCGTATATAGTAGTATTAATGCTTTTAATATAATTCTAAATTATTTTAATATATAGTAGACAATTTTTGTATGCAGTATTTAGTATGCCCTAAAGAACAAAAGAATGTGTTTGTCTCTTTAATTAAACGCTTGTACTTGTTAAACAAAACAAAATTGTAATAAGCTTAATGTAGAAATCACTTGATCGAAAATCGTACTTTAAAAAAAGCGTAGAAACATCCATCTAGTAGAAAACCAAAAGTTTCCCATAAAAAAATAGGTATATTTCGTACTTACAAACTTATAATTGCACGTGAGCTATAGCATTTAATTTGACTATTTTGCTTTATTTGATATTCAAATAATTATGTTAGTGTTACTCGCGTGATAAACGGGTGAAAAGTTAATAGGCTTCTGTGGACTCTTGGGTAATCTTGCAAATGAGATTATTCCTTATACTGATTAACATCTGCATATTAAAAACATTTATAGCTGATTAATTGTTTTTGCATATGTAGGATGTTATTGTTCCCGTTGATCCATTTTGTAGAAGACGTGTTATCTTAATAAACCAGACATTGGTATTAGTGAATTTAACGTTAAAACATTTTTTTTAATTTTTTTTATTTAGCATTTCCCTTATATAGGCAATATTAAAAACTTTTTATATCTTAAGAACTTGAATATGCAATGTCTTCCTATGATAATACTTACAATTTAACATTAATTTCTACTTTAAACGTTACGCCATAATTATTTTAATGGGAATTTCTATTTTAGAATTTTTGCTTTCCCCCCCCCCTTTTTATATTATATTATCTGTTCTACTGTATAATTAAATTCGGTTGTAACGAAAACAAAGGGACACACGTCATTTCCTCTTTGTAACAGAGTTCTCGCAATAACTATCCATACAACCACAATCGTCATCCTACAGTGATCCTACAGATCTTGTAGTTTCCATATCTCGCGAGAACTATCTACTGAGTATTCTAATGATATGGAGATCGAATTATCCAATTTAATTCTCCTAACAAAATACTGTGGATTCTATTTTCTGACGCACAGACTCATTAAATTTCTTCCTTCGTTTATCTTAATCTTCCTTAATCCTATAATTATCCAAGAATGTCATTAAAAGTTGTCCGCAGGACATCTATAGGTGGGGCATTTTGACAGCCTGGGGATATTCTGTGACTATCTATAGACAATTTCAATCATCTGGACATCCTGAATATGATATCTTCTGGATATTTTTAGGATGTCAGTGTGTTATTTAAAAAGGTAATAATTCCGGGAAAGCAAATTTTGGCTCCTAAATTAGCAGCAAGAAGTTTAATTATTAATTGTAGCTTAACATTTATTTTAATAATTTGTATTAATGAGTGGAGTAAAGAGATGAGAGAGAGAAATGCAAAAACGAAAAGAGTATTAGAAGCAATTCTTGTAGAACCAATTTTATTGTGAAATGTCAAATAATGATTCAGCTGTAGAATTTTCTTAACTCAATTCTTGGACTTCTATTTTAAGATCCCTTAATATTATTCCAATAAAGCAACAAATTTTATAGCTCTTTAAAAAAATCGTCATATATTTTAATATTTTTTAAACATATCGATTCGAAATTTTAAAAAGTTTGAAAATGATGAAATTTAAAAAAGAAAAATCTCTATTTTCCACAGAAGTATAGAACTCGCAATTTGTTTCTGAAAGTGAACTAAAAATCAGAAATCGATCGAGATTTTTCAGAATTTTACTCGTCATATCAGAGTTTCTCTCGCAATGATGGACTTTTCTACAATGTATTTTTATACTAAATAAAAAATGTCTTTTTCTTTTTTTATTTTTTCATCAAAACAGGAGTCCTCATTTCACCGGAACCATCTATAAAAGAGGTACGCTATACATTTAGCCAAAGAAGAAAAGAAATTAAAACAAATTTCGTGCCCGTAATTCGTTTAACAGCATAGCTTCTGATATTGTGAAGCTATGGTAAATGAACAACAAATTTTGTCAGAGAGATTGCAGTAATTTATCTCATTGATGATGTCTATTTCTATGAAAATTCGTAATAGATGGGTTTAACTCTTTGATGGTCGTTGATTAAGAACTATTTTCGCTCGTAGAAAGGGGGGTTGGGGGCTGTAGGAATGTATGCCTATTCCTACTTTGGTGGTCTGAAGGTGAGTGGACCGAAAACTGTTATTATTTACACGTAAAGTGTGTACTATCATCATTATAAGCTTGAAAGTGACGGCTTTTTTCTTTTTCTTTTGTACACTAATGTGAGAGATTTTCAAAGTTAGAGTTTATCTCAGGATGACTTTTTAATTAAACTGTAAGTTATAGAAAATAACCCATATAATTTATGGTTTTGGTTCAGAAACTTGCGTAGTTGATGTGTTTTTCCTACGTTTAGTTAATGCTCTCCTCGCTTATAGCGTGAGAAACTTGATAATTTTTGTTAGACACCCGGCTATGTTTTCGTCGGAGGTTGAAATACAATGATATATTTTCGTATGTATGACCATCCGAAATTTTCGTAATACCATAGTCTACGTAACCTTTCAACTGAGTGTTATTTTTTAGAGAAAAAAAAATAGAAGAAGACTGCGTGTTATAATTGAATTTATATAAATGTATCTGTTAATATCGTGACATTTTTAGTTATATAAATATATTTGTTAATATCATGACATTTTATTTATTGCAGCATTACACACTGCAAAAAATTATTGTTGATTTTACAGTATAAAACTGGCATCCCAGCTGCCAGTATTATACCGTAAAATTAATAGTATTAAACGGTAAAATAAGCAGTAATATGCTGCCGCGCAAGCAGTAATACGCTACCGCGCATGCGCGGTAGCGTATTACTGCTTGCGCGGCAGCATATTACTGCTTATTTTACCGTTTAATACTATTAATTTTACGGTATAATACTGGCAGCTGGGATGCCAGTTTTATACTGTAAAATCAACAATAATTTTTTGCAGTGCAAAATGTAATAGCTTTGCCTCAAGAAGACCGTTGTTATAGTAGAACGTCCTTACAGGCAATATTGAATACTTTTAATAACTTAATGACTGGCGAGGAAGTGTAACTTGGCGGCTCCGGCGTCCAAATTTAGTGTCAAATACTTATTTGGGAAATTAAAAGTAATCGAAGCTCTAAAATATATTTTTGTAAATTCAAAAGAGTTTTTAGTCATAAAAAGTTAAAATATTTTTTTATGATTAAAAAAAAAGAAAGAAAAAAGTGTAGTTATAAAGCCAGAAACATTAGATTTTGGCTATTCTGGTATTTTGGACAATTTTGAGTATTTTTAACATCTATATATATATAAAACGCTAAGCTACGTGGTGGCGAAAAAGCGATTATTTCTTTTTTGTCGATGGCAACGAGTGTTTTTTTTTTCCTTCTCTAATTTGCAAATATTAAGAAAAGTTTTTGAGATATCGATTTAAAACTCACCACAAATATGTAGAAAAGTTTTCTGCCTCTAAAAATCCAATTTTTGTAAAAATCATCCGGTAATTTTTCTTAATTTTGGCAAAAAAAACTGACCCAGACGTCTGAAAAAGAAAGAAAATAAAGTGCGAAGTCAAACCAAAATAATGCGCCATTTTGTTTCTGTTTCAAATACGTCATTTTATTTCGGTTTCAAAAGTTACCGATATTTGTTAATGTTAAGGCCATTGGTTTATTTTTTATTTTATTTATTTATTTATTATTTTTGAGGGGGAGGGGGGGGGCGGGTAGAGTTCGGTCGCAATTTAAATATCTCTTTAATGTGAAAGGTATATATATTAGAGATTCTACATTAGAGAGAGATTGGACCTCAGAGTTGGACATTGACGAAATGTCGGCCATGTAAGTTCCAAAGCAGATGGAACGCAGTAGAACACAATTTATTTTCATCACCGTCTAACACATTTTATTGTATTAAAATCATGGAAAATTAGTTTTATATGCTTTCAGAGAGTCATGAAAATACATTGCGTTCTACTGCGTTCTACCTGCTTTGAAACTTACATGGCGGATATTTCGTCAATTTCCAATCTATCTCTAATATAGTATTTCTAATATATATTTATATATATAGTTCTGGCGCCTCTGGTGGCGAAAGGTGGAACTAAAAAATTTAATTTTTTCAGCGCGTGCACAACACGTATTCAAGCATCGGGGAAAGAGGTTTGTTCGGAAAGAGGTTTGTTCGGAAAGAGGTTTATTTAGATGTTTAGAACAGAATGAGACCCCTGGCGGTGGAAGGTCGGTGAAAATTGACCATTGTAGCGTGCTAGTTTATATTATTCTGGAAAATATTACATTTTTCACCTGTAATAAAATCTAAGACATACAAATCTAATACAAAAATTTTTCGCATTTATTTTATTTTAATTTTTAAAAAAAAACTTTAACTCTTGTTTAGATTGATGTCTGAGCTAAAGGTATTTTGAGGAAATTAAAGTTGAAGACCACGTTTTTTACATTATAAGACGATTTCTCATCCGACGTCCATTTTTGAATTCTGCTTTTTTTCATATCTGATAATTTGCATCTATCCTTTTTGTAACTTTAACATTTTTGCAACGATTTTATGCATTTCTATTGCCTATTCAAAGAAAAATTCTTCTAAAGTTACAGAATTTCGTTAAAAACGCTTAAAAAAATAAAGTGGCGACGCCAAGAGGTCCATTCTCGACCGAAAGGAACAACCATTTTCCCAATGATTAATAAATGCTTCAATATTTTTAGATAAATGCAGTACAAACCGCATATACCTGTCCGGAATGAAAATATTTAAAACAATGTTTTGTATGCTGTTTCTTATTTGAATCATTTTTTCCATTATGTCAAGAATTAGAAATTACGGTGTTACAGAGTAATACGGTGTACTAAATAACTTTTCCGCTTAAAGACTGTTGTTGCTGCAAAACAGTTTTACAGGCAATAATTGAATATGTAATGTCTGTTAAGGAAGTCCAAACTTAATGACTTTCGTGCCTTTTTTGGAAGCTTTTGACGCCAAACAAATTATTCGGGAAATTCAAGGAATCGAAGTAGAATATAATTTTATGAATTCTAAAGAGAAGTTTTAAAAGAAACTATTTGGGATTAAACATAAAATACAAAGTCATGCAAGTTAACATTTATTTGGATTTGTGCATCAAATTGGGTATCCTACATCAGAAGTGCAAACGATTTTTAGGTGCGTTCGTAATTATATAAATACATAGCATCTATTGTCGTTGTCTGGTCCGTCCGTCCGTCTGTCCGCATATAACACCGCAAAAACTACCCAACCGAATGGTTTGAAATTTAATATATATAATCTTTGCAGAATTTTGTCAAGTCATTTCAAATTTTACGAAAATCGAATCAAAACTTAAAAAGATTTTAATAAAAGTTTTCTTTGTTCTATTAAACCCTATCATACGTAAATCTATATAATAAAAGCGCAAGTCATGTGACTGAGGAAAACAAATACGGGCTAACCACATCTTTTTCCAAATGCTAAGCAGCCATTTTTATTCAAAATTATGTTTTCTAATACAATTGCATAAAAGTTACATTTTTAGAAAGATCGTTCAAAAAAATTGTTTGCTTGAGAGTTGAGTTACATTAAAAAATGTATAGATTCTGAGATGACTTCAGTGAAAATTAGGTTAACAGCCGAATATCTCAATCCATTAAAGTAAATAAACAAAATATTCATTCATCGTGAGTCATAGAAATTTTAACCATGGAGGAAATCATTTGCAAAGCAAGATCTCCATGGTAAATTTACAGCGCTGTCTGGTGTAAAAAAAAAAATCACATCTGTAAACATAGCATACGTAATAAGATAAAAAGGGCATCCTCATTTCGTTCATAGCAGATTTATTTCACTGAAATAATAACGATGATTTTTTTTTTACATTGTAAAACTATTTACATTGTAAACGAACGCACCTCATTTGTCACGTTTAACGTACAATTTCCAACTTGTTATATATGTGAAATTCCAAATGTTGCAAAACTTTTTATGCATCAAAATGTAAACAAATAAATAATAATAATGAAGTCGCAGATACAATAAAGACTTTTTTTCCTTGTAAAATATCAACTGAAAATTCTCATTTGTGAAAATAGCATGCTACTAGTTATTATCGCCCCCCCCCCCCAAAAAAAAAAGGTTTATTGTTTTTGTTTGTTCAAAAGTAATAATTGTTGTTTTATATATGGGTTAATCATTTTATAAATCACATGCCTTTTAGTGTATTCTGCTTCATATCTATGAAACCTTTTTTGTTTTTTTATTGCAACTCGCTCATTTTAATTATTTTATTTTATTTCAGATGCTGGTAGCAGGGAACTGGCAGCCTCTGAATACCAGGTAATACACAATAGTGCTATATTATTTATTATATTTAAAAGACTAAGTTTGCAAGAACCTTTTCAAATCAAGATGAGTAAATTACGACTTGGGAAACTTTTTTCTGTTAAGCATTTCTGTTTTAATTTTATTTATTTAATGTATATTTAAATTATGTTATTAATCGTACGTATATGGTTGTGAATTAAATACCTACATTGAGTGGTAGACAAAGGTAATGGAATCCGAAAACAAAGGGGGAAACCAAAAAATTAGTATCAACGGTTGACTTATTGTTTGTTTCAAAATAAACATTTCACAAAATTTTTCCTTTATTTTCACAAAATTATTACTTTATTTAATAAAGTGTCCAACGTCTGCCCTAACATTGACTGTATTTGTTTAATGTAAACGTTTATGGTTAAAAAATATTTTTTGTACTATTGATCAGCTTATCGTTTAAATATTTATTTTTGGTGTACTTTTCCCGTATAGGAGGTCTTGCGTGAGAAGAAAATTTTCCATGCATATTTTCTGGCAACCTATTTCGCTGTTTCATATACACAAACAATTTTTGCAGTATTTATAAAATTTATTTAATATAAACAAGCCATTTATATATTTTTTATATACAAACAGAAGTAATCTGTGTACAAACAATTGTAATATATATATAAATAATATTCTTACACTTACACACACACACACACACACACACACATATATAAGGTTTGTTTGCATAGTTGTTTATATCAATCGGCAACAAATCTCACTTTCTGAATCCCGAATTGTGCCAAGCTTTTTAAAGAAACTCCGAAGCCATCTCTCTATAAAGGAAAAGTACCATCTTTGGATGCTTTATTTTATTTATTTTTTGTCAAAAGTTTCATAATAAGTAAAAAGTGAATTCACAGCTTTAAGCCTATATTTAGAGTGTGTTCAATGTTTAGTGACTATTTCCGTCATTAAAATGTTAATATATTTTAAACTACCTGATGTTTGATAAACTTTCGGCAATAAATAGTTCAGTTCTTAGAGCTATTTTGTACGTGTTTTCAATTTATTTTTATTTTTCCAATTTTTAAAACTTTCTTGCATACAGATTTTTTTTTTTTTCCTGCAATTTAACTGCATCACTGAGAGGTAAAAATGCAAAGGTTGATCAAAATTAAAGGCGGATGACCGGTTTTCCGCGTGAGTGCTGTAACCGCAGAGCAGTTTCCCTTTTTATTTCGACCTTGAGTGGTGGCAACAGAGCACGTCCATCACCGTTGCCGGCCGAGTTCGTAGCACCCCACGTTCTATGCCCCCATTCAACAGCCCACATTCGAATTACCAAAGAGCATATTCTGTGTATTGACTTTGTATTGTAATCCTACAATCTCAATCAGTATTCCGATGTATATATTGCTTCAAAATCTCATTGAACAGCAATTATGATATCAATAAGCATCCTTTAGCAAATTTGATAACTTCCAGCTTCCTGTTCTATCAGCATTTCACTATTTAGCCTTTCATATAATTAATACTTCCACTGCACAATAAATTTGAAATAATTTTAGCTAACATTGGCACTCAGAAATATGTGAATTAATATTTCACAATATGTAATCTAATCATTAGATATGATAATTACTTTTTAGCTTATCTTTTTAAAAATATTACTAAAATTTACACTGCATCTTTGGACCTGATTTTGTTCATTTCCATGTCAAAGAAATGCGTTGATTTCGGAATATTTCTTTTGTCTACGACACCAACCCTGCTTATCGACGTTAGTGCCGTTGATCCTATGTTATGTGCAGTTAGAGGCTTTGATTGCGAATTTGAACCCTCTTCTTAACCCAATAGATGGTTTGAACATTGAAATTAGAAATCTATGTCACTTTCTTGCTCGTGCTTATGCTGTAATTTGCTTCCCTTGTCATCATGATGCAAAAAATGTGCATTAATATTCGGGATAATAGCGTCATTTTACAGTACTCCAAGAACATGAAACACCCTATAAGCTGTTGGGTGTATTTTAATTACGATTGAGTGAATAACTATAGATAACAATGTAATAATAAAATGGTTTTGATGTAATTAATATTGTGTTGTCAAAGGATTGACAATATTCCTTTTTGGGCATCTTTTAAGGCTGTTCTCAAATCCAAAGGAGCTACTTTCTGACACATTTATAAATTCATTTTTATTCGAAAACACCTAAAATTGGCAGGTATTCTTATTCAGAAATTATGTAATCTAAATACGTTTTCCACTTTTTGGTAAAGGCAGATCTTTCAGAAAATACTGTCAAAATCGACGTTTTGAACCGAATTGTCGATACAGCAGCGCGAGAAAGAGGTAAAAAGTGTCGTCACACATGAGAAGAATAGCGTATAACTCGATAAGTAATTTATTTAACAAAAAATGGAAATAGCTAGTCAATAGTCAGGCCTGCTAATTTTATGTCAGAAAATGTGTCAGAAATTTTGCGTTTTTAAGCAGGGAATATGAGTTACCATCTTAATTGCCCTCGTGATCTTCACGCTGAAAAATATCAGTTCAAACATGTTTTTTTATAGTTCTGAAGTTCCAAAGGATTTTGTCAAGTATTTCTGTAGATATTTGACAAAATGTCTAAAATCGAAAGTGTCCGATGACTTTTGGGCATATAATGTGTATGTTATATCCCAATTGCCCAAATTTCTTGAGAACAACAACAAATTGAATAAAGAAAATAATGTTTACGATCACCTTATAAAATAAAATTATCAAAATGAGCTATAGCACACGACCATGTGAATCTTGTACATCATTTGTGTAAGAATAGCACGTATGTGCATGGATATATAAAAGTTTGGTTTAAAAAAATGAAGAAATTTCCGCATGCTTTTTGCATATAGCATGGAGGACTTTCAACCAAATTTAACGCCACTTTCAGGAAATTCGCCGAAGTGCAGTAGAAATAACATACTATAATTAGAATATTAATATATTAAATATTTGATGAAATGTGATAATTTTTTTGAAATACTTTTTAACAGAGCATGTCTTAACGATAACACATTTATTTTGCATAATTTAGTAGTCAACAATAAAGGGCAACTCGTATAAAAATGCCGGTTGAATATCGTAAAAATTCAGAAAGATATCGGCGATCTAATGAGCCGAATTTTAGTTGTTTTCTAAAAGTATAGCTTAATGATAAGAAATTTGTGACAAATCATTTTTTATTTTAATTTTTTATTGGTGCTTTAGTTCTATTTGGAAGAATCATCAAAACGCGTCCGTTAACCAAAAAAAAAAAAATTAAAATCGAATCAAAAAAATAAATTTCCAGAAGGGGCGTTGCCTCCCGTGAAAATATAAAATAAATATGGATAGTTTTTTTTCCTTTGTGCCTTCAGTTGACTTCTGTGACCTCTCATGATCGACTGTGCCCCCCTCCCCCTAAAATTGTTAAAAGTTAGCGCTTCTGGCTGACAGACGGTGTGCATGTAAAACTGAAATCTATCTATAGCGCTATTTTTTCTGGCTCCTTGTAATTCCATCTTAACAGGTTTTACGATATAGTTTTTAACCCCTAAATACGTACTTCTCCTTAATATAAAAAATCAGTGAATTGATATTTGTAAAACGGTGAAAGATTTATTTATTATTTATTGTTGTTGTTATTATTATTATATGTTCTCTTGGAAGACTCCCAATAGCTTCTAATACATATATATTTATTTAATTGCTTCGGCGAAGCTTCATGTAGTGCTAGCAGATATGCACTGTATAAATGTGATAGTCGAGTAACAAAATCAAAACTTGCTAATTCGTTCGAGTGAATGGCTCTTCGACCTTCGCATACTTTTTCTGCTTTGCTGCTCCGTATAAAAACACATTTCTTGCGCACAATGCAAACACCTGTGTTTATTTTATTTTAGCGAATTTTTTGTGGGTTTGTTATGAGATAATCCGGAAGCGGGCCGGTTACGGTCTGCAAAATTGTGGATGCGTTGTCTCACGATAACCCCATCAGTGGGTCAGTCGAATGGGTGCAAACAAAGGAAAAGTTTTTACAAGGATATTGTGTGGTCTGTGGACGATTTCCACCGGTGCTTGCTATATAAAATTTCATGCATGCGTAAGTGTTTCGTAATTGTTAGGGAAAAGGGGGGAGGGATTTTAGAATTGATTTGTATTTTTGGATAATTTATAGTTGACTATTTAATTACATCATGCCTTCTTATGACCATCGGGAGCTGTAGGCCCGGTTGAATTTATGGTCCCCTAATACTTATTTAAAAATATATCTAGCTTTTTAAAAGCTTTTGGGTATTAATGTTTAAAACAGGGTGGAAAGTTATGCGGTCATTTAGTTTATGAATGGATGTAGCTACAGTTGAAAAAATATTGTCTTCAGGAAAATGATATGCGCTGTACAATGAGAACACATGCAGTGCCCTTAGCGGTGAAATGTAGAACTTGGCGATCCTATTACAAAATTTGTTTGAGATGTGGAGTATAAAGTCATTTAGAAAGCACTTTAACGTCATGGGTTTAGTGGGAAATGATACTACACGTGCATGCCTAAACCAAAAGTGGTGTTTAAATTTGTGCGATCCCTGCCGATACTACCGTGTTAATTCAACACCTACTAGAATCTCAAGAATCATTTTCTCGCTCGCCAAAAAAAGGCCAACCAGCTTTGAAACTGCAACAATGAAATATTTTAAACACGAAAAAGTAGAAATAAAATAAGTGTGTAATGATTTTTTTAAATATACTTTTATCAGTTAATAGTTTAATACTAATTAAATTGTGATTATACGCTAAGAAAAACACTTTAGAAATTCTGAATAGATAGTTTAAACTTTTAAATAATGCTTTCTTTTTTTCTTGCTGTCTTATCTTAAAAAAGGAACAAGGAAAAAATTAAAGTTTCAGTAAATTGACTAACCCGCGCTTTCTACCAAGTTTAAAAAAAAAAAAAAAAAAAAAAAACACGGGGAATTTTCCATTATCAGGTTTTATGCCCACGCCAAATTAATGTTATGTAAAGGAAATTATTTGGAAAAATCATGAATTGCAGTCATAAAATCAGGCGTGATTTTCAAGATAAACACGGAATGCATTTAAAAAAATATATTTAAAAAAACTTTTATACTTATTTGCTTTCCCATTTTGTTATTTCGTTAATTTATAGTTCATAATGCTGTTAAATAAATAGTATCACATAATAATTCTTTCGAATTCAAAGGTGGCATCATATAAAACAAATGAAAGACATATTCTAGCTACAAAGATAAAATACTAAACAATGCATACTGAACATGCAGTGCGAAAATAAATGGTTTTATAGAATGTATGATAATTTCTTTATGGGTTATTTATTCATATGAAAAAGTTTACATTTCTTCCATTAAGAAAAGAAGCAATTATTTACCCACGGCAGCGTTGGCGCGTTTTTTATCACATTTCACAAATCTGACAGCACTACCCTATCGTTACTTTTTCCTACTTTCACCTATATTAATACCTATTGTTTGAAGAAGTTTGTAATTTCTCGCTTCTCACAAAATTGTATCACTTCTTTTCTAAATTCGTGTTATCATATTTGTGGTGCTACCTTGACCTTTCCATGTTATTCATGATAAATGCTAATGTTTTAACAGGAGTATTTTTTAATTTCTTTTCCAGATTAACTGTTTTACGTATGCTATTGTTTCCATCAAAAGCTTCATCGCGTGTTTCTTTCACATGCCCGAGAACATGATGAGCTATTACGAAAGAAACCTAATTGTTGATTTTAACTTGAAAATGGTATGTTAGATTATTTTTAGCAACAGAGTAGGGGTTGTTTTCCACCATCGGAGAAATTTCGTTCAGTTTATGATAACAGCGCCCTTTTTTGTTTTATAAGCAACAGAATATTAGTAATTATTTTCGTTTGAGTTGCAATAATCTCGAAGCCGCCGTTGTCGTCCGATGTATTAAACACCACGACCCACCCAAACCCACTGATCGATATCTTAAACTTATTGAATTTAGCTTTTTAATTTTTCTGGTGGCATCTTCCGTGATCATCGGAAATACCGTGGTATATAGATACCGTAGAACCTACTAACGATCCGGTCGGTAACCGAGGGAAGGGATCTCCTATTCCGCGTGAAAAGTAACGGCGGTTTGAAAAAAAAAAAAAAAAAAAAAAAAAAAATTCAACAATTTTTGCGCAAATATTTTATTGTTATTGATCTTGAAAATTCCGCCGATTGAGCGTACGAAACTTGTTGATCTGTTTATTAAAAGGTATTTATTTATAAGCCTTTATGTGTACTGTTATCATTTTAAGCATACACATTTTTATTTCAATTTGATTGTGTTAAAATATTAAAAGATAAGTCTATCAAATTCATCCCTAAGAATTATGAGGACGCGCAGGCGCAAGCATGAATACACCGGTTATGGACAATGTATCAGATGACAAAGAATGGCAGGGATCGATGCAAGGTTTTTTTCTCCGGGCCCATTTTGTGAAAAGTGAAAGTTATTTTGTGAAAAATAACATTTGTGATATTTTGGAATTTTGTGAAAAGTAAAAGTTTTTTTTGTGAAATTTGTTACATTTTTGTGAAATTTGTTACATTTTTGTGAAAAGTAACATTCTGTAATGAACGATGAAATCCATTTACTCCAATTCGAACTAAGCATTTATTAATGATAACTTCTTAAGGTCCTCCTGCTAAAGTTTCCTTTCTGGTGAACTTATTTTGTTTGTCAATTATACATTTAAAAACAAAATAAAAATAATGAGGAGTTGTTTTTATGGAATGGAATTTTGTGAAGAGATCTATTTTATTAAGAGAAATTTTGTGAAGGAACCTGTCTTATTAAAAGGAATTTTGTGAAGGAGTCTATTTTATTAAGTGGAATTTTGTGAAGGGATACTATATAGGCCCCAAATTTTGTGTGGATTGACCCCTGAATGGTCACAACTGTAACTGTGCCAAGGCAAAAGTTTGAACACCGTATTCATATAGGAAAGGAAACTGAAACTAATAATAAAATGAAAAACGGGGGGTGGGGAGAGAAAGTGCGTGTACTAGTTTAAAACAGTTCGTAATTTCCCTTTCCTCACAAAATTGTATCACTTCTTTTTAAATTAATGTTACTTTTTGTATTCTCTAACAATTATCTTTTTTTCTGGTACTACCTTGACCTTGCTAATATATTTTGCAATCGCTTATATAATTCACGCTATTGTTTCCATCAAAGGTTTCTTTGCGTGTTTATTATTATGTATTCATGAATGTTTGATGAATGCTTTTAGAAAAAAAAAACTAAATGTTTATCGTGACTGAGAAAATATTCTGACAGGTTGCTTTTTCTTCGTACTATAAAAAGTTAATAAGATAGCACCAGACTTGTTTAATATATATTCTATAAGAATGACTAACCAAAAGTATTCTGCAGTATTTTTTCAATCTGAAGTCATTGATCTGGTCACAATGACGTCTTACCATATTGAGGTGGGAAAAAGAATTAAAAGAAAGTAAAACGATAAGGTGATAAAAACTCATACAAACGTCATGAAACCATGCAAGTAACAGTTTCAAGTGCAGTTAATTAACGTCTCCTTTCTTCAGGTGGACATGCTTTAAATTTATGACAGACATGTTTAAAAAAGATATATTTCAATACAACGCAGACTTGCTTATCTACCGTGTATTCTGTTCCTTTTAATAAAAGGAGGTGTAAATTACATGCTCTAAAAGTTATATTCGTTATATATTTTTCTTTTTTTCTGGTGTTTAAAGAATTTTTTTTTACTTTTTGTTGTTATATACACTCTAAAAAAGACATTTTCAAAACTGAGCAAAACATACTCAAATCTGAGTATGTCGCATAGTCAAAATGGCTCCGAATCAAAATTACTCAAGTTTGAATCATGTATATATTCATTTCTGAAAACATGCACACAATCAAGAATAAAACATCATGTGTTCATATTTGAGTATGTCCATGTTTCAAACAACAGTAAACAACAGCTAGAAAAAAAGCGCTAGTGCTGCCATCTCTGGTTCTATTTACGATTATGGGAGGATAAACTAAATTTACGCGTTTACCCAGAGCCAGCATCGAACCCGAGCCCTACTAGTTACAAGTCCTGCCTTATCCACTTCGCCATCGAGATCACATAAGTGGGTTATTTTAAATGCAAGTCATCGAATGATTCGGACGAATGTTGATATTTTTATAGGATTCATTAATTTGTTGCTGAAAAAATTGGAAATTTTTAACAGGATTTCGGATAGATTTGGTCAATTTGAGATAGTGGTTAAGATTGTACAGCTTTATTATTTATGTGGGGAAGGGGAGATATGAATTATACAAATTTTCAATTTGATTGTTATCAGTATATTTCTTAAATGAAAAAGCGCTCCCTGGATATTGAAATTTAACTGACTAAATTTACTTTTTGACACATTTTAACCCGTTAACGCCACAGTTATTTCTCTCTTGATAAATGGAAATATTGCATTTCATTCAAATAGGTATGAACTGACTTCTATGTGCTCATTTTTGAGTATTGACATGTTTCAAAGATCAGTTTCAAAACAAAATGAAAACATCGATTTACACAGATTTGAAAGTGTAATTTTTCTCAGTGTAGTTACATTACGAGTTACTAGAAACAAGTATATTCTTTGATTGAATTATCGTGCTTTTAGGAACTTGGATGTTAGATTAACCTAATTTGAAAAAGAAAGAAGAATAGTTTTATACTACAATTTTAATAATTTTAGCAACAAAATCTTCTGTTCCATTACTATGCAATATGTGTAAAACAACGCTACAGAATTGCCTTGCGTAATGATTAATAGTATCGTAAACAATGGGAATATTTTATCTCGTGTATCTTCTTTGGGAACAAAAAGTACATTCATTAGATAATATCCGATTTTAGCTTAGTTACATTTCGTGTGCGTTAATAAGCGTCATGTGTGTTTGCTTAAGCGCCGACTGCCTACTTAGCGGTTCTTGGGTAGGTGTATTTCGAAGGCCTGTCGCTTGTTGGGTGGGTCGGAAACGTCCCACTCTATCGTCCTACTCGACGACCCCGTCCTGATATAGATTTCAAAACCCTTTTGATCAATGGTTTTAGGAAACAAGGACTGCATTCGTTCTTTCCTCGACGTCGACAACTCTGTCGTATATGCTAATAAACTGAACTGACACTTAATCAAATTGATGTTTCATTTACATGTTGGCAGCCTCAGGCATTTCTTTATAAATGGTACTTCGATTCTACCTTTAAAACCAGGGTCCGATTTAGAAAATAGGGGACCGTAAGCCCAGACATTGTTAAGGGGCCCTTATTAGTGTTGCCAGGTTCAGTGTCACAAAAAGCGGGACTGCGGCTTCTAAATCGGGACATAAAAATACAGTAAACCCTATTAAAACGGAACATGTCTATAACAGAATTCTGTTTTAAACGTAAAAATGCCATTATCCCTACGGTAAGAATACCCCACAAATACATATTAAAACATAAACCTATTTAAAACGGAATATTTCTTTTATTCTTTTTTATTTCGTCTTAGCAGATTTTATTACACTAAACTCAACAATCTTATACAGTAAAACTTGTGAAAGTGGAATCACTGGGACAATGAATTTTTTACTTTTAAACCAAATTTTAAAACCAATTTAAACCCAATTATTTATTTTTTTTTTAAACAGAATTTCGTTATAAACAGGTCTATTTTCACGGGGTTTACTGGGCAAAGTACAGTAAAATCTGTAAAAATGGAATCGCTGTCAACCGCTACAAATTCTATTTTAGACAGCCTTCCGTATAGGCAGGTAGATTTGTAAGGTATTCCTTTCAAAAGAACTTAAAAAGTTTTCCGTTATAGGCAAGTTTTGTTTTACAGGTTTTACTGTATTAAGTTCCACTTGATGCAGACTACACAGAAAAAAATAAAACCCGTCGGAAGATTCTTAGGTGTGTGCCCAAACTGGGCCATGCCTGTTTGGGTTACCACTGTGTATCCATTTTGGGCACTGTTAAATACCCATTTTCAAAAAAAAAAAAAAAAAAAAAAAAAAAAAAAAAAAAAAAAAAAAAAAATGGGTATTTAATAGTGCCCAAAATGGACAAAAAAAACTTTTTTTGAAAATGGGTATTTAACACTGCCCAAAATGGATACACAGTGGTAACCAAAACAGGCATGGTCCAATTTGGGCACATACCTAAGAATCTTTCGAACCAAAATGGGTTTTATCTTTTCTTTGTAGCGAATAGCATGGTACGAAAAGAAATTTAAAAGAAATCGTGCATCATGAAAAATCGGGACATTTGGCGTCTCGCGCAGTGGTTACGCGGGACATGTCATGGAGGCTCTGGAAATCGGGACACCTGGCAAAAACACTGGCTCATAATAGACAACTGTCTTATTCTATTCGTTTACTGATTAAATTGCGTAAGACAATTTATTCACAGCTTCCCTAAGGTTTTAACACTTGAAATACAAAATGAAGTAATATATCTAAATAAGTAATAATTTGCAAAAAACGCAAGAAAAAAAAAAGAAACATCGTTTGAGAAGAATATACAGGGAAAAAAGGTAAACATTTTAATTTTAAGATGAGCCGTATTATGAACTCTGTAAATGCTAACAAATTTTGTGGCTTCAGATCAGCAGCTTTTGCGCTTCCAATTTAGGCTTTCGCGTCACCGCATAATATTCAGAGCATAATTTATAATAAGGGAATTTTATTTTAATATATGTGTTATAGAACTGGTGGGAGATTTCTCATAAGTTATTCTTTTGCAGCTTTATAAAAATAATGCACTTCTACTAAAATTAAACAGACGTACGATAGTTAATTCTCTTTATAAATAAAGGGCTTTTCAGCACTTTTTACGGGCCCGTATTACGAACTCTGTAAATATAAATAATTTTTGTGGCTTTAGATCAGCAGCTTTTGCCTCCGATTTTCGGCTTTCGCGCCACCGCATAATATTGAGAGCATAATTTATAATAAGGGAATTTTATTTTAATATATGTGGGGTAGAACTAACTGTGAACAGAAACTTCAGGGAAAAAGTCACCAATGAAATAAATTTCGGGAAGAATTCCGTATCCTGTGTTGCTTCCGAAATGATGCCAAAACGCTGCCGTTTTAGTATCTTACCAAAATTTTCAAAATAACGGACAAACATAGTTTTTAAATACCTATAAACATACGTTTATTAATCCAACGCCGCCATCTTAAAAAGTTAGGTACGATGCTAAAACAATATTTTATCACCATTTTGTATATTTTAATAAGTAATGAAAAATACATAAATTAACATATTTTACAAACCTAAGAGGTAATTTTGGGAGTAATATAATTGTTATTGTCAGGAGGGGCTGCCACCCTGAACCTGCCGTTTTCTAAATAATTGCAAACAATTGATAAACGAAAGAAAAAAAACTTGCCGAAAATCTCGGGAAAAGTACATCTCATATAAATAAAACCTTAAATCATAAAATGGAGAATATGTTCATATAAAAATGCAAAAAAATTATGCAATTTATATAAATACTAGCTGTTACCCGTGACTTCGTTCACGCAACATTAAAAGAAGAATAAATACATCAATTAAGCAAAATATTTTACTCACAATACTTAAAAACATTAATAATTAACTAACTATTTATCACATTTCATGGGAGACAATACGGTATTTTTTATTATAGGGTAACATAACTCAGTCTTAAAAAAGTGAAATTTTGTGCCAAATAATCGCGAAAATGAAATGCAAAAAGGAGGGCCAAATAAAATCGTGGAAATAGACGAATTGGGTAAAAACAAATGTCAATTTTACTTGATAAACAATTTTACTTTTAACGCCTTTGTGAAACGTTTTAACAGCCATCCTTAAAAAAAAAACACTAATTAGAAAGAGTATATGCTTTTTCTTTAAATTCAATTCTGCCTCTTTGGTTTAATATATAGTTGAAACAAATCTTGTTTTCTAAATGACAGTATATTGCCAGGCAATTTTTGTTCTCCAAAATAAATTGATTCATGAAGTTTGAATATGTGAAAATATGTTTGTATTTTTCGGATAATTTACTGAAATCAAGATTTTGTTTTCACCATCTATTCAAAGTGAAAATAAATTCTGTTTTTCAGTTTTAATGAGAAAAGGGTGTAAAAAATATACTGATATGTTTTATTTCTCCTTTTTTATACACAAATATGGAGTAATTTACTTTCCGTTTTTAGAGAAACTTCGTTAAAAAAAATGGCATTTAATTTAATTTTTTTAATTCTGAGAGTTTGTGTGACATCCTCGGATCAATTATAACCGGTATTCGCTAAACCGGTAGCAAACTAACCGGTAGTAAATCGCGATGCGATCGATAGTCTAGGAGTAGCTGCAAAATACAAACACACGGTCAGATTTTAATATAATAGATTCGTGTTCATTTTCCTTTTCTTAAAATTATGATGTGATTGTTAGCAGAAAACTCGGATACTCATGCTTAATAATCAGTCTAGATAACAAAACATTTAAATTTTTCGTTATAAATATAGCATGAAACTCATCTACTTTCTATACTTATTGATTCTTGTATTATTAATGTAAGGAATTGATTCACACTCATTTTAAAACATATTGGAAATTTTCCGTTTTATTTCAAATATGACGTCTCCTTTTTTTCCCAGAGAAATCCCTTTTTAATGACATAATTCTTGTTAATTTTCTTTTCTAGGCAATTAATTTCAATACTGGCATAGAGAAAATTATGTTACTTTAACGAAATAATATTAAATCTTTAGGTTTTATCAACAAAAATGGAACTATTAACATTCGTCATTTTTTTTAGGTAATCGAGTTATTTCTTTTAGTTTTAAGAATGAAAAATCACTATTTCTCGCTATCCATGACATCATTTTCGACATAGATAATTTTGCGGAGCATATTATTGACATTTGCTAACCATTTTCTTTTGAAACTTCTTTTTACTTTTTTAAAATTTAAATAAAAAATACGGTATAGTTATATTAGCCGTGCGCAGACGGTAAAACGGCAAGTATTGTTACCATACAAAAGAAAAAAAGTGAAGAAAAAACCCAAGAACATTTTTTTTCACCAATCAAAGCATATCCGCTTTATTTTCGATAAATGACGTCATATTCGCCTGTTTCCTATGGTTACGCATATTGAAACCTTGTATTATTATCAAAAACTAAAAAAAGTACGTTTTATTTCTAATAATATTATTTAATCTTCTTAATTCTTCAAAATTTTTTTAATTTCATTTTCATTTTTCCTGTGAAAATTTTTCAATTGAAACTAAATTGTTGAGTAAAAATTATTATTCCATGTGTTGAATTCGTTTTGGCAACGATAAAGTATTAGCAACGGTAAAGTAAATTTAACCATTTTAAAATGCTATACGAAAAAATGTCCATTTATTCTCAATGAAAATAACGAAATTTTGAAATATTAAGAAAAATATTTGAATAAAATAAACAAAAACCAGCCTATTTTCACATGAGAGTTATAATCAGCCTATATGCAAAGATACAGGATCATTAAATGCTCCATTTTGACGCTGGCTTCAGCCTAACATTTGCACACAATCAGATTTATAATATTATTAGGATGTATTGTTATTTAATATTTCCGAAGGCACAGATAAAAAAGGTAAAAATCTTGTTCACAACTGCCATTACAATTATATATATATATATATGTGTGTGTGTGTGTGTAAAATAGAAAAATATCTATAAAAATACACAAAAAATATATTTACGTAACATTGCATCTACAAAAAAACATCCTTTTAAAAAATAAGGGTAAATTATAATTTTTTCCGAAAAAAAAAATATGCAAACAACCACATTAAAACATTTATCGCGTAAAAAAAAAAAAAAAAAAAAAAAAAAAACTGTCAAATTCGCCAAATTTCTGGCACAGGTTATGGGACTTTTGGCTAAATTCCCAAATAATCGACACTGTAAACTGTAAAATAACTTTTTGTTTTTGTTGAATTTATCCACACATATACAACTGAGATAAATAGCTTACAAGGCTGTTTCATTCCTAATACGTATTACACAGTTTATTTTTTATAGATCCAATTCTATACACAAGTAGACAATCCTTGATAAAGAAGATCGAGACAGATAGCATTGTCAGAATAAACAGCAAGAAAAACGGTGAAAAGTATAATTTCGAAAATTCATGTGAAATCACCGTTAAGATCACAAATCAGCGTAAGAAAAATGTAAACAAACATGCAAACGTTATGCGGCCACAGATACAGTTAAAATTAAAGACTTTGGGGAACTTATTTGTAATTTTTTTTTCCAGAAATGTATCCTTGACGCACTTGTTTTTAAGATTGATCGAAATACAATTTTTTAAATCATCGAATTTTTGTTGTGGGAAAAGGTCTTTTAGTCGATAAAAATCAGTCAGACAAAAAACGCAATATTATGACCAACAAAAAAAAAACTAAATTATTAACCCTAATTAAATGTCTTTTCTATGACTGATTAAATTTCCAGATTATTTAGTCTAAAATATTGCGAAATACAGTATATTTTTCAACAAATATAAATCAATTTAACCAATTTTAAACATAATGAGCAGAGAAAAGTTTTTTTTTCAACTACGTAAATCATATTCAACGGTTTGAGTATCATAGTTGAGAATTATTCTAACAGAGCGACAAATGCCGGGACTAGTTCTCGAACCTGGGTACTTTCTAGATAGAGAAATCCTGGATATGATAGTCCTGGTCCCGGCATTTTTCGCTCTGTTGGAATAATTCTCAACTATGATACTCCAACCATTGAATACAATTTTAAACAGTTCAGACTAATTTTCAATGTTACAACAACATCAGGGGCTTTGATTCAACAACTAGACGTGGGGTTCGAGTGAACTACTATTTCCGGGTAAACTTCTGTCTCTTTCTGTCAATATAGGTGTTTGTCTGTCTGTTCGTCCAAATTGCTAAGCAATATTAAAAAAGTTTTAGATTTATTAAATGATTGTGCAGTTTAATATTTAAATAAATGTATTCTTAATAAAAACTTCTTTGATCATAAACTTTAATTTCCGCAAAAATTTCTCCCGGAATTGAAGAAATTCCTACTTTTAAGATGAAGGTCTGGATCTATTTATTAGGGTGAATATGTTTTTGTGTGCTCACACGAGTACACTGTTAGATACCTTTAAATAGTGTGTACGGGGTTGTTTGTGCTATTCTTTACTTTAGGTTTTACATAGCACGTATTCAACGCCACAGCAACTCTATTTAGCGCCTGTTTCTAAATTTTTGTGATAGTTTTCCGCCGATGCATCGGCAGTGATAGTTGACGATGCCGATGAAGCGCCTATTCAAATTGGCGCCTAGTTCAGGAGCATGTCTCGCATCTTCCGTGTTACAGCTCTTCACATATATTTACATGCCTTCCAACTTTCAACTAAACTTCCGTACAATCTGAATTAATTGGATCTCCAGGTTAAAGACGTTTCCAACCAGAAAATATATCTTAGAAAATAATACATGTTTAATTTCATGTTCTTACGTAGAACCTATTTGAATGCATTTCTTTTTTTAAAAAAAAATCTGGTTTGAGACGTGTTTAACCTCGGTTAAATTAACCTACATTGTACGGAAGTTTTGTGCGATGTCGGCAGGTACACAGAAAAAAATAAAACCCAATTCGGGTCGAAAGATTCTTAGGTATGTGCCCAAATTGGGCCATGCCTGTTTTGGTTACCACTGTGTATCCGTTTTGGGCACTGTTAAATACTCATTTTCAAAAAAAAAATAAAAAAATTCTTTAAAATGGTTTATTTAACAGTGCCCAAAATGGATACACAGTGGTAACCAAAACAGGCATGACCCAATTGGGCACAGGTGGCTGAGAGGTTGTGCTCTCGAAGCTGGTAGACGGGAGGTGCTGGGTTCGATCCCAATCGCGCCCGTCGGCCTAATCGCTCGGAGTTTTCGTGGTTTTCTTTCGAGCCGTGGATTTTCTCCATGCGTAAATACGGATTAGGTTCCCTTAGAAAGACCCCCACGAAGGGCACTCCCCCCGGGCCTATATCCCTAGTGTCGATAATTGGCCGTCAATAATCAACCCAACCCAACCCAATTGGGCACATACCTAAGAATCTTTCGACCCAAATTAGGTTTTATTTTTTTCTGTGTACGTATTTACCATTTTAAAAAAAAAAAAAAAAAAAAAAAAAATGTATTTATTTTGTGTTTTTTATTGGTTTGAAAAGATTTTTAATAATAGTAAATTTTCTCTCCTTTATTACTCCATCAGTGTGTAAAAAAAATTTCTCCTTTTTATTTTGCAGTTGGTGGCCACCTTGGGCATGATCGTCTTCAATGCTCTGGACTTCCGTCTCCCGTTGGACGAAGAGCGCAAACTGAGCCGTCCCTTGGAGTCTCTGATCGAAAGCATGACTTCCGCGTATTCGTGTGAGGATGAGGAAGAAGAGTCTTCGCAGACGGCTGATGAAGGGATAGAGCAGGACTCGGGGGAAGACGAAGATCAGGACATCCTCAGCCATCAGCTGAACGACCAGGATGGCAAAGGGAAGAGGGGGATGTCTCTGGTGCAAGTGATGGAGGTGAGATGATACCATCTGTATATTTAAAACGAATAGCGCATTCTGCCAAATCCACATGAAAATCGTCTCTTTGCGCATGCGTCAGCGTTTTTTTTAAGGCTTCTACCCTCAGAAACGGGAAACCTGGTTGATTAACCCAACCCTCACTTGTCTAGCCTAGGTGGTTTGAAAAGGGTTGATTGAAAACGGTTGAAGCCGTACCATTGGATTGAAAGCATTCCTTTTGCACCTTATAATTTATATTTGCTTATTTATTATAAATTTATTTATTTGCTCTGAGGTTGAAAGCTAAAGCTTTTTTAAAAAAAACTCATGTTTTCACTACTAAATATGCATATTTTTTCACAAAATTTTAAAGGAAGCTTGGATACAGTTATATTTATAACCGATTGAAATGTCAGAGAGTTCGGAATATGAGAACTATTTTTTTTTTATTGCTATGTTCAATGAGTCGACGCGAAAACAAACAAACAAAAAAGCGAGAAGAAAACATTTCGTTTACAACTAGATAACAATATTTTTTCACGAAATTTTTACACGGGCTGTAAAACCGTTTTATTTATTACCAATAAAAATTTCAAAGAGTTCGGAAAAAATAACTTTTTATTTTAAAATTTTGAAATATAAAACAACTCCGGATAAATAAATGAAAAAAAAAAAAAAAAAAAAAAAAAAAAAATTGGGCGCTTTTATCACTATAAATATCAATATTTTTTCGCGAATTTTTCATTTAAAAATACAATTTTATGCAAAAGCGAGTTAAAGATATAAAATAATAAAAACGTGATTATTTATTTATTTATTCATTTATTATCACGGACCGGGCAACGCCGAGCGGGTGTCAGCTAGTTTGATTTTAATTTTAAGGCTCTGGCCAGTCATATCTCACAATCCCCTCTACAATGTTAAACTTATGATCATGGAATGTATTCGTATTTTTCATCAGAAAATTAATGTTTTTAACTTCCTTTTTTATGTATACTTTTCTTAACGGATCCATCTTAATGGGTTGATAAAATATTTCTAAAGTACTACCGTGGGCAAAAAATAGGAAGACTTCTGTCATAATTTTAAAATTCTTAATTTATTCTTCCAAATCTATTTCGTCCCCCTCAAAGTAATCCCCCCTGGCCCCAATACACTTGTGCCAACGTTTCTTCCAATCCTCGAAACAGTTGTTAAAGTCAATTTCCGGAATAGCCTTCAATGCAAGTAGCGATTCACGTTTAATGCCTTCAATTGACTCAAAACAGTTTCCCCGGAGCGGTCGTTTGAGTTTGCTGAATAGCCAGAAATCACACGGAGCTAAATCAGGCGAATACGGTGGTTGCGGCACGATATTGGTTGAAAATTTGGCGAAAAACTCACGAAGAATTAATGCAGTATGCGACGGTGCATTATCGGTGCATCTTTCAAAATGGTTTTCACTGATCCTTCCGATATTCCAACGATGCCAGTAAGGTCTCTGACTGTTAATCGTCGATTCTCAAGCACCAATTCCTTGATTTTATTGACGTGTTGATCATCAGTTGATATTGATGGCCGTCCTGGACGTGGTTCGTCGTCAACGCGTTCTCGACCCTCTTTGAATAATTTGTACCAATCAAAAACACTTGCTCACGACAATTATCACCAAAGGCCTTTTGCAACATTCTGAACGTTTCAGCACCAGAAATTTGATTCCGCACACAAAATTTAATGGAACTTCTTTGTTGAATAATTTCACTCATTGTAAAAATCTCCGAATGCACTTTTTGTACTTCAGAAAGGCAAGCGTATACTAAACACCAATGATTATTTTGATGTGACATTTGGCACAGGTGTCACTGACAGTCATACCAACCTAGAAAAAAAATATTTCGACGAATGGGTTTTCGCGCGAAATTTAAATTAAAAAGTCTTACTATTTTTTGCCCACACTAGTATATGCTTAATTTTATATTTTATGTGTTAAAATCTTGGTTAAGATGACGAGTTACGAGTTATGTTTTTTAACACTTCAAATAATATTAAGTATATATCTTAAAAGTATTTTTTTTTTTTTTCGAACAAACCAGCAAGAAATATGAAAAATATGTGCCTGTGGTCCACAAACTTACTGAATTTTTCGAAACCGCGTCTAAACGCCGTTTCTCAAATCGATCACCAAGCTGAAAATCTGGATAAACCCCATTATCTTTAATAATAACACTGCAAAAAAAAAAAAGTGTTGATTTTACAGTATAATACTGGCACCCTTTGCTGCCAGTATTATACTGTAAAATCAACACTTTTTTGCAGTGAAGAGGAAAATTATACAGAAAAAAAAAAATCGCAGAGATTTGAACAATTCGAACACATGAAATCTTTATTTTTCACTGTAGATTGTGCCTAGACCTTCTCTACTAATTTAACTAAAATTGAAGCTTTTGCTGAGCAACATTCATTAATTGCTGATAATTAATTGAGAGCTTGGTGTTCTACATTCCTAAGAATTCTAAGTTCCATAAAGTCAATGAAGCACACCATCCGCGATCCATATCTGCTTCGTGCATTTATTGTTTCTTTGATCATATTATACGCAGCGTTAAGCGCCAGTCCGTGACTAAAAGCTACCAAATACTATGGTCACGGGTCTTCACAAACTCTATTAATAATAATAATAATAATAATAATATAAAAAAAAGTGGTTCTGGAAAAATAACGGTAGAAAGATAATGTCTATTTCAGCCAGACTTCTTACATTGGATCATTGAGTTAGTTTCTCTTTACTTATTTAACTGCATGGTCGCTGGGTTAGTATTTTAACTTAACCCGCGAGTGACGACGGATGGTGTTTCTGTTTTGAGAAAAATGTTTTGTTTGGACGGAAAGTTAGTGTTTTTATGGTGTTGAACTTTAAGAAAAGGACTTGGTAGGTATGTTTTTGGTTGATTGCTTGACATTTTGCTTTATATTACTCAATAAATAAGCCGTTACACTGCAAAAAAAAAAAAAAAAAAAAAAAAAAAAAAAAAAAAGTGTTGATTTTACAGTATAATACTAGCACCCTAGCTGCCAGTATTATACCGTAAAATTAACAGTAAAATAAGCAGTAATACGCTGCCGCGCATGCGCGGTAGCGTATTACTACTTATTTTACTGTTTATTACTGTTAATTTTACGGTATAATACGGACAGCTAGGGTGCCAGTATTGTACTGTAAAATCAACACTTTTTTTTGCAGTGCATGTTTTAAAACGCTTTTTTTTTTTTTACAGAGTTTTACAATTTATTTCTGGAAAAATAACAATGATTTATGAATGTGTCGAATTCTGCTTCTGTCGAATTTTAATGCAAATTAATAAAAGTCACAAAATTTTTCGTTAAATGAAAGACAATTTTTGTTATTATTTATTTAAAAAAAAATAGTTTTCGTTTGCAAAAATTTGAAAAATATAATTTGTTTATTATTTCTCTCGAAAATCTAAGAATAGCTTTAGTATTTCGAATATGGCGGTATTTTTTAAACATCCCTATTACTATTTTTAAACATATGCAACTAACTATTATTATTATCATTATCAGTTTTATTGTTGATTTGTGAGTAAAATAGAAGAGGACCCACAACACTTTTGTATGTTCAACTTCTACTTGTTTAAAGAAAAGTTGCCTGATTTTTTTTTCTTTCATTTCTTCATTAGAAATGGTGGCGTGCGGCAATTGCCCAGTTTGCCCTAATTATAATCAGGCTCTGTAAATGTAATAATCAGATTCTGTAAATGTAGTCGTAAGATGTAACTTTTTATATATGAATTTGATTGACATTCATAGCAATCATAAAATACAGTGGAACTCTTTAATCTACATATACGTATTATCTATTTAATTTCTATGCAAATTACCAATTATTCAGACCTCAAATTATTCAGATAGTTTTTTTTTTCTTAAATTTCGAAATCCTCACTAAAGTCAGCTAATGTCATAAAATCTTTACGTATACGCGTTTTGAGAGGTACTTATTTCATTATTCAGATTAATGTTTTAAAAATATTGTTCCTAAAAATTTTAAATAATTTTATAAAAAAATATTTCGAGGGTATTTTAAAACCTTTTCAAGCTTAAAAAGTTTTTTTTAAAAATGATATGTACACTGCAAAAAAAAATATGTTGATTTTACAGTATAATATACTAGCATCCCAGCTGCCAGTATTATACTGTAAAATCAACATTTTTTTGCAGTGTAGTGTGTATATTTTGTTGACCAATAAATTTTGGAAATGTATAAATGAAGTTTTAATGTATGTTCAAGTTCAGATCTAATGAACAGATGCATTATACACACACACGTAAGGCTATCAGGTTCATTTTAATTTATATTGTTCAATGTTTGTATTTTTTCAGTTATGTGCTAATCACCTGACATGTCCAGAACAAGCAGATAGCCACTACAAAGCTGTCTGTCGGGCGCTGGTAGCCGAAGTTTTAGAGCTTACTTCTTTCCTTGAAAACATATCCAACAGGACACAAGTAAGATTTATTTAGAATTTGTTCAAAACAAGGTGTTTTCAAAAATTTTCCATTCTTTTTCAATTTTTTTTTTTTGTTAAAACAGCCAGTTCCACCTGCAAATTAACGTATATGCGTACACTGCAAAAAATAATTGTTGATTTTACAGTATAAAACTGGCACCCAGCTGCCAGTATTATACCGTAAAATTAACAGTATTAAACAGTAAAATAAGCAGTAATACGCTGCCGTGCAAGCAGTAATACGCTACCGCGCATACAATTATTTTTTGCAGTGTAAGTGCCGACTGGGTGAGCCGTAATTTCCCTAATAAACTATCAGGGATGTTTAACCTTTTCGCCACGGACCGCAAGCAAGGTGGAAAATATGTCTCGGATCGCATTTGAGTGGAATTTTTTTCTCAGGCCGCACATATACTATAATAATACTAACCATATGCTCAGAAAACACGTACTTTGTCATACATTGTAATCGGCAGAAATTGATTTGTAGATTATCACCTATTTTGTTTTACAGAACGGGTAAATTCAGGCTTCAAACAGACATTTCATGAACTGTGGTTGTCCAACGTCGTCACGTCAACTACTGATTTTACCACCATTCTTTCAATTTTCCTCAATACTGTTGGACTAATATACGCTTCGCATACTAATTGAAATTTTCCAGCTGAGTGAAAAAGGTGCAGGCCGAGAGTCGAACTCAAAAGCTTTGGCTTAAATTGCCAACGCTCTGCCTACTGATTAAGTTAAAAATAGCAAAGTGTATCTACGTATTCATAGTTTAACCTTATTAAAGTTCCATTACCTGCGGTATATACTGTTGAACTGTCTACATGAAAGACCAGATGTTATTGCCAATAAGGTTTCCGGAGTGAAATGTTTCGGCCGGTTGTCTGTCCAGGTAGCACAATAGGTAGAGCATTTGGCAATTTAAGCTGAATGTCTTGGGTTCGACTCCCGGCTTCGCAACTTTTTCACTCAGTTGGAAAAATTCAATTTTTTTATATATATTTACCTATCAGTTTGAATGAGTTGAAAATAACAAAGTATACGCTTCTCAGTTATAAGCTAAGTCAGATAACAACAAATTGGACTTCATCAAAAACGTAAATCGAAGGCTTTTCCATTGGACCTATTCTGATTTTAACAAAATGTTACATTTTTATCCCCATCACCTCTTACATATATTTCCTTACTTGTCACATGCAATTATACAACAGAAAGGGGGATGGATACACAGAATTTGCCATAACATTTTGTCTGATCAGTGTAGCGCAGGTAATACCTTCTTTCAGCAATGAATTTATATTCGCTATTCGCATGATCTTGTTGCTGTATTTTCAATAAATGTATTGTTGAATCAACGAATTTAAAAACTACATTAATCATAATATTTTAAGAACAATTTCGATTATCTGCGGGTCGCATTAATTGTAGTACACTGAGTAGCATGTAGGCTACGGACCGCGGGCTGGATAGCCCCGCTGTACAAGGAACTGGGTTTTTTCTAGGAAAATCTACCACTCATATTTATTTTTTTCTTTCTCTGTATAATTTTTTAATGTTCACCCCTCTAAAATGTAGTAAATGTGTAGATTTGTACACTCAGTCAAGGAAAGGGAGAGAGAAAGCACATCATTTATTTTAATCGCCAAATTGTCGTAGAGAATAACAAAACTTGCCATTATATAGGAAATTGTGTCTTATTTTAATTTATATTATATAAAAAATTAACTTAGGGACCATCTCCATTGAAAAACAAACAATATTTAAAATTTCCCAATGTTAACCTCTAATTTTGACACGAAAATGTAAATTTAGACCCTCATATTATTCATAATATAAATTTTCTTTAAAATTTCGATGAATATTTAAGAACATATTAAATAGTGAAAAGTAGTCAAGCTTGGGGATAGTATCAAAGTAAAATCCGAACTTTGATATTCAGATTTACAGAAAACGGAAATTTACTTCTAATTTTATTACTAATTTTCAAAGGGTACTAATTTTCAAAATGCTAAATACATCGTTTAAATATTCTAAAAATCTACAAATTGTAATTGAAACCGCTCTCACTTTTATTTATAAATTTTATTATAATGAATCATTTTTTCAATGACTTTACGGTCCCAAACTGTAGTGCTGCTACTATTTCTTGAGGAAAACTACTTGCAGGGTGAGCTGAAATTTTGCACATGCAATTTTAGAAGCTTTTATAAATCTATTTCTGTTAAAATACTTGCATCACAGTTCATATGTATATATATTTAAATATTAGTTGCATAATTCATGTTTCACCCATGAAATTTTTTCAAATGCCTGAAAACCAAATTATTATGTGTTTAACTCATAATGTTAAATTCGTTTTTAATAATTGCAAAACAGATTGCAATGCGTGTAGCTTTTTAAGCATAACTCAAAAACTATTTCACAGAATGAGATGTAATTTTGTATTTACATATTTGAAGCTTCTAGAAATTGATTTCTGTTAACAATTTTATAGTAAGTTTGCAATACATTTTTTTTTCGAATATTAATTAAAAATATACATAAAATATGAAATAAATATTCGAAAAAAAAATGTATTGTAACCTATAAGAATTTGCTTAACCTATAACATCTTCACTTTTTTTCACAACACTTTTGTTAGATTTTTATTTGTGTTTTGTTCAAAACTTTGAACTGATTTTTCACTCTTTACTACTTCTGAACTGATTAACATGTGGGTTTTGTGCTAGTAAACTCTACCAACTAACTAACCTCTGAAGTAATTTAGTTTTTTTTTCTTTTTTTTTTTTTTTTAACTCGATATAGATCGGTCCTTTCTTTTGTAAATAAACTTTCCTAAAAGTATTTGTATTCACACACAGTTGCAATTTATCGTGGAATTAATCTTTAATATGTTCCTAAATGCAAATAGAAATGATAGCCCTATAAAATGGGTTTTTAATGGGTTTGGTGTTTTTTGAAGAGGAAGGGCACATTAAAACAAAAATTAAAAAGGGTACAGTAGGTTATCGTTTACGATAACTTTTAAATAAATTATAAATTTTTAGTCGGCATATAATTTAAATTAAACATTATATAATCTTCTTATTTGTTGAAATTCGCTTAAAAATTAACATTGTAATTGATATTGTGCTTGTGTAATGCTCATAAAATAAATGGTGTCTAATAAAAATAAACCATTATCAAAAATTTTAACATGAAAACATAATAAAGTTTTTTTTTTAAATCTAATTTTATTTACATTAATTTTATATACGTTAATTCAATACCTGATAAGTATATTTATAATTAAATGGAAAAATTAATAACCAATGAATAAATGTTGAATAATAATTGGCATTTTCATTCTTCGTTTATGTTAGGTGTGTATAAAATTTTATGCTGTTCCCAAAATTAAAGATCCGTTGCATATTTTGTGTTATCTAATGAAATTTCATAAGTCCATCTTTTAATTTTCAGGTTCTTCCGTATTCTGAAGAAGATGAAACTGACAGCAAGACACTGGAAAAGCTTAGAATACAAGACTGGGTATGTTATAACCTTTTTTTTTTTTTTTTTTTTTTAAGAATTTTATTTCATACTTAATAATACAATTGTTAACAATAGTTCACGATACAATGCAAGTTAACAAGTTAATGTTATTAATACAATTTTATTTCAAAGTTTTTCGTTTTACTGCACAGCTAATTCATTCATCTACTTAAATTTATAAGCCGTGTTACAAAACCTTTGAAGCACCATACCGTAAAGAATTGTTGTTCTAAAAGCTAAAATACAGAAAACTGATATACGTACTCTTGAAAAAAAAAATGTTAAATTTACAGTATAATACTGGCACTCCAGCTGCCAGTATTATGCTGTAAAATCAATTTTTTTTTTTTTTTTTTTTTTTTTTTTTGCAGTGTATATAAAAGTTAAAAGACTAATGACTTCATTGTCAAATAAGGGATAAGTGCTTATGATAATATTTTCCCTAAATGTCTTTCGATTTTCTCAACTATGGTAACGTTTTTAATAAATTGGTATCCCTATTAAAAACAAACAATAACTATCAAATGCAATATTAAGGAAAAAATCGAAAAAACTTGCTTAATTTGTGGAAAATATTTTCATAATTTTAAATAAAAATTTGTATACATTAAAGCTAACATATAAATATGTGTAGTTTTATGAGCAGACTTTTTCACTGGTAATCACTGGTTTTGAACCATTTAGAAATTGCATGAAGCATTTGTAAAAATGAATTTCTTGTGGATTATATTCTTAAAATAGGCAATTTTTTTGTCCAGAAGGTTTGCTGAATGACAGAAGGTTTTTATACTTTATTTCAATATGTGCATATGTACACATAGTAATATCTTGTTTCACGTCAACCACAGCTTATACATCTTTTAGATGAAAAGAAAATTGGTTTTTCCCTTTAAAATAATTTATTATTTTCTTTTAATTGAAATATAATACAACTAGTCAAAGAGGAAGAAGCCTGAGCATAACATGAACTTGCTTTATATTGGTTACTAAAGTAAAAAAGATTTGAAATTGGCTAGAGGAATAGCTTATGATGTAACATTTTTTGGGAAATTAATTTAAACTGCTCTATGTTTTTGTATATTTCTTTAAAAACATGAAATATGTATTTAAATTGTTTTTTTTTTTCTTTTTTTTTTTTTTCGTATATCGTTTACCATTTATTAAGCAATAATTTTTCATTTAAAATTTTGCTCAACCTTTTAATTCAAATAGACTACATTAAAACAGAACCCGATCTATAGACTTTTAATGACTAGATATTGCCTCACATAATGGCATTATTTATTTATTTATTATTTGTTTTTCGTATTAGAATAATTTAAAAGAAATTTAAAAATCAAATGTGAAAACGAACTATAGTTAAAATATACCACTGCACAAAATTAAGCAGTTTTTAGAAAAAAAGCTTTTAAATTTTACTTAATAATATGTAATTTGTACAAATATAAATGGCATAATAGATATAAATAGTGTAACCCCTTTAAAAGTTTTATTTAACTAAGAGTACTGTTTTCTTATCAATTTTCAGAATCACTAGAATTTTAAAAAATCCCTGACGGCTCGGCCTACAGGCACAGGTAGATTTCAAAGACGCAGACAGCCTATTTGTTGGGATTGGCAGAAGAAATGACCTTTTTGCCATGATGCGGCATTTGGAAACTCCCACTTCGAAACCTAACTTGTTTGCAGGCGGAGCCGGCAGGGTTTTTTTTTTTTTTTTTTTTTTTTTTTTTGCTATAAGGGTTGGTCCTATAAGAATTGACGAAGTTATGATTTTTTTTCTTCTAACCCCCCCCCCCCCCTTTCCCCCCTTTCGGCAATTTTTAATGATATCAAAAATCTGTCATACATAAATTTTCGGCCCTTTTCCTTAAACGGAGTCGACGCGTATCATAATTAAGAAATTATGGTTTTTTTCTGTTTTCACAAAAAGCCCCCCCCCCCCCTTGGTTTGATTTTGCCCATTAACGAACTTCACTGAGATTTTATGTCCCTTGATTTTATGTATCAGTTTGGAAGAGATTTGTGCAGAATTATGGGAGTTATCGTGTCCATAAAAAAGTGACATAGATAGGTAGATAAAGTTTTGAGCTGGGGGGTAGTTTTGGGCAAATTTTTTTCAAAAACTCCAATTAGGTGAGAATGGAATAGGTAGTATTTCTTACGAAATCTACCTAAAAACGGTGTTATCCTTTAAAATGACATCATAACACTAGTTTGTTGTCCTTACAGGCAAGGCTGTGGATGCAGGTGATTCAACAGCTAAGACAAGGAGTAAAACTTAAGAAAATTGATCCAGCACAAATCCATCATCCTATAGAATATGCGATGACCCCTTATGAAATGCTTCTCGATGATATTCGCTCACGACGCTACAAGCTCAGACAAGTAATGGTAAGATATTATTTGACATATCTTCCTGTATCAACTGATTAACTCTATTAATTATTTGATTTTAAGAATACCTAAATGCATGAATCCGTATAATATATATATATTACTTCCTTTTCTTTTTAAGACCACACAATTGTATTTACTAATCAAATAATATAATTGTATGCTTAACTGATTTTGTTTTTTAGGTAAATGGTGATATTCCTCCTAGAGTTAAAAAAGATGCGCATGCTCTTATATTAGACTTCATCCGTTCACGTCCTCCTCTTGTTCCGGTAAGTTCATAGGATTATTTATTATTCTCATAAAGTATGTTATATCATAATAAAGTTTATAATGCGGGAAGTTGGCATTAATATGTTTTCTTTTGAATTTCTCTTTAAATTTGGTTCAAAATTCAAGAAAAATAATTAAAACATTAAAATAAACAACATTCTGATTTAAAAATTTCTATTTATTTTAGCTAAAATTGTATTTTATGTTGTTTCAATACTTTGTTCACAAACAGTTTTCTCTTGCTCTTATTTATGAGTAAAATGCATCATCAATCGTGAACGTTTAGAAGTATTCAATCAACTTGCGTACATGGTTCATTTACTTCGTAAATAATGCAAACATTTATTAGAGATTTTTGAAAATGTTTTATTTTACATGCTTAGATTTTTAAACTTGGTATTATATATTTTACCCGGTCTGCTACCTATATGTATTTTTAACCTGTAACTGGGGGTGGTGAAAAGGTAAAACTTAACAAGAGGTCTCAGAAACTGCATATATTTATAGATCCAGTAACGCTTCCTTATTTAAATATTAGTGTGAAATTGGACAGATGTGTACTATAAACATTAAAATTACGATTTAAAAAAATCAATTTTCAAAGAGATTTTTGCAGAGAAGACATTTTTAAAGAATAATGTAAAAAAATCACACGCACAAGAAAAATCTTATTGGTATCGTCAATGGACACACTGCGATCTCAGAGATCCTAATACCTCTCCTCTTACGGATTAAACGAATGGGTGTTTGGAAGACGGGCCTGTGTTACAATTTTAAATTTTACAGAAATGTGGAAAAACGATTAATGTCATTGATTAGCGATGTCCTGAGCACCTAATTCAACATAGGCCATTCTTTCTATCTTAATTACCCTCCACTATTGTCTTCATACTGAGGACGAGTAATAAAAGACTAGTTAGGTGAGTATGGAAAGTAATAATATTATTTTTAGTTTATTATTTTAATTTTTTATTTAAAGTAAACAAACTTGTATATTATGAAATTGCAATTTAAAGCACTAGGAACTTTCCAAAATTTGCAATGTAGACCCTTTTTCCATGATATCACCTATTCAAATATAGGATCTCCCTACCTTTGTATGTGATATGATCAGGACCTGGCTGTCGCAGTGGCAAACGGGGCAGCTGCCCCAAGCCACCCCTACTAAAATGGCCCCCAAACGCAAAAAAAAAAAAAAAAAATGTATTTTTCTTAAAATCAGTGCCCATTATGGGTACAAAAATGTCATTGGGGCCCCCAAACTGAATCTTTGTCCCAAGACCCCATGTAGAATTAGTCGGACCCTGAATATGATCTGTAATATAGTTGTAAATTAATTAGTGTTTTTATCAGATTGTTCAAAGTATTCTGGTGAAATACTTAATGCTTTAATGCTATCATTCTTGACACTAAATTCTGTGTTATACTAGACAATACATTATTTTGAAACATCCTTTAAATTGATAATATCATTTTTAAATCGGAAGAATAAGCAAATGCCAATTGTATTATATTCTTTTTGTTCGAGAGTTTGATAATTTATCTTCTTTATCTCATTGTTCCATATTCATTGTCGTTTGATGTGTACACCTTGATTACATGTTTGATATTTACATATGTTAATTATAATGCATATCATCCCTTTTATTTTTCCAACCTGTATTTTTTAGCCTTTTTTTATGTTACTGGATCTATAAAATATTATACAACATTGCATACTGGATGCACTTTTTATTTTGAAATACAGTAAAATCTCGTTATAACGACTTTCTGGAGATCACCGATTAAATTCGTTATACTGAAAAATTCGTTAATGTAAAATTCCAATATGACATTACAAAAAAAAAAAAAAGATAGCATGCACAGTTAAAAAAAATATATATATATTTTATTACTACACTTTCATTGAATTTCGGTTAATATTAGTGCTCCCGACGCTGTACGTGTAACCGATTTACGTATATACGTATAATACGTATATTTGAAATACGCGTATACATAAAATTATACGTTTAAACGTATACGTATAAGCGTATACCGGTTAAACGTATAATTCAAGTATACGTATATTTCAAATATACGTATTTACTTTTAATGCGAATGTACGTCATCAGTCTTACGTAACTGAACGGAGAAAAAGCTGGAAATCGTAGTATTACCGCAGCAATCTGCATAATATGTTTTATACATAGGTTCTTGTTATTTTTCACTACAAATATTTTAATTAATTTTTTTTACTTCTAATTTTTATTGAATTAAGTGATAAAATGTTATATAAATTTGCCAGAGCAATTTAACTTGCTTTATATTTCTTAAATTTGCCATTATTGTTGTTATATGCCATTGTGAATGCAGGTCTCTAGCGGGTGTTTCTCAATGTCTATGATCCGCAGACCAGCAGGAGAAAAATAATCTTTTTTTCACGCAATGAATGAAAACCGTTTAAACGTTTATACGTTTAACCACTGGGGTAAGATCCGTATATACACTGTACCGTATATACTGTTTTGTATAATACGTATAACCGCCTTGGCCGTATCATACGTATCCAAAATGTGTACCCCGTATAATACGTGTTATACATATACTCGTATAAACGTTTAATAGGGAGCACTAATTAATATTCAAACTTGTCAGTAAATAATAAATATACAGTATATTACTAAAGTGAACTTACCATTTAGAAGTAAGATTATTATTAAGTTCATTAAGTTTCAATATTTTAATCGTAACTATTATAAAGATTTTATAATTTATCTTACGTACCTGACGGATTAAAAAATCTCACTGACATCTGCCGTTAATAGAAATTTATATCTTTACAAAAAAATCAGAATTTTTTCTATCTGTACTGAAGTTGACAATGATGCATCTTTTAAAACAAATTGTATAAAATGTTTTCGGAACATTATTTTGCTGGGATAATTACTTTTTAAGAGCTTCAATGTTCTGTAGAACACCTTTTGATCGTACAACACGATCTTCGGTATTTGATGGACAATCATCATCAGCTTCATTTTCACTGTCGCCTACCTCCCCTTCATTGAGTTTCCGACGAAAGTTTTACCTTCAAAATTCTAGTTTTTCATTTTTTCTTGCCAACTCAACATTCGTATAGCTGAAATGACTCTTCTTTTTAAGCCTTCAATAAATTCATTAATTTGAAAAATTCGTTAAGATGAAATTCGTGAAAGTGAATATTTTTATAACGTGAAAGCATAGTACTTATTTTAACACTTAAAAAAAATATTCGTTAAACTGAAAAATTCATTAAAGTGACATTTGTTGTAACGAGATTCTACTGTATGCTGATTTTCTTAAATACTTTTGATAAGTGAAAACAGTTTTTATCCTCATACATTAATCCCATCAAGCGTTACCCTGATCTTTTTTTCTTACTTAGAATTCTCTTCAATCTCAATAGTATGATGGTTGAAAATTGCTTTTCAAGCATATAATCCAGAATTGCTTTAGTATCTATATTACTATAAGTACAGTATAGTGACCAAAATTGTGGAAACCTTTTTGAAAACATCTATTACTTACCCATCATACGTAGTATAGGGTAAGTCTTGTAATCGTTTTGAAAATCGAAAAAAAATTTTTGACGGATTTACACGTTTCAGACACTGGAGATTCCGAAAAACATATTTTTAGAAAAAAAATTTTGCCGTCCGTCTGTGTGTCTGTAAACGCTCTATCTCCCGAAAAAAATTGAGATAGGGACTTGCAATTTGGTATGTACTTAGTATGTAATAATGGGAAGAAGCCTATTTCATTTCAATAACCTCGATTAACCGGAACTATTTTTTTCGGACTCTCGAAATATTCGTTCTGATAAAAGGTATATAAAAATTTTCGAAATTGTTTATTTTAAGAAATGAATATAAAAGACAATAAAAAAACATAAATTTTGCATAAAGCATGAAGTCGATCGGATGATTAGTTGCCGAGATATTTGGAATCCTATTTGCCACACTCTTCGATTTTTTATGACCCTGTATTTCATCCAAATTTCACTTCAAAGATATATTTTAATTGGAAATTTGACGCTTAATCAGATGCAATAAACCGCTAGTTAATAGGATTATTATTTTTGGAGTTATAAGGATGTTTCTTTAAAGCAATTCAGTAATCGAGCCTTTAAAGTTTATGACGTCATCAAACCACGATTTTATTTGAATTGCAATGCATTTTATAAGTAGTTTACACATTTTTATTTTAATATTTTACGTTATGCATATTCATGATGGGTAAGTATTACGGTGGCCCCCAACGACTAGTTTTTGAGGTTTGATGGCTCATAACAAACACCATTTTCTGTTTTAAGTAACACCATAAACTTATATATCAGTGGAAAGATAATTTAATCAAGAATGTAATGAAATAAATATTTTCAATTTTTAGTATTTAATGAAGGTTATAGACAGATTAAAAAAAAGGGGGGGGGGGAATAAAGAAAAGAAACACAACTTACTTATTTTAACATGAAATAGATTTCATTTATTTGAATGCAGCCAATGAGCATAAGTGTTTAGAGACTAGAGAACCAATCAGGTGTCATTCGGTTTTGGTAGTGAATCAATCAGGTAACGAGATTCAGCTGTTGTTGACATGTTTTGGAGCTGTCAGTGCTTTACATGATTGATATTAGAATTGGATGTAAAACATAAAAAAAAAATTAAAGAAATGGCACAAAGAGTTTACTGGTCACTTAGAAAGCTGTGTGAATAGTACTATTAAATGAACAAGGTTACAGTAATGAAGCAATTAGGAGGCAAATAAGTGGAACTGTAACCAAAGGTAGCATTTCTAAATTTTTGAAGCGGTATAAAGAGACTATGTCGCTACAAAACCAAACAGGTAAAGGCAGAAAAAGGTGTACAACAGCAAGTGGTGATAGAAGATTTAAGATACTTTGCATAGGCGACCGAAGAAAATCATATGTATGTATACAAGGTGAAATGGCGCACGCCAATGTTATGTTGAGTGCAAGGACTGTTAGGCACAGACTGCAAAAGTTTGGTTTAAATGCTAGAATAAAAAAAAAAGTCATTTTTCTCTCTCCAACAAAGGTTTAAAAGATTAAACTGTCCTAAAACTCATGTTAACTAGATAGTGGAACAATGGGACAGTGTTATTTGGTCTGACGAGACCAAAATCTCAATGTTTGGTAGTGATGACATAAAATACGTAAGGAAAGGAATCGTAGAAGATTTGCATCCTAATTGCATTACACACACCAAGTCAGTGTTATGATGCGGGGTTGTATGACATCAAATGGTGTGGGCAGAATTTGTGTGATTAATCGGAATATGAATGTCCAAAAATACATAAATGAAATACTTCAGTCCCAACTGAAGGTTTCCACACGTGATTTTTTCCAAAATAATAAAGCATTTATGTATTTCAATAGCGTTAATAGAAAATCGCCCAGTTTAAACTCGGCGAAACGTGGTGTACTTTGTTAAAATAGCAAACTTTCTGATATAAAATTGCTAAAATCAGAAAACAGTGATAATTTTTAGTAATTTCATTCTTCTTATTATTATTTTTTAACCAAATTGTGTTCAGAATTTCTCTCCAACTCTGCAAATAAGTTAGAGGACTACCATCATCTTGTAAATAGCTAATAAGATGAGGAAGTTTCTCAATTCCTTAAGAGACTACTTCACTCAGACGAAAACACCCGATCGCTAATGTTAATCCTATGGAATAAATATTTTAAGGTATCTCATTCGCATTTCAATATTTTTAAATGATTTTTTTTCTTTTGCATTGGATAGTTGAGGTCAATCTCTATGCACGACCCTTTGTACTTTTTCAATTTTTGTTGCAGTTTTTTTTTTATTATTGGGGATACTTTTACTTTCGAAACCGGTTCCGAAAGTGAAAGTGTCTTAATAAAAAAAAAACTTGTACTCAAACTCGAAAAAGTACAAAGGAGCGTGCATAGAGATTGACCTCAGCTATCCAATGCAAAAAAAAAAAAAAAAAAAATCATTTAAAAATATTGAAATGCGAACGAGATATCTTAAAATATTTCCTCCATAGGATTAACATTAGCGATCGGGTGTTTTCGTCTGAGCGAAGTGGTCTCTTAAGGGGAGGGGTATTATTGAGTAACATAAGCTTCTCGGGAAGTAATTGTGAACGTGCTCCGCCCTTCCTCCCCAGTTTACTTAGTTATGTTATGTGAATTGTGAAACATTTATTTCTGATTTGTGGTTAAATATTTCTATTCTGATTATTTACCTATTCTTTCTTTCTATTTCAGGTTTCAAAAAGAAAATTACCCCCTACTCCTCCCAGGCAGCTAACTTTGTATGAAAAGCTAATGGCTTCCATTAAACAGCAACCGAAATTAAAACCTACTCCTCCTAACACTGGAGAGATGCAAAAAAGAAAAAGTACATATTATTAGTTAATCTTAAAAAATGAATATTATTTAATATTTTTCTGTATATTTTATAAAATATTCGTGAACATATTGTATTTTTTTTTTTTAATTCATAATTTAACTCTTTTTTTTTCTATTTGATTAGTTGAAACGTCTAGAACGAAATTAGAAGATTCAGACGATACACCTCAACCCCAAAGACGCTTAATTAAAGCTGATATCAATTTGGGATTCGGCTCTAGTTATGAGGTAAGAAGTTTAAAATTATATTTTCATTGAAAACTAACTAAAAAGCAATTCTATAAAAAATTTAATAGTTTTTCATAATTCCAGGCAAAAATTTTCTAGTTACTTTCTTCTATCTATAATAGAAGAAAGTATTGTAATAAAAAAAAATTCGGCTTCCGGTTTTCGACGGATTTACACTTTTTAGGGGTAGGGGATTCCGAAAAACATGTTTTTATAAAATGTCTATCTGTCCATCCGTCTGTCCTCATTGTATCATCGAAAAGTGTATGAAGTTATGCAGATAATTGAACCATTTTATGTTTTTGGCTATGGCCAGCAGGTCCCACTTGAATTTCGGGATATTTCGACGAAAGGCACTGTGATCGCGATTTTTGTTCTATTTTTACTATTGTATCATCGAAAAGTGTATGAAGTTATGCATAGAATTGAACCAAATTTCAACAGATTCTTATATAACTAAATTTTTGTATCTAATGATGTTTTTTATTTGTTTTTCATGGACGCCAAGCACATATACAAATATACACGTTATAGTGATCGCGGCGTTACCGTATTTCATGCATGTTTGAAATTCCTATACAACGAGGTTGCAGCATCGAGTAATTAGTTTTTTTCATAGGCGCAAAGCACACATACATGCGTTATGGTAAAGGCGGCATTACTGAGTTCCAAGCATTTTTTATATTCCCATGTAACAAAGTTGCTGCATCGAGTGACTATTTTTTTTTTCATAGGCGCATAGCACACACACACGTTTTAAAGTGAACGCGGCATTACCGAATTTCATGATTTTTTTTTTTTAATTCCTATACAGTAAAGTTGCTGCATGGGTGATAAAGGCGGCAATACCGAGTTTCATGCTTAACAAAGTTGTTGCATCGAGTGATTATTTTTTTCATATGCGCAAAGCACACATACGTGCGTTATGGTAAATGCGGCGTTACCGAACTTCATGCATTTTTTATATTCCTATGCAGCAAATTTGCTGCTTGGAGTTTTTTTTTCTTTTTTCATAGGTGCACAGCACACGTACAATATATACGTTATTGTAAATGCGGCATTACCAAGTTTCATGCATTTTTTAAATACAACTGCATCCAGTGATGTATATTTTTTGTTTTTGTTTCCATTACCGCAGAGAACACATACATGTGTTAAAATGAACGCGGCATTACCGAGTTTCATGCATTTTTTATATTCCTATGCAGCAAAGTTGCTGCATCAAGTGATTATTTTTTTCCATAGGCACGTAGCACACATACATGCATTATGTTAAATGCGGCATTACCGAGTTTCATGCATTTTTGAAATTCTTATACAACGAGGTTACTGCCTCCAATGATGCATATTTTCGTTTCTGTTTTCATTAGCACGAAGCACACATACATGAGTTAAAGTGCACGCGGCATTGATGAATTTTATACTTTTTTACCCCTATACAACAAAGTTTCTGTATCGAGTGATTATTGTATTCGTAGGCGCAAAGCACACAATGCATGTGGTTATACCGAGTTTCATGTATTTTTAATATTCCTATGCAAGGAGGTTGCCGAATCCATTAATATATATTTTTTGTTTTTATTTTTGTTAGCACGAAGCACACATACATGTGTTACAGTAAATGTGGTATTACCGAACCGAATGCATTTTTGATATTCCTACGCAGCAAAGTTTCTGTATCAAGTAATTATTTTTTCATAGGCGCAAAGCACACGTACATACGTTATGGTAAATGCGGCATTACCGAGTTTCATGCATTTTTTATACTCCTGTACAACAAGTGTACCACATTCAGTGATATCTTTTTTTTTTTTTCAGGAATGTCTGTTTTCATGAGCACGAAACACCCATAAATACAATAGGCTAAGGCCACACGTCTGTTTTCTGAAACTGTTTATTTTCTTTAATCAGCGTCTGCCACTGCACTGCAGCCACATTTCTGCTGATGTTAGAGCTTGGACTGCTGAATCCTATAAATTTTGACTATTTTTGTTTTGCACCATCTCAATTTAAAAAAAAAAAAAAAACTCACGATTACATTACATGATTACACGAAAAACTGCAGAGACTAGAAGTTTCGCAGCTGATTTGGAAGCAAATATGGCCACACAATCAGCGTAAAATTCGTCAAAATATAGATCCAGGCCCCCTTTTTTGTGGTAAATCTTGTAATACGCCATCCTCCAACCGCAGCGGGAATCAGAATTATGTATGGCCTATCCAAGATATTTGGATTGATATATATAATTTTTCATTGTTTATGCACGCCAAAAATATGAAAGCATGGACGTCAGTCTTTAAATGCTGATCATGATATTACCTAATTTCATGCACTTTTCAGATTCATATACAACGCTGTTTGGCTTCCATGGTCGCAAAACGCACATACATACTACGTTCTAGTGAACGTGGCATTATCAAATTTCACGCTTTTATGATATTCCTATACAACGAGGTTGTTGCAGTCGATGATTATTATTTTCCATAAGCGCAAAGCCCACATACATGCGGCATAGTGATCGCAGACTTATCAAATTTACTGTATTTCAACCTCTGAATTATCGTTACAATTGAAGCGTTTTGATGAAATGGACATGTAAACACTTTAATTCTTCCTCCTTATATTATTATTTTTTTTTATATACACATCTTATTATTTTGCGATATTAAAGACATTTGAACATACCTGTTTTTTCAAGAACCGTAAAAAAGTACAACACATGAATCCTAAAATTAAACATTCCTAAAACTTAAATTAAAATAATAATAATAATAATAATTCATTCATAAAATTAACAAAAAGTTCTATATTTCGTCCAAAAGACGCAATTTTCCATTTATTTCTCGAAACGTGACCAACGCGCCAAGAAAGATGATGTAAAAAGTCTTAAGTTACCCATAATAATATCCCTCTTCCTCTCTAACATCCAAAAAAGTTTTTAACATTTTGGCAATCGTCCTTACGTTATCCGTTCGTGAAATATTCGGTGATTAAATAAAGCGAAAATTACTATTCGAAAATATTGGTAGGAGAAATTAAGGATTGTACCCTATACGTCGCATATGCTGACACTCGTAGTGAAGGACTTAAGAAAGTATTCAATTTGATTTCATTTTTTTGTATGATATTATATAATGGCACCGGTCACCTGGAAACTTTACAAAGTCCACTATTTCAGAGTTTCAAAAAATATTGATAAAAATTAAAAGCTTATCATATCTTAATCTCTTTAAGTTGTCAAATTTATAGTTAAAAGGTGATGAAAAAAAAAAAAAAAAAAATGAACTTCATACATGTATATTTTTTCCCAGGGCAAACTTTTGTTGCTTATAACCAACATTTCTCAAAGCCACGAAACATCTTTATAGCCACGAAACATTATCAAATAAATCATTTGTTTGCCATACTGAAATACAGGCTATTTTGGGGAAATGGAGGGGGGATGTTTATAAGAGTTCTCAATGAGACAAAAAAAATTATTAAATTATTTTAGGCCTTCTCCTCCCCCCCCCCCCTTTCCCAGAAAAAAAAGGGAAAAACTGACATGTATAGATGATATTGAAATGCATTGCCGGTTTTAGAGAGAGGATTAAATCTGATGCTTTGTATTATTTAAATTGTACAATTCTTTACTTTTATTGTTTATTTTACAAATTATTTTAAAATCTCTTATTTCTGTTATGTGTCCCCCTTCTCTTTAAGGACATTGATGATCTGCCTCGTAGTCCATCGGATGATCCATTTTCATTACCTCCTCAAAACGGTAGTCATTCTGTTTGGGGCATTAAAAATTAAGTATAAATAAAACACGAAAATACTTTGTAAAAAAAATTAGAAACTATGTTTTATAGGAAAGTTGAAAAAAATATCGTCCAGGCCGTAGTGGCCCGTGACTACTGTTCAAATTAATCAATTGCTATTGCAAGTTAGATGGTGTTTAAAAATGCTTAAAATTTATTGAGGCTTAAATTATATTTTTCCCTATATATTATGTATAGCATTAATAAGCAAATGTATTTTTTTTATCTGATGCTTTGTATTTTTTAAATTGTACAATTCTTTACTTTTATTGTTTATTTTACAAATTATTTTAAAATCTCTTATTTCTGTTAATTGTTCCCCTTCTCTTTAAGGACATTGATGATCTGCCTCTTAGTCCATCGGATGATCCATTTTCACTACCTCCTCAAAATGGTGGTCATTCTGTGTCAACTGTAACTAAAAGTGTCAGCCAAACAGGTAAGTGTCACAAATTTGTGCTACATTGGTTAATGAGAATGTCTCTCTAACACGTCTGGAAGTGCAATTAAGCTTTTTTTGAGAAAAATGTGATAAAACATGCAACGAGAAAATATTTCTTCCATCATTTTTAGGAAAATCAGAACAATTTATGTAAAAGTAAAATAACAAAATTTTTCATAACTTATTTTTTAGAGATTATTTTTAATTTATACATTTTAATGCTTAGAATATTTTTAACTACAAAAATAAAGAAATAAAATAGTCCTTAAACATTTGTGCTCAAGATGTAGCTAATTGGGAAATTAAGGAAATCATTCTCTTTTTAATGGTATCTTAAAAGTCTTTCCATATATATATATTTTTTAATCGCCCAAATGATATTAACTAAAATATCTTTAAATACATGTTTTTTGGTGTGTGTGTGTGTGTGTAAGTAAAGAGGCATACACATTGATTAGACACAGATATTTTAGAGCTATATCCTTCATGATATTATGTAATAAAGAAATTCTTCTGAATAACAAATACAACTTTTAAACTGCTTGTTTAATTTTATGTGCATTTTAAAATAGGAAATTTTTATGATTTTGTATGTTTTATAACTTAAAATAAATTTAAAGATCCTCCGTTTTAACACATTCCAACATACACTGCAAAAAATCATTGTTGATTTTACAGTAGTAAAATTAACAGTAATAAACAGTAAAATAAGCAGTAATATACTACCGCGCATGCGTGGCAGTGTATTACTGTTTATTTTACTGTTTATTACTGTTAATTTTACGGTATAATACTGGCAGCTGTATTTTACTGTTTATTACTGTTAATTTTACGATACAATACTGGCAGCTGGGGTGCCAGTATTATACTGTAAAATCAACAATTATTTTTTGCAGTGTAGTTGAAAAGTGTTAATGAGTTCGGTTTGTCTTATCGTATGTCTGTCTGACCGTCTATCTGTCTGTAAGCACTCTACACTTGGATTTCATCGACATTAATGTATGTTATTAAGGTTATACAGCATGTTCCACTTCTATAGCATCTTCTCTATTGAAGATGACGTATGTAGCTGTTATAGTTCGTTTACAGGAACGCACAAAAAATTCCATTCTAATTCCAAATGCCTTCGGTTTGTCTTGTCCTCTGTCTGTCTGACCACCTGTGAGTCCGACATCGCTCTAACTCTCGTAAATATACTTGTATTTCCGCGACATTGATATATGTTACTAAGGTTTATTATAGGAAGTGTCCTATTGAAGATGAAGTATATAGCTGTTATAGTTCGTTTACAGGGACACACAAAATAATTCCGTTACATTACGGTCTATGGTTAAAGTTCGTTTGCGGCGCATTTTAAGAAATTAAGATACACCAAACATAATGAAATTGATATGCATCACTGAGATGGACTATAACATGCTTTCTATAGAGCATGGAGTAAGAGTAGCATTTATAGCATGTTTACAAGAGCACATAAAGAATGTCATTATATTATGACATATAGGAAAAAATTGTTTGCGGTGTGTTTTGATCATGTTACACTTCTTGAAACGTAATGAAATTGATATTTATCACTGAAGTGCATTACAAGATAGTTTCTTTAAATTATGGAGTCTATTGAATTAATCGTTCATTTGCAGAGACACTCAAAAGAATTTGGTTTCAGCATGGACTATAAGCAATTATTGCTAAAATGCGTTTTCAGCTGTGGTATTTATTTTTTGATAGTGTTATGGATTTTACAGCTTAGCAACATTTAGTATATTGAGACATATTATTAATATATAAATAAATTCATATGCAGGGCTATGCAAAAATCTTAATATATTGCCGTCTATAGATGGTAATTGCTGTAAGGGCGATTTTAGTTGTGTTATGCGTTTGCTAGCTGATCTAATATATGGTATGTTTCAAAATCTGTAGATTATATACAGATCTGCACAAAAAATTTCCAATTACCTTCTATGAGCATTAAATGGAAAGTAAATTTTCAAATGTTTTATGCGTTTTATAGCCGAATTAAATTTTCGCAATGTATATAAATCTGTAGATCATATACAGGGTTACACAAAAGAATTCGAATATATTTTGTGCGTTTTCTAAATTTTTTATTTCGATACCTTCTTTTACCTTATTAATTAGGGAAATTTCGTTACAGTATTCTGGAAGTGTTGGAAAGTGTTCCATAATCTATGTGTGAGACATGATTTTTCTTTCTTGTTTTTCTTTTCGTTATATTAAAAAACTGTGCCTTATAAATATATACATATTTGTCTGTAATTTTTAAAAAATAATAAATAAATAAATAAAAAGGCCTGATGAATATATTATTTAAAAGCCTAGAGCAGTAAGTACTTTTATAATCACAAAATTATCATAAGAATGCATGCACCTAATTAATTAAAATCTGCATATTTCAAAACAAAAAGTTCTACTGTATTAATTTACCTCAGGAGCTCCAGCTTATCCAGACTATATATATTGTGTCTTGATGAATTTTACTCTTAATGTCTAAGTATATTAAATCACTCGAGGAAAATAAAATGTATACCTATTTCTTTTCCAAAATTCTAAGCTATAAAGATAATTTAAGTTAATTAAATTTCAAAATCTAGGGAGGGACAATGGCCTTCTTCTGGTTCCCCTTACCGACGCACGTGATAAAATTCCACTAAAAGATATTTCAAACAATTTCATAATCATCAAAACTTTAGCATTTCAAAACTAACAAAAAAAGTAAATTCACGAACTAGGAGTTTAAATATTTCATTTAGTCAAACTTTTGGCAGGTGTTTGAAGAAACAGCTGTAGCTCGCATTCTAATAAGGATATGGTTTTGAAATTTTGTTATGATGTAGCTTAGGGTACACAGACTGTTTTAGTATTCAAAATTAATATTTTTTCAAATTTCAAATTTTTTTAAATGCTAGGTGTCTTTAGGAATTTATTTATATGTTAATTACTCAGTACATCATTTATTTTACTGAATTTGAAAAGATACTTAACAGTTATACCCAAAAATGGCTGTCAAGCGTAGTGGAATATCTTAAAGTCTGAATAAGTTTAATTATGTTGAATTTGCAACTATAGAGATTGAAATTTTTATAAAGAGCAAAATACATTAATCAAAATTAAATGAAATTAAATTGGATGCATTTTAAACATGCATCAGTAATACAGGGTAATCATAAAGAAACCGATATATGAATCCTTAGCGGCTGCTTCGTTCAACCAACCGAAATAAAATGTGAGATATAGTTATTTGAAGGTATGCGCTCGAGACTGGGCTGAACAAGAACATTAGAGCCTGCATGGTTACGGTTACCGTGAAAACATTTCGAAATTTCGAATGGCAATACCCACTTTTTCGTATCTCAAAATAAGCAGTGTATTAAAAAATCATAAATGGCGTTGGAACGTTACATGTAGCATGAAAAACGGGCTGGGGAAAAGTGGGTGTTGTCTTTCGAAATTTTTGCACTGTAACTATAACCGTGAAAATCTCATTGTTTTTGTTCACCACAATCTCGAGAGCATACCTTCAAATAACTATATCTTACATTTCATCACATTTCATTCCTATATTGGCAAAGTTTCTTTATGACCACCCTGTATATTGGTTCTTAACTTTCTTTTACATAATTATTTATTTAATCCATTAACTAATTACTGTATAATATTTCTATTTTTTCATTGTAAGAAAGACATAGACATGTCCAAAAATATTATTTTTTAAATAAGGAATTGAATCATTGCCATTATTAAGCAGAAACCTGTTTTTACATAAAAAGAGAGAGAGAGATATGTTTATCCAAAATTTTGAAAATATCTGGTTCTTAGAGATTGTAGAAGACAACAATGACTTAAGGCATTGAATCAATAATAGTACTTTTGACCCTAGTCAATAAATTCCATATATATATTAGAATAGAATACAGAATTTTTTTTTAAACAATTGTATATCAGAAATGAGTTTATCATTCTTAAAGAGTAATATCTTTCTTTGTAACAGATTCCAGAAAAATAAATATCACTAACAGTAGAGCCATTGAATCTGTCTTTAAATGGAGGTTAAGAATTTTCTAATGATCCTGTACTGCAAAATACTCAGCTATTCACTGCTACTGCGAATATGTTGTTTAACTCAAAGTATCACATTTCAGACGATTAATAATGGATTGCTGAATGAATAAAAAATAAGAGACTGGAAAATTAAGAGAAAAATTTAAGTTGAAATAGAAAAAAAATAAGAGATGCTGGGAAAATGATGCCTTTTTTTGTCATAGATTTTTAACTGGAACTAAGAAGAATTTTTTTAGCTTGATGACTTGTTTATTTTCGACTGTAGTATTTTTTTACTCTTAGGCATAAATTTTTGTAGCTTATTTTTAGCTCTATAAGTGATTTTTCATTGTATTGTGTATTTTTTTTTATATAAATTTTAGCCATGTGTTTTTTGTCATGTGATTTATTCAACTGTTAACTAAAAATGCAGTGACCTCTCACTTTTGTACAATTAAAAGGACCAGTTTAAATTCGCACATAACTAAGAGTGAAGCACAGAACCTGATTTAGGATAAGCGAACCCCTAAAATATTTTTTAAATAAAAAAAAAAAAAAAAAAAAAAAAAAAATCAGATAACCCTGTTAGAGTAAATATTTCCATATTAACCTTTGGTTAATATTAAAATATGCAATGAATATAATATAAAAAAAACTATAATATGTTAAAATATCTTATAATATATAACAACAAATATCCGAATATTTATAATACATTAAAATATATTATTATTATTATGTTCCGATTGCCTTCCAATCACAAGCCGTAAGTTATAGCTAGTCCTTAGCTAGTGCATACATCCTGCTCTGGTGGTATATAAGTAAGAGGATGTTGTGCGTTAATTGTTAATATGGGTGTAATATTATAACAAATAAAATGATCAATTTTATTATGCTTGATGTAAGTCATAACATGGGGCTCATCAATCACACGCCTTAAAACGCACTTGTGACCGTGTAGCCTCTTTAAATTTATGCATATAATTAGATATTTTGTACTTATGGATAATAAGTGTTAATTTTTATTCAAAGAAAAGAAAAGTTCTGTACTTGTACAGTGTTTTAGGTAGATTTCGTAAGAAATACTACCTATTACATTCTCCCCTATGTTGGAATTTCTGAAAATTTTTTGCAGATCTACGCCGATCATGACTCCCAGAACTCAAAACCATCCCCAGTTCGAAACTTTATATATCTATCTATCCATGTCAATTTTTTAGGGGCACGATAACTTCAATAATTCTGCACAAATCTCTTCCAAACTGATACATAAAATAAAGGGTCATAAAATCTCGGTCAAGTTCGTTAATGGGGAAAATCGAACCAGGGGGGGGGGGAGGCTTTTGTGAAAACAGAAACCCCCATAACTTCTTAATTATGATACGTATCGAATCTGTTTAAAGTTATTATTACTTCTAAGGAAAGGGCCGCAAGGGGGGGGGGGGTCACATCTGTTGTAAAACATTTCTTTTTTTTTAAGTTTAGAATTCGAGGGGTGATTAATGAGGACTTCAAGGGGAGGGGGGGCCCTCGGGGAACTCCTCTTCCCCACATAATCAAAATGTCCCCTGCGGAAGGTTTGAGATTTTGCTTGGTAATGGTGTTTGAAAGTGCAAATCCACCCCACCTACGCCCCTCCCTGAGATAAAAAATTCCTTCACGAAGAAAAGTGTTTAAAATCAACCTGGTTGTGCTCCTTTCTGAAAATAATATGTACAGCATGACACTACACTTTATAATAGAAAAAAAAAAACTTCTAAAACAACCTTATACACTTTAATAACCAAATATTTTTGTACCTAACTGTCATTCAAAGTGGGGCTCATAAATGAGATATCTAAAACATTTCTTCCCCTATACATGATGCTAGGACATTGAAAAATCTGCATATAACTGAGAGGTCATTGTATTTCTGTTTTGTTTTTTCAACTGTATAGTCATTTTTCTTGTTGTTTTTGTTGTTGTTGTTGTTTTGAGATGGTATTTTTTTCTACTGTAAACAATGTTACCAATGTTTTTATAAATGTATTTCATGAGCTGTTAAGATTTTTTTAGTCCTTTATATGACTTTTACCTGTAAATAAAGTGATTTGAATATTGATGATCTCTTTTTTTTTTCTTTTTAGAGTAATCTTATTATTTTGATTTAAATGCTAAACATATTCACTTAATAATAATTTGAGTTGAGATTGGAGTGAAATATATTTTTTTACATCAAACTATTAATATTTTAGTGCATTACGATCTGACTGATCAATGTCCTTAAAAGTTTTAAACTCTGCTACATTTCCGATTTTGACTACATTGTTTTGTCAATAGTAGAATGACCCATCAGATTAGAAATATTTTACTACTACCCTATAGTGTACAAATATATTTAAATATTTCTATTTTAAATATGAAATTGGAAGAAAAAAAATTCAATGGTAATTTTTACACAAAAATAATTTTTAATTTTTGCATTTTCAAATAGATGGTAATTGAAAGAAAGAAATAAGAAAAAACATTTTAAAATATTTTTAACCCTTTTGTGGACAGTACTTAGCTGTGGCTATAAAATAACAATAAATTTGATTGTATATGCAATGCAGTCATTGTCTTCAAAAGACTTCATGTAAACACAAAATATCAAATATCGTTGCTTTTCTAAAAAAAAATAATAATAATAATAATAATAATAATAATAATTTTAAAAAAATCATAAACTATGCATTTTATAAAATATTTTCTTAAAACAAATAAACAATTTTATAGTTATTTTTTAAGAAACATTATAAACAATTCTCCTTTACCACATTATGTTACAGTGATGTTAAGCTACACTATGTAATTTTATGTTACACTGTGGTAAAATTCTCATTTTCCATATTTTGTTCCAAAATAATTAAATTAAAAATAAAAATAACAAACAAATAATTATTCTAAGAAAACCTTTGTTAATTTAAGCAATTAAAAAAATCCCTCATGCATACATTGCCTTATTCTAAGTATTATTTTTTTTTTTTCAGAATTCCTTAAACGGCGAAATTTTGCACTTTTCTCTTTTACTTATAGATTGTCTACCTTTTCCAAATACACATTTATCCTTAAAACCTAGATGCATTCTGAATTGTTATACCAACGTTATTCTCTATGTAATTTCAATTGGCTTCTCAAAAACATCCGACCTCCCCACTTCATCCCTTGTTTTATATATATACACACACACACACATACATATATATATATAATAAGCTGGTCCGCCCGATATTGCTCGGGACCGTGATAATAACCTTAAATAAACACCATATTTGTATTATTTTTTATCTTTAACTCAATTTCGTAAGAATTTATATTTTTAATGACAAAATCGCAAAAACACACTGATAATTAGTGATATAAGTGCTCGTAAGTAAGCATTTTTTCTACTTTTGTTTTGTTTTGTTTTCGCGTCAGGTCCGCTAACAATACAAAAAAAATAATAGTTTTCGTCGTCCGAACTCTCTGAAATTTTAGTAGTTTATAAATATAACTGTATCCAAGTCTTCTATAAAATTTTGTGAAAATATATGCATATTAAATATTAAAAACGTTGCCCGAAGCCGAGCATTGCTGCGCAGAAACACCCCATTATTATGCGTAAAGGTCGAAAATTTCTAAGATTTTATTTTTTAAAAATATTTCTTCTCATCCGAACGTTTCGAAATTGTTGTTGGTGATGTAAATCTGGTCTACCGAGATGTTCTAAAAAGATTATGTCGAAATACGGATGTTTAGTTACTTTTAGCGTAAGGAAAAAAGTCGTCTCGGGATGCGCGAAATAACCTGCATTCGTCGGTATTTTTGAAAGGGTTAAAATTCGTATTTTTTAAAACCAACTCTACCATCAATTTGAAGAAGGTTTAGTCTTTAAGAACATATTTTTGATTTGTCTGTATATCTAAAATTGCGCCGTTGAGGGACGTTGCCGTAAGGGGGAAAAGCATCCACACGGGAAAACTAACCTTAGAAAAAAAAATAATTAAAAAAAATCAAAGGGTTAACATATATTTTTTTTTTCAAATTGAATACGGCATTTGAGACGTAAGGGTGCGATCTTTCAGAATATGTCTTTCATTTTTAAATAAATCAAATGATTTAGTCTATAGAAGTTGAAACAGAATGACGAAATAAACGCGTTCTTCATTTTTGCCAGTTGTGTAAATCGGGTTCTGGGCATACGCTAACGCCTCCGCCGACTCTGAAAAAAAAACTTGAGCATTTGATGAGTTTTTAATTAATATCTCGGCTCAAAGATCAAAAGATTAAAATTCTGGGCATCAGGACCTGCCTTGGACTACCTAAATCCAAATTTTCAGATCTCGAGGGACTGTAGATTTCGCTAGCTATCGCAGACAGACAGCACACACACACAGAGCGAAACTTTCTTTTATTAGTATAGCTATACCGCTGACCAGGCCCCTACCTGCCGGTCTGAGTGCCGAGCTTGACAGGTTAGTACCTGGCCGCGGAACGATATTCGCCAGATCGCTGTGATCCACCTGACACGAACCTTGCCGTCATCGCTGCAGTGCTCTTTAGTGGCTTGCTTCAGTTTTTTTGTTTTTTGTTGTTTGTTCTCAGTTCATGGTTTCTATTTAACTTTGGTGATTTGGCAGATTAAAAAAAAAAAGAAAATTAAGGGGAAAAGGGGGGGGGGGTCACTCTTCACAACACTCGTAGAAACCGCCTGGATCGGGCGGTTATGTATTCGCACTGACAATCGTGAGAGAAAACCTGAAAAAAGAAATGAGTTAATCTATTGTGTTAGTACATGGGTTAGCACACTTTAACTAATTAATAATATTTTAAAATTAGAATTAATTAACTTACAATTATAAAGACTACTGACCTCAGATTATGACCGGGAAAATGACCTTGAGAAATCAATTGGAATTATATATAGTATAATCTGTTTTCCAGCTCATTTACCTTTCACAGACTTTTAATGTGACTTTCAGCTAAATTGATTTTTCAATGCTTGTAGATTAAATTTCAATAATTATGGAATGGTTTGTCTCTAAACTATTCGCTTAAGAGGCTAACTTCACTCGCGGGAAAACACCCGCTCTCTAATGTTGATTCTATGGAAGAAATCTTTTAAAATATATCGTTTGTATTTCAATATTTTTTTTTTTCGCATTGGATAGCTGAGGTATATCTCTACGCAAGCCATTTTTTACTTTTTCGATTTTGGTTGCAATTTTTTTTTTTTTATGAAGATACTTTCAATTTCGAAACCGGTTCCGAAAGTGAAAGTATCCTAATAAAAAAAAGCATGTAAATAAAATCGAAAAGGTAAAAAATGACCTGCGTAAAGATCAACCTCAGCTATCCAATGCAAAAAAAAAAAAAAAAAAAAAAAAAAATCATTTAAAAATATTGAAATACAAACGAGATATTTTTTAAATGTTCACCCATAGGATTAATATTAGCGAGCGTGTGTTTTCCCGCGAGTGAAGTTGACCGTTAACTTTTTGAATGAAAATACTTTTCATCCGAACATAAGATAGATATGTGGATATATCATTTAAAAATTGTATGTGTCATGTGTGTGTTATGAAGAAGCTTAAAAAAGTGTTAATGATTATTTTTATGAGTAGGGGAGACCCTTGTACCTAGGGCCACTTTCTGTTTAATGCATAGAAACTGGAATACTTACCACTTTTAAAGCTGTTAAATTAACCCTTTATCTACCGAATTATGAATTAACAAATTGTTCAATCTCAATAATTATCTTCCTTGATGTCTGAAGGTATATTAGACAATTTATATAATAATAATATGAAATTTAGATAAGGTTTTTCACTAAAACTGATTTAATAATGTGGTAGTAATAGCTCTTTTTGTGAAATATTTACAAGAATAATTAGATTAATTAACAGAAAATGCTGTTAAGGAAATATCACAATTCTTTATCGGAACAATGTAAATAAATGTATTGTGATCCTATCATTAAATAGAAAGGTTTTTATAGTTGCAAAATTTTCATATAAAAATTTTTAAAAAGAGAAGATCTACACTTATGTAAAAGGCTGAGAAAAATACTACTTTATAAAATATTTAGCTTTCACTGTTTTGCTGTGCTTTCTAAATGTGATCCAGAAAAGTATTTTGTATAAAAACAAAACCTTATTATCATTATTAGACAGATTAAAGAAATGTTACACAAAGTTTTCTCTGATGGTACTTAAAAGTACCGTCAGTAGATAAAGGGTTAATGTGCACTCATATCTACAGTATGTACTTCTTATTGGAAGTATGGTACATACTATCAAATTAGAAACTATGCCAAATAGAAGCATTTTCTTCAAACAATGCAAATGACCCTAGATACAAAAATACCAATGTACCTAGGGTCATTAGTTATTGCCTCTAGGGCTATTCTTTGAAATTTTGTATCTATACTCTACAATAAGTAAGAAACCTATCTTATTTTTTTTTAACAAACAATCATCATCAGCGAGTAAATAATTCACTGCTTTTAAATATGTTTAAAATTTCAACTTTTCTTCTCTCTCTTTTTTTTTTTTTTTTTTTAATAATAATAGGGTAGTAGAAATTAATTTTCAAAAATTCTAGCGTTAAGTTTTACACATAAAATGAAAATACTTTTTTCGTTAATTATCGTACATTACAATTTGAAATATTATCTAGGGCCATGAATCTAGGTACAGGGCACTTATGTGGCGCCAAATTAAACATTGGGTGATTTTCACACAAAATGGGCTCTAATAAAAATTCCACACAGATAGGTGATATATTCGATATCGCATTTAGCTCTTCAGATAACGATTAAAACTATGTGTTGTAGTTAAAAGAAAAAATATTTTACTTTGAAAACTAACTACTGCAAAATTTTGCTGTTGTTGCTACTCGCCCAGATGAATAATAATTTTGATCCATATATTATTTAAAAAAAAAAAAAAAAAAAAAAAAAAAGACAGTGGCTCTAAGTACAAAGGTCCCTCTTATAGAATAAAGCTGATTTTCAACATTTAATCAAGTTCTAAGAAAAAAAGAAATTTCAAGAAAAAGAAGAAGAGTTGATTTCCTGAGTTGTTCAATAATTTTAAAAATGGGAGCAGCTTACACTGTTTATGTGCATTTTACAGTACACTGTACAAGTACCAACTTTTGACATCATATTTAGTTTTTTCGGTAAAATTTACCTTAGGAAACCAGACGAGAAGTCATTTGGTCGAGTAGTTTAGAAATTATGAAACTTTAAAGTTTGGAACTCCGAACGTTAAATTCATTTGTAATCGTTGCAAAACAGACTCCAATGCGGGTAGTTTTTTAAGCATAACTCAAAAACTATTTGGCGGAATGAGCTATAATTTTGGATTCACATATTTGAAGCTTCTAGAAATTGATTTGCGTTAAATAACGTGCAGTGCAATCTGTTTTTGGCAACGATTACAAATGATTTTTGAAAAAGATTTGTCACATTTAAATGAATATATCTAAATTTCTGTGAAAGATAAAGTTATAAGACTTTATAAAATGTTTATTGGTTATACACTGCAAAAAATAACTGTTGATTTTACAGTATAAAACTGGCACCCCAGCTGCCAGTATTATACCGTAAAATTAACAGTATTAAATAGTAAAATAAGCAGTAATACGCTGCCGCGCATGCGCAGTAGCGTATTACTGCTTGCGCGGCAGCGTATTACTGCTTATTTTACTATTTAATACTGTTAATTTTACGGTATAATACTGGCAGCTGGGGTGCCAGTTTTATACTGTAAAATCAACAGTTATTTTTTGCAGTGTATATCCTTTAAATTGTCTTCGGAATGTTATGTTTTGAGAGTAAATTTTTAAAATGTGAGTCTCGTAGTAAAAGATCTCTTTTATTATGTTAATAAATATTTTTGTAAATCCGAAGACAAATTAATTTGCTCTTTTTGTACTCAAAAATAAAAGCAACTAGTCGGATGTGCCAATCAAAAACTTTCTTCTATCTCACACAGGTTTCAAATACACTAAAAATAATCAGCGCCAATTTATATCAAGGTCTAACTGTGAATATAAAGTTTTATTAAATTCCGTGCATTAGCTCTTGAGATATGACTATTGCTAAAATGATGTAAATACTGCAAAATGTGGCATACCAGCGCCACCTGTTGGGAGATTTGGACCAAAACCTAATCAACAACAACTTATGTCAACGTCTAACTGAATCTGAAGTTTCATGAAAATCCGTGCATTAGGTTCTTGAGATATAGTTATCGTGATAATAATGAAAAAAGTAGCATAGCAGCGCCACCTGTTGGGCTATTTACACCAAAACGTAAGCAGCATCTATTTATGCCAGTCTAACAGAATCTGAAATTTAATGAAATTCCGTGCATTAGTTCTAGAAATATAGCTATCGTAAAAATCGTGAAAAAAGGGATATAGCAGCGCCACCTGTTGGGATATCTACACCAAAACGTAATCAGTGTATTTATGTTAAGATTTAAATGAATCTGAAGTTTGATGAAAATAGGTGCATTAGTTCTTGAGATAGAGCTATTACGGAAATCGCGAAAAATGCAGCATAGCAGCGCCACCTGTAGGGCGATTTTCACCAAAAACTAATCAGCACCAATTTATATCAGGGACTAACTGAATATAAAGTTTTATTAAATTTAGTGCATTAGTTCTCGAGACAGCGCTCACAAATTTTTTCTCACAGACAGACATTTTCTAAAAATAGTCAAATCGTGTTCAGGACCTTCTAAAACGTATAAATCCTTCGAAAACCGGAAGTCGAAAATTTTCATGAATCCAATACTTTCTTCTTGTAAAGACAGAAGAATGTAAACAGAATGAAAAATAAGAAGAGCTCTCTCAGAAGATGTATAAAATATTTAAACGTGGCTAAAATTTAAAGTTTCTCAAATATAGTTTTTTTAATGAATTTGTATTTACAAAAGAATGTACATAAATATACATTTCAAGGGGGTGGGGGGGAATGAGTGAAAAATATTTATAGAGAAAAAAAAAATGTATCTCGGGCAACCTTAATGGATATAGTAAGCAAGTTTTGAATCACTCGTGTTACAAAACATGCTTTATAACACATACTAATTCATTCTACACACACATTATAGTAGGACTCCTGATGCTATTAAAAGTTGTAGTAAAATTATCTTTCCATGGGGACTTAAAATTTACACCGAGTGCTGGTTGCCAGAAATTATACTGATTATTTTATCAGTCTCACAGAATAAAGCGACTTGGAAACAAATACGAGTGTTATAAACAGCAACAAGGGCGTCGATAAGGATGGGTAGAGAAGGGCCAACACACAGAGAGGGCAGAGCACATTTTACAAAGTAATAAGAAAATATTAATATTTATTAATTATTAATTTTTTTATTGTTTTTTTATGTTGATATATATATTTTTTTTTTCCTTGCACTGAGGTTCTGACAACAACAAAAATCTTAGTTTAGCATATTTTCCTTTTATATTCTCCATTTTTTAAAAAGCGGGTTTAATAAAATTTTGAAAATGATCGTCATTTTGACAAACGGAGTTTCTCCAAGTTTTCAGCTCAGCGATTAATTTCAGAAAGAGCGTTTTGGCACAGTTTCGAAAAAAATGACCAAGAGCCTGGGCTGCAGATCACAAGCATATATGTTTCATAATTACCAACTTTCCTGTTTTTTTTTTTTTTTTTTTTTTTTAAGTAAAAAAACGTAATAGTTTTATTAAATAAATTTGTGGTACCACATTTGTTTTTTACACTTGGGAAAAAACAAAACAAAACAAAACAAAAAACAGAAAAGTTGTCATCTATACTGTTTCAAACTCTTGTTGGATTTATTTCCGGTTTCAAATCCTATATTTCAATTTGAAGGCGTCCAGGAACAAGAATCTCATTGAAACAAAATCAATGTTTATCTCTGCGATTATAACAACTGAAAAGAGCTAAACTAAAGATAACATGTACTTTAGTGCAACGTTTATAAAGGAACAATAAGAAAAAAAAATTAACATATATAGAAAAGAGTAATATAAACAGATTACTTTTTTTTAGTTTAACTCTTCTGTACGATCAATAATAGTTGTTTAAATGCATGATAATGGGATGATTACATAATTCAGAATGTGCATAATTCATAAATGATAATACATTATTCATAATTATAATTTGCAATTTATTTTGAGCTTGTGTACTTCTCTTCAAATAATCTCCAAAACTTTTCAAATTATGTGTTAGCGTTCTTCAAAGATCATATAAAATGTTGGTCATTCCAATGTTCATTGTTTATAATTAAAATAGGAAATATAAATGCAGATTTTTTTTTCTCTTTTCTTTTTCTTTATCTCTTAACCAACTGCTGGTGAAAATGTTTAGTGAAGATGGTTTTAAAATAAAAACTATTCTCATATATGTAATTTTTCAACATTGAACTTTGGTCTGCACTGCAAAAAATTTTACAGTTGATTTTACAGTATAAAACTGGCATCCCAGCTGCCAGTATTATACCGTAAAATTAACAGTATTAAACAGTAAAATAAGCAGTATTACTGCTTGCGCGGCAGCGTATTACTGCTTATTTTACTGTTTAATAATGTTAATTTTACGGTATAATACTGGCAGCTGGGGTGCCAGTTTTATACTGTAAAATCAACAATAATTTTTTGCAGTGTGTGCGAATCCATTTGCACTGAATTGAAGGGTAATATATCAGTGTTTTACATTTATATATGTTTTTATTTTATCAGTGAGTTTATTTTTTTTATATTGAAGTACCTACGTATAGTCAGTGTTTATGTTCACCTATATGTTGCATAAATTGTAGTCAGTGAGAATAGTCGTTGAGCTTGAAACTATACAGACATTTTTTTTTTCCATCTAATAACAAAAGATTTTTATTAATATCAATGTTAAATACAGCTATGAATGAGCAACAAAATGCATACTGGATGTTATTTTGTGTTTAAACACGTGGATTTCCACATTAGTGCGATTTGAAATTCCGTAACTTCAAATGATATAACTTTGTTGGAAATATAGTGATAATTAAATATAATGCATGATTCCTATACTAAATTTAATGAGGAATCGAACCGCGATATATATTTTAATTAAAAAATTTATTTACTAATGGAAAATACAAATTAATGAAAGCATGTTTTCAAAAAACGCCTACGATTTGATTTTTGGTCGAGGCAAATTCGCACTAGCGTGAAGTTTACGGTTTAAAGCATAAATAATTGATTTAAAGAATGAATCTCCCTAATTTTTTTCTTGTTGTATTTATGTGAAAGTATTTTGAATTTTGTAATTCATGTGCTACAATAATACATAATGTTTCTTGTAAAGCTGATTAAAATCATTATTTCAAAACAAAATTAGAGTTTGAAAGTTTCGTTGAGAGGTCAAAATACTTTAAATATCATTTCCGCAAATTAGTGAAGTAGAAAATAGAATTAGTGTGCAATGCTTACATTTGCTCATACCTATTGAATAGATTGCCTAATTGTTCAACTTGCTTATTACAATAGCCACTCGTTACATTGGACAATCGAATATATCACTCTCTTTTCAAGTCTCCCGAATAAAAGACTAATAAGTTATATCTGAACTGCACTTTTTAAGTAACTTTTAAATGTACGTTGATTACAGCAATTCTCTATCATTATTTTAATAAGAAATTTGTAATATGTGCATAAACTGACATTTAGGAGGGAGGGGTGAAATTTCTTAAGAATCGGCCACTATAGGCCATATTGCTAAATAAGCGAGAACTTTTGAAGAGTCCTCCAACGAATTATATGACGATCTGAACAAATGTGACTGTGTAAGGTTTTCGGGATTATCCCTGTACGAGGATAACCCTGAAAATCTTGCTAATGGCCGCAACAAGGCTCCACCCAAAAATGCCAAAATATTCAAATAAATGTGACGAAAAGCATATAAATGACTAACTCTCATGACAGAAACAACCACCCATGACAGCGACAACTAACTACCCATGAAAGTGTCAACAAAGACAAAATAAATCTCAAAACTAAAAGATAAAGAGACCAGCGTTTTCCCTCACGATTGTGAGTGTGAGTGCAGACCGACTGATCCAGAAGGTTTGTGCAAGTGTTGTGCAAGAGTGAGTTCTCTCCCTCAAACTCCCCACCCCCCTTTTTTTTTCTCTTCTTTCTTTCTTTTTTTTTTTTTTTTTTATTATCTGCCAATTTAGTAAAGTTAAATAAAAACCATGAACCGGCAAACAAAGAAAACTGTAGCAAGCCACTAAAGAGCACTGCAGCGATTCCGACAAGGCTCTTGTCAGGTGGATCGCAGCCACGCGGTAATCAGGCGATTATCGCCCCGTGGCCAGGTACTAATTCGTCAAGCTAGGCATTCATGTCGGTAGGAATGGCCGGAAAATCTTACACAGTCACCTTGCGCCGATCGCGGTGGTATCGAACCCGCGAACATCGGTCCAAATTCCTTTTTTCCAGCCTGCATTCTAACAATTCGGCTGAATGGTCCCACTGACATTTTGAAGACGAACATAAACTGTTGATTCTTAAAAGTGTTCTTTGTTATATTGGCTTTATTGCCTCTTGATATATGAGATATAAAAGGGTTACTGTATTTCAAAGCTTAGAAAATACAATTAATTTCATAGCAAAATTCATTGACTGAGTTAGGACAGAGCATACACTTTGCACCTCTAAAGCACAACAGTTTCATTATCAGGTTTTCACTTGATGTATTTCAAGATGAGTCCATCCGGTACTGCATCTATATTCAATTCTTAGCGGTGGCTTGGAGTACAAGTTTTAATGCAATATTTATAAAATGTTCACTACATTTGAAATTATATTTAACCAGCATCAAAAGGAGGATAATGTTTTCCAGCATGTTGAGAGGTATCAATATTTACTTTAGAGACCTGGACCTACTTCAATAAACAGAACATTGTTGATTTTTTGCAGGAGGGGGGGGGGGTTACTGCTGATGACATAAGATACTTAATGTTACAAATATGGTGAAAATAGTAATGAATTCCAAAGTGACAAATAAATGTGGATGTTGGATGTCAGTAAGTCAAAGGAATGTGTATTTCAAATATCACGTAGATGAGTATCAAGGGAAAAGTCCTGCCAAAACAAGTACAAATATGGCTAATTCAAATGCATTTAAACATGGATGCCCACAGAACAAAATCCAGGGAGGAACAATATTTTGAACTGTAGTCCGCTGGCAAGGCCTCTTTAAATAGAAAATATAAACACGAAATAAACTAAACTAAGTATTATTTGTCACAAACCCCGAGCAAGACAATTTTTTAACATGTTAACATAAGAAGCAGTACAGAAAATAACAAATAAAAAAGCATTGAAATACAAAAATAAGCTTCTACCGACTTTTTTCTGAAAGAAACACTTTTCTTTCTTTACTTAAAACACTTTTCTTTCCGAAATTCTTAGTTTTTCAGTGCTTATTTTAAGTTACTTAAAAAGACTTTTTTTTTTTTTCAAAATTATCATAGAAAAAGAAAATTTAGTTAATTAAATTAAAAACTCAGGGAAGGACAATGGCCTTCCCCTGAATTCCCCCACTCGGATTTAAGGAAAAATCAAAGCTAAATTGTAATTTCACATTTCCACATATCTGAATTCTCCAACTGATGCTTTCATATTAGTGTGGCAATTCATTTTTTTCTTTAAGGGTACCACAACCAACCACCTGTAATCCTAGCATGTATGTATTTTTTGTCATAGTTTTTCTTTCTTTCTTAATTATTCTAATTTAATCTTTTAAACGTATAATGTATCCATTTCTGTGCACAACCATTTGTTAATATTTTTATTAGTTTTGAGTATACTGAATTTTTTCCCTTTTAACGTGTAGACTCTTTATGTTCCGAAAGAAGACACAGCATTAGTGTATGTGAATCTCCTCCTAAAATCTGTGATCAAACACCTCAAGACAGAGTTATCATCAATGGTCATTTTCCTTCTAGTAATGGACGCTCTAGTCAGTCTTCTAGGTCAGATTACTGGTATTCTGTGAGTATTTTCATATTACTAAAATTATTATTATTTTAAATTGATGCGCAGTGTATAATTTGTGTGTGTGTGTGTGCGTTGGTGAGAGAAAGAGATTGCTTGTGTTTAATAAATAAAATGCTGATGATAATATATTTTTAATCAGTGTTATTTGTATTTTTAAAGAATGTTAAGCGATAAAATTAAATCTGTATGGAGTTCAAACAACAACAAAATTTTAAATGTAATAATCAGGGTCTAGATGTTGTTGGCTTAATCTGTATGCAGTTAAATCACTAATTAAATTTCTAATTAGAGTCTGGATGTTATTGGCTGAAAAATTCTAAAAAATGAAAAAAAAAGGTGACACGAAAATATCTTTTAATGCTAAAAGATTGCATTTTCCAATGCTTGAATGTAAGAATTTGGAATACATGATAAATTAAATGGGGTCATATGACTTTGTTAATTGAGGGGGGTCGGGGCAAGAGAGTGCTAAGCCACATTTTTGAGCTTCTGAGATATTTCAATTTGAAAATTTGATCCAATACTCAAATCAAGCTATATAACCTAAAGTTTTCTCGCGAATGTGTTAGTAACATGTGAGATATTCTGAGAAACAATATGGCATAACTTTAATGCTATTAGTTTTACGTCCTTTGTAAATTAGCTATCTTCATTGGGGACATAAACATCTGTGGCAAAAACGAAACCTGTCACATATGCTGCAACCAAGTGATATTAGAAACAAATTATATGTTGGATATTATAATGTACAATATTAAGCAACATATTACAGTGTTAGATTTATTTCACCAAAAATGTGGCTGGGCACTTCCTTGTCCCGACTCCCTCAATTGCCAGTTTTTTAACAAATCGAACATGAATACTGTGATTTAAGAATTTCCTTGTTTTTAACGTAATGTATACTAAAATAATAATTTTAATTATAATTGCTCCTCAGTTTAAATAATAATAGTAATAAAAAAAAGAGAGAGAGAGAAAAAGGGGGGGGGGGGAACCAAGCTCTTTGAAAATTGACTTTGTTTTCCACATTGTGTTTATTTCACTTAGCAGAATTGTATAGTAATTAATTCGACAACAAAATTTCCTTACAAAATAAACAAACATACAAAATGAAACACCAGACTAAAAAGTAGTTTTAATCTTTACATGAATTCTTATCTATGTATTTCATATTATTGAGATATTAATGTAATTTACAATTAATGCATTTTTTTTTTCATTCTACAGTCCCAGTGGCAATCTTTAGAATGCTTGTCTCTTACCTTAGAAGAAGTTGTACATATCCGTAATGTCCTCACTAAAGCCGAATTAGAATCGTTGATAGTAGAACCAGCTTTATATGAAGACATACGTAAGGGGAAAGTATGTACACAAAATCTGTTTATTTTTATCATTATTTCGTTCTGTGTATTTTATCAAATATTTAAAAAAAAAACGTTTTTGTACTCTTATAGGTGTGTTTTACTTGTAAAGAAGTGCGGTTTTCATTCTTTGGACCGTGGGGTGTAAAATGCAAAATGTGTGAAAGGACAGTTTGCGACAGATGTAGTAGCAAAGTAAGAAATTTTAATCAATTATGGTATATAGATACACTGCAAAATAAAAAGTGTTGATTTTACAGTATAATACTGGTATACTGTAAAATCAACACTTTTTTTTCATGTATTTCTGGCAACTAAATATATCAATTTTTGCCATCCTTTACTCATATCTTCTTAATCTTAAAGCTTGATGCTGATATATTACATTTTCAGAAAATTGTGTTTTCTAAATATTAAATACTATTTTTAAAAAGCAATAAATTTTGACTATTTTACTGAAATTAAAAAAAAACTTACCGCATTTGAAGAATAGTTTTAAATTTAGAAATGTAGAGTTTGAATATGTAATATGTTGTTATATGACGCTTAAAATTAAAAATATATATATTACTAGCAAGCTACGCCCGCTGCGCTGGTCGGCTTCTAGAAATGAATTTTGAAACAAACGAAATATATCGTTTTATTTGACCTTGTATTTGAAAGAAATCTGTATATTTACCTGAAATATCCTACCACATTACTGAAAAATGACGCCATTGCGCTATTATATTTTCTAATGCGCAGTCAAAATTTTAGCTGTTAAGGACCAATTTGGTCATTTACAGTTAGGGTTTGGTAAAGAACGATAAAACTATATGCAATATACTAAAACCATCACTAAAAATTATCGAACTAACAATGCAAACAAATTAACTAACAAAATCCATCCAGTAGAAGTTTTTATATAGGCTAATCTTTGATAATCGGGTTTATCTGATTATAGAGCTTTTCCACATAATCCTAAAATTAACAATGAACGATGTGAAATATACTAAAACCATCCTTAAAACTTATCGCAAAAAATACGCTCAGTAAAAACTTTCAAAAAGGCTAATCTTTCGGAATCGGGTTCACTTGATTATATAACCTTCACACATAACTGTTTGACTAAGCAACGTAGAACAATATATAGCACAGTAAAACCATTCCTGAAATAGCATCTAACTAACAATACAATTCTCATCAAAATCTGTCCAGTAGAACTTTTTCAAAAGGCTAATCTTTCATAATCGGATTCACCTGATTATAGAACTTTCCCCATAACTCTATAAGCAAGGTAGAACGATATGTTATACTGTAAAACATTCCCTGAAAAAATAGCTATCTTACAGTTTAAGTTCTATGAAAATCCATTCAGCAGAACTCGAGTTATAAACAACCGGAACGAAATTTCATACATATAAGGTTGAAGTAAATAGAAGTATATTGCTATTAATATAATTTACATTTGAGTAAAAAAAGGAGCTTTTCGGTTAGCCGAGCGCCAGTGATATATGTACATATATATAAATATAAATTCATGCATATAAATGTATATATATGTATATATATATATATATATATATATATATATATATATGTATATGTGTATATATACATGTATATATACCACTGGCGCCCGGCAAACCGAAAAGTACAAAAAAAAATACTCCAAAAATACTGTCGTTCACTTGAAAAATTGGACTAAAATAAAATCAAAATCGCCAAAAACAAAAGATAAATCGACAAATATTGTTTCAATAGCAATCTTGCACATTGAATAAATTTTTAAGCATTTCGAACTTCCTCAATCATGTTTAAATTAAATATTTTTGTTTTATAATATTATCTCTCATCAAAACTGTTTTTTCTTTTTTTCTCTTTCTTTTTTCTTTTCTTTCTCCTTCTTTTTTCTTTTCTTTCTCTTTCTATTTTTCTTTCTTTTTAAAAACAATAAAATTAGCAACAGTTTTTTTTTCGAGCCTTTTCAATTCTTTCTGCAACAATAATAGTCGGCAAAAAATTAGCAATGGTAACTTTTCCGTCCAAAATAACAGAACATTCCATCATAATTCTGTAACTAATCTACGTAGAACATTGTGTTATATACTAAACCCTTCTCTGAAAAATTATCTATCGAACAGCGCAAGTTCCATCAAAATCCATTCAGCGGAACTCGAGTTATAAAGGAACGGAACGAAATTTCCGTTTGTGTTTTATATAGTAGAGAATAGATGACGGATGTGTTTTAGAAATTATCAGTTTGCGATCACTGCAATAAATTTTGAGGTTTTGTCGCCAAAGACATCGCCAAATTCCTAAATGTGCAATATCTCACGAATTGCTGGACTTGAAATATTTAATTTGGTACCATTCGATTCAGCATACAAAAATACATTGAATTATGTTATCATTTGACTCATAACTATAATACCCATTTTTTAAGGAATTTTTTTAAAGTTAGTTCCCATTTTTACCCGCCTCTACATCCACAGAAGCATTTTCCCCTGCAATTTTCGTGTTTGTAGGTTCAGTAGTTTGGTCTGTACGTTGATAATCTCCCCATTCAGGACTTTCTTTTTATATATAGAATTTTATTTATGTATAGATAAAATAAACCATTATATTTACCTAGCAGGCTTTGCCCACTACTCTGCTGGTCAGTTTCTACAAACGAACCTTGAATGAAACAAAATATATCGATGAATTTAACATTGTGTTTTAAAGTAACATGAACCTTTACCTTGCATGTCCTTTCGCATTGCTGCAAAACGATACGACCGCCATTGCGGTGTTATATTTTCTAATGCATTTCACAAAATTTAGGCTGTTAAAGACCAATTCGTTTATTTAATCATTTACAGTAGGATTTCCTAAAGAAAAATATATAACGATAATGCACTACACCAAAACTATCTCTGAAAAATGAACAATGCAAGTTGCATCGAAATCCATTTAACAGAATCCTTTAAAAAGGATAATGCTTCATAATCGGGTTCAATTGATTATAGAAATTCCCCCTAATTCTATAACTAAACAACGTAGAATGATATGTTATGCAATAAAACCTTGCCCCAAAATTTAGCTAACTAACAGCGCAAGTCCCATCAAAATTCATTCAACAAAATTCCAGTTATAAGTGGCCGGATTGTAATTCCCCTTTGCATTATATATATACAGTAGATAGGTGAATGTATCTTTCATAATCATCTTGACCTGATGACAGAACATTAAGGAATGTTGTAGAAAGTATATGCTGGTATACGCGGTCTACCTTCTGGAATTTTCAAAAAGAAACTCTGCACACCCTCCGTAGCTGTAACATATACTCTCTAGTATACACCCTCTGTCTATAGCGTATATGCACAGTTTTTTTACGACTACACCACTGACAACTTTCTCTCATAGCTCCATAACTAAACAATGTAGTGAATCAATCCCTGAAATATTATCTAACTAACTGTGAAACTTCCATCAAAATCCGTTCAGTAGAACTTAAAAAAGGGTAATCTTTCATAATCGGGTTCACCTAATTTTATCTAAAACTTATCCCCGTAGCTCTATAAATAAGCAATGTAGAACAATGTGCTTTCTTTTTAAACCTTTCTAAAACAAATTACCTAACAAATAGTGAAATCCTATAAAAATCTGTTCGGTAGAACCTGCGTTTTAATCGATCTGATTGAAATACGAATTTGCGTTTTATAAATATAGTAGATGATGATGACATGATTTCTGTAATCGGATTCGTTGTCAAGCTTTTGCTTCAGAAAAAAAAAACGCGGATTAAAACTCTTCTACAGATAATTACCAACCATCTCCACAAAATTGCGTAACTAACTGTGTAAATCCCACCAAAGTCCGTCCAGCAGTTTTCAAATTATAAACGGTCGGAATGAAATACGAATTTCCATTTTATATATTTAGATATATCTTTCATAATTACACTCACCTTTCCCAATCACTTTCCCATTAGCTCTATCACTAAGCAACATAGAATGATACATTATAGGGTCATTAACCATACCTGAAAAGTCCCTTCCATCAAAATTTGTTCAGTAGAATTTTTTTGTAAAGGTAATCTTTAATAATCGGGTTCACTTAATTTTAGAGCTTTCCTCTGTATATCTATAACAGAGTAACGTAGAATAGCTATACTCTAAAACCTTTCAAAAAACATTGCTTAACTAATAGTGTAAAACCTAACAAAATATCATGAATAATCGGATTAAAATATGAATATGAGGTGTATACTCATAGTAGATGATGATATGATTTTCTGTAATAGGACTCATCATGAAGGTTTCGCTTCAAACATACACGATGCTTTTCCTCATTGGGTACTTCTCTATTATCCCGTCGACCACTTTTCATAACAAAAAACTATCGCCAAATTGTAAGATTAAACGCTAAAAATGCAGTCCCATTTACTTGATGTCAGAAACATTATACGTGTTTGTTACGTCATCAAGTGGTTTTTAATTCGACATTTGCGTGTATTTATAATGTTTTACTGATTTATTAGTTATTTTATTAATAAAAAAAATTCTGTCCTTACAGTCTTATATTTTATTTATTTATATATTTTGATATTCTAATGGCAACGTTCTCCCATTTATTTGGCATTACAGTTTGGCGATAGTTTTTTGTTATGAAAAGTAGTCGACAGGATAACAGAGAAGTACCCAACATGGTAGCTAAAACGCCAATTGGCGAGGTATCTAATTGTGGAAAATTAGCCCGAAATCGTAAAAATAACTAACTACCGAAAGAAAAGGGGAAACATGGCTGAAGACTGAAAACAAATAAAGAAGCAATATATAATACTAAACAAACCTTCGAAACTTTATTTTAGCAATCACGTTTTATTTTAAATCGTTTCGTTTGTAGCATTAATAATAATACACAATTACATAAATATCCATATCCATAAGAATAATATTCCATTCCCAATTGAACAGTTAATGTTTCTATCTGTAAAAATAAACAAAAGAATTAAATAACAAAATGATTTAATTTGAATTTCTTCCATTGCTATAGTAACGGACGTATTTTTAGAAATTCTCACTTGTATTGTTAGAATTGTTAGATTTGACGTCAAAGACTTCGCAAAATTAGAAAAATGCGCAATATCTCACGAACTATTTGACTTATGAGTATTCAATTGATACCATTCGATTCAGCATACAAAAATACATTAAAATATGTTATCATTTTTCACATAACTATAATACTCGATTTTTAAGGAATTTTTTTTAAGTTTGTTCCTTTTTTTACCCTCCTTAAGGGTGGAGTTTTTGAAAATCCCGTCTTAGTGCGCCTCTACATACTAAGAAGTATTTTCCCTGCAAGTTTCGTCGTTGTAGGTTCAGTAGTTTTGGCTGTGCGTTGATCATCTAGCCAGAAAGAACTTTCTTTTATATATATAGATGTGAAATGAATAATAGTATGATGAAATTACCTTTCAAGACTATTTTAAAACATATCAACATAAAAAGCTATCCAGAAATTTAACAAATCAGAATTATTAAAAATTCCTTTTTTTCCCCCTCAAAATAAAAAATTGAAACAGAATAACATTAAATTAAATCATGGACGTAAAACGAAAAACAGGATAGAAGTTCCTCCCCCCACTTCTCTCTGAAATTTTTAGTTACATTTTCTCTTAGTGTTTCGTTATTTTAAGTTACGTGAAATTTTTTTTTTTTTTTTTCAAAATCGTAAAATTTAAATGTTTAAATTTGAAAACCCAAAAAGAATCCATTGACTTTCCGTGCGGGACCCATAGTAAACAAATGCAAATTTTGTGAATTTCTTATTTTCAGGGTTTTACAGAAATATGATTAATTTCATTGAAGAAAATGCTAACAGGAAAAAAATTTAGATACAGTCACCAACCCTCGTATATTAGAGAACCCAATTGTTTCTTTTCCTGCATCATCTGACCAATTTTATTTACATGGGAACAATTGCCAAAAGAAATATGTCTGTTTTAAGTTTTGCTGTGAGTCACATAAATTAATCTACTTCTCACTTGCAAAGTTTATTCACGTTATGAATCCGTCACAAAGCTAGTTTTCAATTTGTTTGTTTACGTATTTAGTATTGAATAGAGAAGAGGGGCGCGCTTAAAATTCAGTTGTGACGTGTGCTCCCATGAGTAGTGTTGATAGGTGTCCCCAGGGTTTCCAAAAACCGTCCGGAGGAACTCCTGCGCGCAGGGCCCTCTTAAGATTTAGAAGTAGGGGAAGCCCGACGCCACACAGGGGGCCCCCCTTTTAGTCTACCAATCATGCTTCAACAATTTGAAATTTTACCATTAAAATTACGAGTAGACAACACTTTTAATATTAAACTTAAACTAACTACCTAAATACATATAAAAATATTGTATTATATACATAATTATACATAACAAATTAATTTTGTAAATGAATTTACAAATATGGAACAGGTGCGAATATTTGAACATCAAAATATATTTTATGCTTTACAAATTGCGGGATTTTCCAGTGCTAAGAACAATGCAGGGACAACAAATATTTGACGTAAATGTATGCTTGGCTGCAACACAATTTTGCTTCTTTTTTATAAACAGAAATTTGGTATCACTGAATGATGCTAATTACTTTCTCCTTCATTTAAAATAATAGTCTGAGGGAAAATTTAGTAGCTATAATTAAGAAAATAAAATACATGTTTTACCCTGACTGAATTTTTTTAACTAAAAATTAGTTTTGAAAAGTAAATTGGGGGTGGGGGGGGGGGCTTTGTATTTCAGTCGGTACGCTCGGACTTCACGGCCTATTCGGTAAACAGGCCCTGCCTGCGCGGGATGTCAAATGTCTCGATTTTTCATGATGCATATTTTTTTTTAATATCTTTTAGTATCATGCTGTTCGTTTTTTTGTATTGAGTGGAACTTAATGCAGTTAACGCTGTAAAAACAGAACCTGTTTATAACGACATATATTAATGATTTTGCCGAAAAGAATACCGTAAAAATCGATCTGCTATAAGACGGATAATTTTTCCGTTCCCTAGCTAGTCTGTTTTTGCAGGTTTTACTCTACTTTGTTTAGCAAAACTTGCGAAAACGGTACCTGTTTATAATGGAATCCTGTCTAAAACGTGAAAAAATCGTAAGCCCAGCGGAAGCATTATCATAACAATTGTGTAAATACTCAGTCGAAAACCTCTCTAAACGAAATTTTGTTTTGGTACCTAGCAATTCCGTTTTCACAGATTTTACTGTATAAGATTATTACGTTTATTTAATGCAGAAAAACGTTCTAAGATAGAATCTCGAGTGGCCAAGGAAAGATTCCGTTTTAGAAAGGTTTCTGTCTTAGCAGGTATAATTGTGTGGTATTTTTCCCGTACGGATCATTAATATTTTCCGTTTATGACGATTTCGTTATTGACAGGTTCTGTTTTCATAATATTTACTATATGTTTATGTCTCGATTTAGAAGCCGCTGTTCCGCTTTTTGCAACAGTGGACTTGGTAACACTACTCATGGCCATAGTTACGAACTAAATCCTCAACTCCGTGATTAATTAATAAAACTCATTCAGTTACATTAATTAAGTCCAACATACTGTCCTTCATAAAGGAAATTTCGGAAATTATGTATATAAATAAAATTAATATGTTATTTAAGTGCATTGATTCTGACATGTTTGTGTTGCATATTTTAATTCACTGCATTGTTATCTGTAGATGCGTATTCCTACTGAGCACTTTGCGAGGATACCTGTCTACATGCTTAGTCCTACTCCAAGTCCTCCTCCAGAAGAAGAATCTAGTCATTCATTTTGGAAATTTTCAGACGTTTTTGGAAAGTGAGTTCAAGTTATTTTCTTTTTCTTTGGGGAATTAATGAAGTTTGATATCTTGGTGCTAAAATATTCACTATTAATGCAAGATTGAGCATAAAAAAATGCCTCAATTCTATAAAAATTGAATTAGTATAAGTAACTGGCCTTCACATATATTAATAATAATTTTAAGTGGAATTTATTATATTTTGACAAAGAAAAAATTTATTTTATGATTATTTCTTACATAATTTACATTTTCGGTGATAACAAAATTTACAAACCCTGATCTTTTTTTTAACACGTTGAGTGCCACCATATATATGAATTAAGTTTTCATGGAATGCCATGGGAATTCAAGCGCTCGAATACGCCATCTGGTGGAGAAAAGATATGACTTCTCGTTTCAGGAAAATGCCTTGCAAGCCCATTTTAATTTGTTCGTAATGATTACTTTTTTGCACAATTTCAGATTTCATGTGATATTTGTGTTCTGTGTTTATATGACAAGGTAAAAATTATCCAAATTTGAATATCTAACACTTTCAAACGCGTTTACAATAAATAATGGTTTCAATGTCACTTTAGCATTAGTTAAAGGGCCGATTTTCCTGTAGCGACGGCTGCGATCAGCGCCTCTATAGGCCGTTTTAGGTCCAAATGGCACTGTTGGACGATTCTCACCACTAAATTTTAACAGTATTCTTCGCGTCAAAAAATCTCTGAAACTCCGACCTCAAATAAGACAAAGAGTACAATTTAAATTCAATTGTGTCAATTGATTTTCTGCTCTACCACTGTTCCATCACTGCATTATTCAAAGTGGCGACAGATCAAGGAAAAACACAATTTTTAAAAAAAGGAGGAAAACACCAGTATTTTCTTATGGAAAAAATTCGTATTGTTTAATTGAACGATAAATAAGTCGAATTTTCTTATAAGAAAATGCTGGTATATTCCCTTTTTTCTTTACTGTGTTTTTCTCTGATCTGAAGCAACCCTGTTATTACATTTAGCGGTAATCTAATAACTTTTGTGATATATATTACAAGTATAAGTAGACTTTATAAAAAATGTGTTTTGTGCCCCGTCGGCTGTCATGCAAGTAATTTTTATTTTTATTTTTTAAATCTTTTTTTCAATTTATAACGGTACCAATATCGTTTTTATTTTAGTAATAACCAGAATTAGCAATAAAAGTGGATACAAGTTTATTATTATTATTATTATTATTATTATTATTACTGAAAACATAAAAGGACTGGTGAAAGTGAAGAAATAAAATTTTGAGTTGTAACCAAAATGTTTTTATTCCTTTTATAACTCATCCGAAATATAAGATAGAAATTAATTTCAAAAAATATTTTTAAAAAGGCTTTATGTAGGTGCCATAGAACAACAGTAATGTATATTACTGGAGTGCCATCCAAATTAATATGCTTTAAATTTAGATTTACATATGACCGCGACGGTACACATGGCACTCTAATAAAAATAAAGTGTGACCGTCGGCTGTACATGTGGCACTCAACGTGTTAAGCCTAAAAACTCCTTTGAAATCAATTTTTTAAGGGGCGATTTTCTCCTTTGAGATTTAATTGTGTTTAAAGCTCAATTGTGTTAGGCTTTATCTTTCTTTAGAACCCTTAAACTTTTCCGACAGCAAATCTGATCTGAAAAGTATTTACTCAGATGTTGATGTTGAAATACATCATTTAAAAAATATAAAATAATAATAATAATAATTTCGAACATAAAAATAAAAGTTTATTGACAAAAACAAGTGTTTGTTCACACATCTGCAACAAACAGAAAACATACATGTATATTTCTCATAAATATTGTACATTTTCTAATGCAAAGTTTTAAAGTAATATGAATTTACCTTTGTGAAAAATCTATTTCTGGAAATCTGCAGCCTTTATAATTTTACTAAATCCATGAAGTGTATTTTAGCAATGATCACATAAAACTGCTCAGTTGATATATTAAACTTTAGTATGAAAAATTAACTCAATATTACTGTCCGTTGGGGATTGTATGAACAATTTATATTAACTGCAGTGTTGGAAGATAGTGGTGATCAATAAAATCGTCTTTTAAAACTCGCTGTAGAAATAACAGTGACTTTTGGATATATTGCAGATTGGCAACATGATGATATAAAGGGTTAAGATGGCTAAAGAGATATTTTCATTTTTACTGCTACAATTCCGATAGGAAGTTAATTGTGAAATCCATCTATCATGATCTAGTAAAAGTTGTCTTCTGCTGCTATTTTTTACTGTACTAGTCAGATTTTTCAATTAGGATTTTGCAAGTGATTTAGAAAAAAAAGTTATGTTTTTTTAAATGGGTATTATTTGAATATTTTTTTTTTATAAGGATACAGTAAACTCTGACTATGATGAAATTAACCAAGACCAAGAAAATTTTTCGTTGTAGAAAGTATTTAGCTTTGGACAAATTTTATATGTCTATGTTACGGCAGAACTTGAAATTTTTTCGTAGTTAGACAGATTTTTTTACACAGAATTCGCCTTAGTCAGAGTTACTACATTTTTGTTTGTTATGAAATATTTCTTTGTTATATTAAATATTACATTTCTTATAATTGTATACGTTGAGCTGCAATTACAGTAAAATCTGTCTAATGCGAACTTTGTGTCAGACATATATATCTAACTCGGAAATATTTTCAATTCCCTGCGAATTATAGTAGAGTCCAGCATCGAGTCCGGTATCCCGATTGTACCCGAAACCGACCCGATGCGTGGATCGGGTTGAGTTTTGATTTTTTCGGGTCGGATTCGGACTAACCCGATTTTTTAAAAGAAAGTTCTGAATATTTTTCAATTGAAAAACTATATATTTGAATATTAATGAGTGTATACAGTGTGGTTCATGAATATCGAAACTATAGGATATCTCCTTAAATATTGCCCCTTGGCACATATACTTCCAATTGCAAAGTTTCGTTAAAAAAAAAGTGCAAAATATGATGAGATAAGTTGCTACTCCATGGGGGTCTATTTGAGAAAATACAAAATTAAATTTTTATACGGTCCCCGTAGGATAAAATTTTCAATTAGGAAATTTTTCTTTATCCATTCTTGAATTAAACAACAAAAAAAAAAAAATCCATCTTGATATCTGCAAAATTCACAGACATATTAAAATCCAAAATTCGTGACTTACACCACTTAAACATACCTCTGAGCGACGCGATATCAGTTCATTTGAAATGCAAGTTAGGGATCGACCATAAATTTACACATTATTAAAAGTCGATCTGAGACAATGCCTTAACTTTTAGATATAAAATAACAGCGTATAGATTTTTGCGTTAAACTTGCTTGAGGTGCTAGCTAGAGGTCATGCATAGCAGAGGCTTCATGCTAGAGGTCTGCATGAGCCCGAGCTTGGCGTCAGGCCCGTAACCAGCGCGTGTCTTTATTGTTCTTAGGACGTGTCGGGCAGGCAATAAGTTTTGTAAAAATAGTAATAGCGGTAATGAAACTTCTGTTAACAGAATCATTGGTAATATATTTTAATAAATTACACAGAAATATTTTCAAAAATCTATTCAATATTTAAGGAGATAGCCTATTGTTTTGATATTTATTAATCACACTGTATATGTTTATTTTTATGCAAAAAAAGATAAATTTGATATTAGAGATATAATTGTAGACTACTTTTCCACAATTGTATTAAAATATAAATTAATTTTCCTTCCCTTCTGGTTCGGGTGTGAATATTTCGGGTTCGGGTCATTTTTTGGTTGAAGCGTATCGGGATGGGGTCGAGTTTAGAGTTGACTTTAAGCAAAATTTTAGGGTTACAATTACAACCTGATCCGTGCAAGACTCTAATCCATAGGCATAGAATAAAATTATCGAAAATTTTCTCGATCCCGATCAATTCCACCTTAGCCTTAGATAGAGTTTACTGTATTAAAATAAAAAATCGCATTAATTTTATATATTAATATTTCATTTTCTTGGGATGTATAATCATGATTTATACTATTTAGGTTAAACTTTGCACGGCTTGAAATAAACATATTTTGAAAATCTTTACTAAATTTTTCATTGTTTTGAACAATGAATTGCTTCAGAACAACTGAAATGTGTTTCTGTTGTGTTTCTTACGTTTTGCCTTGCACAGATATATTTATGTATAGATATAACTTTACTTGAAAATCCTTGAAAAAAAAAATCAATATGTATTAGTAAGGACTTCTGATCAACTATAGAAATTTATTAATGACAAAAAAGTTTGATAAGTATTGCACTCACATTAAAGGTAATTCCAATAAACAATTAAAATATATATATATATATAAGCAATTTCAAGAGATTATTTTTTACTTTATTACACTGATATTTACTAATTGCAGCCATTTGGGGGTATTTTAATGATAGTGGTTTGGCAGAACAGAAGACAACCCTTCTTTATTATTTCCATTAACTTTAAATCTCATTGTTGCTCATATTGCTCATTTTAATGACCGGTAGATAATCATATACACTGTTAAAAAAAAAAAAAAAAAAAAAAAAAAAAAAAATGTTGATTTTACAGTATAATACTAGCACCCCAGCTGCCAGTAATTATACCGTAAAATTAACAGTAACAAACAGTAAAATAAGTAGTAATACGCTGTCGCGCATGCGCGGTAGCGTATTACTACTCTTGAATATGTGATCCTTGAATTAATTAAATATTGATTTAATTTGATTTTAATTTTTTTTTTTTTTAGTTCAACTGTGACAGATCCAGCTACTCAGATCACGCCTAAACTGTCTAGACAGAAAACTACTGTTGAGAATGGCCATACAAAAAAGCGTCTAAGTTTTCGTCATTCCGAATCTGTATATAGCATTGCTAATAACACTAATAGTAACAAGAAAGGTAAAACAAATATTGCTGTGCCTGCTTCTGGAAGAAAGAGGCCGCCTTTACAACGGTCTAAAACTGTTGCCGCTTCAGAAACTGTTAGCGAGAAAAACAGTCATGAAGACAAAATGAAAGGACCCATAGTATCTGTTTGCAGGGAGTGCAAAGTGATGGTGTGTAATATTATAATGGCCAGTCAAGATAAAGTTAGTTTCGAACAGCGGAGGCGGAAGAATTCAAGAACCTGGCCTAATAAATATCCTGGAAGTGCTAAACCATCTTGGAAGTAACAGCTGTGCTTAAAAATAGACTTTGTGCCCACTTAAATGTGATCTTTGTACAGTTAAGTTCTATGGGCGCCGGCAGAACGAAATCCAGGGTCGGGGGAGGGAATAAGATTTTGTAACCGGTGTGCCTGTTGTCCACAGACTTGGCCGTGTTTTTTAAAATAGAGAATATAAACGTGCAATAAACTAAATAATAATTTATTGTCAGAGTTTCTCATGCAAGACACTTTTTTAAAACACACCAACAGAAAAGGCAATACATAAATTGAACAATTAAAAAATATTAAATATTAAAAATTGTTTTCAGAAAGAGAAATAGAAACAGTGGCTTCTGTTATTTTATCAAGAGGGTCCTGCCTTCGTGAGCCCCTCGTTTAAAATAAATAATTTTAAACACATAAACATAAAAAGAAATGAGGGGGGGGGGCAGAGCCCCACTTCCCCACTCCCATTGGCAGAGCCCAGTGTTGAAAAATACTTAGTTCCTCTTTCTCTTGGGATTTAATTATTTAAGTCCCTTGTGAAGAATAAATGTTACTATTTTATTTTTAAAAATCATCTGGAAAAAAATATTTAATTAAATTACAAAATTCGCATAGAGGCAATTGCCTCCCCCCCCTCCCCCTCCCTCTTGCCGGCGCCTATGTTAAGTTATACATGCTTCTGTGAACTTACACTAATTTAATACTGTCCATGGGTACTTTTATTTTTTCATTAGACAATATCTGAAAGCATAAAAGTATAGTAAAATATGTTAAAATTTTGAATAGCTCATATTTATTATGAGTTTCAAAAAGAATTAATTGAAGCAATTACATTACCTTCAAAATTTTGGTAGCAGATCTTAAGATACACATAAACTCCTGAATGTTAAAATGAATATTATGGAGTAGAAATTCATTGAAATTTTAGTTTTGGAGGGGAAAATATGTATAAATAATTACATGTGTAATCTATTTTATCATCAAACATTTTTTATTTTTATTTTTATTTTTATGTAATAAAATATTTCTTTTAAAAAATTCATGAAATGGTGTTAAAACATTTTGATTTTTTGATAGAATAAAGAGTTTTAGAAAACAAGAAGTATAATCAAAATTTTGATCGAAAAATTATTTTGATGGCATCATTATTTTAATTATTTAAAAAAAAATAGAAAAAGACAGGGTTCTCAGGAAGACATTTTTTAAGCTCCTAATTTCTTTGAAAAATATTAAAAGATGATCTTTAATGACTGAAATGAACAAAAATTAAGATTAATGATGTAAATATCTGACAGACATGTTGTCGAAATTTGTTAAATTTATGTGCACATAAAATGTTGATTTTTTTTTTCATTAGAAATATAATTTAGTTTAATACTAATTGTTTATTTACTTTGTATATAAATACTGTTTTCAGTTGTAACCAACTTGTTATAACTCATTTCTAGTCGAAATGCGTAATTTAAAACCTTTATTTTGTAACTGACTCAAGCTACATAATATTATGTAAATTTGTTTTGTGGACTAAACATTTCCACCTAGAAAATGTCATAAAGAGTAAAGACAGTCTAGAGAAAGACATCCTTGGTTTTGAAAATATTGCATCAGATAACAGAAGAGCATTGTTAAAATTTTATGTGTATGATTATTTTTCCTATTCCGAGATTAAAATAAAAATGCCTCTATCATTTCCATTAAAAAATAATAATAATAATACTTTACATATTAATAAAATATGGCTATTTCTTAATGTAATATGCATCTGAATGTAATGTGAAGTTTTTTTTTTTTTTTTTTTTTTTTTTTTTTTGTCTTTGCTTTGATCTGTTATTTGCTTTTTTTAGTATTTTAAAGGCATAAATTAAATTTTAAATTCTTCAGATTACTCTGAGATTAAGATTGGTAAAGGGTAAAGGTAATTTATGTAAAGTTTAATTTCCCTTTTTACTGGGAATTATAAATATAAAAGTATATGCATTTTAACTGAAAATGTAATATTTAGTTCTAAAAATTACTTTTGTATTTTTAACTAGTTATATATTTAATTTGGAAACTAATATTTTCCCTCTTATTTAGTTTCTTTGACATTCGTTTTTTCTCTTCTTCCTTTTTTTTTTTTTTTTTTTTTTTTAACAATAAATTATTGAGTCATTAAACATTAGCCGGATCTAGCTTTTGACAATTTTTTTATAGGTAGTAATTGATAGTTTGTATTCCTCCACTTTAAAAGAGGATGAAATGAATAATTATTTTCAGATTGTATATGTTTTACTCTTTTATAAATTGCTTTAGAAAATTTAGGAGTGCTTTGGTAGTAAATGAAAATAAGATATACTAAATAATTATATAAATACTCTTTAATGAGTGTCAATGAGTGCTTAAAAAGTTCAATCATTGAATGAAAATTATGAAACCCAAAGTGGTCCTTAAAATTATTTAAAATTGATTTTTAAATGAGTGTTGTAGTACATAATTTATTTTATCACATGTCAAAGTTAATGGATTCTATAATAACACCTGGAGCTTGTTTTCTTTTCTTTTCTTTTCTTTTCTTTTTTTTTTTTTTTTTTTTTTTTTTGTAATAAGATTTTTCTCAAAAATATCCTCTTAAAATAATAAAAAATAGCTTATTTAACATGAGAAATCTTAATTTTACAAATTTGAGAATGACTTTAATGTATGCTAAGCATAATGTAGTCAAGAGCTATGATAATAGAGTAAAGTCATGGGAAAGGAATCAAAATATCATTCATCAGTAAAGGGTATTTTAAAAGCACTTTTGGACCAATCTTAAACAATATTTTCTTTTTTAAAATTAAAAAATATATAAAAATCTCTGTCTTCAAATAGCATAACAACCTTATTATTCATTTCTTTCTATTGTGTGACAAGATTATTTTTTATTTCAATCAAATTTTTTGCATACCATATATTTGGCATAATCTTAAAGTAAAAATAGTAGATGTGCCACAAATAAGTGTATTTAACTCTATCTGTGGAAGAAAATATTATATTTGCAGATGTACTATTCCTGTTTGTTTTTACCTGTATTTCATGCAAAATTTTGCTTTAACATTTTTCCTTCTTCGAAAAATTTCTCAAATTTACATCTTCAATCTCAAGTATGCTTATATTGTATGGTGAAAATTTTTATGTTGTTGAAAAACTGTTTTTGTTAAAAAGAATAAATGGCATTAAAACACATTGGGACAGTTATAAAACTGGAGCAAATAAAGAAAATAATTTGCTTTTTTTTTTAATTATTATTATTCAGTTAAATATAGTATTCTGACTTTGAAATTTATGAATTATGACACAGGATATAACACTTGTCTAAAACATAACATTTTTTTTTTCGTGCATTATTCAGTTTAGTTGTATTATGGAAAATAATAATGTTTAAACTCACACCAGGTAAGAAAATGATTATTTATAAAGCATTTATTAGCTGTTTTAGCTTTTTAACTTTAAAGCATAATCTTTTATCTCAAAGAACTGTCAAACTTTACTTCAAAAGTAAATGGCATCCTTTTTATTTATTTTAAACAGCTTAATTTCTTTATTTGCTGTTATATAGTAGCATTTAAGTGTTATTTATATATTTTAATTTATTTATTTGCTTTTGTTTTGTTTGATGAATTTTAAATATAAATATTACTCTACTTTTTTCAAAAGAGCACAGCAAATTTATACCATAATCAACATTGGAGGAGCTTTCCTAATATGTATAAATTTATTTCAAGGTAATAAGCTGACAAAGATTTGAATAGTGTGATTGTAGAGAAGCCTTGGAACTTACAGAATCATTAATGCTGTTAGAGAGCACCAAAAAGCATTTGCCCTTTATTTAATGATAAAACTGGTACAACAAAACACTTGATAAAGTACAAAGATTTGAAAGTAGTTCCCCCCAGCTTAATATATGTCTGCAACTTTTGTGAGAACAGAAGCAAGACTACTACTTTTACTCCTGTAATGGCTGTCTGTGCTTTAGCTTAAAGTAAAAATATTTCCTCGCCTTCAAAATACTATTAATTATTTAATTTTAAGAAGTTTAGCATTTTAACAAGAAATCATGGTTTTGTTTATATTTTATTAAAATTTAAGTTCAAATTTTGAAATAATCTATAAAAGCATCAGTATTAATTAAAAACAATGTTATATAGATGGCTAAAACATTGATTTTCCTTAACTAAATGGTAACTTAACTTTCCTTAACTAAAATTTCCTTAACACGTTAGGACAGTATAAAACTACTAGAGCAAATAAAGAAAATAATTTGCATTTTTATTAGTTTTTTTAAACAGTTAAATATAGTATTCCGACTTTGAAATTTATGAATTATGATGCAGGATATAACACATTTCAATGATTAATTTTAAATTAATATAAGAAGGTTAAAAACATAAATGGTTTAGATTTGTTTCTAATAAACCATATATAGAATAAAGAAATTAAAACAAAATTGATAAACATAATAAAATAAAAAAGTGGTACATTAAAAAAATTTTATATACAGAGCATTTTGTAAAAGCTTATATACAGGGAATGATACTCCATGATAAGACCAAATTTTCCAGTGGAATCCAAGGTCGTAATTCACTTATTAATTCACAAATACAGGGCATTTTATTCCAACCCTTATGCAGTTTTTCGTTAATAACTTGAACAATGAAAAATTTATTGTAACAAAACTTTCAACAGACTTATCTTACTTTGTACAAAAAGGGATGGTATCCTACAGAAAAGGTAAAAAAGCACAATAATTCAGTCTGTAACATCATACAAACTTCCTGACTCATTACAAAATATTCTAAAATGTGAAGAGTTGTTGGGACAGTGTTGTTTGTACATGAATTTTCATTATCTTCAGAGCTTTTTACAATTTATCACATTTAAAATAAGGAAAGTAAGTCTGTTGAAAATATTGTTACAATATATCCGATGTTGTTCAAGATCTTAACAAAATGTTGAATGAGACTTGTAATAAGATACATTGTATTTTTGACTTAATAATTGTATTGTGATCCTGGGTACCATTGGAAACATTTTTTGTCTTCACGTGAGAAGTACACCCCCCCCCCTCCCCCCTTCTCTGAATTTGTCTCCATAATAACAGAACACTTATATACAAATGTTTGCCTGAAGGCGACATTCTTCAGGCAAAATCTTGCCTGAAAAATGTTTCAGGTGAAATTTTGAAACATTTTTTATATATAAAATTCACTGAAAGAGAAATCAGTCTTTTCTTTCTGAGTTGGTTGAGATTATTTTATCAAATCACAAGATACATGTTTGCATCTTTTTTAATTCTTGGAGGTTCTAAAAATATGATAAATTAGAAAACTCTTTTACAAATAGTTTCATCAAAAATGTTCGTTCGCTAATTGTTATTGGTGTACTTTTATTGCGGTGTTATATATGCTTATTTCATAAAATTAGTACATTGGTAAAAATAAATAAATTTACATAAATTCATGCAAGTTATAAAAAAAATGTTTCTTTATAAACTTATCACATTGACAATATTAAGGTTAATATGGTTTTTCTTTGTCTTAAAAAAAGTATTTCTTGAGAAGCTCTTGTGTTTTTACCCTTATTTTAGAGCGATGTATTTAATTTTCAAAACATATTTTAAATTTTGTATATTTTAAGATTTTTTTATGTAATTTTTTTTTAATTTCAAAAATATATTTTAGCTTTACAAATATTTTAAAAGTGTCCTGTGAATCAGATATGAAGTTAAGTGTATCTTCATTCAACTTACGTTTTTGGAAGCTGCAAAACTTTTTTTGTACAATAGCTTTATCTGAAGCATGAACATAGTTCTGTAAATAATGAAGTTTGCTACTTAGTACCTTTGTTAGTTTGTTGTATATACTTGTACATTACTAAAATAATATGTATGTATGCTACTTAAATTGTACAGAAAACAGATTGTATACTATTGTTTTAAAACTGCAATAAATAATTAAACAACTTATAAAAATGTTTCATGAATTTAGTTTCATAATATAAATTAAGATTGAAATGTATTTAGCATAGCCCACTCTCCAGACAACAAAATTGAGGGGTGAGATTTTGGAACAGACATGATTATAGTTTGTTGCCAAGGTCATGGTATTTAAAATGGTGAATATAAATATGAAATAAACTGAACTAAGTTTTTTTTTTTTTTTTTATCTGAACACCCCACACAAGACAATTTTTAAACATATAAACCTGAAAAGAAATATAAAAAATAAAATATATAAAAAGTACAAAAGAAAGCTTCGACAGATTTTTTTCAAAATGAAAAATTGAAACAGTATATTATCATTTTCGTCAAGGAGATCCTAAACTCTCTGTTAAGAATGAGTAAGAAAAATCATCCATCAATCATAGATTACAAAACACTTTCCAACACATTCAGAATGGGGTAATAAAACTTTGTCATTTAATAAATTGAAAGATGATGTCTAAGTAAGCAATTTGAAAAACACATAACACATTGGAAAATCCAATTTCAGCAATTACCATCAATAGTCAGAAAAGTTTTCTAATTATTTTCTGATCTACAAATTTATATATAGACGACATAGTATACTAAAATTTTGTTCAGTTTCAAAACTTATAACACAGTTGAAAATTCCCCTTCAGCCATTTTCGTCAATAAATGGAAATGTACTCGAATTCTTTTGTGCAACACTGTATAGGATCTAAAAAATTTATACTCCCCAAGTAATATGCAAAAAATTAGTTAAATTTAAAAAATGCATACCACAACTGAAAATGCAATTGTAACAATTATCGCTCATAGACAGTACTGTAACCGAATTCTTCTGTGTGCCCCTTTAAATGAACGATAAATGCTATGCACACCCTATTCTACAGTAAGCATCCTGTAATTCGCCTAAGTGATGTATATTAGTTTCAATATATTTGAAATAGTGTAACATCATTAAAATATGTTGCAAATGATTTTTCCCCATATACCATAACGTGATGGAATTCTTTTGACTGTCTTTGTAAACGAACTATAAATGTTATGTACTCCATTTTCAATACCGAACATGCCATGGTTAACCTCAATAACATATAGGAATTACATCGCAATTTCTCGTGCATTTTCGTGAGTATTTCTGACTTTGGACGGATTTTGCATGGACAGACAAACAAACCAAAGTCATAAATACTTTATAACCATGTTGGAAAGTGTTAAAAACACGTAATATTATCTTCCATGGGTGTTATGAAAAATCCTTAGTTTAATTTTGTCTTAGTGTTTAATTATATTAAGATACTTGGAAAAAATAATTTTTTTTTTCAATATCATCAGCGAAAAAGTAAGATTAGTTAATTAAATTTGAAAATCTAGGGAGGGGCAATAGTTCTACCCTACACACATCCCCTCCTCTCACACACACACATTTGCGAGCGCCATGTTACGTAGAATAAAATTTATTTTTACCTTCTTTTTTCTGTATGCGCTCTTCTTGAAGGAAGTTTCTTTCTTTATTTCTATTAGAGAAAGTATTTCTAAAATACATAGTTAGTTTTATTCCAAGTGTTAAAATCTTTTTAGAAATCATCTGCTTCACTTAGATTTTAACACTTAAAATATAAAATTAAGTATATATTTTAGAAACATTTTGTCAGATTAAAACTAGTCGGATGTGCCTATCCAAACTTTCTTCTACCTCAAACAGATTTCGCATACACTAAAACGAACCAACAACAATTTATATCAAGGTCTAACTGAATCTAGAGTTTTATTAAATTCCGTGCAGTAGTTCTTGAGCTAAAATCGTGTAAATCTTGCAAAATGTAGCCTAGCAGCGCCACCTGTTGGGAGATTTAGACCAAAACCTAATCAACAACAACTTATGTCAACGTCTAACTGAATCTAAAGTTTGATGAAAATCTGGGCATAGTTCTTGAGATATAGTTAAAGTGATAATAATGAAAAAAGTAGCATAGCAGCGCCACCTGTTGGGCTATTTACACCAAAAAGTAAGCAGCATCTATTTATGTCAAGGTCTAACAGAATCTGAAGTTTGATGAAATTCCGTGCATTAGTTCTTGCAATAGAGCTATTGCGGAAATCGCGAAAAATGCAACATAGCAGCGCCACCTATTGGGCAATTTTCCGCAAAAACTAATCAGCATCAATTTATATCAGGGATTAACTGAATATAAAGTTTTATTAAATTTCGTTCATTAGTTCTTGAGATAGAGCGCCCACAAAATTTTTGTCACGTACTGACAGACATTTTCTAAAAACAGTCAAATCGTGTTCAGGACCTTCTAAAACGTATAAGTTCGTCGAAATTTTTCATGAATCCAATATTTTCTTCTTGTAAAGATAGAAGAAAGTAAAAAAGAAGAGACATCTTTCAAGATCAGCATACAGATAATTTTAATTTTCAGACGAAAATTTTGAAAAATACAGATGCATTCCAAGCCCATAGCTTGAACATCAGAGAGTGGAATTTGCAGTCTGACTGACGAGGAGCCTTAATGTTATACTTCCACATAAAATGGCTTGCGAATATATAATCTGAAAAATGCTGCACTTCCCCATAAATATGTACACTGAAAAAAAATGTTGATTTTATAGTATAATACTTGCATTCCAGCTGCCACTATTATACCGTAAAATTAACAGTAATAAACAGTTACATAAGCAGCAATACGCTACCGCGTTTTTGCAGTGTGTAATATTCTTTAAAAAACTTTTTAAGTGTAGGATAATAAATGTAAAAAAGGTTGGTATCTTTTGTAGAAAATGAGCCGGGCGGGGCCATGTCAGGCTTGTTATCATAGATTTTTTATTGTGTCTGGCTGGGCCATATATTGCGAAGATATAAGCTGGCTGGCCCAAGCAAAGACCCTTTCATCCGGGCCGCGACCTGAAAATTTCACTCCGTGGTTACCTCTACCTGGAATTTATTAGGGCAATTGAGTATTTTGCACGATTATGGGTCTTGGGACATAATCAAAGTATATTAAGAATTTTTTCGGAGATTTCCCCCTTTCTCCGGGGGAGGGGGGGGAGTTGCTATATCTCAGGATCAGTGAAGTCCTTATAAAAAACAATTTCCCTAATGATGGTTTCCAGAACATAAGAAATTTCTGCGTGGATTAGGTTATATCCGACCAGAACCCAAAAATTCTATTTTAAGTCAACCAAAAAAAAGGAAAATTAATCTCTCTCTTTTTTTTTTCTTATAATTATGGAAAAATTGTCTACAATTTTACCTTTAATATGAATTTTTCTTTTATTTTAAAAATTAAGTATATATATAGACATCATTGAGAGAATTAAACGGCTAAAATGGAAATGGGCTGGGCACATTGCAAGAAGAGAAGACAATAGATGGAGCACAAACACCCTACAGTGGTATCCCAGAGATGTAAAACGACCAAGAAGACGACCTCAAGTAAGATGGAGTGACGAAATCAGAAAAGTGGCCGGTGTTAATTGGATGACTAAAGCACTAGACAGGCAACAATGAAAAAATCTGGGGGAGACCTACATCCAGCAGTGGATTTAAAACGGTTGATGATGATGTTATATATATATATATATATATATATATATATATACACTCACACACCAGGTACACAGTACTGCGTTCATCAGATGAAATCGCGTCTGAGCCCACTAATTTTTTTCTAAGTGAAGGCGCATCCCGACTTAAATCCCACAAGTAGAATAAAAAATCGTCGACACGCAACCTGACAAAAAACTTTTCGTGAACACGAAACTAAAGAAAATTTATCCATAAATAAATGCAATTATGAAAAAATAGTGTAAACTCCACCTGTAATTATAATCTTTTTCTTTTATGTAGAAAAATGAAAATGTAAAAAGTCATCCGTATTTATATATATATTTTTTTTCATCTGAAACAATATTCTGGTCTTCCTTTTCAAAAAACAGGTATATCCGAACTGGATTCGCAAGAATAAAAACTCAACCTGAAACAGTTAGACAATTCGACCCGCAACAAAAAAGATTAGCGCCAACCCGGCTCGACCCGACGCAAGACTTTTAATACCGGGTGATTCAGGGTAGAGGTTATGGTGATTATCTCTCAAACCTCTGGTGATATAAACATATATATTCCCAATTCAAAAGGCACAGAAATCAAGTAAATGTTGCAATGTTGTAAATGTTACATTTGTTTTGCAAGTTGCTGCATACATATTAAAATACAAAATTTAAACTTTTGTACTGTCTAACTTTTATAGGGGTAAGTTATGTCTAGAAAAAATTTTCTCTCTGCTCTGTCAAATACAACAGTAAAAATTCCATTCACCTACGACCAAACATATACTGAGTTATGATACTTTGAATTTTATGAAATATCAGAGCTTTCCGACACTAAAAAATTGTCTGTCTGTTTTTAATATTTTAAAGGAATACACGCATGAAAATGCGTGCTAAAACTCTTCAAAACTCATTTGCGCTTAATATACAGGGTGTATCAAAAACTGGGCAAAACTTTATGGGGTGATAGAACGCAGCTATATGAGCAAATTTCGTCATAGAATGTATGGTCAGAAAAGCAAGCGGTGAAAAGTTAAAAGGTAGTTCTCCACTGTCGCAGTGAAAAAATTTAACACAAGAATGAGAGGAGTTACTTCAGAATTTTTTTTATTAACAGCAATATAATTAATGTACCTGCTCAAAAGATCCTCCGCCAGCTGTAATACACGCTTCACACCTGCGGGATAGGGACAGATGCACATTTGCTAAGGCACCAGGCATTTCCCGAATACCCCCGGCAATCCTGGCTATACTGCCAGGATTGCCGTTGATCCATATCGGTTTCAATGGGGCACTCGTAGATTAGGCTTTTCATATGACCCCACAGGAAAAAGTCCAAACACGAGAGATCCAGCGATCTTGGTGGCCAAGCTATGGGACCACCTGGACCAATCCATCGCCCTGGGAACGTTACATTTAAAGTGTTCCGCACATCAAAGGCAAAGTGTGCAGGCGCATCGTCGTGTTGAAACTACATTCTCGACCTGATGGGGGGATAGAATCAGACGTAGCAGCTCCGGCAACACCTCTCGTAGGAATGAGTCATACTATTTACAACGTCACCTAGCAGCTCGCGCGGCCATACATTCTGTGACGAAATATGCTCGTATAGCTGAGTTTTATCACCCCGTAAAGTTTTGCTCACTTTTTCAGATACACCCTGTATACATGAAAATAAAGCTCACCTGAACAAAAACCTGTAGCCTTTTTCTAAACAAAGTGTCTCTGAGAATTTACTGCGTCTGTTTCATTTCTTACTAGAAATGAAAGAGAATGCGGAATGAGAAAACGCGGGAAAATAGTGCCCGCGGCCCTGCTCACGTCGAGTGCAAGTTATGCATGTTTTACATATATATATATATATATATATATATATATATATTCTATGTGTAATTTATCTGACTAATAGTGCAACTCCCATCAAAATCCGTTCAGTATAGACCTTTTAAAAAATCTAATTTTCACAATCAGGTTTATCTAATTAAAGAACTTTCTACCATAGCTCTATAACTAAACAACGTAAAACGATGTGCTATATACTGACCTTCCCCCCCAAATTACCTAACTGACGATGTAAGTCCCATAAAAATTCATTTCTCTGCATTATATATAAAAGCAGACTTCGCCCGCTACGCTGGTCGGTTTCTCCAAACAAACCTTGAATCAAAACGAAATATGTTGGTGAATTTGACCTTCTGTTGTAAAGGAATATGGACCTTTACCTGGAATGTTCTTCCGCATTGTTGTAAATGATATGAGCGCCATACTTGGGCTGTTAAGGGCCAACTCTTTCAGTTGATCATTTATAGTAGGATTTGGTAAAGAACGATAGAACGATATGTAATATACTAAAACCATCCCGAAAAATTACCTAACTAACAATGCAAGTCTCATCAAAATCCGTCCAGTAGAACTTATTAAAAAGTCTAATCTTTCACAATCGGGTTCACCTGATTGTAGAGCTTTCCTTATAATTCTATACTTAAGCAACAGATGCAATATACTGAAACCATCCCTGAAATATCACTGAACTAACAATGCCAGTCTCATCACAGTCCGTCCAGTACAACTTTTTAAAAAGGCTAATCTTTCATAATCTGGTTCATCTCATTCTATAGCCCATTATTCCGATTCTTGTTCGTTGTATAATGTAGATTCATTGACTTTTAAAGTAACATTAGCATTATCGGGGAGATGCAGACCACTGCTCAAATAATTTTCCTGAGAGCGATTGCACTTGCATTTGAAGATCCAATAATGCTGCATTGAAAATCTGATCATTGTAACCAATATCAGGTAGAATCTGATTTCTCTGCCTGTGATGCAAAATGTCTTCAGCCATACTTTCTGTGTGAGAATTCCATAACGATAGCGGATTCGACAACTGACAAAACATGAGCATTATAGATAATAAAGCTCTTACAGAGGCTGTACTTCCACTAAGAGAAGCTTCTTTGAGGGTTTCATTTCAATGAGAATCACCTTCTATCAATCCTAAAGCCCTACTGCTTATTGATAAGTATTATGAACTATTCCATCAGCAGCTCGTAAGCTTTCAAAATACGTCAACCCTCTAAATTTGTGCAGCAAAAGATGCAAATAAAAACACTCTGCATTACTTGGATGGACAGAGTAGACTCGGCCAAGTGCATTACTTTTTCTAATTCCGGGATACCCGTCAACAGGACCAGGAGTACCTTGTTTTCGGCGAGAAAATGTGTTTTTGTCCCATCTATAGTATGATGGTACGTCACACTACAGTAAAGTCCTAGCAAAATGATCCTGAATACCCAACTTAAAGCTGTAAGTGTTGTGTTCGGAAGATTTGCATCAACTTTAGCAGCATTATCAGTTGTAAAATATACATGCTGCCCATTTTCTAGGTGTATAGCTAAGTGTATTACTACTGGTGAACTTTCATAGATGCTAAAACGTAGTATTCTCCATATAGCATCAGATGAACTTATGTATCTTCCAGGCTGTAATTGTGACACTTCATCACTGGATGTTAAAGAAAAAGTTGCTCGGTCACTTCCTTTGTTTATATATTTAATAGCTTTGATTGAGCATATTTAACATTTATATGTGCATCAAATACGCAGAGCAATACAGGATTGTGTGGAACAATCCATTTATTGTCGATATTAGTGATGTTTCCCCACATGTTGGTTTTTGCCAAATGACTAAAAGATGCAGGTGAACGTCTCATGTACATGCGGTCAAAGTTTCTGTTTAAAACTCTTTAGGATAATATTTACTACATGTTTCATCCTTCATACATGGAGAGCTCTCATTCAAATGACCACAGGGGCCATGAATAATTTGCCTAATGGTGATTGTGTGTAGATTCGGATCTATATTAGGATTCGGAATTTCTGCTCGTATAATATCATCAGTCTGATCAGGTCATATTTTATTTTGGAGCCAAACTAACAAATGACCGTGAGGAAGCCCTCATTTCTGCAATTCTATGGTGCACATAAAACATTTGCACGACCCAAAAATTTCATCTTTGTTTATCAAGAACAGGAGTTTTTGAAGTTTCAAATGAAACTCTTACTTATCAAATCGTGTCGATCTTGAACTGTGGTGTTAAGATATAAATTCGATGTTATTTCTTCTCGCTTCGGATTGCAAGTAAAAGTAATAAAAAAATCAGGTCTTCCGTATTTTAAAATATAGGCCAATGCGTCTTGTGTACGTTCATATGCATGTAGCGAGGCCCTGCTGTGAAGGTTGAAGGTAAGATAAGTAACTGTCCTACATCACTTGGATTTTCATCATGTCTTAATGCATCCTGTAGGAGGATATAGTTTTCTGACTATACTATATTGAATATTAAATAATTAAGTAATCGCACATATGCAAATGAGGTGGACGAATGCAATCAATTTTACACATTTAATTAAAAAAACTTCACAAAACACAGTACGTAACAACGCAACATCGAAACACAATTACAATTTCATTCTGCGGCTACTGCAGTGAAAACAAACATATGAAAGATACGCGTCACTGGCGCACAGAGAACGAGAGAACTTACAATTATTATGTAGTGCTGTCATCTACAGTTTATTATCTGAAGTACAAACAGCACAATTCTCCCCCACTTAATATTGCAGACGGTAGGAGCTCTTCGAAATCTTTTAGAACGTCTAGGTACTTGTGGGGAGGAAAAAGAAGAATTAGTTTTTAAAGGATCTGCAGTGTTATCAAATGTACTATTTGGAACCATAGATTTTCGAACTGGATGCATCATATCAGAGTCAGCTGGATTAGGACTTGGAGTTAGCTTGTTTAAGACTTGGAGTAGTTGGGAGGACAAAGTCAGCTGGTTTAGGATTTGTAGTATTTGGGACACCAGGAGTCAACTGATCGAAGTTCTGTGACACTAGGAGGCATTAGTTGAGAATCACCTTGATTAACCACTGTATAATCATTTATATGACTTTCTGTATCACTTTCTTCAGAATTTGTATCATTATTTAAATGTACCTTTGAACCTACAATGGTTATTTCATCAACATGTATTTTCCAAATATTTCAACCAACTTCGATTCTATAATGTAACTTGTCCTCTCTTGCAATAATGTGACCAATTTTCCACTTGCCTTCAGGAGTATAATTTCTAACAGCCACTTTCTGGTTAATTTTAAATTATTTTACTTTAATATTGGAATTTCTCGCATTTTGCTTATCATGAACAAAATTTGCAACGTTTAGCAGTATCAAATCTATTTTTGTTCTTATATGCCGCTTTAGAAATAGAGATTTAGGACACTCCTCTATTGTAACATGGGGCATATTTCTATAAGGAAAGGGCACCTGACGTCACTGTTGGTTAAATTACTGTTGGTTTGGGAGAAAAACCTGTTCGTTCTTTACGACTCCTACAGTACACATAAGATGGAGCAATTTGATTGGTCACGTTAAACTGGTCTGTGATATGATTGGCCTACGTCGCCATGACGATTCCTGCAATGATAGCTGCGACAAAAATGCAGTGGTAGATTGGTTGATGGAACTGTTTGTTTGTAAACATGCCCTTTCCTTATACTGTAAAAGAAAGTTACTTAATTTCGTTTGTACATTACCAGATTCTGAAGATAAGGCTTTTAATCCACGTTTGAGGATTCGCACATATCTCTCAGCCTGATAATTTGTAGCTGGATGGTATGGAGCACCAAACTTATGTTTAACCCTATGATTCTTTAAGAATGTCTCAAATTCTTCAGAAGTAAACTGTTTAGCTTTATCAGATACCAAAGATATAGGATACGTGTATCTGGCAAAAAGAGAAGAAAGACAAGTAATCGTATGTTCTAAAGTCGTATTAGGAACAACGAAAACTTCTGGCAATTTTCTATGAGTATCAACAAGGAAAAGCATTTTAAATTTTACCCATAACTGGACCAAAATAATCAATATGAATTATTTGCCATGGAGCTGTAGGCCATTCCCACCTTGGGAGGATTTTTTAAAAATTAACAGAAGTAGTGCAGTTCCGTTCAAGATCTTCAATTTCTTGGTCAATTCCTGCCCACCATACAAAACTGCGAGCTAAGGACTTCATTTTCACTATACCGAAATGTCCAAAGTGCAAGTTTGCTTACCGCCAAAAAGTAAATTTTCAGAAATTGGAGAACCACACAGAAATTTAGATGAGGAAAAATTTGACATAATAAAGGATCAGATTTTGCAGCTACAGCTATAGTTTTGGCATTTAAAGGTACTAGGCAATCAAACCCCAACTTCCCGGGTTACAGAACATAGACAAAAACCCTTTTTTTTCTAATTCTGATAGATTTTTCATTTTCATATTTAATATATATTTTTTAATCTGATTCATTAACAACGCAAAAAAGAATTTTTATAAGTAAAATATCAATAATATATTCAAATACAATTTTGATATTTAATAAAGTGATATTTTTGTATTAGCCGCATATCAGGAGTTTGGTTTTCTCCTTCAGGTTCGCTCAGTTTTCTTCTTGTAACTTGCATTTGTTTTCGATTTTTTGTCTTTCTATAATCCATATTTTTATTTTTCTTAATTTATTTCAAGAAAAAAAGTTAATTTATTTCCCCTTTACTTCTATTTGACTTGGGTTATAGCTTTTTAACGCCCTTATCAATTAAAAAGTATTTAAGCTTTCTAATCAGTAAAATGACTTAGTTTTCAAACAAATTATATTTAAAAATACATATTTTCCCCTATTCAGCGGTGTACAAATTGAAATTGTTCGATTATATATACACTGACGGAAAAAAATCCCAACACCAAGAAAGACTTAGATAAACGAAATTTGGTAGGCGTGTTTATACATCTGAAAGATGACATCAATTCAAATTTCGCGCTTCGTGCATAAGTGTGGCGCTAGCAGCGCCATTCAGAACTTGCAAATAAGATTTGCTTTAAATGCGTGCTCTAAAGTTCGCGAGCGTTATTTATGTTCGAAATTTGGACATCAAACATTAATGATTCAACATTAATGATAATCAACATTAATGATTAAATTATGCACATAAATAAAAGACTTAAAAAACTTTTCTTTATAAGAGGTTTTTGTAAAAATAATGGTCGGCTGGCTGGTGCTGCCATCTACAAACACAGTGACGAAACAAAGATAGTGATTTCTTGGAAACTTCAAATGTTTATAATAAACTGGAATTATAATTTATCAAAATTATCAATTAAATAGATATCTTTTATAGATTTCCACTAGAAATATTGATTTTTATAAGCATTTAATATTTATAATATAGTTAATTTAAAAAAAATACAACTAACAATATCAAATTAAAAAAGGGTAACCAAAGTTAATTTTTGTTATAAAAAATTATATTTTTTTAAGACAAAAACATATTTTATTTTTATTATTAATATTACATAAATTTTGTTCTCAACATTATTTAATAAGCATATTTAATTATAATTTTAGAAATAATTTAAGACAATTTCTTCATGTTTAAAATTTTACAACTTTGTTAGTTACACAGATATGTTATAATGTATTTATAATTATAATGTTCAAGTAATACATAACTTCACGCCAAAAAATTTTTATGAATCTTTAACAATATAAAACAAAAAACATTGTTGTTTTCTAAAGTAAGTTTATGGGTTACAGATGTAGCTGGCTAAAAAAATCTGCATTCAGTATCCTATATGATACTGAATGATAAAAACCATCTAAATAAAGAATCAAAAGGATATGAAAGCATTTTATTGAAAAGGTCACTTGGAGCACAAATGCAGAGAAGACAGAAACGTTCATCCTACAAGCACCTGGCAGGAAAAATTCAGTCTCTAATAGGGGATATGGTCACCCCTGAATGCGATGCAGGATTTGCAACGTTTGTCCATGCTGAGGACAAGGTTGTTTAATAGCTCTTGAGGAATAGAGTCCCATTCCTCTTGTAACGCCAATTTCAGCTCCGGAATCGTTGCTGGAGCCTGATCACGTGATGCCAAGCGTCTTCCGAGAAGATCCCACACATGTTCTATGGGATTAAGGTCCAGGGACTTGCAGGCCAATCCATGTGTTGAATGCCTTCACTCTCCAGGAGCTCTTCGACAGCCGCTGTACGATGAGTCGGAGCATTGTCGTCCATGAAGAGGAAATCCGGACCCACAGCACCTCTAAAAAGACGCACGTGAGGCAAAAGAATCTCGGCGCAGTAGCGGGCACCAGAGACTGAACCTCCCTGGAAGACGTGGAGGTCCGTATGGCTACCAAGCATGATACCACCCCAAACAAGAACTTCAGTACCTCCAAAACGGTCCCTTTCGATGATGTTGGAGGAGTGATTACGTGTTCCCTGCTCTCTCTAGATGTGTATACGTCCAGAATCGCTCGTCATACTAAATCGGCTCTCATCCGTAAAGAGTACTCGACCCCACTCCCCCACTCCTATTGTGTCCAATTTTTATATTCCTGACACCACAGAAACCTGCGTCTCCGATGAGCAGGCGTTAGTGGTACACACCGTACTGCTCGTCGTACATACGGGCCACTTTTTTGCAGCCTCCTAGCCACGGTAAAACGTGATATCCGACGGCCAGTAGTCTGCTCCATCTGCCTTGCGATTTCTCCAGTTGTCTGACGCCTGTAGGACAATATAATGGTCCTCCGCTGTTGTTGTTGCGCGTGGGCGCCTACTGCTGAATGCTCGGACAACTGTTCCCTTCGTTTGAAATGCACTCCGGACTCGTGAAACAATGCTATGAGCGATACCGAACTCTTGTACCATACTTCGACCTTCTTCCAACTTTCCAATGATTCGACCTCGTGTTAGGTCATCCAGATGACATCTTCTGGATTGCCTCTTGGCCATATCAATAATAGCACAATAATAGCGAACAAAACGTCGCTGAAATCACTTTACACCGTGCAATAGATTTTGTGATGTAATGTATCTGGCAACAGTTAAAAAGAGACTTATCGGGAACTCTGAGTTCGAGGCTGGCTATTGTGTTGATGTTCTGAGCTGGTAATTGTGCTGTACATATCGCGCGCTTGAGATAGTTTATATACAATAAAGCAGTTTAAATATCTTCCGAATTTTCACTTATATTATATCGTGGCAGCGTTTATTAAAAAACAATGTATCAAATTCCTGCGCCTGAACAATTTTCCTTTCGCCCGGATGATTGGCAAAAATGGATAGATCGATTCGAACGTTTTCGATCGACATCGGGTTTGAAAACGAAACCAAAGGAAGAACAGGTAAACTCTTTAGTTTATTTAATGGGTTCTCAAGCTGAAGAAATCTTGTCATCTTTTAACTTAAGTGCAGACGATATAAAAGATTTTGATGTTGTAAAGAACAAATTTGAAACTCATTTTATTCCTACACGTAATGTTATATACGAAAGATATAAATTCTATACGAGAACACAAGACGAAGGTGAATCGGTAGAACAGTTTATCACATCGTTATATACATTAGTGGAAACTTGTGAATTTCCTACCTCTTTTCAGGAAGAAATGATTAGAGATAGAATTGTTTGCGGTATTCGCGATAAGAAGGTGTCTGAAAATCTACAACTAGATATGAAACTTACACTTGAAAAAGCAATTACAACAGCTCGTCAGGCTGAAACAATAAAAAATCAACAACAAGTTTTGAGTAATGATTCTACATCATATAAGGTAGCTAACAGAGTAGCGATACCACAGAATAAGAAAAATAGACAATATAAAAATATCGAATCTTATAATTCGGATAAGAAAAAAGAAGTATGTTTTTGGTGTGGAAAACAAAACAAACATACGAAATTAGAATGCCCTGCGCGTAAAGCAATTTGTAACAGATGTAAAAAAGTCGGTCATTATGCTAAAGTTTGTAAATCAAAACTGCATGTTAACGAAGTTGAAAAAACAAAATCTACGAACTCTTCTGATTTTTTGGGTTTCGTAATGAATACTTCGGATAAAAATAATCCAATAAAAATATCAGATAACCGTTGGAACGCTAAAGTTTCCTTTAGAAAAGACTCCTTTAGAATTTAAGATCGACACAGGGGCAGATGTAACGGTCATTCCTAAGAACATTTATGATTCGAAATTGGAACATATAAAGTTAAAGGGATCAAATAAAGTTATTTGCGGTCCAGATGGGAAAAATCTGAATATAGCTGGGATAATTCACGTTAAATTAAAGAGCAAAAGTTTTAGTTATGAAGATGACGTGTATGTAATAAATAATTTACAACATCCGTTGTTAAGTTGTACAGCTAGTGAGAATTTGAATCTCATCCAAAGAATCTTTGAATTGAAATCAAAACTGGATCCTGTGGCAAAATTTCCTAAATTATTTAAAGGAATTGGTAAGGTCGAAAGGCCGTATCAAATAAAATTAAAAGATGATGCTAAGCCTTATGCAATTTCTGTTCCACGGAGAGTTCCATTAGCTTTAAGGGGTAAATTAAAAAAATTATTAGATGAAATGACAAAAAATAAAATTATTGAACCAGTAGACGAAGCCACAGAATGGTGTGCGCCTATGGTTATTGTTCCAAAAAAATCAGGTGATATAAGAATTTGTGTTGATTTATCAGTTCTGAATGAGAACATTGAAAGAGAATATTTCCCCATGTCATCAATTGACTATACTTTAAGTCAATTTAGTAATGCGAAGGTGTTTAGTATTATTGATGCAAATGCAGGCTTTTGGCAAATAAGTTTAGATCCAGCTTCAGCAAAGTTAACTACCTTTATTACACCTTTTGAAAGGTTTAAGTTCAAACGTTTACCGTTTGGAATTAAAACGGCTCCTGAAGTGTTCCAGAAAAGAATTCGTGAAACTATTCAAGAAGGTCCTGGTATAGTGGGTCTTATGGATGAATTTGTAATTTTTGGTTCGACTGAGGAAGAGCATAATCAACGACTATACGAAGTTCTTTCAAAACTTCAAGCTGCTGGGTGGATTTTAAATGCTGAAAAATGCCAGTTTGGAAAATAATCCATACATTTTCTTGGACATATAATTTCGGAAAATGGAATAAAACCTGATACAGAAAAAACAAAGGCTGTTTCTATGATTCCAACACCTAGGAATGTGACTGAATTAAAAAGATTTTTAGGAATGGCTGGATTTTTAAATAAATTTGTTCCCAATTTCGCTGATGTTGCGAAACCTCTTTACGAATTATTAAAGAATAATGTAGAATGGATTTGGGAAAAATCTCAAATGATGGCATTTGAAGATATTGAACAGAAACTTTGTCATACTCCTGAATTAGTATTATATGATCCAAAAAAAGAAACCTTTATATCAGCAGATGCATCATCGTACGGCATCGGTTCAGTTTTATGTCAGAAGGATAATGGTAATCTACGTCCAGTTTTCTATGCATCCCGGACATTATCCGATACAGAGAAGAGGTACGCACAGATAGAAAAAGAAGCATTGGCTATCGTGTGGGCATGTGAAAGGTTTCATGATTTCATTGTAGGACTAGAAGTTCACATCGAAACAGATCATAAACCTCTGGTGCCTATTTTGATGTCTAAACCATTAGATAATTTAACTCCTAGACTACAGCGTATGAAACTACGAATGATGAGATATTCTTATAGCATCAAATATACTCCAGGAAAGAATCTAGTCATTGCAGATACGTTGTCCCGAAGTCCTTTACCAGAAAAAGGAAAAGAAGAATTAAGTGAAGAAATAACTGCTTATGTGCAAATGGTTATGGAAAATTTTCCTTCATCAGATGCTAGATTGGCGGAAATATGGTCTTTGCAAAAAGAAGATCCGATTTGCAATCTATTAATTAAATTTTTCGAAGGAGGTTGGCCAGACAAAAATGAAGTGCCAGATGAATGTCTAAAATACTGGGAACATCGACATTCAATTTCTGTACAAAATGATTTGCTGATGAAAAACTCTAGAATTATTATACCTTTGAAACTGCGAGAAGAAATATTAAATAGAATACATGATGGTCATCTTGGAATAACAAAGTGCAGAGCCAGAGCTCGTGAGTCTGTTTGGTGGCCAGGATTATCATCAGAAATTGAGAACTTAGTCTCAAAATGTCACAGGTGTATTCAACAACAAAAATATTTTAAAGAGCCTTTACTTCCATCAGAATTCCCAAATAGACCTTGGCAAACAGTCGGAGCTGATCTCCTCAAAGTTAGTAGTAACTGGTATCTTATAACGGCAGATTACTATTCTCGATATATTGAGGTGGCAAAGTTAGAGAATCTGAGTTCAGATGCAGTCATTAATCACATGAAGTCCATTTTTGCACGCCATGGTATTCCAGAAGTAGTTCGGAGTGATAACGGTACTCAATTTTCTCAACGAATAATAGATTCCAAATATAGAAAATTTGCCAAACTTTATAAATTCTCCATCAGAACATCCAGTCCAAAACATGCACAAAGTAATGGTTTTATAGAATCGATGGTGAAGAATTTTAAGTTGCATTACCTGAAATCTGAAAATGATGATCCTTATCTGATGTTACTTGCATTAAGATCAACTGCACTTGAAAATGGGTTTAGTCCAGCAGAACTTCTGATGGAAAGACGCTTAAGAACGCCCATTCCGGCAGTGAACGACAAGTTAAAGCCTAAAGTTTTAGATGAGAAATCTATATATAAAAAAGAACAGGAAAGGATCAAGAAACAAACATTTTACTTCAATCGTCATCATCGGGCTAGACCTCTACCACAACTAGACGTTGGTCAGCAGGTATGGGTATCCGACATGCGGACATACGGAAAGGTTAAAGTACTCATGAAGCCCCAAGATCATACATGGTTGAGACTCCCAGAGGTATTCTGAGGAGGAATCTGTAGAAAACTAATCCATTCATTTCAATCACTTAATATTTTCCACTCAAAGTAAAATAAATAAATAAAGAAAATGATGAAGCACGCAGATAAAAACCCAACGATAATTTTTCTCTCATCTCTTCAAAACAAGTGACCTAATTTATGACTCTTAAGTTTCAAGTTTATCAAGCAATATATATTTATTACCTCGTTGTAATCATCTCTTCTAATAATGTGAAGTTTGTTTATAATTCGTGATTTGTTATTTGTGATTATGCTATTATAAACTTATTACAGAACTAAAACATTTAAAAGGACAATTATTCATCATTAAATATATCTTGTGAACTTACAGTTGTGCAACAAAATTCTTCAGAAAAAAACCTTAATTATTTGTGAAATATATATGTTAGTGACGTCAATTTATTTCAAAGAAATGATGCAATATCACTTGTAACTTTCCAAACTTTGTGAAAATGAGTCAGTGTATTACTATCCTTCATTCTGTAAAGTCACAGGAAAAAATGTTTCCTGATGTTAAAATTAATCTAAATGTAAACCTTTTAAAATTTTAAGTAATGTAAAATATAATTTTTAAAATCAATCCAAACGTGAATTTATTTATTCAATGTGAATTGTGCATTAATATAATTTTTTACAAGTCTTATTTCAGATGTGGTACATCTACACGATTATTCAAGAAGTGTTTATAATAAATTCTCAAATAGTTGAAATATATAAACCAGTGGATATTTCATAAATTGGATAGACCTTAGAAAAGGTAAGCAATTCCTTTTCTTTCTGCATGTTGAAGACCAGAGTTAATTTTAATTTGAAGAATTTAATATTCTGATGTTACGCGCTTACCTCGTTGGCCTCGCCCCTTCAACAGTGATCATGAGACTGATGAATATATGAACTCAGAATTTATTCTTAAGGATTAATAATTGACTCTAATTAATAAAAATAATACTCAGCTCTTATGCTAGATTAAAAATTCAAGAAAACATAATTGAATTTAATAAACTATTTAAACTAATAAAACTTTAAAAACTGTATAAACAAGTTCTCCGAGATGGCGACAATAAAGGAAGTGCAAATAGTAGATAAATTAAATAATAATAATTATTCTATATGGAAGTTTAAAATTAATATGTTGTTAATTAAGGAAGATTTGTACGAACTCGTAACTCAGGAACCCCCTACACCAATTAACGAAGATTGGAGAAAAAAGGATGCAAAAGCTCGCGCTTTAATAAACCTGAGTATAGACGATACGCAAATAGTTCATGTAAAACATTTAGAAACAGCAAAACAGACATGGGATAGTTTAAAAAATATTCACGAGAGAGCCAATTTGTCCAGTAAATTGTATTTGTTACGAAAATTGTATAGTGCAAAACTTCCCGAAAATGGGAACATGCACAAACACATTACTAATATACTGGAAATAAAAGATAAGCTCTCCGCAATAGGAGAGAACATAACCGACTCGCATTTATCTGCACTTCTATTGTGCTCGTTACCTGCGAGTTATAATAAGCTCTCGAAGCCCGAAATGAAATTGAATTAACTCCCGAATTCATCAAGAGCAAACTTACTGATGAATTTAATAAACGGGTAGAAAATAGTGAGCAAGTTGAAAACTCACAAAAGGTGTTTAAAACACAAAAGAAATACACTCAAGATTATAAAGGGCAAAACAAATATTGTACCTACTGTAAACAATCAAATCACACTTACAAACAATGCTGGCATCTCAAGAACAGAAACACACAGACCACTACACCTAAAACACAATACAAATACAAAAAGTACACATCGTTGTGTTTTGAAAATACAAAAGGTGATAGTAAAAATAAAATGAATGAATCAAAAACAGATGAACAGGTACAAATAAATAAAAGTGAACATAAAGATGCAGCATTCATAATTGTCAATCCCGCTAATAAAACCTGGTTAATTGACTCAGGAGCGTCTTCGCATATAGCGAACGATAGGGATATATTTACAAAATTCAACGATACTGAAAAAACTACAGTAACAATTGCTAATGGGAATACATTAAATTCTTACGGAACCGGCGAAACACAAATAATGACAAAAACATCTGATGGATGTATAAATAGAATTACACTTAAAAATGTGTTATTTGTTCCACAATTGGAATCAAATTTAATTTCCGTAAGTAAAGCCACAGAACATGGCTACAAAGTATTTTTCGAAAATGAAAAATGCATACTATCGTGCAATGGAAAAATATACTTAGAAGCATTAAAGAAACATAACTTATATCAAGTTGAAACACTAGAAGAAAGCTCTAAATAAAATAAACATTGCACATGATTGCAGAAATAAAGATTGCCTCGAAATTTGGCATAAACGCCTTGGCCACAGAAATAATGAAAGTATAAAAGAATTAGTCAAAAATGACTTGGCCAGTGGGATAAAAATAAATAACTGTAATCATAAAACAAACTGTGAAACCTGTATAAAAACAAAGTCAACAAATGCACCGTACTCTAAATCTATCGAAAATAAAACAACAAAAGTATTAGATTTAGTACATACTGATTTATGTGGGCCTTTTAAAACACCCACAATAGGAGGAAAAAATTACTTCCTTACATTCATAGATGATAGTTCTAGATTCACAGTTATTTACTTATTAAAAAGTAAAGATGAAGTTTATGAAAAAATAAAAGACTATGTACAAATGGTCAAAACCAGACAAGGAAAATATCCGACGGCGATTAGATCGGATAACGGTGGGGAATACATAGGAAATAAAACAGAAGCCTTTCTAAGGGAACATGGTATAAAACATGAATACACAGTTCCATTTTGTCCCAGCCAGAATGGCATTGCTGAGAGAAAAAACAGAAGTTTAATTGAAATGACACGAAGCCTATTATCCGAAGCAAATTTACCTCATAGGTTCTGGGGTGAAGCGATAAATACTGCTAATCACCTCCAAAATAGGCTCCCCACTAAATTGACAAATAAAACGCCATATGAAATTTGGTTCAAAAGAAAACCAAATCTCTATTATTTACGTGCATTTGGCTGTAAAGTATACACTTACGTAAACAAACACAAAAGATCTAAACTAGATGACACAGCAGAAGAGGGTATCTTCATGGGCTATGATAATAATACAAAGGGATACCGCGTTTTCACTAAAAATGGTGAAATAATAATTTCCAGATCTGTAAAATTTCTGGAAGAAAAACTGAACAATTTAAACGAGAAAATTAATGATAACGAACAATTAATTGAAGATAAAAAATACATTGAAATAGAAATAGGTGACACACCCTGTACACCTGACGCGCCCAAACAATCAGAAACACATCAACCTCGTAGATCTGAAAGACAAAACAGAGGAGTACCACCTCAAAGATATACTTCCGACAATTTTATTGATTTAGCAAATGATTGCGATACAACAGAACCTGAAAACTGGAAACAGCTTATCAAAATAAACAATCCACTAGAAAAGAAAAACTGGCTTAAAGCCACTGAAAACGAAATACAATCGTTAATGAAAAATAATACATGGGATCTAGTCGATCCTCCTCTTAATAAAAGAATCATAGGAAGTAGATGGATTTTCAAACGAAAAATTGATAGTTCAGGAAATACACAAAAATATAAAGCACGTTTTGTTGCCAAAGGTTTCAGTCAAGAATATGGGGAAGATTATCAAGAAACATTTTCACCAGTAGCACAACATTGTACCATCAAAACACTTCTTTTAGCAGCAGCTTATAATAATTTGAATGGGCGACATGTAGATATTGACACCGCTTTTCTTCATGGGAACTTAAATGAAGAAATATATATAAATCAACCTGAAGGCTATGTAAACGAACAATTTCCTGAAAAAGTTTGCAAGCTCAAAAAGGCAATCTATGGCCTCAAACAGGCCGCCAGAGCTTGGCATATTAAAATCGCTGAAACACTAGACAACTTGAACTTTATCCAAAGTACAGCAGACACATGTCTTTTCACTAGAAAAGAAAAAGATCATACATCGTACATAATAATATATGTTGATGATATACTCATCGCAAGCAAAGAAGAAATAATAGAAGAAATCGTAAATTCTCTAAAACAAGAATACGAATTAAAGGATCTAGGCAATATTAGTAACTATTTAGGTACTCAAATTCAGAAATTACCTAACGGTTATTCTCTTGATCAAAAAAATTAAGATTGAAAATTTAGCGAAAAAGTTCAATCTTGAAAACTCCAAACCGTGCAAAACTCCAATGGAACCAGGATATAACAAATTAAATGATGATGATAATTTAATGCCAAATAATATTAAATATCGCCAGGCACTTGGTTCATTGCTTTATATAACAACCATAACGAGACCTGACATTTCAGCAGCAGTAAACATTTTAAGCAGAAGAAATGAGAATCCTCGCGAAAAAGACTGGCAAGCCGTAAAAAGAATAATAAGATATCTATATCACACTAAAGAACTAAAATTAATAATTAACACTAATGAAGAACCAATATTAAAAGTATTCGCTGATGCCGATTGGGCAGGTGATACCAAAACCCGCAGATCAACATCGGGAATATTATATATGTTGGGCAACAACCCAATTCAGTGGACGACGAAAAGGCAAAGTTGCATTGCCTTATCTTCAGCAGAGGCTGAATATGTGTCCGCAGCACATGCTAGCCAAGAAATAATTTGGTTATTGAAGTTACTTGACGATCTAGGCTTTCCACAGCAAAAACCAATCACTTTATATGAAGACAATCAAAGTACTATAAAAATGGTTGAATCAGAAAAATTCACGAAAAGATCAAAGCACATCGACGTCAAATTTAATGCCATTAAACAATATAGCGAAGAAGGCATAATTGAGTTAAGATATCTTCCAACAGAAAAAATGATAGCTGATGCACTTACCAAACCTTTACCCAAGCCTCGATTCATCGAACACAGAAATTCAATGAAAATATTAGTTAATCCCCATGAACGTATTAAGGGGGAAATTGTAGAAAACTAATCCATTCATTTCAATCACTTAATATTTCCCACTCAAAGTAAAATAAATAAATAAAGAAAATGATGAAGCACGCAGATAAAAACCCAACGATAATTTTTCTCTCATCTCTTCAAAACAAGTGACCTAATTTATGACTCTTAAGTTTCAAGTTTATCAAGCAATAGATATTTATTACCTCGTTGTAATCATCTCTTCTAATAATGTGAAGTTTGTTTATAATTCGTGATTTGTTATTTGTGATTATGCTATTATAAACTTATTACAGAACTAAAACATTTAAAAGGACAATTATTCATCATTAAATATATCTTGTGAACTTACAGTTGTGCAACAAAATTCTTCAGAAAAAACCCTTAATTATTTGTGAAATATATATGTTAGTGACGTCAATTTATTTCAAAGAAATGATGCAATATCACTTGTAACTTTCCAAACTTTGTGAAAATGAGTCAGTGTATTACTATCCTTCATTCTGTAAAGTCACAGGAAAAAATGTTTCCTGATGTTAAAATTAATCTAAATGTAAACCTTTTAAAATTTTAAGTAATGTAAAATATAATTTTTAAAATCAATCCAAACGTGAATTTATTTATTCAATGTGAATTGTGCATTAATATAATTTTTTACAAGTCTTATTTCAGCAGTGGTACATCTACACGATTATTCAAGAAGTGTTTATAATAAATTCTCAAATAGTTGAAATATATAAACCAGTGGATAGTTCATAAATTGGATAGACCTTAGAAAAGGTAAGCAATTCCTTTTCTTTCTGCATGTTGAAGACCAGAGTTAATTTAAATTTGAAGAATTTAATATTCTGATGTTACGCGCTTACCTCGTTGGCCTCGCCCCTTCAACAGAATCGTGTATATCTGCATCCTTCTACGGTTCCGAAATCCTTCATATGGGAAGATAATGATGTTCCAGTGAAAGAGAACTGTGTTCCTGATGCTGTATCCATGAAAGACGGCTCCCAAGATGCAGTGCCTATGAGTGATCCTGTTACTATCACCCACTCTCCTAATGCTGTAGATCCAAAGACCAAGCAGGCCAGTCCATTTAAGACTCGTAGTGGCAGAACTGTTCGTGCTCCTTCAAGACTTATTGAAGAAGACTTTTAAAGGGGGAGATGTGATGTAATGTATCTGGCAACAGTTAAAAAGAGACTTATCGGGAACTCTGAGTTCAAGGCTGGCTATTGTGTTGATGTTCTGAGCTGGTAATTGTGCTGTACATATCGCGCGCTTGAGATAGTTTATATATAATAAAGTAGTTTAAATATCTTCCGAATTTTCACTTATATTACAGATTTCACCAAATTTCTGAACGGTCACCGCTCTGTGCTTTTATCCCCTTAGCAACGCCTCCTTTTACGCCATATGCCATATATGGACATGTCCTGCTGCATTTGTTTCAGGTCTATCCCCTGATTGGTCTTTAATTTAGTTCTGTTGCATTTTATGCTAATTTATCAGCTTCGTCCTTAATTTTTGCACACCAGTCTATATATAAATCAACATTTGAACGGAGGGTGGTTTTGAGGTCTGGGGGTCATGATTGGTAAAAATACACCAAAATTTTCCGGAAATGCTAATCCATTCTTGCTCTGAGCTTCTCTATGATGAAAACATAAGGTAACAATTGTTTTAAAATTACCGATTCTTTGTTTAGATGGTTTTTATCACTTCTCTCATATTTTCACGAAGATCTTATGGTATGATTTTGGTCGATGTGGAAATCTTCTGCGCGACGTTACATTCGAAAAACCCTCTCGTCCTTAATTTTTGCACACCAGTGTATATATATCGACATTTGAACGGAGGGTGGTTTTGAGGTCTGGGGGTCATGATCGGTGAAAATACACTGAAATTGCTAATCTATTCTTGCTCTGAGCTTCTCTATGATGAAAACAGAAGGTAACAATTGCTTTAAAATTACCGACAGGATTTTTCCCTCTTAACCCATATTTTCATCATGGAAGACAAATGAGTTGGTGACATTTTCCCTACCGCGAAGAGATTGCTTTCTGAAAAGGACGCGACAACATGACCAATGATGTGGCTCGATTCGACCTGACTGTGATTTTCGCCCTCCATTTTAACATTTCCTTGAAGGGGAAGCGCATCCACTCATATCTACCTTCCTAGTTCCTTGATTATACGCCGCTGAAGTAACGTTTCAACATGGTGCTGGGCATAAACAGATCGAAGTGCCTATTGAAATAACATGGACGTAAAAAATAAAAAAATCTTCTAGGAATAATAATTTTCATATTTAAGAACTTTCAGGCACTGTTCTGCAAAGTTTAAGGTACGCTTTTCATTATGAATTCACCAAACTTTTAATTTTGTGCTTTAAATTTGAATAATTTATTAAAAACTCATTAGCTTAACTCCGGTTAAACAAACATGGTGGCTGTTTACATAGGCTGAATCGGTGACGTTTACATTCATGTCTGTCAATATGCATTTATCTCTCTTTACTTATAAGTAATTTGATGTTTTAATAAGTAAAGAGAAAATCATATTAAAATTAATAAATTATTAGATTAGTTTTAATAATTTATATGTTATAATAATTTATATATTTAATATATTAAAATTTAGTATTTTAATTTAATATATTACATTATTAATTTAATGTAGTATTAATTTAATATAATTCATTATAATATTATTTATATATATAATATTAATTATTTATTAAAATGAATACTAATTATAATTATAAATATTTTTTATTATTAATATTAATTATAGTTTTTAATATTAAATAATTATTTTAAAATATTAAATACATTATTAAATAATTAATATTTTAGTTCATAATATTAAATTATAATTATTTTAACTAATAATAATTAAATTATGTTACTATTATAATTTAAATTTATAATTTATAATAATATTATTATTTATGTTATTAATTTATATTAAAAATAAATATATTAATATAATTATAAATATTGATTATAAAATAATATAATATAATAATAATAATATATATAATTATATATATATATATATATATATATATATATATATATAATTATTTATATATATATATATATATATATATATATATATATATATAATTATTAATTAAAATTATTAATGATTAATTTTATATTATTTATTAATATCAATTATATATTTATTAATAACATTTAAAATGATAAATAATTTTTTATTATTAGTATCAATTATTCATAATATTAATTTAATGTAATATATAATTAATTTAATATGTTTAAATTGATTTCATATTTAATTTAATATAGTATATCATTTTAGTATTATAATTTAATATATTATATTTTATATTTATATTATTATAATATATCATATTTTATATATTTAATATATTATTTAATATATACTTTACATATTTAATTTAAATATTATTTATAATTTATGTATTATAATAATTTATAAATTATAAAATGTCTTTAACAATTTTTTCAAATATAAAATTAGTAAAATACTTAGTTAAAATCAATAAAAATTTTACTTATAAGTAGAGAGAGACAGATATTATATCTTGACAGACATGAATGTAAATATCAAAGACATTTAAGATCTATTTGTATTGGGACTTACGGCCTATAGAGGCGCTGATTGCAGCCGTCGGTACAGGAAAATTGGCCCTTTAACTAATGCTAAAGTGCCATTGAAACCATTATTTATTGTAAGCGCGTTTAAAAGTGTTAGATATTCAAATTAGGACAGTTTTTACTTTGACATATAAACACAGAACACAAATAGCACATGAAATCTGAAATTGTGCATAAAAATAATCATTATGAACAAATTAAAAATACATGTAACGCAATGGGATTGCAAGGGATTTTCCTGAAGGGAGAAGTTATATCTTTTTTCCACCAGATGGCGTATTCGAGCGCTTGAATTCCCAATCTTAAATGTCTTTGGTAAATATCACCAATTCAGCCAATGTAAACAACCGGAATGTTTGTCTAACCGGAGTTATGCTAATGAGTTTTTAAAAAATTGATCAAATTTAAAGGTTGGGATTGCGGTGCCTCGCTTAAGATCAATCTTGAGCGTAAGTCTGACTTTACGATATAAACAAACCGTAATCGGTATTTAGAGGTCTGCACGGGCCGAAATTTCCAGGCCCGGGCCCGGCCCGACCCATACAAAAAATAATTTGGCCCGGCCCGGCCCGATACAAAAATTAAAAGTTCGGAACGAGCCCGGCCCGGCCCGAACAAAAAAATATTGGCCGGCCCGGCCCGATTTAAAAGTTAAAAGTTCGGCCCGAGCCCGGCCCGGCCCGGCCCGGAAAAAAGTTAAAATCTCGGCCCGAGCCCGGCCCGGCCCGAGTGAATTTCTACAAAACATAATTTTTACGTCTATTTGGTTAAAAATTTGCCCCATAGGAAGGGATCTAACCAAAAATTCCTATCTCAGCCTTTTTTTTTATGTTTATAATCTTCATTTTTATAGAGGTGCCGCAAGCTGGAATATTTATTTTTTTAATAAATCTCTATTTGTTGTATGTATGTGTTTAAGTTTTCATCGATATTGTTAATCCATATTCCATTTATTGAAGTGTTAAAAATCAGAAAAATGCTATACAGTAAAATCTAAGATGGAATTGCATAGGGAAGAAAAAAGAAATGAGTTATAGACAATTTGCCTTCTTAGCAGGTGTAAATGTATTATATATTCCTTTCTTACATATTAGTATATTCATTTTTAATGGATCAACACATTTTTCAATTTAAGACAGGATTCCATCATAAGCAGGTTATTTTTCACACGTTTTACTATATTTTAATTTAGCTATATTTTAATAAGTGTATAAATCTACTATTCTTTAAAAAGAATAAATTTTAATGTTTAATTATAAAATAATGGCGATTTAAAAATGTATGCATGTTTTGAAAAGATTTTTATGCCAGATCTTATTTTACTGACCTGCGAACGGACCAGGTACGCCGAGACAATGATTTTCATACGAGTCAAAACCAGGACTAAAAATTTTAAGGCATGAAGACTAGAAAGAATGAAACCAGTCCCGGCTCTGTACGGAAAAAATAATTTAAGGCACGGCCTTATCCTTCAGGAAAAAAGTAGGCCCCGGCCCGGTCCGTAAAGAGTAATCACTAGGCCCGGCCCGGCCCGAGTGCCGTGAAGAAAAATAGGCCCGAGCCCGGCCCGCGGGCCGGGCCGAGTACAGGCTTCGGGCCTTGGCCCGGCCCGTGCAGATCTCTAATCGGTATTGCAGTGCCTCGCGTCAACGCCCCCCTAGAGATCTCTAAGGGGCGTTGATGGAGCTCATATATTCACGGGTAAAGTTTCTCTATAAGGAGCGATTTTACAAACAGTCACGCGTAGAGGGATTAAAGGCTTTGTCGAATGGTGATTGGTCGATTGCCCGAGACGTTGTAGGAGGGGCTTAATGCGCTTGAAGGGGATATTTTTTATTTCGCTGAAGATTCATAAGATCGTCTGAGCTTTCATATTCATGTTTTGTTTATTTTTAATGATGCTTAGGACATATTAAACGTGTCTACCAAAAAATTATTAAGTAAATATAATTAACAGAAAACAATCCATATGTACAAGTATAATTTGAAATAGCAAATCAAAGGCTTTTTTATTTAACTTAAATGCTTATAAAACAAACTATTTTCTATATATCTTTAAGTCAAGACAGCGTAAAATACAAAATTTGTCATACAAATTCATTTAATTTTTTGAAATATATTTAATTATTTTTTCTTTTTACAATTAAAAGCTTGCAAAGATTGCATGTATCCACGGCAAAATTTAACTGAAAAAAAAACTCATTCAGTAATTAAATAATTAAAAAAGCTATACAAATTGAACGCCTAAAACCCATAAAACTTCTAAGCCGATACAAATACACATACACATGTATATTAATTTTTTTTATTTAAATAATTTAAATGGTTTATTATGAGCCATAAACTCTCGAATATTTAATAAAAATACTCACAAAATGTGTAGTGGCGCCATCTGTCAATAAAATGAAGCATTAAAACAAAAATATAAATTATGATTTATTTAATCCATTTATATTAATTTATATAGTTTGGTTGTTATTGTTTTTAGCCTAAATGTACCAAAATTAACATGTAAGATCTTGAAATCAACGCAATCCCTGTATATGATTTGATATTATCTGCTACTCCAATTTTCATAAAATTCTTGAGATCTCAATGACATTAAAGTATATTACTAATGTAAACAACATATACATAAAAAAATGTCATAATGAAAACAAAAAGTCATAGATTCCGGATTTTAATAGTGATCAAAAAAAAATTTTTTTTCCATTACGCATTACAAAACATTTACATATACATGTAATGGTTGGGCTTATACAAAGTGTATCATCCGAAACAAAAGATCATATTTCAAGCTATGTCTAAAAAAACCCTAGTTTTTCTTTAACATAGATTGGTTTATTTTTCTCATAGTTTTAATCTTGCTAATTAACCACAAGAGAATGCATAACAAACTGCTAAGCAAAAATATTGATTATATATTTTAATAATAATATTAATTATATATTTAAATAATAATATTTATTAACATTAATTATATGCTTAAATAATAATACTTATTAATATTAATTGTATATTTAAATAAAAATATTAATTATATTTATTTAAATATAAATATTAATTAAAAATGTAAATAACAAAATAATAGCTTAAAAAATCTTTAAATATGGTGATCTTCCACAACTTTATAACTACAAATCAACCAGTAATTGGTACAAAGAATTTTAGTAAGTTAATAGAGATTTTTAAGAATAATTCTTAATTTTAAAAGATGGAAACTTTTATTAATTAACTCTGCTAATTTGATAATAATCTGTTACTAAAGTTCTAATATAAAAATATTTTTAATGAAAGTTTAGGAGTTATTGCATTTTAATAAATGTTCGTATAATTATTAAAAAATAGCCTATATGAATTAAAATTTAATTTAATTCTTGAAATTTATTTAATAATATTATCTATTATTAAAATTAATTATAACATAAAAAAAGACATGCTGTGATTTTAAAATAGGCATTTTATAATTCAACATTTCCACCCCCCAAAATTAAAATAAGGATAACTATATTTATTATTTCTAGTGTTAGATACATTTATATCCTTTATTTTCACCATTATTATCTGTAATATAATTATGAAATGATACCATTGTATGCTTTATTTAATCCATTTATATTTATTTAGTTTGGTTGTAATTGCCTTTAGCCTAAATGTACCAAAATAATTTATCTAATAATATTAAATTTTATTTTATGTAACAAAAATTTAAAATTTTATTTAACCTAAATATAATTTAATTTTGATATTATAATTAATATATTAATATAATTAAAATTTTAAAAGATGAAAACTTTTATTAATTAATTCTGCTAATTTGATAATAATCTATTACTAAAGTTCTAATATAAAAGTATTTTTAATGAAAGTTTAGGAGTTATTGCATTTTAATAAATGTTCGTGTAGTTATTAAAATATAGCCTATTGAATTAAAATTTAATTTAATTCTTGAAATTTATCTAATATTAAATTTTATTTTATGTAATAAAAATTTAATTTTTATTTAACCTAATTATAATTTTGTTTAACTTAATTCTAATTAAAATTTAATTATCTAATTGACAATAAAATATTGCAGAGCAACTGATAAAAATCAACTTTCTTTATATCAGTGCTTAAGAAGCACTGTTAATAAATATTCTTTATTAACTAATTCAATAAAGATCAAAGCAAAACTCTAAAAATGCAAAAAAAAAAAAAACTCAGTAAGGACAGAACATGTAACTTCAAAACTATAAGCCTGGTGCTTTAACCACTATACTAAATCTGACATAAAAACTATCAGCTTTTAAGAAACTTCTTGATTCCATACGTTTTAACTCCTCCCCTCAATAATCACGTAGCCATCTTTTAGCCAATCACCATTCGACACCGCCTTCAATCGCTCTACACGTGACTGTTTGTAAAATCGCCTATAAGGAAAGGGCAACTGACGTCACTGTTGGTTAAATTACTGTTGGTTTGGGAGAAAAACCGGTTCGTTCTTTACGACTCCTACCGTACACATCAGATGGAGCAATTTGATTGGTCTACGTTAAACTGGTCTGTGATATGATTAGCCTACGTCGCCATGACGATTCCTGCAATGATAGCTGCGACAAAATTGCAGTGGTAGATTGGTTGATGGAACTGTTTGTTTGTAAACATGCCCTTTCCTATATGTTCTAATCTTCTTTGTGATCGGGCCACCCAATTGCTGTTCGTGAACAGTGCTTCTATTCGTCATCAGTATTTTGCCCACCGAACCAGCCAACCATTTAACCAAGCTATAATCAATGGAGATTAATTGTTGATGCAAATGGTTATTACTTATTGCATTGGTGATTGAAGACTGAATAATTTATTATCCTTCTGCTTAATAGTTGTGTTTCATTTTCATTTTGAACTATAGTGAGGTCTATATATTTTTTAATGTATTCTTATTATTTTCTTTTGTAATATTTTTTTCTATACTCAGGGCTGCCTAAGACAGAAGTAGTGGAAGCCCAACGTTACTCAGGAGCCCCCTCTATTACTCTACAAATTACTTTGTTGTTTACTAAATTAATTTTTCGTATGCTGCAACAATTTGAAATTTTACAATCAAAATTTCGAGTAAACAACATTTTAGAAAGAACGAGCTTCACAATTTAGATAAAAGTTTTGCAAAGGAAAGAAATGCATGTTTTATACTGATTGAATTTTTTTTTTTTAAATTTATTTTGAAAAATAAATTTGGGGGGGGGCTTTTGTATTTCTTTGGGTAATCATGGGCTTCCCGAGCTTATTCGGTAAACTGTGGCTATACTGTATCAATCGAAAATAGACATTGTTACAAACATGTTATAAGAAGCTTTTGGATTCGTTATGAAATTATTAAAATGCTATTTTAGTTGTATCACGTAGTTATTTAGTTAATGAATCAAAACAAAAGTTCGTTTGGATTTTTTCAAAATGTTTTTTCATTCTGTATTTTATGGATCACATGATTTTAAACAAAGGTTCCCTTTTTATAAGAAGTTAATTTTTTCATTCATTATTAACATATAATATATGCTGTATGTACAAGCAGACAAACTACTTACATATATTGGCTAAAATAATTTGTAGCATTGTACTTTTTGCTTGAATTAATGTTCTTGTAATATTGCTTTTTAATTTTATATAAATTATTTTAAAATCTCCTATAACATAAATGTATGTTGATGGTTTACTTAAACAAAAATATATTATTGATAAAATACTGCTTCCTTCCAGTAAATGATGTAAACTTATGAAACTATATAAAATGTAGTTGTTTGGATAAATACAAACTTGTTAAAAATGTTATAAAATATGACAAAAAGAAAAAAAAAGTAATTCATTCCAAATATTCAATCAGGCTAAAGAATATGTGGTGCCTGCATATAATCTCTCTGAAAGAAGAAGCAGGTAGGACACTCAAAAAAGACAAAAGCTTTTTTCCTTCCTGCTCATATCTAACAAGTCATATAGATGTGGAGTGACTGGCAAAAAAATAATTTAATTAAAAAAAAAAATTCTCTTGAAAATGGCAAAGTTGTGATGTAAAATTTCATCAAATGATTACAGAAAATAGCAAAATTCATCAAACAGTCTTGAAAAAACTGCCAAATTTCGTCAAACAATTGTAAAAAAAATAGCAGAAATCGGTTACAAAATTTGTAATTTTTTTGCTCCACAGAAAAAAAAAAAAAAAAAAAAAAAAAAAACTCATTAATGATTTTTTCTCAACAAAACTCTCAATGAGGCTTAAAGTGCTTGTTATTTCTCCATCCACAGTTTGAATATTTGAATTTATGCTAAATTTATTTTATTAAAATCTAAAACATAAAAGGATTAAAACCTCACCATATATCTTCATTATATATATACCGGGTGTCCCAAAAATGACTGATGGATTTTAAAATTCAATAACTAGCAAATGGTGATAGATATTTAAAAAATTCTTGCAGGAGGGTTATGTATAATGTTGGGAGTTTTTTTACTGTGTTCTTGAATTTAGTTCGAATTTCAAACAATAGATGGCGCTGACAGCGGTTGGCGCTCATTCGAGGGCGAAACTGACGTCACTCAGCATTGATGCGAAGAAAGGAGATTAAGGCTATGGAGTGGGTCTCATTCGCCAGTACAATCTTGCTCTTAGGCCCCGATTCTGAACTCATTCGATATGATTTCAATGGAATACGTTGTTGTCATGGAAACAACAAATTCTTTGATAGTGGAATACAGCGTTCAGATCAGGGCATGAATTTAACAAGCAGTATTCGAGTTGCAGGCGATTGTACATTTATGACGTTTTATTTTCCCGGATTAAATTACTTTTTATGGCCTGATTTAAAGAATATTTTATTCATGGTATTTTAAAACTACTACGTGAAATAAACCATTTTCAATAAATAGTGTACACTCTTTTAAAAGTACTCACTAGCAGATTGCGTAGCAAAATAACGAATGAAGATGTGACGGATTCGATTTCTGTGCAGCTCTCACATACCTGCATTGCCGTCATTTCGCAAAACTAAATTTTCATATTGCTTAGATAAAATTCCCATAAATACTCATTAATGTAAAATCGCCTGCAACTCGAATACTGCTTGTTAAATTCCTGCCTTGATCTGAACGCTGTATTCCACTATCAAAGAGTTTGATAGAATTTGACAAAGAATTTGTTGTTTCCATGGCAACAACGCATTCCATTGAAATCATATCGAATGAGTCCTAAGAGCAAGATTGTACTGGCGAATGCGACCCACTCCATAGCCTTAATCTCCTTTCTTCGCATCAATGCTGAGTGACGTCAGTTTCGCCCTCGAATGAGCGCCAACCGCTGTCAGCGCCATCTATTGTTTGAAATTCGAACTAAATTCAAGAATCACAGTAAAAAAACTCCCGACATCATACATAACCCTCCTGCAAGAATTTTTTAAATATCTATCACCGTTTGCTAGTTATTGAATTTTAAAATCCATCAGTCATTTTTGGGACACCCGGTATATATATATATATATATATATATATATTAACAATTAAAAAATATATATATATATATATATATATATATTTTTTTAACAATCAAAAGTCTATTCACTGTATTGAAATAATTAATCTAGGGTTTAATCTAGGGCTAGCCAGAAAGCTAACTGAAAGCACCTTTTGCCCCCAAAGCCTTTAGTAGATTCGCCAAATAGTGACAGCCATGTTGTTCTGCATTTTGTAAACCTGCTTCTGCCGCGTAATAATAATAATAATAATCTTACACTGCATCTATCCTGGCAACTCACTTCAAAATTTGTCTCATCCTCCCTGTGCAAGCATCTTACAAATAGTGTGATATCATTTGCATTAGACATATTGAGGAAATTAAAAAGAGTTTGTTTATTTTTTGTTAATGATCCCAACTTAGGAAATGAAACCAAAACTGTTCATGAATGGAAGTTGTTTAGGCAGGTTCTGGCTACAAGGGGTAAAGAAATGAAGGAACTGATGCTTTACACTCATGCTGAAATGTAAACAAAAGATTTGCGACTGTTTGGTTGGTGCGATTTCCAAGACTGCGCCAAGGTACTATTTTTCGTTGCCATTTTGGAAACATAAAAAACAGAACATTTATAAATAACGTATTCGAAAACACAGAAAATCGTATTTCTACACAACAATTAAAATAAACCAAAAATACATTTTTTACAACATAAATTTAATGGAAAATGTTAATTATGTCATTTCAATCTTTTAAAGTGCACTACTATATTACAGTAATCCTTCGCTGATGCTAATTTTAATTTCACACAAACTTTTAGTTAAAATCATGTCATTTCCATCTTTTAAAGTGCCCTACTATGTCAGTGTAAACATTCGATTATTTAGTTTCTAATTTTGTGACGAACACAACATTTATAAATAATGACGTATTAGTAAAACCAGAAAGTAAATATCAAAATAAACGAAAAATAAATTTTTTTAACATAAATTTAATAGAAAATACATTACCTACGTCATTCTTCTAAAGTGGACTGCTACAATCAGAATAATCATTCGATAACTGATTTTGTAATTTCGCACAAACCTTTAGATAAAATTATGTCATTTCAATCTTTTAAAGAGCACTACTATATCAGGGTAACCATTCGGTAATTCAAATTCTAATTTAACACAAACTATTAGATAAAATCATCATCGCGTTATTTCAGTTTTGAAGTGCTGAACTAGCCTTTCTGCTTCCTCATAAAAACTTACCTGGTACTCTCGAAAAATGGTATCCATAGCCACGGACATTTTCCAACTTCTACCAGCAACTATGAACGTCAAAACAATTTCAATAAACAAAATAGAATGATAAATTCAATTCTGCCGCTCTAACTGCCACTGTAATAACCGCCAATACGTAATAATTCACATGACAATTAAAAACCAATCATTAACTCAACAGTTATGCAAATTTATTTCCCTTCCATATATGGTTCTATAATACGCGACTCTGCAACCAATAACGTGCAATAGAACGTTCTACAACCAATCACGTTTTCTCTACTTTTCATCATCAATGACGTAATACAGACATGCGCAAACATTTCCCTTAACATCCACACAAATACGGATTACAATAACAAATTTCAACACCAGTAACTAAATACAAGCTTAATAGCCGGGTTGCCATAAAAGAAAAAACAGTCCCCAAAATTTGGCGACTTTTTTTTTTTTTTTAACTGATTAAATTTATTTTTTTTAGCGTGAGTGTAAAGCATCTAAGCCGAAATGAAACTAGCTAATTGTATTCTTTTTTCTCATAAAAATGGCATTACTGACATGTTTCCCAATGTGACTTCTTTGTATGAATTTGTAGCAACAATTCTGTTGTCTACAGCAGATTGTGAAAGGGGATTGAGTCTCCTGAATATAACAAAAACTGACTTGAGAAATAGACTGACAATCAAAAATTTAAGTAACTTAATTATGATTAATTTAGAAGGGGAAGTTTGAAAAGAATTTCCATTAAAAAAAGTATTTGATGTGTAATGTATGGCCAAATCTCCAGAGGGTCAATCTTACAGAGTGGTGTACTGTTTGTATATTGTATAATTAAAAATAATACTCATTTATATAGAAATTTTGTATAAATAAGTTTTTTTTTCTTGGCTAAAGCTATTTTTATTTGGCTAACAATTATTGGCTGCAATTAGCCAAAAAGCTACAAATCTCTTTTTCCTAGATTAAACTCTATATCTATAATTCTATTTTTATATGAAATCTAAAATTCTATAATAGGGAGATATAAGCATTTTTACTATCATGGGGACAATTGAACTTTATAACCAGTGGCGAGGCGTGAGTTTTGTGATATAATCGTCGCTGGTTCACAACATTTTAATACCCTCCCCCTCTCAGGGCTAACATTTAAATAATATTTGGATCTAAGCTTTATTATTTAGCTGGGTGAATGATAACACCAGTTGTAGCAATTTTGAAATCCAGAAGAAGGAAGTTGTAAAAAAAACTGTTTCGCAAGCACAAAAGTAAAAGTTCGGGTTAAATCCTAGAACAAGCGAGACACTGGCAAAGCGATAAATAAGTTTTTTTTTGCTACCGTTTTTCTTCCATGCCTACTGTGGTTGATTGGTAGGTTTATTGTTTGTTTGGGAAATTGGATTGGGTTTTGAGCTCAGAGCAAAGGTAGAAGAAGGTGTTGGTTGGTTTATTGTGTGTCGGATTTGTTGAATTACATTTGTGGAATGTGTTTTGTGAATTTTAATGATTTGACGTTTTGTCGTATGTCATAGAAGGATAACTCCTTTAAATATTTAAAAAAACGAAAGATGAGAATAAAGGTAAGTGGTAAAGGTGAAAATAATCAGTCTCCACTCGTCAATTAAACTTGAAAAACTGCCGATTAAAAATATGGAAAGAACCGGCCAAATGCGGGATTTCCCGATTATTTTTTTCCCCCTAAAATTAGTGATTTTTCGCGTCTTTTCGATGAAATTCATGATTTTCCCATGCCCAATCGCCAATATTCATGATTTTTAGTTTTTTACGCGCTCGCCCGACAAAATTCATGATTTTAATGCACCCGATCGGCAAAATTCATGATTTTCCTGCAGCCAATCGACGATATTCATGATTTTCCCGGGGCCAATCGACGATATTCATGATTTTTACGCATCCACTTGACAAAATTCATCATTTTTACGCGCTCGTTCGAGGAAATTCATGATTTTTCGCACGCTCGATCAACGATATTCATGATTTTTACACGCCCGATCAACAAAATTTATGATTTTTATGCGTTTGATCGACAAAATGATTTTTATGCTCCAGAACAACGAAATTTAGGATTTTTCTGCACCAGATCGAAGATATTTATGATTTTTACGCACCTGATCGACGAAATTCTTGATTTTTATGCGCTCGATCGACGAAATTCATGATTTTTACGCATGCGATCGACGAAATTCATGAGTTTTAGGCTCCCGAATGACGGAATGCTTGAATGAGTTTAGTGCATTCGAAAAATCAGGAATTTCGATATTCTCCCCCAATCATAAGCGTGTGCTTTGTGGCAGAGAACTCACTACTTGCACAGTTCCTATGAGAATTTCTTTCACAAAGACTACATTGATTTTATTCTGTTTTGTGACAATTTACAAAGTTTAAGCAAGGAGGAAAAAATAGCTAAAAATTTGTAAAAAATAGAAAATTCCGGAGGAAAAAATTGCTAAATGTTTGTAAAAATTGAAATATCTGGAGGAAATATTGCTAAAAGTTTGTAAAAATCGTAAAGAAAAATTTGCTAAAACTTTGTAAATAGTCGTAAAACGAAATAAAATCAATGTTTACTTTGTGATAAAACTTGCCGTAAGAAGTGTGTAAATATCTCCTTGGCTGACGTAAGCATGCATTCTGATTGCGTAGAATTTGGAGGTTGCCGATTTTTCGGTTGACGCGCATTAAAAAAATCACCAAATCAAGTGTGTCGTTTTTCTAGGATTTTGCCAAATTTTGTTATTGAATTCTTTTATTATAAAAGAAAAGATGTTTTTCTTTTAACTACAACATCTAGTTTTAATTGTTTTCTGAAGTGTTAAATGTTATCAAATATCACCTATCCACGTGGAATTAGTAATAGAAGCCCTTTTGTGTGAAATCACCTAGTGTTGTACATAGGACCATTTAAAAATCCTTTACAAATTGCATAAATGAGAAGATTGTTCAGTTCAAAACTTTAGTGCCTGCAGCTAAAGGTAAAAATAAGTACTCGCCAGTCGCCACTAGGCGATTAAAAATATGGAAAGAACCGGCTAAATGCAGGATTTTCCCTTTTTCTTTAAAATTCACGATTTTTCCGTGCCATTTCAATGAAATTCATGATTCTCCTGTGTCCGTTCGACAATATTCATGATTTTTATGTACCCGATTGATGAAATTCATGATTTTTTCGCTCCTGAATGACAAAATTCATGACTTTTACATGCCTGTTTGATGAAATTCATGATTTATCTGTGCCCGATTGATGATATTCATGATTTTTATGTACCATATCAATGATATTCATGATTTTTATTAGGGATGCACCGGATGTAAATTTTTGCCGGATACCGAATATCCGGTATCCGGCCGAATACTTTTTTGTTTTTAATTTCAATAGTAATATTTCTATTTTATGCTTGCTTTAAAGAAGGAAAACTTTAAATTATTATAATTTTATGTCATTCAAATGTTAATAATAGATTTAAACTCATTTATTAATTACCTTAATAAACTTAAAAACAAATGCTTTTTAATAATTAAGTATTGAAATTGATTCATGTTTTTTTCTTTTGCTATTCTAATATACATATTAGTAGTTTTTTTTATCTTTATTCAGGGTCATTGAACATAAAAAGATAAACCATTAAGTAATTTTAATTTATCTGTTTTTCATACTTATAAATCTTTGTTATTTATAAATACTAAACATCCTATTGAAGCGTCTTTTTCTTTTCTTACATACTCGTACATATTATTATTTACTTTTCCTATGACGAATGTTTTCTAACAGAATTTAAATAGAGAAGCTCTGTATTGCAAGTATCTTGTTTTGTAGTAGAAAGGGGACAGTGAACTATTCAAGAAAGTGGCACAATTCTTTTCATGATCAGTATTATTTTACCACAGCTGGTCTTCCATCCATAGACAAAATAGTGACAAAAGATTCAATAAAATCATTTTTACTTTAGAATTGTTGAAAACACAAGAAAAAGAGACAACCAGAGGAGTGAACGCTTTTTCTCAGTAGGAAAATATTTGTGAAAAAACGTAACAGAGCCTGAAAATGCTGAGCACCATAACTTGCCTTTAATTATAAATGATTAGTTGTCATATTTTAAATATTATATTTTCATTTATATATAAATCCTATAATTTCATTTTTGTGAAAATATGAATATTTATTTCTACTAACATTGTTTTAACGGGATAATGTTGGTAAGAAACAAGTTAATTTTGCACTAACCTTTTCTGATAATGTTAAAAAATGATTTAGAAAATGAGTCACTATTCAGCAACTGGATATCGAAGTATTCAGCTGGACCGGATATCCGGTTTGAGTGCCGAATAAGCAGGATATTCGGTGCATCCCTAATTTTTATGCACCCGATCAACGATATTCATGATTTTTATGCACCCGATCAACAATATTCATGATTTTTCCACGCACAATCTATGAAATTCACGATTTTTACATGCGCAATAGACGAAATTCATAATTTTTATGTACCCGATCAACGAAATGCGTGATCTGGTTACTAAAAAAAATCAACCTACTGGCCAGTGGCTATTAAGTGAAATTCCTTATTTTCACCTTTACCTGCAGCTTCTTTTTGGAACAAGTTTCTCAACTTGTCATAATGCTTTGTAATATTATTTTTTAAAGATGCTTTTCATATTGTAATAATGCAGAATAACTGTTTAAAAAAATGTTTTAATTTTACATGTATAAGTTTACAAGCTAGAATATCTATTGGAACATTTTTGGAATTTAAATAGTTCCTACATGGTGGATTAGTGATACATTCATTTGTGATATATTTTACCACATTACACACACACACACACAAAAAAAGCAACTTTAAACCAGTGTCTTTTTTACTTATGTTATCTGGTGCTGATTGTTTATGTTATAAAATTTTAATGTATGTTTCTGCTTATTATTTGTACAGTGTAAATTAAAAAAAAGATATGTACGATATTTCCAATAAGAAGAAAATAAAAATACCATATGCATGTGTGTATATTAATTTAAATTTTTAAAATGATTAGTAGCTCAGTTTTTCTGCTTCAAATAAAAAGTAGCTCTATTTACAAAGTTCTCCCTTATATAGCAGTATTCTACAAATCAGGATAGCAGCAGCAGCAGTTATTTTTGTGAAAAGAAGTAATTATAATGTACAAGATATTGAATATAAAAAAGTAAATATCTTTATTGTATAATATTGTTACAGAAAAAAAAAATATATATATGTATATAAAATAAACAGTATTTGTATATTCGAGTTACAAAGCATGCTTTCTACAATAACACTACAGCCTGTTACAGGTACAGGCCTATGCTGCCTCAATCTAGAACCATTTCTTCATTCTTCAGCTCTCATTCTCAACATCACCTATTCCTTTTATTTTATAAGGAATCTACCTCTCTTTCTAAAGCCTTCAGTATTCTGTAAAAAAATGACTAAAAGGACACAATATGAAAAACAACCAGTACCTAAAAATCATCTTAAACGGTCATTGAATGCTGTGTCAAGTTCTGTTAGTAAAGAAAATTCATGCTTTCAATTATATATTGCTGATAAGAATCCCAATCTGTGAATTTATGAGGGAAAAAGTGTCAACCATCAGCTTCATGAAATTTCTGCACTTAAAAAATCAGAGTAGTTACTATCAGAACTGAAATGCATGACTATTTATCATAATGTTTTTTCTACTTAATGTGATTGTCATCATCAATCTGTCTCATAATATATTGCTAGCAGAATGGTACTTTTTTTTGTCTTCAGGTAAATTAGATGAAAAACATAAGCCCAATTATACTTTGTGAAGGATATTGGCAGCCGATATGCGATTAATGAACAAAATTATGATTGTAGACTATTTTTTTTTTATGTGTCCAACTTCATACGGTTTTACATTAGTTTGGTGCAATACATTTTGACCAGTGATCGCTGTAAGCCATGAAAACAATCCCAGGGCTATAAATTATTCCAGCAGTCACTTGATCCATAAATATGTATGAAATTTAACGCTTGTAAAGGTATTATGTCATTGAGGATATAACAATACATAGTCTACTTACCTAGTAATAGAGTAATATATGTAAAATGTGGTAAAGTCTAATACTGAACTATGCTCAAATAGGGAAGTTGCAATCAGCTGATCAAACCTTGTACTTCAACTTTAGGTCAGGGTAGTTCATTCCACCAATCAGAACTGCCTATTTGTAGTGTATGACCTCCAGCATAATGTCAATTGCAACTGCCCTATTGATTCATGTAATCATCAATATCATTGCATCAATAAGTAAAGTTAACTAAAAAAAAATACCTTATTTACTCATATATAATGTGCAACCTGTTTTTGATGGGGAGAAAATGGAAATATATATCAGATATAATGCACATCATGCTGTTTTAGGTTTATGTATCAGAACGCAAATTTTCCCCCATTCACTCTCTATTCCTCCGAATGATTTGAAAAGTCAAAGCCGAAAACCGTATTTTAAGTATTTTCTCCATTTATATCTCGCTCTTAGTTACGTTTCCAAGATCTCACTCTATTTTAAGAGCAAAAAATCTAGGTACTTGGGAGGGAAAAACCCCGATTCACATTTCTCTCCCTCAAACTTGGCATGGATAAAACAGCTTATTTCAGGGATCAGGTAATAAGTTATTTCTTTGGCATTCAATTGGTACAAAAAAAAAGGGGGGGGGGGAAACAAAGCATATTTATTTAAAATAAAATGAAAATGAAATATTAGAACAGGAAGCTGCACATACTAGAAAAAGTGTGGTTATTATACAAAACATTGAATATTTTATTAAATGAAATCAAAATTCTGTTTTAAATATAGCACAGTTTTCAATTTCTTAGATGTGAGCTGATTTTTCTTTTTGCAGCTAATTTGTTCTGCCTTGAAAATAATTTGTTCTCATCAAGCATGGGCAATCAGTTGCTAATTGTAGTAATTCTGCTACTTTCTATTTAATTACTTTACATTATTGTAGTGAATAAATGTTTATTGTTGATATATTTAAAAAAGATCATGCTGGAAAATTTTTTAAAAGTCATAAAAAATCAGTGAATTGAGCTACAGTTTTTTAACAAATTTCTTTTGAAAGTACATTTTTTTCCATATTCAATGATGTATAAATTGAAGTTATGTGATATTTAGACGTAATGTTTGATTGATAAAAGTGAAAGAGATAGGCAAGTGGTTGCCACCATTGTTATGATGTCAGCATGTACTTTAAATTTTGGGATGTATTTAATTTATAATATTGCTAGCCGAGTTTTTCCCGTTTATACAGTTGGTTTGGAGACATTCAACAAAATTTAATCTTAAAGTGCTTGATAAATGCTAAGTTATTGTTTTCTCTCTGCTCTGGGTAAGGGTAAGGTGTCACATTTTTAATTAAGAATCCCTTTCCTTTACCAGCGTCTAATAATATATCCCATCCTACAAAATTTCATCTTATCTTATAAGACCTGAGAGATTCTGCCATTGGTGTTTTTATGGGAGGGGTAAAGGAGCTAATTATCCTTTCTAGTCTTTGACATTCTATTTATTTTTTTCTCATTTTGTATAGAAGAATATATAAGCTATGAGCATGGGTGCCTGCAAGGGAGTTAGTGGATGGCCATTGCTTCTCCTTGGATTTTGAAATATAGTTAACTAAATTTTCTTTTTCAATGATTTTGAAAAAAAAGTTCTCGGGTGACTTAAAATGATTAAACATTTAAAAAGAAAAGGAACTATGGATTTTTTGTTAAGGGAGGGGGGCTTCTGCCCCCCTCCCCTGAATTCACCATGGATAACAATTTGTTTTTCTTTTTACATTGAAGTTTGTTTTTATCTTCCTTAAAATTTAAATTGGTACTTTTCGGTTAGCCGGGTGCCAGTGAAAGTGATATATGTACAAGTATACATATATAAATATATATAATAATATCACTGTAGTTTTACATTAACATCGTACAAAATCCTATGATATGAATTAAATTTAACCAGAATTATATTTATCTTACATAGTATTTCAAAGATTCTTACATTGCGTAAATATTATGTAAAAAATTTTGTAATTAATAATAATTAGATTACTTATGTGTTTCAATCATTTTAATGCAATGCAGTATTTAAAAGACTTTATTAAAATTAAACATTCAAATAAAAGATTTAAAATATATATATATATATATATATATATATATATAAGTTTGTGATTTATAATCAACAATGTTATCAACAATGTTATCCATGTATAATTTTATGTGTTTTTGTATAAGTTATTTTACAGTTATTTTAATACAATGCATATTTTATAGACTTTTATAACTGATCATTAGAATCACTTAATATAAAAGTGATCGACTAAACACACAATCACAGTAACTATATAAAGTGTAAATAATGTTCAACCATCTTAAGTATTGTCCTTATATGTATAAATGGTATATGTTTTAATTGTATTTATATATGTTTTAAATCTGATCACTAGTATCACTTAAAATAAAGGTGATCGGCAACACACAATCACAATAACTATATAAAGTGTAAATAATGTTCAGTCATCTTAATTATTGTTCTTATATGTTTTAATTGTATTTATGTATGTTTTAATTGTAATTTGCTATATCATTTGCTATTTTTTATCGCACACTAAAACAATAATTTATTACATAACATGTTTATATTTATATGATGTAATAAATGTTATTTAAAAGAGTTGATAATTGAATTTATCAAAAAAATAGGATTAGTTTTGCATGATCTCGAATAAATCTAATATTTTTGTTTTTATTTATATCTGAGCATAGATATTTTATACGATGAAGATAATTGATAATTATATTTTTATAAAGTGATTTATGTAAACATGAAGCAAAATTGGTAAAAATATTTACTTTAAATGGAAAATCAAATCTTTTATCATAAATATCAAAAATTAATTTATAATTATCATTAATTTTAATTTTTAAGTCAAGAAAATTTATATTATTATTAATCAAATCATTTTCGCTTAATGTAAGCTGATTAGGATAAAAATTGAGTGGTGATGTGCAATTATTATCATTGAAATAAATGTCATCAATAAAGCGATAAAATACATAATCATTGTTCGGACCAATATTTCTTTCATAATAATATAAGTAAAGGTCAGAGAGAATACTAGAAGCGGTCCCACCCTGCGGTATTCCCTGGCATTGTTTATAAATAATATTGTCGTATATGATATAATTATTATGCAATGTAAAATTTAGTAAAGTTTTAAAAAAAATTACGGAAATATGATCTTTTAATTTTAATTGAGATTTAAATTCTTTAAATAATATACACATTGTTTTATGTAAGTCTTTTATATCATTAAAATGATATAAATCATTAAAATCCAATGTTTTTATGAATTTTACTGGATTGATATTATTTATCTTATTAATAAGCTGAAAACTGTTTTTTAGGCAATGTTGGTTATTATGTTTTATCGTTATATCATATATCTGCTTTAAAATATTATATATATTAAATGTCATTAAGGTGGCAACATATCTCCCAGGTTCCATTTTTACCCTGGATGTTTCTAAAACTTTTTACCAGAAAGAAAATGTATATCATTAAAATAATGCCATATTGTTATTCAGAATATCTCAAATGTTTCTCAGAAATTGGCTAAAAAACTTTGTTAGATCAAATACTCAAGTCAAAATATATAACTTTCAAATTGATATATCTCAGAAGTTCAAAAATGTAGCTTAGCGCACTCTCTTGCCCTGACTCCCTCAATTTCTGTTAAATCACTGTTGATTCATAGCATATGTTTTCCTTTCTTTCAGTATTTGCAAATAATTTTTTCTATATGTATTATGCATTTGCTTACTTTTGACTAAGTATTAGATTAAAAAAAAATTATTTTAAGAGTAAGATGAAAAAGCATACAAAAAAGATTAAATGCTAGTAACATATTGTGGCCAACTTATATTAAAACAAGCTTGACTGAACTAAAGTTATGGAAATTTTATTATAAAAACATTACTTTTGGTAAATTTAGGGTGAATGACAGACAATATTAGACAAAATATTATATTAGAATTTTCAGTTATGTTGCATTATTTTATTCAGATAGCATTTGATAAATACCAAATTCCATAAGCATTTATGGACTAAGATTTTTTCATAAATGTCACAACTGTTTAAGGCTTACTTTTTATAACTGCTTTGAATTGATTTATATCAATTTTGTATGAATAAATTTTATGCAAGAGAGACTGGCACACAATGAACCACTTTTTCAGTTATTTTTTTTTCTCTTTAACGGACAGACTGATCTGCCTGAAAATATTTTTGAATATTCCTTAAATCTTTTTACATTCCTCAGAATTTTCCCAGAACATAAATTTCAATACGTTTTTCAAAATTAAAATTATTTTTATGCACCTGTAAAGCGGACCAGTGTGTCCCGAAAGTGGGGCACACTGGTCCACCCACTGGGGCACAGTGGACCACTATTATGTATTACCTAAAATGCAATATAAATCAATTTTTCATTAAATTCTTCTTTATTTCCCCTTTACCTCTAAAATAACTTAATAATACTTAAATTTGCAAGTAACTTTTGCAAAGAAAAACATACAATACAAAAAATATATATTTTGAAAATAATAACAGATTAAGGTACAGGAATGATAGCAAATAATTTAAAATTATTAATTAAATAACAAAAAAAAAAAAAAAATCAGCACACTTTTTAAAATTTGCAAATGAAACTCTAAAATACTTATGAGTAAGATTGAGCCTGGAATTTTCCTAAAATACTTTTGGGTCTAGGATCAACATTACGAAATCATTGACATCAACAACAGATTCATCTATGGTTTCTGGAAAAATAAACTTGATTTCCATTCAGTTTGCGTCTCATGAATCTTACTTGAATAGAATCATCATCAATTAGGCTACAGTTATATTTTTCAAAGCAGTAAATACAAAACAAAATATTTCTTACTATGTTAACTAAATTGTTATTTTTCTTTGTTTACTTTATTTTACAGTTAAATAACTACTTTAAAACATATATATATATAGAAAATAAGCAAGAATTATTAAATATTTTGAACATTCTGCATTACAGGAGCAGAGTGGATTGCGGACCACTGTGCCCTGGTAGTGGGTGGTCCACTGTGCCCTATGTTGAAGTTCAGTAAATAATCATATTAATATTGTTTATAGCTTTCTTTTAAACTTCAAAGTTAAATAAAATCAAGTATCTTACCCTTGCAAAATAACTGTTTTATCTTATTTATCTACAACCTTTAATTACTAAAAAAGAAAAATATGAGGATGAAAAATTTTAATTTTAGAAACTCAAAACAACCAATCAAAATGAAATGGTTCACTCTGAGTTGAACATGTGCTCTGAAGGCTGTAAATAATCGATCCAGTGCTGTTGTCTATTAGGTTAGAAGAGAATATATATATATATAAACTCTGTTTAAATCTACAAGAAACTATTTTTTTATAGATTCCAGTCAAGGGTCCATTCCTCCTCCAGACCTCTATCCGTCATCGATTTTTTTATATCGTCCATCCAGTTCGTTTGCGGTCTTCCTTGTTTCCTTTTTTGATTTGTTCTATAATTAAATGCGATTTTGGGTAGTCTTTCATAACTCATTCTTTTAACATGACCATACCAGATTAATTGCTTCTTTTGAGGATAATCTAATATGCTTACCTTTATTTTCATCATTTCTTTGATTCCTTCCTTCATTTCTTATTCTTTCTATTTTTGATATCCTGCATGATCTTAGGGCATCCATTTCCACTGCCGCTAATTTCTTTCATTCTGTCTCCATAATTCTCCATCCCTCTGCTCCATGTAACAATATGTTCTTTACAATAAAATTGTATATAATCTTTTCTTTTCCTGGAGATCGCCTCACTCCACCAAATATAATTTAATAGTTTTACTGCCTTTCCTCCTTGACAAATTCTGTATTTAATTTCCTGTGACTCTCTGCCTTCATGGGTGCAAGACCTTCAGTCTCAGGACTGATTTCAGTCTTGAAGAGATTTTTGACTGATAGTAAATTCTACTTTATGTACCTAAATAATAGCAATTTTACTTTTTATCACTTTCTTTTGTATAAGAGATCAATTTTTAGAAATAATGTAGGACATAGAAATCATCTAGCCCATTTCCATTTGGTTATTCCTAATACCAGAAAAGTTTTTAGTCTTGGCTCGGATGGACTTCTTGCACCCATGTCTGCCTTTTCTATTAATGTCTACACAAGGTATCTATAATACTCACAGCTTCCTATTTTTATGTTATTATTTAGATTTAGTTCTGTCTCATTTCCTCCTATACATAGGTATTTGGTTTTACTAGTGTTCATGTAAAGTCCCCGTTTCTAATATTCTTTCCTTAATTTTTATTTTCATTTTCTGTAAATCATTCTTATTTTTTTAAATTATAACTTTAAAAAAAAAAAAAAAATGTTAGGCATGGTCCACTGTGCCCATAGGTCCAATGTGCACTGGTCTCCCCTAAAGAAAAAATATGTAGTGTTATCTGTTGAAAAATGTTTGTTTTTGTGCATATTAGGAATAAAAGAAGTATTGAATATAACCAGACTAATATTGTTCAATATATGTATTGTTAAATTAATAATTTTATAGTTGAAATAATAAAATTGTTCAAAGCATGTATAATTCAGTAATTGAATGGGTAATCTAAAGGTTCTTTTCTTTCTTTTTCTTTTTGAATATGTATTAAAGAGGAGAGTGAGGATGAATGGGACATTGCCTGTTTCTTACCAACTAAAATGTGTAAATGTCACTACTGATGTAGTTCATACCTTCAAATTTGCTGTTTGATTGTTTGTTCTGGTCCTGAGCTAGAAGAAAATTAGTATTCCGATCTGACTAGTACAGAGTAAATTGTTCAAACTTACTTATCATTGTTACAAATTATACATGTCAAAATAATTTTATCAAGGTTAAAAAATATGAATTAAGTTGTTATAAAATAATGTTATTAAATTTTTATGTTATGATCATACTTGATATTTAGACGTTATAACCATGCACGTTGAGGAGGAATGGGACAAATTTGGAGAGGTTGATTAGAGTATTATTAATATACACTATATGGCCAAAAGTCACCAAACACTTTCAATCTTAGATGTTTAGTCGAATATCTGGAGAAATGATGAATTCTTCTGGAACTTCAGAAATATAAAGAACATGTTTGACCTGACCTGATCTGATATTTTTCAGTGAAAGTTTGATTACAAGGACTATTAAGGGGCCAACAACAAATTGAATAAAAAAAAATAACATTTGTGATGCTCCTGTAAAATAAAATACTCTAAATGATCTGTAGTTGTAGCACATGACTGACTATGTGGATCTTGTGTAACATTTGTGTAAGAATAGCACACATATTCATAGAAATCTAAAGATTTCTTTCAAAAATTCAAGAAATTTCTTTATATTTTTTGTTTATAGCATGCAAGATTTTCAATCAGAATTTAACACCACTTTCAGGAAACTTGACAAAGTACAGTAAAAAAAAATACTTAAAATTGCAATGCACATATATTAAATATTTGATGAAATACGAGCATTAGTATGAAATAATTTTTAAATGTGCATGTACAAAAAATAATAGTTTTTTGCATAATTTAGTAGTCAGCAATATACTGGATAACTCATATAAAAAGACCAGTCGAATATAATGAGAATTCAGAAAGATATCGGCAATATAAAGCTGAATTTCAGTTGCTTTCTTGAAGTAGCTGTATCATAAGGCATTTTTCACAAATTATTCTTTTTTATTAACTGACTTCCAACAAAGTAGTTAGTATTTAACGTAAATCCTTGCATAGCTTTGGAGCAGATGTTTTGATTTTGATATTTTTGTTTTTGCTGGAATGGTATTGTTCTGATTATTCTTCAAAGAATTAAAGCATAAAAAAGATTATTTTTAATAAAAAAAAAAAAAATAATAATCTGGGCAAAATCTCTTATTCAACTACATTTTAGAAAGCAACAGAAAATCAGCTCAGTATATTGCCTATATCTTTCTGAATTTTTATATTTGACTGGCTTTTTTATGAGTTGTCTTGTCCTATATAGTTGACTACTAAATTATGAAAAAATAATAATAATGTGCATGTGCACAGTTAAAAATTATTGCTCATATTTCATCAGATATTTAATATATTTATAGTTTGTTTGTAATATATTTTTTCTACTATACCTTGTTAAATTTCCTGAAAGTGTCATTAAATTTGGTTGAAAACCTTGCATCCTATAAATAATAACTAGAATTTTCTTGAATATTTTAAAGAAACCTTTATATTTCCATGTATATATGCACTATTCTTATACAAATGTACAAGATCCACACAGTCCTTGTCGAGAAATTCTGATTGTAATTGCCAAATGTAGTGTTGCTAGATGACACCTCTTGCCAGTGAAACGATGTGATGTAACTTCAGTTTATGCTGAACCACTAAAATCTAAGTTTCAAAAATGAAACTAAAATGATGAGTGCAAGTGGCACGTTCAAAGATCCTTATTCCTTATAATATCCTACAAACCTATGGTTAATTAAAGACTATTGAGTTTTACAGTGAAGAATTTTGTCTGCCTCAAAATTGAATATTTAGAATTTTTATGAGTAATCCAGAATATTATGGGGGTAAAGTAAAGAATTACTTTAGTCCTGTGCTGCAGATATGAATCTTTTTGAGCATTTTATTTTAGAGTGATTGCAAATATTATTTTTTCTATTAGTTGTTTGTCCTCTAATTGCCCTCATGATCAAACTTTGGCTAAAAAAATATGAGGTTGTTCTTTATATTCCTGTCGTTCCAGAAGAATTTGTCAAGTATTCCTCTAGATATTTGACTAAATGTCTAAAATCGAAAGTGCTTGGTCCTGGTAACTTTTGGCCATATAGTGTACATGTAATTTATTCAAGAAAATTGAAGGTTATAAGGTTTGTATTAAAGGTTATAAACTTTGACATTTAGATAATATAATCAATTTATTCATAAATTCAATTTGATAAATGTAAAGTAACAGTAATTATTCAACTTTATTTTATCAGTATTAAAACTTTGAAATGAAGTTTAATAATCCTTTTTCTGTAGTTTAATAATCATGTCCCATTTAACACCGGATCATGGGTAGATGAAAAAGAAAAATGCTTATTTCTAAATTGTTATAGTTGAAAAAATGACATTCCCTTTATAGTTTTGGTAAACAAAATACTCTATCATAATAGCTTAATTATATATTTCTAGATCCAGTACTTTTTGAGTAACACAACAAAAATGAAAAATGTCCCATTCATTTCCACCCTTTTCTACATGATGTTGATTAAATTTTTAATTCACAATTTTCTGCTTTAAGGTTTTTATTCTGCTAACTGGTCACTCCTCAAAACCTCCACTTACAGTTTATTAAATGACTTATTTTCCTATTGGAAGTTCTTACACTCTCATCATATTTTAAACATACAAATTGCTAAAGTGAACTGATGATCAGTTTTGCTTTTTTATTTAGTTATGTAAAATCAAAATATATGCATACATTTTTAAAACCTTACAATATTTGAATTGGTGTGCTAATCACATGCATCTTGCAGAGCTTTCTAAAATCACAACTTTTAGTAAAATAATAATAATAAAAAAAATGTTACAATCAAATTTTTTATACTTGATGGACTGGAAATTTTGTTGCTGTTCATGAAATTCTCATACTAATTTTTCATTCATTTATCTTGTTAGCTTAATAAAGTTTTTCAGAATAAGTATCTTATTTTTTTCTTTATGCATCATAATTAGCAATGGAAAGAAATCACAGCACCGATTCAGAAGTAAAAGTGTTTCATGATTTTTAAGTATGCTAAATAAATTAAAATTTTGTTAGATTTTCAATATGCTATTTAAAAATATGTTTTTGTATAGTAAGATAATTTTCATGGACTTATTATAAATACTTTAGCACTACTTCATAAACTATCAAAAATTGATCATAAATTAATGAAAATTACTGAGAACTGATTTTAAAACGTTTTACATCTAAAATTGCATAGTCTCCCACAATCATCACCATAAAATAATAATAATTACCAAATTAGTACAGAGAAAAGTAAAAGGAGCAATCAAGTGGGAATTATGTCTTCTTTAAATCTGTATGAATAAAATATGTATGCAATCATCTCCATGTTGAAATAGGAACAAACTTTAAGATTCTTATAGCTACCAACTAATTTTGGCATTAAAAAACAAATCCAGACCCTCAAAAATAATCTAAATATGAATTTTCATGAAGAATCTACTATTAATATTTAGCTAAAAACAGAATGGTGGGCAGCTATTATATAGTCTTCTTTCTAAAACTTGCATAAAAAATTGCCCTGCATTTAATAATATTAATTTAAAAAAAATCCATGTTTTTAAACTGATTTGCTAAGATTGCATTATATAACATGCTGTATTGGTATCTATTTTAGGAGGCCTTCTTTAAGAAATATTCCATCTGTTATGAGCCCAAAGCACAATACTGCTATATGAAAAATAATTTTTTTCAATATCATCTGTGTTTTATATTTTATTTTTATGAAGTTTCTACGATCTGTTTGCTTAAGAGAAAATCCCCATAATTTCTGTTTTGAATCTCCTAGTATAATGGTGATGCTTTTTTAATAACTAAAAAGAAAAAAAAAACTGTGGAGAAATAAGCTGGAATTTTGTACATGTGTTTAGAAGCTTCTAGACATTGATATCTGTCAATGTTGTAGATTATAGTTTATATATATTTCATACATACAAAAATCTACAAAAATGCATTTAAAACAACTGGTAATGCTTAGAATATTTAATACTAACAAATAAAGTGACATGAAAAAATGTTACAGGAAATACAGATGAAAAAAAATTCATTTTAGAATTCAAAAATTAACATTGATATTTATATAATAACTAACCTTCTTTATCAAATGACTTGAAAAGAGTTAGTTATCAAAATATAATGATTGAATTGAAATTGTGTCAAATTGAAAATTTTAAGAAACTTGTTTGCTTTAATATGGTGATGAACTACTAAACTTACTTTATTCATAGATAATTGTAAAAGACCTTTGCATTGAATGATACTTCATCTCTGTGACAATTTGGTGATTAAATAGTATGTCCCCCTAACCCCCCCCCTTTTTTTTTTAAATTTGTCGAGTTCATAACATTGATATACGGTTTCATCTATTTTATGTTAACTTCAAAAGTCTTACTAGGATCACTATGAAAGTTTTGCAATAGGAAAAATCGACAGCCAGGATGACATTACTGGCAGTCGCTTAATTAAATATGAGCCATCACTATTTGGCGTCGAATTTCTCCCACCAATTTCTTGTAACGTGGCTGTGAAGGCTAGTTGAAACCAATTCCTATGCTCACTCAGTCTCGATGTTGATCTCACAAGAACATTTCCACGTAATGATTTTTTATGATTTTAAAGTAGGTCTAAATGAAAAAAAAACTTTTAAAAGAATATCAAAGGCTTTTCCAACTTATCCTTCATCTGCAACCATATTTAGAAGGTTTCGAAAATTTAAGCATGAAAAATCTTATTTCAAAGAGGAACAAAGTGGAAGGCCTTCAACAGCATCCTTAACTGAAAATGTTAAAAAGCTAAAGGTAATTTTTAAACATAACCCACATATTACATACCATTCTATTCAGCAGACTCTGAATATTGGATCGGCGATAATATTTAACTTACTAAATAAAGATTTAAAAGTGAGGAAGCTTTGTAACAGATGGAGTGCCTAATGAGCTGACCAAGCAGCAAAAGCAAACAAGAGTGTCATTGTGTCAAGAAATGTGGTAAAATTTGATTCTAGCACTTCCAAACATCTTTATGAAGTTGTTACAAGAGATGAAACAAGGTTTTACCAATTTGATTCACAAATTAAAAGACAATTTTCAGTTTGGGTGTTTGAAAATGAACTGCTAACAAAAGTCAAGCGGTCAAGGAGCATAAAATATATATATATATATTGTGGCCACATTTTTTCTAAAAGTGGCCGTATTGTCTCAGTACATATGGAGGAGTAAAAAACAGTTACTGCCAACTGGTATACTGAAATTTGTCTACCAGAGGTCATTAAAAAGTTAAAAAAGCGACCAAAGACAGGAATCAGAGGCATTCTTCTTCACTATGACAATGCTTCAGCACATTCTGATTAAAAAACAAAGGACTTTTTAAAAGCAAATAAGATCCAGTTGGTTGGGCATCCACTATACAGCCCTGGTCTTGCTTCATATGACTTTTGTTTCAAAAAATGAAAGAAAGTCTTTGTGGCACAAAATTTACAAGTGTAAATGCTGCGCTGGAGCTTTATTTGACCTTCCTCAAAGAAATCAGCCTGGGTGAATGGACATTTTCTTAAAATCTGGTTTTAAAGAATGCATAAAGGTATTGAGTGTTAAAGTGATTATTTTCAGAAAAAAAAAAATATATGCTGAAAATTTTTGGTATTGCAAAACTCTCAGAATGACCCTCGTAAATTTAGTATATATATTTTTTTAATCTGAAAAATATCTTCTATAGACAATTCTTTCTTTTACCTTTTTTATATATAATATAGCTTATTTATTTATTAAATTTGAAATTATATATATAAAAGTTCTTTAAATAGCATATTCCTTTTTGATTAAAATTTGATATAAGTTACTAGTTTTTTAACATATAATTAGCTCTTTTATCTTTTTAATAGGGAGTCCATTTTATACTTGGAAATGTCTATAATAATTCGACTTCAAAATCTGCCATTAAGTGCTAGAACTGGAGATATAAGGAAATTTTTTGGAGGTCTTCGAATACCTGATGGTGGTGTTCATATACTTGGAGGTGATAAAGGAGATGCTTTTATTGCATTTATGTCTGATGAGGATGCACGTCTTGCAATGCGAAAAGATGGAGGGAGAATCAAAGATTCTCGTTTAAAGCTTTTTCTTAGTAGTCGAATGGAGATGATGCATGAAGTTGAAAAAATCACTAAAGGTAATTTTGATCCAGCATTTTATGAAGAAATTCCTAAGGGCACAGACATTACCAGAAGTCGGTCACGTGAAAAAAGGAGACGATCCCGCAGCCCTCATCATGATGATAGGAATTTTGAAAAAAGTAGACCACTTACTGACCATCGAAGATCTAAATCGCCAGTTAAGTACAGTACAAAGAAACTGTCCCCTGCTAGATATAGATCACGTTCCCCAAGAAAAAGATCAAGGTCTCCAAAATTATCAGCCAAATCTAAGTCATTCATGTCAAAACGAAAATCGATATCACCGAACAATCGTGATTTTCACTCTTTGTCTGCATCTAATGATTTTCCTTATTTTTCACAAAAAAGTTCTGAATCTAAGTTTCTTTCTCAAAGTGAGCGTCAAGCTGAACTAGAACGACGCATTACTGAAGAAATCGAAAAAAATGCATTATATAAAAAAGCTTTACGAGAAGAAGAAGAAAAAATGTTTCTAGAAGAACAGCAGCAACATCTTTTATTCAGTAGAGAAAAAGAAGACTTAATGTTGTACTCCGATAACAGCAATATGCAGTATTTTAAAAATACAGAGGTCAAACATGATTATGCAGTCAAAAAGGGAAGATTGCCTTTTGATGGTTTTTATATACTTATGGAAGGCATGGAACCAAACTGGAGTTTCAGAGAAGTACAGATCCTACTGAAAGGACATTATGCACCTCAAAATTATATCAAAATGGAAATGGACGATGCAGGGTTTAAAACTGGAAGAGCTGTTATAAAGTTGTCAAACAAAGATGATTTTGACGCTATTTTTAAAAAGGCTCCTTTTCATTTTAAAGGTAAAAGAATTGATGTCATGTCATGTCCTCATCATGTTGCTCAAAATTACTTTCCATCTCGTTCTGATTTTGGAAGTGATAATTATTTTCCACAGAGTCGTAATTTGTGTTACATTCTTAAAGGATTTCCTTTCACTTGTAAGTATGAGGATGTTGTTGCTTTTTTTTCTGGTTTTGAAATAGCAGATTTAATTGTATTTTATGGAGATGATGGTCAAGCAATGGGAACAGGTTTTGTTTCTTTTAAAGACTGGAAAAATTTTCAAGAAGCTTTTTCTCTGAATGGGAAGAAGATTGGTCATAGATATATAGAAATGCTACCTTGTACCGCTAAAGATATGGCTGAAGCTAAGAAAATGCAAGCTAGCAGTGGTGTTATCCCATACAGTCAAATTATATGTGAAAAAAGATTACCAACATTTAGAAGGCCTATATGTGCTATTCTTACTGGACTACCTTTTAATATTACCACAAAGAAAATCTTAAATTTCTTTTCTGAATCAGGTTTAAAGCCAGATGCCATTCATTTAACTCTCAGCAAGAAAAAAGTTTCAGATGGAAGAGCTTTTGTAGAGTTTTCTAATTATTTAGATTTTGATCTTGCTCTCAAATTTCATGGTAAAATACTAGATAAGAACATTGTCTGTGTAAAGCAAATATTGTATGATGAAATGGTAAAAATTTTAGATTCTCAAAAAGCTAAGCATTACTTTGCATCAACAGATCCTGCTGCATCAGTTGCTGCTGAGCCTGAAAAAGTTCCTTATTTATGGGAACCACCTGATGAAAGGCATGAAAAAGATGTTTATATTAAAGACAATAGAGCAGCTTTATCTTCAGATGAATTACAATCTTTTACATATAATAAAAACATGGGTGGCAGTTTTCCACCAAATGATTTTCCAAGAAGAGCACATTGGAACTCTCAGACTAGTACAAAAATGGATTCATTATATCCTATGTATCCAAGCAACGATGATATGCATACTCCTACACCATATGATAAAGGATTTATGTCTACACGGGGGGATGCTTATCATTCAACCAGAAAATATGAAGAGAACATTAAATCAAGTCGTCTGTCTCCAGAAAATGAAGCTGCCCTTCTTGATTTTTTGAACAAAGACAGAAAACCTTTTTCAGGTAAAAATAGTAGAAGATCCAGATCCCTTGAAAGACGAAATAAAAGTTATTCTATGCCTAGATCAAAAGATAGCTCAAGAATTCAAAGGGGAGCAAGATATTATGAAAGCCCAGCTTCACCAAATCAGTTTCATTCTAATATTGATGAAGGACTTGAAAAAGATGGATGTATTGTTCAGCTATCGAATGTTGATGCTTCTGTTGGAACTAGAGATCTGTTAAACTTCCTGATAGGATTTGATTTTGCTGAAGATACTCTTATTCGTAGATATACAGCAGACAATGTACCAACTCCTGATGTACGAGTGACATTTAGTGACAAAAGCGAAGCTGAAAGAGCCATAAGAAGTTTAAATAAGCGTTTTCTGCATGGGAAACCAGTGGATTTGTTTACAGTATGATTTTTCTCTCCCTTTTTAAACTATTATTTACATACTAGAAAATCAAGTGAAATATTTCTTTTGCATATAACATGTAACCAACTTCAAAAATTTGAAAACTTTGCTATTATAGCTACAAAGTTTTGCTGTCTGTTGTTTGATTTGTCTTCATTTATTCACATATCTGGAAATGCTCCATTTTATTTCATTATTATAAAGACAGCACTTTTAGCACTCTCAAATCTTAGTTTAGCGAAGGGATCCACAAGAAAAGGAAAAATGTTCATCTATTTTTAGTTAAAATAAATGAAGTGGTATAATTTAAATATATATCAACATATTCATTGCACATATCAGAGTTGTTGAAGAACTGTTCTCATCTTAGAAACTCTCTCTGCTCCTTTTATTTATCCCTTGGCTGTTTCTGAAATATCGGGGAAGAAGATATTTCAATAAATTTTCTGTGAAATATTTCTTATGAAATAAGTGATTTAGTCAATCTTTGGATGAAATTAAATAATGCATTTTGAACGAAGAAAATTTCCATTCCATATTTAAGAAATATTTAAATTTCTTCTTCTCTTGTATGTAATATACGACGTCAGTAAACTATCATGTTATATTCTTTGTTTTCAAATAATTTGAAATGGCTTTTATAAGGTCATTTACTATTAGATATCTTACTTGAATGTGTATTAGTTAATTATGACATGAAAGAAAAAAGGAAAATATTGTCAATGTTCTTGATAATTTATACTATATGACAAAGGATTTAAGTCTGTACATGAGGGTGCTCTACCAGAAAGTATGAAGAGGCCAAGAACTTTAAGTTAAACTATTTGTCTCTTAAAAATGAAACTACCATTCTAGATTTTTTGGGACTAGAAAGACAAGAGAGAAAAACAAGAGAAGACCCAGGTCTTATGAAAGAAGAAAATACAAATTATTGCCTAAAGACTGTTCAAGAATTGACAGAAGACCAATATGCATATAAAAAGAAATAAAAAATTAGATGCTGTATTATCAGATTGTGCCTTTTTATGGTTTATGTTTCATGAATGACAGTTTCAATTATATTTTATTTGCTTTATAGTTGAAATAAATTTCCATATTATAAAGGAGGAGGAGAAAAAAAAATAAGCTTGGTCTGTTCAAATAATTTAATATCTTGTATCTAAATTCACAGATGATATTTTCAATATGAATTTATTCTTAAGTTTGTCTAATACTTTTTAGTATTTGCATATTTAACACTTTCTTTAAAATAGAGCATAAATGATGACTTTTAACGATGAATTGACTGATGAATTAACTTTTGATGAAGATGACTTTCTAATTAACGTATGAAGTTAGTTTATATATTATATAATATATTATTTACATTATGGAAGGCTGAAGACTTGAGGTTTAAGATGAACGAAAATGGCTATTTGTTATAAAAAACTTTTTAAATTCTGAACAATATTATTATATGATATGAATATTATCAGATGTTATACTTTTTTTTCTAATTGATACGATATGTTTTTTAAAGAAGAAAGATGTGATTTCTTTAGAAAATGCTTTCTGTATTTAATTAAATTTTCTATTGAAAATTCGATTGTACTATATAGTTTGTTGATCGAATTTAAAAAGAAATCGATTGAGCAAATTTATATTCACAAACCATTTACTCATTATGGTAAAGGAGTTTTAGAAAGAATAATTTAAATATTTATATTAAAAAAAAAAAAGATGAATAACAGTAAATTTAGTAGGTATTCTAAATATTTTCTCCATTAATAAATTTTTAAACACATTTATAAGCGGCTTTATCAAATATTTCTTCTAAAGATTATTTTGTGTTTGTTAATAGTCTGTTTGAAAAGTGATACTTTCTACAGATATCATACACACTGACTTAATTGGAGTTAAATTCTCCAAATTACTTAATCTATAAAATTCATACATCTTTGTATAGAGAGCATATACGACATATTTGTTTTTGGAGATTTTGTTGATAGATTACAGTAATTAATATATGGCAAGATTTGTATAGGAAGAAAGGAATGCAACATAAACATTTAAGTGATGATACGTCAGCAAAAAAAGAAGAAAAATAAAGTAAAAGGTAAACCTTAAAGCAGTAGGTAAATGGATATTTATGTTAATGTATCTAATAGAGATATCACAGCAACCTTTTTGAAGATACCAAACATTTTTCATTAATGGAGTAAAAGCAAAATATTGGAGAAATATTTTTTTCCCCCACTTCCCTTTGATATCAAATCATCTTTTACATCAAATTTTCAGTTTTAAATTTAATGAAACTGAAATTCCTATTGTACTATGCCCTGTTTATATTTGTTTTATTGTAATAAGAACCAAGGTCCCTTTATTAAAATTTCTTCATATTTTTTGGAATTAACATATTTTAATGATGCATACTCACAATGTACAAGAATGTATTTCTTCAATAAATTTTTGTGTCTGTAATTTTGCTGTTTTTCTTTTAAGACTGTGCATTGTAGATGTTTATAATGGATAATGTAATCTGTTCTCTTAACTTCAGACCACTATTTTTAGTTCAGTTAGTTTTAGCATATGCTTAAGCATGGACTCAGAAGTATTTACGAGGGCTTTTCGATAAATCCATGCAAAAATGAAAACTATTTTTCTGAGCAATTTTTTTTTTCGACAAAGTCTTCTTTTAAGTCTATAAACAGTCCAACAATGTTGTTTTAATGCCATTCATAAAATATGATTTACCCAAGTCCTCAAAATAGGCAGTTGTTTCAGCACTAACTTCCTAATGTGATTTCATCCCCTCTGCAAGCTATTTCTTCAAATTAAGAAATAAAAAATAATCTGAGGTTGCCAAATCTGGTGAATAAGGTGGACACAGTAGGATTTTGTATGGCAATTCAAACAATTTTGCTGTGGCAATTAAAGATGAATGAACCAGTGCAGTGTATTGGTGAAAAAGGACTGTTTTACTTGCCAAATAAGGTTGTTTTTTCTTTTATTTCTTCATTCAAATGATCCAGAAATTATGTATAATATGGCCCAGTAATTATTTTACCCTTCTGCAAAAAGTCAATGAAAATTATTCCAAGAGCATCCTAGAAGACTGTGGCTATCACCTTTTCAGCTTTTCACCAGAACCGTTTTGCCTTTTTTAAAGAGCAGATTCCCCAGATGCAACCTATTGGTTTTTTATTTCAGGCACCCATCTTGCAGACATTTTTTTTTCAATCCAAAATGTTCATGTAAAATATTGTGTTTATCATCCGATCATTTGAGATGCCTAATGCCTTAGCAATCTCAAGCACTTTTAATCTTCTGTCCTCCATCACCATATCATGGATTATTTCAATGATTTCTGGAGTCGTGGGCTCAGCATCATTTTTCCTCATATGGCCATTTCGAAAAATTTTCTAATTGATGGACTGACTCTCGGTAATGTTTATCCATTTTGGTTTTATTTCCTTATGCCATTTTGCCTTTCAAAAAATATTTCATCATGACACGAAATTCTTTTTCATCCATTCTTTCACAAAATGCAATAATTGATCTACTAAAATGACTTTCCAGAACTAAATAATGTCAGGGGTCGATGTAGGTTTTTTTTCTTGGGGCCCATTTTGTGAAAAGTAAAGGTTATTTTTGTGAAATTTTATTAAATTTTTGTGAAAAATAACATTTTGTAATGAAAATCGAAATCCAGCTACTCAAATTCGAACCAAGCGCTTATTAACAGAAACTTTTTTTAAATACTTTTGCTGAAGTTTTCCTCTCTGGTGAACTTGTTTGTTTACAAATTTATACATTTTAAAAGTCAAAGAATAATAAATAAATAATAAATAGTAAGTTTTTATGAAATGGAATTTTGTGAAAGCGCCTATTTTGTTAAAAGGAATTTTGTGAAGGGGCCCAATTTATCAAATTGATTTTTGTGAAGAGGCCCATTTTATTAAATTTATTTTTGTGAAGAGGCCCATTTTATTAAATTTATTTTTGTGAAGGGGCCCCAAATTTTGTCTGGATCGACCCTTGAATGTACCTACCTGCTAGAGTTTCTGGATGCTGCTAATGCAGCTGTCATGGTACTCCTAGCACCATCTATTGACTTTACATGGGCTTATCAAACATCCATCATGCATTAATTTTTTGGATTCAGATATAAATTTATAATTTCAGTTATTTTAACCTTTTCAATAGGCAAAAATCATACTAGGAGAAGAAATTAAATTTTTCCATTCTAATTTTAAGTAGGATTTAAAAAACTTTTTTGCAAATTGAATATTGTGCAAACTCCTGAAGGATAACAAATATTTCAAAGACAACATACTTTCTAATCTGCCACTGAAAACATGTTTAAATATTTTTATAAAGGAACTAATTAGAACAGTTTTATAATTTTTCAACCTTGTTTCGGCCATGCCTCACTTAACCACCTCTAAAAACATGATGCCCCTTTTCTTACTCCAGTGTATAATTCTTATTCTAACATGAATTGTTATTTACATGGAGGAAGCCTAAAAGAGCATTAACAATGACAAACCACTTCACAATTTGGTTGCTTAAATAGGTAAAATTTTGTCAAAAATATATATTTAACATAACTGTATAAATGCAACAAAGATATACATCTTTGCCTTTGTATCTAGAAGAGTTTTGTTGTTCTTCATCAACTTGCCTCAGTTGGCAAAGACAAGTAGGCAATACATTTCTCTAAAATAAAAGTGGCTATATGGTCTTCATTTTTATCTACACAAAATTTCTTAAAGAGGCTCTCATATTTGACATTAAATTTGAAGGTGTTATTACATTTTATAATTGATTTTGGTAATTCATTAAGAACAAGTGGAAAGATCTCTCTATGGATAATACAATGCACAAAAAGCATTTCTAGATTTTCATCTTTATCAATTTTAAGTAGACTTTTTTCTTTCCCACCATAATATATTCCTTTGTTAACCTTTAAAGACATTGTACTGAAAAAGCAGTTGGGAATTTTTAAATAATTATGTGATTAACTAGGGTTGGTCATTTTGCCAGCAAAATAGTATTTTTGCCAAAACAGTGACAAAAACTGGAAAAAACCTGCAAAAACTAAAAAAAAAAAAAAAAAAAAAAGGCTGAATTAAAAAATATATATACAAAAAACAATATATATTTTTTACATAATATAACTGAGACTTAAATCAGAATATTAATTTGGTATTTCATTGATAATTTAATTAATTAAAATGATTTTAATTGATTTTATTTGAAGTCCAAGTAAAAAAATCTACTTTGCAAATAAATTTATAACTTTGATGGAGATAAAAACTATGTTCTTTATTCCTCACTTTTAATATAGTAATGCCATCTTTAATTATACTAGTTATATAAAAACTTTTGAGCCCACAATTTATATACCGTCAAACCTCGTTAAGATGTAAAAGCTTAAGGCGAAGGAAAATAGTTGCGTTAAAATATTGTTTATTAAGGTGTCATTATTTAATTTATTGGAGAATAGATAGATCGTATAGCTTAATTACTATTGCGTATTGCAGTTGTGAAGTAAACCCAGCACAATAGTGCATATCGTTCTTTAGACCAATATTCTTACTTGTTCTTCAAAATAAGAAACACAGACGAATTAAAAGAAATGCTCCGTTAGAATTGGAATCCAATTTGTTTTATTATTTTCTTGAAGTAGGAGGAAGGTAGAATCATGAGAATGACGGTGGCTGCACATCATTTAAAAAAAGTTCTGGCTCAAACATCACGATTTAACGACGATGATTTTTGAAATATTCATTCTGGCCAAATCCATAAAAAGTTTTACAATTCATTTAGGAATCTATTGAATTACCACTTAATTAAAACTTTTTAAGATATTAAATTTAAAATTACAACAGCATACAGTATTGCAAGGAACATTTAAAAATATCGGAAACACGAATTGAACTCCCAAAGAAAACTGCACGTTGCCGAATTCCCGGATTCGTGAGCCGGATGGCTTGGATCAAAGGCAATTGGATTCAAATTATTTTACAGCATCGTTTTTGTTAAAATTCTGTTGTAAAATTGGGTGTCATTGATATTTATACCAGTGACTGGGGAACACAAATGTGAATGCAAGATTAATTTAAAATAATTTGTTGATTATTGATTACGCTAAAATTAAAAGCACAAATGGAAAACTCATTAATATTTGATAATTAAAAGATGAATTTTAATTTGTGCAGAATAAACACGCCCCTTTCGCCTGCAGCACTAAAGCGGCGGAAACATGAAGTAGCTCACAGCGCTGGAACACGGAGTAAACAAGATCACCAAGCTGCGCATGCGTATAACGCACAAGGTGGGAGCAGCTGAATGCGACGAAGCTCAAGGGAGAAAAATTGAAATGAAACTAAAGATGTGATAAGAGGAAAAGTGCTCCCGTGAAAACGTAACATCGTTGCACGCCAGCTGCCAATTAAATGGTTTAAAAGAACAGCAAATAATCTGTAAAGATTAATAAAATGGCACGTACTAACACCGCACACTTCCACCTTGACTTTTCTGGAGATCTGTTCAAGAGCCAAATATGCTCTCGATACATCTTGGCGTTCCCCTCCAGTTCACAGCTGGTACTGTGGCAAAAAGCCTGGAAGAGCTATTACTCTTGGGGGTAGCCGTGACCAGCAGTCTGCTATTTGAAGATTCTTGAGTGGACACTTGAGATGCCTGAAATTTGACAACGGTATCAAGATTTTCCCCATTTGTAGAAAGTGCAAGACTGCACTGTCCACCCCTGACCATCTCCTTTCTTCTTTGGCCTTGACTAAGAGACCTTGACTTTTGGAGTGTCCTTTCATTGTTTTGGGCTCATGGACTTGGTCTAGCCTATTAGCTAGATCATTTAGGATTAGAAACAACAAGAGGTAAATCATAGTCCAGAGCATATCAGAAGTGTCAATTTTTGGCCTAACGTGCATGGAAAAAAAAATCTTACTTTCTTTCATAAGAGTGGATTTGGAGTTAGAATCGAATGTGGATCATTATGCAGAAATGGGTTAAACTTTTAATTATCAAATGCCTAAATTAACAAGAAAAGTTTTCTGTTTACTCATTGTGGAGAATATATTGTAAATAATATGTGTGAACATTTTCAAATTCTCTGTTGGAAACTTCCTTTGGAATTTTTTTGTTCTACACTGATGTCTGAGTATGTGCGATTCTGTTTCATTTATGTCATTTATTTATAATAATTTAATTTTATATTTTGGTGGTGTCCTGAAGTAAAAGCAAATATATGCTTAACTCTTTCATTCCGAGCAGATTCAAACTGGACATCTTCAGTATCCCAGACAACCGCCCGAAATTCTCATCCCCCTCTTTTAAGATAACTTTCTTTCACACAAGTTGTAAATTTCCAACTGGACGAAAAATGTCCGGGCCAGGATTCGAACCTGGGATCGCTTGGCTGAAGCCGCCACGCTCTACCACTGAGCTATCCTGGTCGAATCTGGAGGGCATAATTCATCTAGTTAACCTTATTGATTAACTGGATGAATTATGCCCTCCAGATTCGACCGGGATAGCTCAGTGGTAGAGCGTGGCGGCTTCAGCCAAGCGATCCCTGGTTCGAATTCTGGCCTGGACATTTTTCGTCCAGTTGGAAATTTACAACTTGTATGATTACTTTACCAATTTGAAATAATTGTGTTAAAAAATAATCCAGTGTTTCTTTCACATGTTCATCAAACTGACACATGTTGCATGCCTACTACGAAGTGGACTCCTTCTCCTGTTCCTTTTTAATAGAACTAGTGAACCGTGCTAAATATTTTATTGCTCCACTTTTATTCATGAGAACACTCATATATACACAGTGAAACATGGTATTATAAAGCATTTATATGAAGTAGCTTATTCTATGTTGTCATACAAAATAATCAATTATTATACATTTTTCTAAGACAGGCGAAAAAAAATTTCCCATTTTTATAGCATTCAAAATTAATAATACAAAACTACCATATAATCTTCAAAGAAAAAAATTTCACTATATTTATTTAAGGTAAATTTAAAAATGCTTTTATTTAAAGGCTTTCAAATATGTTTTATGTACAAATTCCCAAAACATGCAATATAAAATGTATTATTTGTAAGTAAACAAAAGGAAATTAGCTTTGAAGGCCTGTACATTAGGGTGGGTCGATAAAAAACAAAATTTATATAATAAAAAAACAATAGTGCGGGAAAGTTGCCATTGGTTAATAAGGAATAAATTCGCAAAATATTACACCAATCGGTTAATATCTTTTACCGCCGTAGATGGGGGTGCAGGGCAAAGTTCCAAAAAATCACAAAAACCATGTTTTTTACAAAAAAAAAAAATTATTCAACCATACAATGCAATACAATTTCTAATAAAATGCAACAGCTATATCAAGATGATAGTAATGTTCCAGTAAAATTTCATTATGGTGAAATCATTTCTATTACTGCCGCAGAGGCGGCCAAAATTTTGTAAAAACAACAAAAATTTCAATTTTCTGTTTCTTTTTTTTTTCAATTTTTATTATATGTGTAGAATTAAATAAATTTACATTATATCTAGTAATAACTTATAAATGTCTAGTAAATTGGATCATGGGCGTATCCAACCAAGGACAAGTGGGGCCCGCCCCCTTCCTAAATTTGAGAGAAAGAGGCTTTTTGAAGGGATTTTGGAGATTTTTTGGTAGGGGGAGGGCCCAAAAGTGGAAAATGATAGGGAATTTATGTATTGGGGCTCCCCTGTTAAACAAATCACCAAAATTTACTTGAAAATCTCCAAAATGCCTTCAAAAAGCTCCTTTCTCTCAAATTTAGGAGGGGGGGGGGGAGGGCGGGCAACTCTCACCCTTAGTTGGCAATGTCCATGATAAAAATTACTAGACATTTATGAGTTACTAGATATAATGTAAATTTATTTAATTGTAAACATATAATAAAAATTGGAAAAAACGGAAAATTGAAAATTTTGCAATTTTAAACTTTTGGCCTCCCTTGTTGCAGTAATAGAAATAATTTCACCATAATGAAATTTTAGTGGAACATTACTAACTTCTTGATGTAGCTGTTGCATTCTATTAGAAATTGTATTGCTATAGTTGGATAATTTAATGTGGGTTTTTTTTCTGAAAAAATCATTTTTTTGTGATTTTTCAAAACTTTGGTCCCCTGCGGCAATAAAAGATAATAACCATTTGATGTAATTTTTTGCGAATTTATTCTTTATTACCAGTGGCAACTTTCCTGCACTATTATGTTTCGATTATATACATTTCAGTTTTTTTGACCCACCCTGCTGTACATTTTTGTTTTAATAAATATGAATAATGTTATAAAAGTTGTATGGAAAACCGGTATAGTAAATAAAGATTGAAATACTATGTAGAAAATATATTAAAATATTTCATAGAAAGTGCACCATAAAAATGATGTTGGTTTTCTATCATGCTACGAAAATACAACTCATCAGACAATGAATTAAACAAAATTGCATTTATTTCATCCTGAGTCAGTACACTTTTCCATCTGTAGGACATATCAAATGTTATTACTATTATTTTATCCCAGAAACTACGCAAAATTTAAGAATATATTACAAAATGCAAACTGATCTGAGAGTAAACTCATATAGAGCAAGAATATACACTTCTGCAAACAGACAGAATTTTCCCATGGCTATTATGCAGTTCTCCCCCCCCCCTTCCCCCTACTTGAAGGTGTGACACTTTGTCAACTAGGAAGCCAGCATAATTGATAGATGTCTTCACCTCCCATGGTGTGGGAGGGAAAAATCGTTCTTCGGCTGGAATGGGATTTTCTATGTTAGGGTAGCTAAGGCCGGAGTGGGAACGAAAGAGAGCAAAGCTTAAAATTAGAATGGTAAAATTCGTAATGTTTTTATTAGTTCATTAAAATCAATTCCATCTGGAGACATTTTGGAGTTCTAGAATAATTTTTTTTTTTAAACCTAACACACTTAAAAAAAAAAAATAATAATAATGAAAATTAGGAATGAGGGAGATTGTAGGAATAAACAAATATTATTTGACTGCAGGTAAAGGGCAAAACTGGGAAATTTCATCAATGGCTTATGGCCAATAGTATAGTAGTTTTGTAATTGGTCACTTCTTTTAAACTAGTGGTCATGTTTTTATTTAAAAGTGTTAAACAAAAAAAAAAAAAAAAAAAAAAAAAACTTGTTAACATTTCTATTAATATTATTCATTTTGCAACTGTTGTTGCCTCCTTAAATGATTTTTATCTCTTTATTACACAAGCATAATGAAGGTGAAACTTACTTTTAAAATATGGTAACCTCTCATTTTATTGTGCATGCATTGAGACAAGGAAAAAAGCATATAACTGAGAGCATAAGAAATATAACCCACAAGTTTTATTCTTATCTCAAACTATCAGCTATGTGTATATATTATTTTCATTATAAAATTAGTGGTAGAGAATTGTACCTTCTTACTGTCATTGACATTCATATAACGTTATTTAAAATGTTTTTTCCAGGGAGACAGAAAAAAAAAACTAGTATGCTGTGGCCATCACAAAACTTTCTTCTAAGTAAATTAAATGATTTAGATAGTACAAGAAATTACATTCATTTATCAAATAGCTTTTTTTTTTCGACGCGCTCACTCTTGGATGTCTGCAACCAAAAATTGAATAACAATGTATTCTCATATTCAGGATGCTAATCGTGAAGTTTCATTGAATTCTGTGCATTTACACTGGTGATATAAGCATTACATATTTCGAACAAATCATTGAATTTTGCACCCCTGCTTAGAAAACCACAGCCAAAATTGAATGACAGTCTATTCCTATCATAAGGATTCTAAATTTGATGTTTTGTTGAATTTAGTTTAGTGCACATAAACTGGAGATATAAGTATCGCATAAATCGAACAAATTATCGATTTGCACTGTCCCCTCTTGGGGAATTCTGTCCCAAAACTAATCAGCACCGGTTAAATAAGGATATAACATAAAATTTCATCCTATTCTACATAGTAGTACATGCTCACAAAATTTGTGTCGCAGACAGACATTTTCTAAAAACAGTCAAATCATATTCAGGACCTTCTAAAACCAGAAGTCGATATTTTTCATAAATCTAATACTTTCTTCTTGTATAGATAGAAGAAAGTAAAATTATGCTATCCAAATGAGCAATATAACGGGGGTACTGTATTTTAATTTCATCTATTGTGTTTTTTAATATGTTTTCACACATTAGATGTGACAACATACTTATACTTTTGCATATCTCTCAAAAACTATGGGTCATATAGACATTTGTATGTCATTTTTTATGTATTCGAACTGGACACTCTTGCTTTGCAGAATTTTTTTAGTCTCACAAAAATTAAAATGTGTGTAACATCAAAAAAAGTGTGCATTAACTCTTCAGGACAAGCATCATTCAACAACATTTTAATTTTTAATATTAGTAATTCTGTATAGTATTCAGAGCAGTCCTTAGGGGTGTATCTGAAAAACAAATTAATGCAAAATAGCTAAATAATTACTTATTTTGTTGTGAGTTATCTATTTCATAATAAAATTTAGAGTAGATGACACTTCGGTCTCGTCGATGTGATTTCCCCCCCCCCCTTCTTATAGCTCAGACTTTAACTGCTGTAGGCCTACCAAACATTGTATCATTCAACATTATGAGGACCATTATCATTTTTTTATCAAACCCCTTAAGCTTTTATAAAAAGCTGAATATAAGAGCCCGACAAATTTAAACTCTTATAACTCGTGATCAAATTGTCACAGCAGGCTCAAATTTTGTGTGCATGAACAAAGTGACATTTTACAGGAGACATTGTTGGGTGTTTTAACAGAAGCCCCAAAATTTTAGTACAGTGCAAATATAAAGGCTCGATAACCACAAACACTTATAACTTGGATCCAAATTACTACAGCACATGCAAATTTTGTGTGGTAAATGTAATCATTTAAAGAGAGAGTGGAGTTCAGTCGATTTTTTATCGAAGCCAAGCCACCCATATTTTAGTGTATTATAAACACTGTGTACTGACAACTTAAAACACTTATAACTCGAGCTGTAATTATCGTAGAACAGTCATATTTTGTATGGTAAATTTGATCTTTACAAAAGGGGTGGGAGACTTTGTCACACCCTTGTAACTCAGATTAAAATTGTCAAAGTCCACACAAATTTCATATGAAAAACATAAATCATTTTAAAGGATGTCTCCAATATTTTAGTGTATCATAAATATAAGGTGCTAACAACTTTTAAAACACTTATAACTCAAGCTGTAGTTATGGTAGAACACTTATTTTGTATGGTAAAACATAATCTTTATAAAAGGGGGGAGGGGGCTTTGTCATTTTAATATAATAAATGCCACACAAAATATGAATGTACTATGACAACTACAGCTCAGGTTATATAACTTTAATTTGTTACCACCTTATATTTATAATACACTAAAATATGGCCAACTTCGATAGAGCCCCTTCCCTCCCCCTAAAATGTTTACCATACAAAATTTGTTTTAGCTGCAATAATTTGGTTCCAATTTCTAAGTGTTTTTGGTTAACGAGCACTTATATATATTCATGCTATACTAAAACTTAGAGACTTTGGTTAAAAAAACTGACAAAGTCCTTCCTTTATAAAGATTATATTTATCATATAAAATATGAGAGTATTCTACAATAATTACGGATAGAGTTATAAGTGTTTTAAATTGTCAGCCCCTTATATTTATGATACACTAAATATTTTAATATGAAAATATTTTAATTTCTAAGTCTATACAAATTTTAATATGTAGGTGACTCTCAAAATGTGTATTCAAATCCGAAAAATACACAATTCACAGTTGAACAGTTTGGACCTTTTGCATCATTCTGCAGCAATATGATGATTAAAAGGTATGAGGATGTTCTATCTCTCTTTTATTTGTAATGACTGTACAATATTACTAATTTACCCCCCTCCCAAAAAGAAAAAGCCTGTTCTACATGATATGGCCAGAATGGATTCTCTGCCTGTTCCAAATCTTCTAAAAATAGAATAGATCGAGCCCAGTCTGAGTATTATGAATCATAAACCCAGTCTGAGTATATTAGTCAGTCTCTATAAACCTCTACTAAAACATATTACCCCCCCCCCCCCCCTAAAAAAAGGATAATCCTTGATGCACCAATCTGTATCATGTTATTCAAGTGCAAGCTTCATGGGTACAAGTCCATCCAAGCCAGGACTGAAAACATTTCTGAGTATTAGAAATAGCCAAATAAAAATGGGCTAGAAGAATCCTATGCCTTGTATTATGGCTAAAAATTGATCTCTTACATTAAAAGAACGTGCTTCGAAGTTCTGGATAGTAAAATTGCTATTATTTAAAGCATATAAAGTAGAATTTACCATCAATCAAAAATCTCTCTATGACTGAAATCAGTCCAGAGACAGGTCTTGCACCCATGGCAAGCTTTTTCAAAAGCAGGTTACGTTGTGAGAAGTAATGTTGCCAATTTAGAGGATTGTTTTAGTCAAAATATTTTTCCGAATTTCCGATTAGTTAGTTACCTTCACTTTATTTAATCGCATAATATCTGACATTAAATGAAACACAAAAATTACTATTAAAAATTTCTGGTAGATGATTTTAAAAACAGCTAAATTGGCAACATTGGTTGGAATGGAAGGGCCTTGCAAAAGTTCTTGCACTCTGTCTCACTTTTGCTAAGGACAGCTCTGATAGTATATTTGCCTTATTTAATGTAAGAATGATACGATTAGACAAAACAAAGATTATGACTAAAATATTCTGGTACTAAAAATTAAAAACCTTATGCATTCTATATGGAACATATACGTGATACTCGTCTTAAAGGGGTTAATGAGCACAGATATGAGATTTTATCGACAATGTAAAACACTGACAAGTGAATATCTATTAAAAAGGGAACATGCTTTGGCAGCTCCATAATTGTATTTGTGACTTTCCTAAAGTTTATTTACAGCTGGTAAAAAAGTTGTATTTGAGCAACAAAACACTAATCACATACACATATCTATATGAAACTTTTACAAATTTGCTTATCAAAAATTAATAGGGGTTACATGAAAGCAAGAAACAATATTATCAGTATGTTCTTGCACCATGTTTATAAATTACAATGCTGATTGGTGATATGTATGTATATTGGCAACAGAAAGAAGTCGATGGAGAAACTAAACAAGTATTGCTTGTTTCATTAAAATATTTGTTTCTGGAGCTATTATGCTTAAATTATAGCTCAATGTAAAAAAATTCAATGCAGACAGATTATTTCAGCTTTGTAGCTCTCATTACCTGCTTTTCTTGTAAGAAAATATATATGTCCATCTTTTTTATTTTTATTTTACTAGTACCGTTTTTATAAAAACACCCTTGTTAAAAGTTCCTACTTTGCACCACAAGTAGTGCACATGTATGAAAAAATTTCATCCAAATTTAATAAAATTGGTTCTCAGTGATTTAGTTGGTTTATAATTTATTAGTATACTGCATATACCAGTGTATAACATGCATCTAAAATTTCAGTTTATTTGCCGTATCCCCTTCTTTGCAAGGAAACCTTCATGGAAATATATATCAATAAAAATAAGCACATAGAATAGTATAATAACTATACTACTTTTTATGTAATCTGACAGCAAAAATTATTATTTTGTAAATAAATAGATATTTTTAATAAAGGTACTTTTACTTTCAGAACCAGTTTCGAAAGTGGAAGTACCTTTATTTTTAAAAAAAATCTTCAACCAAAATAGTAAAAGACCCATTTAGAGATCGACCTCAGTTATCCTATGTGAAAAAAAATAGCTTAAAAATATTCAAATGAGAAATCTGAAAAGAATGCTCCTATAAGTTCAACATTAGCTTGCAAGTGTCTTTGTGTAACTGAAGAGCTGCTTAAGGCTGTTAGTCAGTTAACTTTCCAATTCCCCTCACAACTTCTTTCTTTGCATCCTTCTTTTTTTAAAGGATTTTTTTTTTTAAATCCAAGTTGTGAAAATATTTCTAAAATATGCAATTAATTTAATATTTCATGTGTTAAAATCTGAGTTGCGAGTAAGATTTTAACACTTCACATAAAGTTAAGTATACATTTTAAAAATATTGTGACAACTAAAAAAAAAAAAAAAAAAAAAAAAAAGACATCCTTTAAGAAGAGTGCACAGAAAAAAAAGTTTAAAATATTAATTTTCTCAGGAGATATTTTAAATATATGAGTGCATTCCACACCCATAGGTTTAACATTAGCCAGGGGAAAAGGGGAGTTCACCAATAGCCTCAATATAGAAATTTAAATTTTTATAATTCGAATTAATTTTTTTCATTATTATAACTGTTATATAATGTGCATTTGTAAATTTAGATAAATTTTCTTGTATCAAAAGTGCATGTTATACACCTGCAAATTTAATGCTTCATTAAAAAGATTCAGAATTAGGGATGTGGGAGCAAAATATTGATCGTAGACTCTCAGTATATAAGTTTTTTTTAATAACTTCCCTGTGCGTATATAATTAGCCTTAATCAAATTATCCCATCCTATCCCATAACTCGTAAGGTGTAATAACTTCCCTGTGCTACGTAATTGCCAAGTCACAAAATAATAACTAAATATGTAGAGACTAGGAGTGATTTGTGAATGAAAATTTCAGAGTTAATAAGACAGCTGAACTTTGCTGTACACGATCTCAGAACTTTTTACGGTAAAAAAATCACGAGACTTGGCTGCATTTTTTACATGTGACGTTTTTGATGGGATTAAGAGCCTACATCAGTCACGCGAAAAAACGCGCAAGCTAATGTTAAGTCTATGGAAAAGTTCTTGCGCGATTTCTCGCTCACATTTTAATATTTTTAAATGATTTTTTTTTGCATAGGATAGCTGATGTTGATCTATTCTATAACATTGTTAGTTTTTACTTTTTTGATTTTGGTTCCAGTTTTTTTTATACAAGGGTACTTTCACTTTCAGAACCGGTTCCAAAATTGAAAATGTTCACTTATAAAAAAACTGTAACCAACATCAAAAAAGTAAAGACTAACAACGTTACAGATAGACCTCAGCTAACCTATGCGAAAAAAATCATTTAAAAATATTAAAATGCGAGCGAGAAATCGCGCAAAAACCTTCCCATAGACTTAACATTAGCTTGAGCGTTTCTTCGTATGACTAGCGTAGGCTCTTCAGTTTTCCTGAAATATTTCTATTTTTCATGAACCCCCCTCTTTTTTTTTTTTTGCTTCGACATATTTGGCTAAGAATTTTAAGATCCTTCTCATCATAAATTTATATGTTTTTGACTAAGCATCATTAGCGAAATCAAAAACTAGGGAAAATGATCCACCTTACTCTATCACATTTTCTCAAATGAAGTTTCTGCTCACCAATTGTTATAGATAGTCAGTGGCGCCAACTTTTGAAAAATATTGCGTGGGCTCAAAAATATTTTGGTAAAATTGCATGGCCAGTTTTTTTTCTTTGAAGACTCGAAAATAGGGAAAGATGATAATTCTAAGTCAATTTATCATGTTTTAATAAAATTGTAATTTTATTCTCACAAGTTCTTTCTTATAAAGACACTAATATTTACTGTAATATCATCGTACCATGAATATGACTACAAATGGAAAGGGCAAAAAGCTAAACATCGAACAAAACCTTCATGGGTGTCAGTCGGGCATTAAAACAGATTACTCATTGACTTATACTCAGTGGCAATGCGGTCTCCAGGTCGCCACTGACGACCAAATTTTTTTATCTAGTGACCAAGTTATTTAATCTAGCAGCTTTCTTTTTTTTATTATTTGTATAAAAATTGACCTAAGAAATGAACACAAATGGCATTTTTTCTCTCTCCCAATATTAAGAAACAAACTTAGAAACTATATTCAAACAAAAAATATTTTTAACTTTTTTTTTTTTTTAATGTCGCAGAAATAAGTTCACCAACTGCAAATTTTAAATTAACTTCGACAGGAAAACAGATAAAAAATTGTTTTCCTGCTTTACTATTTTACAAATGCATCCCTCATCAGATTTTGTAGTACTCAAATATCATTTTTCTTTTTCTTAGATCAATTTTGATCTTTCATCAGAAAACTTTGGTTTTATCTTTGTAAATTATGTACTATTCTAACTGTATAACTAATAATTCTAAACTATGCTTGTTGTTATTTTTTCCCCAATGAATTCATAAAAAACCTTTTTTTGAATGAACCTTTTTTACCAATGGTGTGGAACGGGGGAGGGGGGGGATATTTTTTACTGGCTACCAAATTTTATCAAATTTGTGAAGCCCTGCTCACTGGTAAATGGTAAAATTAATTTTGTTCCAAGGATAAAAATAAATAATGAAATAAAACAATGGAAATTAGGCTCGCTGAGTTTGAAAATTAATGGGTGGGCTCAGGCCCATATAAGTTGGCGCCACTGCAAATAGTAGGTGTACTTTGTCTTTGTTTGCAAATCTTATCTGATAGGTGGATTATTGCATTTTTTGTGAATGTGTTAATGTAGTAGTTTTTTTTTTGTGTGTGTGTGTGTAATGAAATTTTTTTATTACTATTGAAGACGTAAATTTATGAAATTGTAATAGGGCTTCTAAAACAGGTGTTTGAAGATATTTCGCCAAAATTAATAAAACAAAGCATTTTAAACTGAAAAATACCACTATTAAAAAAAAAATCTGATGATATCACAAGAAACTATTCAGCACTCAGCATCAAACAATAAAAAAAAAAGTTTGATAAAATTATGCAGTTGTGTCTCAAACCTCTTCTGCAAATATGGATTCTGAGATACATGCCTTTGAATACCAATACATGTAGCTAGAAATCATAAAAGAATTATGAAATCTGGGAGCATTTAAAACATATTTAACCAAAATTTTATGTTTTTATAAGACCGGTTTCGGACTTAAGATTTGTTGAGACTTTTGTCTCAGCTGAAAGTCTGTTTTCTCGCGTCAAAAATACAATTACGGAAAAATATCTGAGTGGCAGCTATTTATCAAAGTTACTATTTTTTTAGAGTGGATTGCCCCAAGAATACTGCAAATAACTACTCGATTTTATAAATATTAAAAATATGTGGTGAAAAGCTTAGAAGACATTTTTAAATAAAACATTACTGAACAGAAATAAATCATTCTGTGCATTAAGACATTAAGTATCAAGGAAAATAGTCAGATATATAGAAAAATCAATATTTTCTGTCTGATATTTTTTAGATATTGATGTCCAAGACGATATATTGATATTTTAGACATTTTTGCCACCACTATCCAGAATCCTTTGAAGAAATAAATGCTTATTAATGATTTAGAAAATCACTAGTAAATTATAAATTTATTAATAATAAATAAATCTAATTTGGTATTTAGAAAATCAAAGCAACTAATCATACTTTCAAAAGCCCAGATTCAACTGTATTTAAATATTTCATATCAAGTTTTGTTGCATTAAAAAATATTTTTTGTTGTAAGCACAGAGTTGTGTGTTGCTGGAAGATTCAAATTAAAACAAAAGTAAATTTTTAATAAATTTATTAGTCTAATTATATACAAAGCATAAAAATGTGATAAAAAATAACATGAAAGTCACTAAAAAGCCACTTTTTAGATATATTTCGACTACCTAAATGAAGAAGCACATGTAAGTAATGTACCACGAGCCAACAATATTTGGAATACTGTAAAATTACAAATGACAAAAAATATTCAATGCACGTTCAGCATATTATAAAAATGTATTTACTATAATTTTCATTGACAATTTTGGACGGATTTGTGTTTGGAAAAATGAAGTCTTATTTTCCTGTGATTTTTTCTATATTGCTTAAATTTACTACAGAATTTGAAATCGCAAATTACAACCATAAGATAATTAATAAATAAGGAAATTAAATTTATATTTAATTTCTGTTAAAAATTAACAGCTGTGTATTGTAAACATGAGAAACATTACATCATAAAAGAGATATGAAAAAAAAAATTAAATAAAAATTGTATTCATTAAGCTCACAAAAAAACTAATAAAGATGATGGTTAAAAAAAAAAAAAAATGTCTGATAATTTCAAATATTCAACCACCTTCAAAACTACAAATATGATCAGTTTATATGATTTACACATAATTAAAAAATATGTAACATTCTGGCTAATACTATTTTTTTAAATTTAATATTTAGCATATCGACATAAGTTTTTAAAATGGTTGAATTTTCGAGGACAAGTATCTTGCTTTCTAAAAACTATTATTCATCTGTTTTTTTTTTTTTTGTTTTTTTTCCTTCTCTCAGGATTTAGTCAAAATATAAAGGGGGGAGGGGGTGATAAATAGAAAATAAAGAATTTGGGGAAAATCTAAAATTAAGAAATATCTGTTGGCAATACTTCATTGTTGATAAGCCTTTTAATTTAATTTTGCTAATTACATTTTCCCTATTTTATTCTAAAACTGCGCTTAAAAAAAAAATACTCATATATTAATTAAAACTGCAACCTTTCATAAGTATAAGCATCTAAAAATATAAATGGAATGAATGCTTGAAAATATAAATTTATCTTACTTATAGATAATCAAATGCTACAATAATATTATGTAAACATTTTTCATGTTACAATAGAAGTCTTTATATCACAATTCTCTGTAAAACACACAACTTCTCAGGTGTAAACAAAAAATTTTACAGTTAAAACACACCTGCATTCCACATTGTAAAAAAATTGCTATTCTCTAGAGTATTAAATTTAATACTTTATTTAATCTATCTCTTTAATTCAAAGCTTTTTAATTAAAAAATTGCAATTATTACAGTAATTTTTTTTTTTTAAGTGAGTAATATAAGGAATGATTTGGTCTAGGCATATTTGGCCATGTTTATAAAGTGAATTTAACAATGTGAAATGATCTATACTATGCAGAAATTTATAATCTGCACAACTTCTGGACCCAAGAAATGCAATATAAAGATCCTCTACTGTATGTTGACATCTTTCAAACACATTTGGCCATGTTTACAAAATAAGTTTAATGTGAAATGTTATCTATATAAAGCAGAATTCCATATAACACACAACCTTGCATCTTTAGGTTTGCGTTATAAAGACCTTCTACTGTGTATATATATATATTGTTGAAACACTCTTTATTTGTTACCTGTTGGTATGTAGATGAAACAGTCCTGCCATTAATTTAAAAAAAAATAATGGCAGGACTGTTTCATCAACATACTCTTTAATCAGATCTATTTTGAATACTTTTCGAAATTTACATTGTTATGTATATCCAACAGGTAAAAAATTAAAACATGTTTCAATTTTTTTGGGGCACCCTATTAAGACTACCGAAAGAGATAATGTCATTTCAATCTACCAAATTAACTTTTTTTTTAAATACATAGAATTTAATTCTGGAATGCTTTTGGAATCATTAATGAAATACTTCTTAATTAGTCTTAAACTGGAAAACAATTATATGTATTGGCATAGCTTGAAAATCAAAGAAAGCAACAGATAATCTGTTACTCCTCAGAAATCTATTTTTCAAATTTATTGATAACTAAGAAAATAAATGCAGTATGACCTTTTTATATTTGGGAGGGGGTAATAAGGATATAGATGGGTAATGCAGAAGCTCATAGAATTGGAGCTTCAAAAAAGCTCTGAAGGGAAATAAATATATATTGGGGGGGGGGGAAGGGGAAATCTGTATTAGCTGTTTCAGTTTTTAACCCTGGAGAACTCGCGCGTGAGATTTTTCTCTCACCATCATACTTTTTAGGTGCGTTCGTAATTATATAAATACGTAGCACCTATAGTCGTCGCTTGGTCCGTCCGTCTGTCTGTCTGTCTGTCCGCATATAACAACGCAAAAACTACCCAACCAAATGGTTTGCAATTTAAAACATATTATCTTTGCAGAATTTTGTCGAGACATTTCAAATTTTATTAAAATCGAATCAAAACTTTAGGAGATATTAATAAAAACATTTATTAAGAAATTTGAAATTTTTTTTTAAATCGGTGCTTTTTTGTTATAGGAGCTTCCAAAGTTTAATCGTCAAGCGACCGAGATACTTATTTTATGACAGAAATTAATCTGCAGACGATATAATTCATTTCACAGAATTAAAAATCATCAAGATCTGAATATTTATATAACTAGCTGATACATATATATCTGAATATTTATATAACTAGTTAAGATATTTGTATGAAGTGTCATAAAATATATACTTAACTAGCTGTTTAACCCGTTCTACGCACGGGATATCATGAATTTAATTCTAAAACGTGCGTACGAACGCACCTCGTTTGTAATGTTTGACGTACAATTTCCAACTTGTTTTTTTTTTGTCCCAGCTGTTGCAATAAGACTCTTATTTAAACCCTTTTTTTCATTTTAAATTAAATTTTAGAAACTTTATTTTTAACATTTTACATCTTTTTGTGAATAAAGTATTGAGACTAAGAATAAAGTATTAAGTTCTGGTGTGACAAGAAATCTAGCGAGTTATTGCGGGTTAAAGATAATTTACAAACACAGACAAAAAGGGTGGTGGGCTTATGGCCATCTGCAGATGCATGTGTACCAGCAGAATGAAACCAAGAGAAGAGGAACAAGATTTAGGTAAGTTTTGAGAAAAACTAATATCTTATATAAAATTTAAAAAAAATTACTCTAATATTTTTTGTAATGCTTAGTTATTTTAAGTCACAGATGAACAAGTTTTTCTGTTCTATTTTTCAAAGCCATAAAAAAGTTAATTTTTCAAAATATAAAGAAGGACTGCAGACTTTTTCCCTTGCATTTTCTGCTACTGTAGGGTCATAGCTAATTTATTTTAGTCTCCAATCTGATAACAGTTGTGAATAATTAATCCAGTCATTTACCTTCAATCACAGACAATTTAAAACATTATATCAAATTTCTTAGAATACTACATTCTAAGTATTCCAAAACAATATTTCTTTAAGGAATATATAATAACAATTTCGCTTAACAAAAAGTAAATAACATGAATTTACCAAACAAATTACTTAATAAATTGCATAGTTTGATTATCTTTAACAAGATCATAAAAATGTATCTATGATATTGGACAAAGAGGCACATAAACACTGAAACTTAAAATTTTTTTGATTTTTAAAAGAGATTTTTTATCATCCAAGGAAAAAGTCAACTACTATATTTTCACAAAGAATGAAGTTTGGTACTTTTTCATCATATTTGAAGTTTTGGTATTTTTCATCATATGAACACCACACAGTGCCAACTGGAAATATTGACGCAAAAGCTAAAAAAAAAAACCATTCCAAATTTTACAAAAAGTACATGCAAAAGCTAATTTAGGTAGAAGACAGTGTTACCAGTCCAATACTTTTTTTTTTTTTTTTTTTTTGCTTGATTGCCACCACTTTTTAAAATGGTATAATCTGTCTTATTTTTTATTATAATCTGTCTTATTTTTACATTACTTAATCTTTCAATAAATAAGGCAAATATTTCTACTTAAAAAAAAAAAAAAGGTGGCAATTAAGCAATATGAATTTTTTAAAAGTAGCGAACTGGGGCAACACAGGTAGAAAATAGGAAAATCCTAGTAGTTACATATAATTGCCAAATAAATGGAATAGTTCAATTGCCAAATTGTGCAAGTCATTAAAATATTATTTGTATTCAAGTTACTACACATTTGCCGATGGAAAATAAGCAATTTATTACATTTCAGACAAAACCTTGACCAGTATTCATCTAACGGAAAAGTATTGAAGTTTTTTTTTCTTTTTAAACTTGCATATACAATACAATGTTATCGAGCTATTACTGTAAAATCCCAATCAATATATTTGGTCCCTTTAACAATAGATTAAATAATATTATGCAAAAAAAATTCACATTTACAAACAATATATATATAATATGCAACTGGATAAAATCATTGGAATTACCATAAAAAAATTCAGTTGTCTTAAAATATTCACCAGAAGTCATCAACCAAATGCCTGCAAAGTCTTTATAATTCCATATGTATAAATATCTATTTTATACAGATGAAAAATTTTAGAAAGTATGGATTTTGACGAGGGGGGAAATATGTATATATATATATATATATATATATGAAATTTATTATCTGAATCAAATCGGTTAAAGAAATCTTGTGAGTAAATAGAATTATCAGAAAGAAAACAATTTTCAACTTGTAAAATTTGCAAATTATAAACTTCATTTTTGAAAAATTATTCCCAATATGCAGCTCTATTCTTCACATTAAATAAAAGTGATATTTTTAAAATAGAAAAACTAAATACAGCATTCTTTTAAGGTGTAGTATATGTTTCAATTCATATTTATTAATGCTTATGCATGTTAGACTGTTTATGCTATATGCATGTGCATTGTACACATCTGCAAATAAATAATGTGTGTAGAGAGGGGGTATGCACACATGAAGATGTTTAAAAAACTCTGCCATAGTAAAGAGGTTGATGACATCAGATGTAAATCTTTTGTAGACTAATTAAATAGCATATGAAATTTCAATGAACAATAGTATAAAATTATATCAAGCCTGTTAAATTAATAAAAAAATTAGTCTTTTTATTATTTTTTGAGGCTACTAACCAAATTACTATACTTTTTAGTGTATGCCATATGTTTCATTTCCCTCAAAATTAATTTAAAAATCAGGGTGCATGTGATACATGAATATTTGCGATTTGAATGGCCTATATATGGCCATTGATCACTGCATGAAATCGTTTAATGAAATTTTCTATTCAAATTTACAAAGCCATGATGAATACTGTGCAATTTCAGTACTAACATTTTAATGGAATAAAATCTGGAATGTTTTTCTCAAATGTAGTCCTGGGTACATGTGTTACATAAGGGCGTGACATACACGAAAAAATACAGCATTTCATTTTAGTTTAATAAAGAAATTTCATATGTTTGCCTGATTCACATTAAAATCACTATGCACTACAGAGTTATATTACATTACTATTTTTACATATATTAAATGATGGAAAACATTTCGAAATAAATATAAAACAAAATATATTATTTTAGTTAAAAAGTTGATTTTTAAAAGATATATATTGAAAGAAGGCAGCATCATTTTTCCTAGAAGCTATATTATGATGAATAAGTTGAATTTATTATTATAAAAAGCTAAACTATATATGTATTTTTGATTCAAAATGAGAGATAAGTCAGTCTTTAACAGGATTGATTTAATTAAAATAATTTACTTATACAGCCTAAATTTCACTAATATATACTGCATTGTTTGATAAATATTTTTTTTCTTAAAAATAAAAGTCGCATAAAATTGTCAAATAAGAGTATCTTACAGATTTTAATAAGTTAATTTCCTTTAAGTAAATCTAAAAAGCAGATTTCTTTTTTCACAAGATTTAATATCATTAAATAATATAAATGTGTTATCCAAACTAACTGGAAATATTTTAAAACAATTTTGACTTAAGCTATGCAATTAAATGTAATTGGTTAATATTCATGTATTAACAAAGGCACTACAAATACAATTCATCGATTCTTCAAATTAAAAATTACAAGAAAATTAAAAATTTAAATTTATACCACAAATAAAATGCTTAAATAAGCCGCAGTACTTAATTTACAAGAATAATAAATCAATGAAATGCCTTACTTAACCACTTTCATAAAACTTGTGTCATATACAGGGTGTTCCAATAAATGATTGAAACATGCTTTAATTTTATACCTAAAATAAATTGGGAATTAAGATTAAGTTGATGAAACAGTCCTGCCACTAATTTTCAAAAAGTTACACTATTTTAATTTTTATACGGCACCATAGGTTCTACAAGTTATATTTAGAAAATTTTTCTTCTTGCTCTGACAAGTACAACAGTGAAAATTCCATTTTTCTATGACCAAATTTCACTAAGTTATGATATTTTGAATTTTCTGAAATTTAGGAGTTTTCTAACTCCGAAAGAATCATCTGTCTGTCTTTAGTGCCAGAAAGCTTTCATAAAATTCAAAACATCATAACTCTGAGTTTTGGTCGTAAAATAGTGAAATTTTTACTATTATACTTGGTTGGAGCATGGGGAATTTTTTTTTCAAATAAAACTTATAGAACCCAGGAACTGTATAAAAATTTAAAAAGTGTAATTTTTTGAAAATTAATGGCTACTGTTTCATCAATATAATTTTAATTCCTACCTTATTTTGCACACTTTTGCAATTTACATTGACTACGTGTCTCCCCAACAGGTAAAAAATTAAAGTGTATTCCAATCTTTTTGGGACACCCTGTATATCTCAATAATTAAAAACATTAATGCATTTATATAAATTGAATAAATTATTTGACAACATTGCCTAAAGCAATATTTTTAATTGAACATATATGATTGTCTGAAGTCAATTTCAGATTTAAAGCTAAAGTAAACACTACATCCCTGTGATGTTAAATTTCCCCATTTTCATGTATCTTTTTTGATAACAATTAACAATTAAGCATACATAAATTTTATGATGGTTAAAGTGATATATATATATATATATATATATATATATATATATATATATATATATATATATATATATATATATTTTTTAACTTTGTGTATATATGTTTTGAAAATTTAACTAGAACTTTTACTGAAAGTTTGTTTTAGTTCATTATACTTTTTTTTGGGGTTTTTCAATATATTCCATATTTTTCTTAGTAAAAATAAGTATCTGAATATTTATTACATTTTATATTTCAGTTAATATTTTATATAAAATTTAATTTTGCATTAGTTACATAAATGTAATCAAATGTAACTATATTAAATTAAAACAATATATTCTTTATCAAAAACTATGATAGGAAAAAATATTTTAAATTTTGTTTGTAATAAAGGTATCTGTGAAAAAAGAAACTTGCCCTAAACAAACCTTCTCCAATCTGTTTGATTTGATTTATTAGATTTTTGCTAAGAAAGAGTTTTTAATTGTTTAAGATTAATAATTAATAAAAAAAAAAAAGGGTACATTAACTAACAATCCATATTTTCAGATAAACAACTTTAGTTAACTCGTCTTTCTGTTCCAAAGTGCTTTACTGCATAATTAAATGACATAATAAAAATGTTATCAGTCAATTTTTACAATACAGTTAACCATCTAATTTATAATTAATAACAAGGGTTATTTGTATTTTTAGATAAATGGTACTTTCTATTTTCTCTTACAATGTGAATCCATTCTAAAACTTTTTGTACCAACTTAATAAAAATTGCATAAATAAAGTAAGATTTAGAAAATATTTACAATAATTCATTTATGAGGAGAATAAAATTTAATTATTGAGCAAATATTGAAATAATTTTTAATAAACATATTAAATACCCATGAAAAAAATAAATAAAACACATTTTCTTTAGTTTACAGAAAGAATTAAATTAATTTAATCAAAATTACAAATTCATAAATTTAAATAAAAATATAATGGTTACAATAATGTATAAAATGCATCTGAAATACATACATATAATTTTGTACAACTACAATTAAGTTGAATATAAGAGTTTCATGAAATAAGGAGTTTTTAGACTTAAATTAATGTAAAGAAAGTTTATACATTTTAACATTGCACCTTTTCATAAGTTTATAAGCAATTTTTTTTAATAAAAATATTAGTAAATTAAAAATCATTGCATAATATTGCACCTTCATTTAAAAATATACAGCAGAAACAACAATTTGCACATTAGATTAACAGGATATGCAGTGAAAAATAACAAATACAAATTATTTCTTAAGTGAATCATACACTTATAAATTTCAAACAAATACATCTTAAATGACACATTCTCAGGACTCAAAAATATAAAATGTAACATTATCAAAACAGGAATGTGCTATTTTGAGATTGGTTATTACACATATTTTAATATTTAAATTTAATTTAATCACAAACATGGAGTTCAACAGTAAAGTGAGCAATATAAAATAGTTATACTTGATAGATGTACATATCATTTGATTTTTAAATTGCAATTATCTATTAAATGTAGGTGGACGGAGCAATATGATATTAGCATGTTATAGGCACTTAAATGCAATTATTATAACATACAAGTGATAGTACTAGAATATAAGGCAATAGTGCTAAATTTAAAACTGCTTTAAAGCTAATTCCCAACACCCAATTTTATACATTATCTCACATAAAACTGACAATATTTACAAACATTTAAACAGTTTATAAACTAGAATTTAATAACCTACATCAGGTTTAAAGATGTCATTGTTAATATTACTTACAAATCGAAAGGCTTGTGTATTATTTACTACTTTATGTATATATTACACAAAAATATACAACTGCTAAGATAATTTTTCTATATTTCTACAAAGATTTCAAGAAGCAGATAAATGCTACGATGATTCTTATTTTATATATGTACACATTTTACAAAAGAAAAATACAATTGCATTTTAAATTATTTGCCGTGCATTAAAATATAATTATTTTCTTGATGAAAGTTTCATATTATTTAAGTATCTTTTAAAAGTAAAGTATTAAGCAATGATCTAAAATAAAATTTTCTTTATGTAGTAATTTAAAATATAATTTGATTTATTTTCTATTATTTTACATATAATTTAAAAAACATAAATATATTAGCAGTAATACACATGGCAATACATTATTAAACTTCATAACTATTTATAAGGACAGTTACAGTAACAAACATTTTCTCATATTCTTTTAAAAATTCAAATTTTATAGTTAATTCAAACCATTTTATAACAAGTAATTTTGCTATTATTTTATATATTCTGATAAAAGCAATGTTAAGGCCTTTTTTCTAAAAAATGAAAAAAATATATATACAATCTGGTAGACTAGTAAAAAAAAAAAAAAAAAAAATCATTAACATGTCAAGCTACTTCATTAAAGAGTAAGAAATCTCACAGATCATATGATTGTTTTGATTTTTAAAAAGTAAGGCAACGTTGGATAGTGAACATTAAAAGTAAATAAACCATTACAAGATGGCCTTATTTTATAAAGCTACTCTCCAATAGAAAACATTACATGACTGGTGATACAACACAGGTATTTACAATATGTGTGACATTTTAATACAGATTTTTAAAAAAAAAAAAAAAAAAAAAAAAAAAGAACCCAAACATTCATCTAAATTAAAAAAAGGTTTTAAAACTAAAGTCAATAGGGTATCAAAAGTAAACAACAAAAGTAAAAAACAGAATTCACAGCTTGACGATTATGATATGAAAATTATGACCTATTTTCACTTTCTTATGTGACATTGAAATTCATTATTTCATTTTTTACTTTTGCAAAAGCCACAGAAATCCCTCCAGGAGAAAAGTGTCTGAATTCAACACTGCTTAGTTCTTTTGTGATGTCTCTCTAAACTAACTCTCTGTGCTTAGATGGGGATGCACAGATATTGCTCTGCAGATTTTCTGCTTAATCCTTGAAGATTTTTTGTCAATACTATTTTAAGTAATGGTAAGTGCAGTCTTGGCCGCAATGCCCCAAATAATAAAATCAATAAAGATTTTCTAAGTGACAAAGAAAAGGTGCATTCCATTAAGGAAAAGCACACTTTTCACCGTGATGACAGGAACATACTTACTAAGTGAATGATGATGCATGAGCTCTCAACATACCCGCTGTATAATTTATATTCATTTGTTGAAGTATAATATTGAATAATATTTATTAAATGAATGTCGTAAAATGCAGAGTTATCGGTGTTGTGGGGTTTAGGGGTCTGACAGCTTTATTTTATATAGTTATATTTTTAATTAATCTAGATCACAATAAAATTTAAGATAGCTGAAATACTGATTAAAATGCTGAATTATGATAATAATAAAGTGGAATTAACAGTAAATTAAGATAAGATGATTATTTTAGGTAATTGTTTTGATAACAAAGGTTTATCAAAAGTTTGTACTGTGTTCTGCAGACAGATTGAATGTACTTAATATTTAGTGTAACTTATATATTTAGTGTACTTATATATTTAGCGTAAATAATTTTGGTAAATAAATTTTATTAATTATTTAATTTTAAGTTTGATATATTTTCTTTTCTTTTATATGAATCATGTATTAATTTTATTCAATTCTAATGGCCTATTATACTGCATAGAATATTTTTAGAGTTAATTCCTTAAGGGAGTTTTAATAATTAATCCTCATAAGTTAGGGCTTCCCCATAAATATTCACAACACTTTGTTTCTTAATTTTTTAATGTTGAGGTTAACTTTTATTTATGTTAGCTTTATAAGCCTTAATCAGAAGAATGGAATCATTAATAGTAGTAATGAAGAATATAGCTAGATGTTTGGGGATAGTATTATATTTATATAGCCATTTTTGTAAAGGTGTCCAGTTTCTCTCCAGCAAGAACAATAAGGAGTTCCAAGGGAAAGGGAATTTGCACTTTTAGACGATTAGCAAATCCAAAATTTCAAAACTTTTGGAGGAACATTTTGATGCTCCCAGGGGAAGGTCATCCCTGGATTGCATCATAAATTCACTGCACCACAGGCATAGATAAAAGGGACATTGCAAGAATTGCAAATTGTACACTAAGTCACCATAATTTCACTATTGGTATTCTTCATTATAATGTCTGATGATCCTTCTTTTCAATATTCTCCAAATCTTCTCTCAATTTGATAAATTATTGAGCCTATATTGAAATAGATCAGAATTCAATAAGTTGAATTTAAATTTCTCCAACTTCAGAAAAAAAAATTTAAAAATTAGACAATCTCAGATTGTTCAAATTAATGTAATTTCATTGTATTTTGATTTCGAAGCTCAATCAATGACGTGATTCTGTCATGTGCCATTTATGGTGCACATGCCATAGATTCACCGTCCCTGATATAGATAATCAAAGGCACTTCTTTTTTTTAAATCTAAATAATATAAATGAATCTCTGCTTTTTTTTTATTTAAATCTAAAACCTTTAATAATAATAAAAAAAGATGAAATTCTTTTTTTTTTTTTTTCAAGATAAAGAACTCAGTGAATATAATTAATGAAATAAATTAAACTCTAATATTAAATAAATCCAATTACTTAACAGAAGAAAGCTAGTTAAAAAGACATGCTCATTAACCAATTAATACAAATATATTCATAGACTACTTATTATAACAAGGTTTGATTTAACTATGATATGCTGATTAAATATTCATGTATACTCAAAAAGAAGCACTCAATGAGGAATAAAAACATTTTCATTTATAAAAGCATTTGATTTCAGTTGGATATGTATGATAAACTATTCATTTTCAAGAGGCAAGAAAACGTTTTAAACTTTTATCGCACTTAGTTAAAAATATATTTCTAAAAATTAAAATATATCTTGAAAATGCTCAAAGAACTGTGTATTAAATTGATCAACAAATAAAATTTCATGCATTCACAAAAATTGTTTCCTTTCTTATCACAAGTGCATATTTCGACAAACATAAAATTCAAGATGCCAAAATGCGTTAACTACATGCATGATGAGCTTTAAAGCTGTACGTGTCATCTACACAAATGCAAACTACCATCTAGGTAAAACCTTAAACTCTAAAAACATACATGGAATAGAATAATCATATTTAAATTTTCTTTCTCATTACCCTCAACATAAAACATAAAAATTTATACAGTTCAACACATTCTTTAAAAGTATTTACAAGGTAACACAAGGTATAATACTAGATTATAACAAATAAACATGGCTATTCAAAGTGGTTAAATTTTAAATGTGTATATTGGTCCCATTGTGTGCTTAACCACATTTGATATATACTTCTATCATTTATACTTCTTCAACACCCAAAAGTCTAGCAGCGGAATCAGCAGATACTAACATTTCATCAATCATTTTTGAATCATGGATTCCAAGAAGATTCTGAATTAGATCAGAATCATCATCTTGAGAAGTAGAATCTATTTTGGAATTTACAGTTTTTAATGATTTAACTGAAGTGGTGCTACTAGAATTTGGAGTAAAGAGATACAAAAGAGAATTCTTTACTTTACTTTTGGTGGCTTTCAACTTCTTAGAATTTGCCAATACTATTGGATCAGAAAGTTCCAAATTATCGGCTACACTTTTGCTGGGACTTTGGATAGAGTTTTTATTAAGGCTGACATCTTTATCACTAGAGTTTTTGTCTTTGATTAAATGCTTCTTAAAATGTTGTTGCAAGCTTTCTACTGAAGACATTTTCTGGAAACAAACCATGCATGCCACAGGATAGGAATCATTATCCGGCGCTGAGACTTCAGGCAAGTCTTTATTAAAACTTCCAGAGGAGTTTAAGCAAATATTTTCATTTTGAACAACTTGTAGATATACAAGGGAATGGGATGTTTTAAAATGACTAAGGCAAATTTCATGACTTGGGAATGTTTTCTTGCATAAATAACACATATAAACTATGTTCTCGTGTTTGAACATATGAGTGCTCAAACTGCTTTTGTTTTCAAAAGAACTGTCACAAAAGTGGCAGGCATAAGGATGTTTTCTTTCAATCTGACTGTAACTGTGTTCTTTGGAAGTTACAGAAGAAATAGAAACTTCCATCTTTTTTTCTGTGGGAGAAACTGGATTGCTTTCAGATTGAACTGGTTTATTATTCATTCCTAGATAGCTTTTTGTCCAGTGCTTTAAATAAAAGTGTTTACGAAGGTTTCCTTGAGTAGAAAATGTGCTTGTTAAACAATGATTGCACTTGTAAGGTCGATCAGGGACAGTTCGAGTAATTAAATCTCCCTTATGACCATGTTTGCGAATTAGGTGTCTTTCACAGTTGGATTTTGTAGTAAACCATAAAGAACATTTGGGGCATTTGTAAGGCTTTTGCCCAGTGTGGGTAAGAATGTGTCGACGAAGAGAACTAGTCCAAGGAAATTTACGCTCACAAAAAGGACAAGACACAGAAGGCATTTCATTTTTCTTAACATTAGAAGCTTCTTCGTTGCATTTTTTGGTTTCTTTTGGGCTGATATCCATTTTTTCCAATTCAGCTGGTTTTTCTAAATATTGCTTAAACTGGGGTGAATTAGCTGTACATATAACTGATGATACACTTGCCAAATCCGAGCCATTTTCTTCATTAGTTTCAGGAAGTTTAACATGTGTAGGATTTATATCAACAATTGTAACATTTCTTGCTTTGCCACTCAAATCCAAAGAAACATTAATGGCAGAACTCAAATTACTGTTATTAGGTTGAGCAAGAAAACTATTGGCAGTAGTGACTATTTTAAAGGTACTGCCTAATTTGGGAAAGGTATCACTATTAAAAGCTTTGTATACTGGCACTTGCTGCACTTTATTACTTAAAACGTGTCTTAGTGCATCTCTTGTTTTATCTGACAAAGTTGTGGAATTCTGTTTTTGTAAATTGGGACTAACAATACTTGGAATGTAATTGCGACTGCGGGTTGGTCTAGCAAATTCAGGATGCTTTCTTTTAATATGACGTTCCATATTTGATTTCAATGTAAAGCCAGCTTTACAATAAACACAAGTAAAAGATCTCAATTTTTGACCAGGGGAAGTAAAAGATATTTCATTCTGATTGACATTTTCAATTGATTTAGTATTAGCATTATTATTGGATTGTAATCGTTCAATCTGTATATGAGATGGCTGTTCAACTTGCAATATTTTTTCAGGAACTGCAACAGGGCTTCTTCGTACAGTTAAATCAACAGAACTAGTTAAATCAACAGAACTAGTTGTTAAATCAACAGTAGTAACATGTTTGTTAGCATTTGGAGACAGACTATATATGTTACTTGGTTTAGGATTGACTTTTTTCGTCACAGCTGCTAAAGGTTTACAAGTTAAATCTATAGGATGTGCTGCTAGATCAAGAGGTTCCTCCTGAAGTGGCAGTGCTTCAGAAAGACTCACCAGACCTTCAGCAGCCATAACAGCTTCGTTAGCAAACTCATGTGATGATTTTTCTGTTTGTAAGTTGAGTGGTTTCTCAACATTGTTGCAGTGTAAATCTAAAGGCTGAGATTGATCTATAACAGAGTTCTCACTTGTAGATGCATTAGAGACATCAGTGGACATATTCTCATTAGAATTCTGTAGTTGCACCTTCATAGAGTTGGGAATGACAACAGATCGCAGTTTGTCTTTCAGGTTTGGATGTTGTTTCAGAACATGCCTGATACAGTTATTTTTTGTTGAAAATCCAAACTTGCAAATTTTGCAGCTGAATGGTTTCCTGTTACAGCTGTTATGTAGGGATCTCAAGTGATGACGTAAGACTCTGTTAAATTTAAAGTCTACTCCACAATACTTGCAAACTGTTTCAGTATTACCAATATCTGAAGATGTGGTTTCCGATCCTCTAAGTGACATGTTAGGATTGTATTGCATTGCATTTCGAATTTCAGCCTTGCCAAACTTTTTGTGACGTTTTCTAACATGACGTTCACAATTTGCTTTGGTAGTAAATGCATATTTGCAAATAACACATTGGAATGGACGTTCTCCATTATGGGTTCTTAAATGCCTTATTAAAGTGCTTTTATCAACACTAACATAGGAGCAAAGATGGCATGAGTAATTTGAACCTCTTTGAATATGCAACTTACAATGCCTCTTTAATGTTCCAATATTTTTAAACTGTTGTGTACAAATCTTACAAGAATAAATTCCAGTTGTATCTAAAGATTCAGCATCAGGCACATCTTGATTTTCATGTGAGGAAATAAGTTCTTCTTTGGACGGAGTTTCTGGGCTAGCACTAGCTGATTCAGCAATCTGAGGTGATTTAGGCTGCTGTGTGGCTAAATACGGTGAAGCCGGACGCACCGCAATTGGTGATGATTGAGCAACAGGTATGATAGGTGCTTTAGATGTAAGAGATATAATAGACTGTATATCAGCAAAATCATTAATATTATTGTTGTTGTTGTTACTATTGTCATTAGTACTGTTGTTATTACCATCACAATCCTCTTTTGACTGTTTCTTTAAAATTTTTCCATGAACAAAGTAATCAATATTTTCAAAATCTTCTTCCTTGACATTATTGGAGTTAATACTCCTTAACACAGACATTTGAGACTGTTTTGTTTGAAGATTGAGGAGAGCCAGAAAATCTTCTTTACCTGCATGAGGAAGTTGTTTTTCTGCTATTTGTGTCCCATTCGTATGGTATTCATGGAGACAATGTTCAGCCGCTCTATGTTTTAATTGATGGACTTGAAGAAATGGAGCAGCAGGAAAATCGCAATGACAGCTGGGACAAAAGGTTCCAATTCTGTTTTCATGGACTTGCTGGTGCAATTTTAGAGCTCTGCTGCATGGAAATGCTTTTTTGCATTCAGAACATTCAAATGAATGAAAGGCACTACTAGGACGTTTGATATTTTGCTCACAATAAGACTTTGATACAAGAGAAAATTTATTGGAAGAAAAATCCATAAATGCTAACTCGTGAAAGCCACATGCTGGAATATCAGCGTTTTCTGTATTACATTTATGTTCCACATGAGCAGTATAATTTTTAGATAACACTTTGCAATTCTGGCACATGATTGGATCATTTGGATGAGTTTCCATGTGTGTTTGCAAACCATAATTACAAAGAAAAGTTTTACCACAAACGGGACAATATAATTTTTCTTCTGAAGATTTTGAATCACTTTCTGAATCTTCATATGTCATTTGTGCATCTTTCTTCCTCAGGTCTAAAGATAAGGAAAGATCTGATGTATCAAAATCCCCATGCGTACGCATGTGTCTGTGCATGTTACCATTTGTCGTGAAGGACATATCACATACTTTGCATTTAAAAGGCCGTTCACCAGAATGAACCAACATATGTCTATCAAGAGAACTTGCAGAGCTTAAAGACTTTTGACAAATGAGGCACTGATGGGTTTGATTAGTTGTTATACTGTGCTGTTTCATATGCAGGGTTAGTGAAGCTGATGAATCAGTAACTGCGTTGCAAACACTGCAGATATTTTGTGAAGGAAAAGTATTTTCATTATTCTAAAATGAAAATTTACATTAATATTCAAATTGAAACTCAATATAATATTTTGTAATATAAAATATACAATTTTACATGCATTAACTTCTTTGATCTTTATGGAATTATACATGATGCAGTTTTAAATATAATAGAACTTGTTGTGGTATAACTAAAAAAACTAATGTGATTAATATAAAAAAAGTGTTAAATATTCTGCAATTTGTTTTAAAAAACAAAATACATATGTACTTTAATTAGATTAAAAATTAAATAAATTCAATAACATTTGTTTCTTTCTTCCAAAGAACTGGATTGTAACCGGATTTCTTGTATAAATGTGAAAAATCACTAAAAATTGTATGAAAAATTCAAAATCTGTATAGAACAAAATTTACTATATTGGGATAAAAAATGCCAAAAAGAAAAAAAAAAAAGAAGAATGTAAAACAAGTGTCCATACTAGAAAATCAAGTTTAGATTAAGACAAAGTTTGGTTGCAGAAATAAGAAATTATTTGCAAGCATTAACTGAAAGCCAATTTTTAAAAATAAGTAACCAGTGTGTTATTCAAAAAATGCAAACAAGTTTCACACTTTTATTTCTCAACTGGCAGAGCTTTGCCCACTTTAGTCATTTTTTCTCCAAATGAATCTTGAATTAAACAAACCTGGGAATGGGGTCTCCACTGCCTTCGAAAGCGAACAACCGTACAGGATATGCCTGCTCTGTTCTAGAATCAAATGAACCTTGAATTATTGTGAATTTTTATTTTAACCCCGATTAAATTCAAATTTTCAACAGCATTATTCACATTCCTATAGGAACCGATTTGGTATTCTTCCAACTTGCATTCAATTATGGCAGAAGCAAAATTTTCTGGACAGTTTCTTCCATTTCAGAAAAAAAAAATGGTTAAAAATTTACCACAACAACAACAACAAAAAAACCAAATAAAAAATTAGAAGATCACACAGAATAAAATTTACTATATTTGCTAAAAGATTGCAACCAGATTCTTTTTACGAATATCAAAAAATTTCTGCAAAATGTGAAAAATCACTAAAAACTGTATTAAAAAATTCAAGAAAAATTCAAAAACTGTAGAGCACAAAATTTGCTATATTGCGATAAAAAATTATAACTAGATTACTTTTATAATTGTCAAAAGCTCGCCACAAAACACAAAATATTCAAAAATCGCAAAGGATAAAATTTACTATCTTGGGCTAAAAGACTGAAACCAGATTCTTTATGGAATGTCAAAAAAACGACGTAGAATGCAAAAAATGCTACCAATTGCATAAAAATTTTATGAAAAATTCAAACATTTCAGGATAAAATTTACTATATTGAACTAAAAGACTGAAACCAGATTCTTTTTACAAATGTCAAAAAATCCTCACAAAGCACAAAAAATATCTAAAAATCGCACAAAAGTTTGCGAACAATCCAAAAATAACACAGGTCAAAATTTATTATACTGAGCTAAAAGATTGAAACTAGATTCCTTTTACGAATGTAAAAAAAAAAATCCTCGTAAAACACAAAAAACTATCAAAATTGCATAAAGAAATCTGCAGAAAATTAAAAAATCTCTTTATGAATTCTGAATTAAGCTTTATTGAAAAGAGGACAAAATTTACTATATTGGACTAGGAGACTTAAACCAATTATGGAAAAATCGCAGTGAAACTCAAAAAATTATATAAAAAATTAATTTTAAAAAATCTATTCAAAAAATCCAAAAACTGACTTCAAGGAGCATATGTTGGACATACAGGTAGGTACCTTCCTACCAAATCTTGTAGCTCTGTGTGTAGGGGGTAAAAAAAATCATGATTTATAAAAAATAAAAAATCTGATTTTTTAATTTAAATCGGATTTTTATGATTTTTTTCCTCTGCTTTAAAATACAGAATAGCTACCAAGAATTTCAGCTTTCCAAAATAATTAATCATCTAATTAGTAACATTATCTATGTTTTTATGCTTTAATTAACAAAATTATGATTAGTAATTACAGAAATTATAAAAACTGCAAATTAGTAATTTCATTAGTTAGTAGCATACAGTAATGTTATGTACATTAATACTTTGTAATAATTATGTAAAACTATACTAACTACTATTAACATTTATTAAAATTAATAATTATTAAATATTTAATTCTCTACTTAGAAAAATAATATACAGTTTTATGCTTTAATTACTAAAAGGATAATTAATAATGTAGTATTCATTCTAGAAAGAAAAAGTGACAGGATATTAGTTCCCAAAAAGGACACTAGTTCAGTAGAAAAGGGTGTTATTTCACAAGGAAGTATATTAGTAATATGTTTATTAACAAAAAAAGTATGTAATTTTATAATAGGATAAATAAAATAACATTAATTTTTAATGTTTTTATGAATTACAAATTGAAAAATACAGTTAAATTACAAGATGATTTTAATAAACTCCTGTTTTTTCTAAATAGTTTTTTTTTTTTTTTTTTTTTTTTGCAAGGTTTTAGGTGCATGGATTTAGAAATACTGTGGTATGCGGAAGTTTTTTTACAAGAACTCTCTAGGTACAACTGAAGGTGAATTTCACTATTTTTAAAAAAAAGCAAAGTGTATTTTGAAAATTTTAAAAAGGGCAGGGTGCTGCACCCTTAAGAAAATGTCTTAGGGGTAACAGTAAGTAATTGCAGAATTAGTAAAAACTGCAAATAAGAAATAAGTAATTTCATTAGTTAGCACAAATAACAAAAGAAATACATAATTTGCAGCTTGTTTTGCATTTCTACTTTAAAAAATTACTGTTAATCCCCTAAATCTAAACTTACACATATGTATGATGAAGAAAATTTGAAAATGAGTTACATCCATTCATACACACATACAGAGTAAATATAAGAATAGCCCCCCAGTTATATCTGAAATTCTCAAAATATTAAATAGTAACGTTATTACCATTCAGTGGGGATTATTAACATTCAGTGTTTCAAATTAAAAAAAAAAAAAAGTATTCAACCCTTTTCAATTGCTAACTAATTTCTTTATTTGGTGTATATGAGTTTAAATGTTTTAAAAAAAAAAAAAAAAAAAAAAAAAAATCAACTGCTACTGAAAACGTTACTTTGCCGTGCTTAATATTTTATACAAATTAAATCTTGTTCTCTTATACATTATTTTTACTAGCTGTTAAGTAGATGTCATTCTTTCATTCTTCTTTAGCTCCAGTTTGCTATAAATTTATTATTGTGAAAATCAGATACTGACTATTTATTGTTTTACTAGCAGAAATTTGTTATACTTGATACTCTTATCATATATAAAAGAAAAAATAATTTGATTACTTAGAAGAAATTATTACATTGCAAATTATTTGTCATTTTTAAATGAAATGCTTTTTATACCTGATAAAAACTTGCTTTTTACAAACTTACTGTACTTAATTTTTTACAAGCCTAAGGAATTAAGCTAAGAATTAATTATTTAAAGCTTTTTTTATTTATTTATTCATATGGTAAAATACCCATAGAAACTTTCCAAATTATGTTCATCTTAGATTTTATTGCTGTTTATGTCATTTTAAACATTTAGAAAATTTATGATTTTAATCAATGATTTTTTTTTTAAATCATTTGATTTAAATAATCTGATTAAAATCTTTGACACCCTATCTGTGTGCAATGGTTTCTTCAGAAAATTCTGGACAGTTACACCCTACAGGCTCAGCTTAAGCCTGAGCAACATACTCTATTTTCATACAAGTCTTTGGGCTCAGGCTGAAAATTTTTGTTTTATTTTTCCAAAAATTTCAAAAAGGAAATATAAAACTTGATATTTGAGAAACAAAAATGTAGTCTAAGTTTCTTAAAGTTTTTACAATCCTTTAAAAATCAGTTTGAAAGGCAATTGAATTGTTATTGATGGGATATAAGGAAAAATATTCTATCTGATTCTGAAGCCTTTGCACAGTCAACGTTAATAACATAAAGAAGTCTTGAGACTCCCTTGTCTATCCCCGTGTTCTGTTTGAAATCCTTTTCCAGATTACTAAAAAACAGATCTCATGTTTTTTTTTTTTTTTTTTTTTTTTTTTTTTTAACAATGCTATTTTAAAAGTATAAGAAATGTTAATTTTGCAAGATTTCATCCAGTGATTGGGTATCAATAACAAATTTGCTATTTTTAAACAGATTTTCAGTGACATGAAAATCACAAAACGTTGTCATGAGGGAGTATTTAGGATTAATACTTATTTGTATATAAAAAGAGGTTTTTAAATGAGAAAAGTACTCTTAAAACATTTTTTAAATATTATAAACAATTTTTCTACTTTGTACTTTTGGTGTCAGGCTCAGGCTCTGATGGCAGACATTTTTTCAGGATCAGTTTTCAAATAGTTGGGCTCAGGCTACAAAGAAACTGAACACATCTCTAATACACAAACACAAATTTCTCATTTTATAATTACAGATAAATATGGCCAATTGAGGGGGGGGGGGGGGGGGGGAACAGAGCCAGCAAGAAAGAAACATTACAATTTTTTTTTTTCATTTGCAAGCTTTTATTTTTATTATGTTCTCAATATATTTCACATTACTAAGAGCATTCAGATGTGGCTTTTGTAAATAACTTTAGTTTAAATCATAATAAATTGAATGAATTGCTAGGATTTATAAATATCTTATAGCATTTATGCATTGAGATTTGCTTACACACTGGCTCTGCTCACTGAAATAGTTAAATGCATACTTAATGCACAATTTTTTGCACATTTAATTTTTTTTTCTTGTATTATAAACTATTCTCAAACAATTTATATCATAAATTTTTTAATTGGACTCTTAAAAAATACAGCTTTTTGCATCTACTTCAAAAATCTATTTCTTTCAAAATATAAAATTTTTAGTATGAAAATTTTTAAATAGAACAGATTAA